>OY747124.1:65497523-66697523 GCA_963556465.1 Berberis vulgaris
CCATATATATATAATTTTTATTTTTATTTTTGATATAACAACAAACACTTTTGAATAAGTTTCATTCTTTACCTAACTGTAGAACCATACTTTTCGAAGATCCATTCATTTTCTTTGAGATCGAAAATCAATTGCAAGTTGTGATAGATAGCTCATTGTGATAAATGTAGATGATATCCCCTTAGAAATATAAGCTTTGGCAAAGTGTATAGCTCAATAATGAATAATTCTTACATGGGAGCGCAAAAATAAAAGAGGGAGAAACTGAGAATATATCAAGGTAAGCCATGATTTAAAACTACCATATGACTCATGGTAAAGTATTATGGTATATGCAATTGATATATTGGTATACTCAATTGTTGTACAACCGAGTTGTTGTATCTTGATAGACTTCTAATATAGAGTATGAGTTGTACAACATATTCTTTGTATATTGTAGGAAGAGTCCTTCCCAAATTTTTGTATAATAGAGATGGTTACTTACCTTCTTCCATTGAGGAATACCATAACATATACGTGTGCATATAAAGCATGGTTTGGTGAGAATATGATTTATTAAAAAGTCTCAATTTGGTAAGCCCGTGATTCATTTAATGACGAAGGAGACGCCTTGAATCCACAAGGTAATAGGAGGGAGAGATGGAGAAACATTGAATCAAAAAAAGTAATAGGAAGAATCGAAGACGAATGAGGGAGAAAAATAAAAGAGATTGAACCCACAAGCACAGAGAAGTAGAGATGAAGAACTTAAATCCACAAGTAAATAGAGAAGATAAATATAAATTTGAATTTCATTAATCAATAGTTTGCCTCAATTACAAATACAATGTTCTCTTTTGTAAACTAAGAGAAGGCAATTTCTTAATTCAACTAAACTTAAAAATAATAGAAATACTTATGATTAAATTCCTAATCCTACTTTACATAGAAAATAAAAGTTGTCCTACGTCATTTAGTGAGGGCAACGAGGAAGAAATGTGAGAAACAAGAATATAGATTATAAGAGGGAACAAGTGGTGGTAATTCATAGATGGTGGTGATTGGTTGACGGTAGTGGCGGTGGCGGTGGCAGTAACTACTCATTGTTGCAAATCGTTGGTGGAGGGAATTAGAGGGAGAAGTGTGTTTTGGGGCAGATTGTGGCATTTAGTAGTCTCCAACAATGAATTTCTTAAAATTTTCTATTGTGTTTAAAACAAAGTTTGGTACCACATCAAGGAAGTGTTAACTTCAATTAGAAAATGTTATGCGACAATAGCAACATATCACAAAAAAAACTCTTTTGGAGATCTTTAGATTTTAGCGACGTTAAATTCTTAAATATGACCAACAAGTTCAAAAATTATTATCCTTCCGATTTGAACACTAACTTGGAGAGTACATTTGATGGGGATATAAAATTTTGAATTGTACGGATTTTTTGTGACGTGTGTCTAAATTGGAGAATACATTTGATGCATCGTGTCTTATTCTCTATAACTTTTATTTTCATAATTTAAACATATAAGCTTAGAAATTTTTTAATAAAAATTAAAATTTCCATTTTATAGATTCGCCAACATAACTCTGTCTCACATTGTCACTAGGGATGGGCATGGGACGGGATGGGATGAGATGGACCTCATCCCAGTCCCATCCCGTTACTTTATCTTCGGGACATGATAGTCCTCATCCCGACCTCGTCCATGGATGAACATGATATAGAACAAGTGCAATCAAGTCGGGTTCGCATTATTGCCTAATGTCAATTACTTCGTTTTTAATGATCATTGAGATGTACTACTTGTTTCGTGGGGGTTTTTTTATTTATACCTTTAGCATTTCATAGAATTATGAGTGTCTATGTATAAAGAGAGTTCGTGCATAAGTTATAAACAAGATACATTCATCGAACCTCCATATATAGAATGCTAAAGATTTGAATGATTTTCCTGGACCTAATTTCAGTCCATACTAGTTGATCAGAGACAAATTGGGAACAAAACTCTTAGGCTGAAATACATACAAGTGGCCTAGTCCATTTAGAAACAAATTTTTGCCCAATAGACCAATACTAACCAAGACCGAGTTAATTGATTCTAGAGTGAGCCCATTGATACATAAAATGGTCAACTAAATCATGGACCCAAACATCTATATACCGTTCAACAAAAACACAATCAAGTTTACGGGATGCATAAGGTCGGGATGATAATAATAAATATTCGAATAAGTTCGGGACGGGATGGGCGGGATTGAAAATCTCCATTCTGATCTCATCCCATTCTAGATCAGGACGGGACGAGATCAAGATGAGTTTGATCAACCGAAAAAGACCCAAAAAATCGGGACCAGACTAGACCAAAGCGGATCGGGATTGCAAGATGGGATGCCCACCCATAGATCTACTATTGGGCATAAGCATCATATGATAATGGAAGAGTCCATGTGGCGTGCTATGCAACAATGCTAGCACAAACCTAAAGAGATCGGACAATCTGCATACTCGATATGAATCCAACATGCGAACGGATGAGCCATGAGACTGAGGCTTCCCCAAGGCCTCAGTCTAATTCTCATGATACTTGAACGGGGGGATACCAATCCATTGAACTTGGCCATGGCTTGCCAAAAATCAAACTAAACACACTTGACCCAATGAGGATAAGAGTTAGCCTAATACGTCGGCATGAGAAAGGCCTTGGCATACGCAAGTCAGATATAATCTCACCAAGCGATACCATAGGCTTGACCTTATTCACATCCACTAGCCTACTCTCAATTCCCACTATGGGAGTACCCTCTTAGCATTCTCGATGCATCAAAGGACCCACGATATGCCTCTTTAGACATGTCATAGCGACCCGAGGATTGCGCCTCGGAAGGCCATCATAGACCATGAGTAGACTGCCCACAGACTAGTCATGCAAGACTGAGCTAAGCATGGGAGGCAAGCTAGCAAGGCTTTTCCCCTAAGGTAGATACTAAGCATTTGGACAATTTCCAAAAGGAAACATTGGCGTTCAAGAACATAAGGGATCATCTGAAAAGATGAATGATTCTCGTGATCTGCATGGCCAAAACCCAATAGCTTGAGTTCTCTTTACATAACAACTTAGCAAAACCTAAGGCATGCACAAGCATCCTACGTGCATCCATCATATGCTCATGAGATGTCATGCCAAGCCTCTAAGCTAGGATCACATTCTTGACAAGGTCAATTAGATGTTCTATTAGACGTACTTGTCTAGAAGTTGAGTTACACCAACTTGCGATGTTTTCAAAAGTCTAAGTTTCACTTCCTCATGATTTTTTAATAGGTTGTGTGTAATTTGACTTTGCACTTTTCTAGAATGAAGTTCAAAGTAAATTGATTGTAGGCAATGTAAGGTGTATTCTTGGTATCCGAGAGATATTGTTAGCATTTGGCTGACGCCGACACCTTAGGTTATGAACCCCAATGAGTGCCCCTTTCTAGGGGTAAAAAGAAACATTAAGTGGTGTTTTTATTATTATTTTTTTGTTTTGAATAGACTTGGAAGTCTTAATAAGAAGTGAGACACTTTAAAAAGAGTATTTGTTTTTAGTTCTGATCAGAAGTTGGAGTTCTAATTGGAGTCAACACCATGGGGGGTGTTGATCACTTAACACTGAGTGCTTAATGATAATTTATTCCAATAATAACATCACAATAAATTCGTAATGACTGCTGCTATCCCTCTCCTCGACCGACCATTCCATTTTTTCCACCTCTTTTTTATAACATGAGCAGTGTCTCCATCGTCGCCACCACCCCCACTGGCCTTCCTCCTCATCTTCTTCTTATTCCTCTTTCACTTTTTCTTCTTCTATATTGAATATTACATGAGGAATGGAGAGGGATATAGGGTGATTTCTGGTAGTGGTGGAAAGGTATCTCAATTATATTTGGAAAAAAAGAAAATAGGTGGAAAATGGGTTGATGTTGGTGGTTTGTGGTGGACGGTGGGAGTTGTGTGGTGGGTAAAAAGGTATTAAAACTTCAAGTCAGCACCTAAAAACAAATACTTTTTTAATTTTACCTATTTCATCGGTCTTTGAGCATGCAAAGACACTAGCATGTCATGAATGTATTATGTTGGTCACTGATGTTGTTTTCCACAAAAACATGTGTGATGGGTGTTTTGCTTTCTATTGTGACTGATGCAGACGGTAAGATTATAGGGATTAATAAAGGATGGTGCAAGAAAGGCATAACAACAAGTTTTGAAGCTGACTTGGAAGGGGTCAAACTAGCAAATGAATGAGTGATGGCGAAAGGGTACAAAAAAGTTGTTGTGATAACTGACAGTTAAAGACATTGCAGAAGTGATCAATGGCAGAAGCAAGCATTTATCGTGGCAACAGAAAGTTATATGACAACATCGGATGGAACACAAACTAGCATATTTTGAATGTTTCAAAGTTATTCACATTAGAAAAAACATGAACCTAATAGCTCATCGATTGGCTGCATCAGTATATAATAGTAGTAGAAGTAATAGTAGTAGTAATGTTTTAGAGATGGGTTGTGCTTTGAACTTGAATGGTTTTTCTTTTTTATGCAAGTTTAATTTTTTTGATAAAAAAAACAGTCCGTTCAAAAGCAAAACAAATAGTTCATTCAAAAGCTAATTTAGAATTTCTAATCACTTCAAAAAAGAAACTGTAAAAAAAAAAAAAAAAAAAAAAAAACAAAAAGTAACAAGGCTCGTTCCTAGAATTATCTATCTTTCAATTCACATAAGTATTTTACTATTCATTGCTGACATGAACAAACATTAAATGAGAATTAGAGATAAAAGAGGGTCGAGATTGAAAGTTCGGAAGATGTTGAGGGTTGAGATTCATTCTCCTCTACAATGACATGTTTTTAAATACAAGTAGAAAGGGCAAAGAAAATGAAAAAATTGTGAAAAAGTAGTGGAATGTAGATGGGCAGAGAGAGAAAATATTGTGTTTTTTTTTTTTTTTTTCTTTTCAAAATGAAAACTATTATAAGTATTTACGTAGTTGTCGGATTTTGATAAACTTGGTATCATTGAAATGCAATTTCGAAGATCTTTTCAACAAAACCAATGATCAATACAAACACTTAAAATTTCAAAATATGTGTTTTATTTTTGAAACATGTAAGTATTTATAAGATTTTCATGCCAAAGTATAATATTTTCAACGAAATGAACATTCAAACAAAGAATCTGAATATTTAATCGATTCTAATTTACCAAGTTTGGCTCTAAAAAAATTAGTATTCTAAAATATGATATTTTTATGGAACCATTGAGGGCAATGGTGGAAATGGTGATATAGGTGTCAAGTGTATGATAATTAATAGTAAAAATAAATAAACATATGTGGATTGCAACGGCGGTAATTCGAAACATAATAGAACTTTGATTCTCAGTAAAAAAAAAAAAAAAAAAAAAAAAAAAAAACAATAAACAAAAAACAAAAAAAATACCTCCTATATATTTCACCTTGTTTTGCATAATCTCGCCATATTCAAACCGAATCCAAGACGAAGCGGCGGAGGAGGTGGTGTTTGTTGTAATGATCTCCTGTTTGTTTTTGAAGAGTAAAGGGTAATAAGGGTGTTAGATTTGATTTCCCCCAAAACAAACAAACAAACAATTCCACAAAAAAGCATGAGCGTGAGCATGGATTTGTTTCTGAATTATTTGACTATAATTGTTGTTCGTCCCTTGCTCGCAATTGCCTTCGTCTTCTCTGTGATTCTTCTAGGTACTGTTTCTTCTCGGCCCCCCTCAGTTCCTCAACTTTCTTCTTGAAATTAACACTAACCATTGAACGAACTGAGCAGGTTGGGTCTTGGCATGGAAGTTGGTGCTTGTTCACGTCCCCTTGGTGCAAGAAATTTGTAAGAATTTTCGGAAGAAACCCTCCTCCTCAGGAAACCCCAAGCCTCCCACTCGTCGCCTTTCCAGATTTTATGCTGCTGCTTCCGCTTCTGCTTCTTCTAACCACTAATTCATTTTTTAGGCGAGTTTCAAAATTTCTCATTCATTTATTTTGCTTGATTGAATTGTTTTGAATTTCTTCTACTACCAATCATTTGATGAAATGTCTAAATGAAGTTTCATGTTTTCTTTTTAGCATCTAAGATTACTATTGTTGTTGCTACACTAATTCCAAATACACCAACTCATGATCATTCTATAATAGAGACCTTGACCTTTTGATTGGAGATAAAACCACCTAGATCCTTTGATTGGGGATCAGCCACCAATAAACTAAAATAAAAACTTGTATTGCTTGCCTAAACTCTATTACATCATATGTATTTATAACTGAAAGCAAAATAATACTTCCTAATTGAATTCAACCTAATTCTAATCAAACAATAACTCCTAATTCAAAAATAGAATATTGTTCTAACTAAGACATTCTAATCTCAAGTAAATACTAAATAGGATTGGTATCCTAACATCCCACGCTGCCTGAAACAAGGTTTGTCCTCAAGCCTGAAAATCTGGAAAATGAACACGAAACTGCTCGTAGTCTTCCCAAGTAGCTTCCTCCACAAGACGGCCAGTCCACTTGATAAGCCAATGTGTAATGGGCTTATTATTGCGTTCAAATAATCCTCAATCAAGTAGTTTCTCCGGGACCCATGAGGGTTCATTGGCAAGAATAGGTAAAGTTGGGTCCGGAGTAATACCATTACCTAACTTCTTTTTTAAAAGAGAAACATGGAAAACGGGGTGGATATGAGACGCAGCCGGAATATCAAGTTTGTAAGCCACATAACCGATCTTTTCAAGGATTCGAAAAGGCCCATGATACTTGGGAGAGAGCTTAGAGTAATTCTGAGATGCAACAGTGGATTGTCGATATGGTTGCAGTCGTAAGTAAACCCAATCATTAACTGCAAAATGGCGCTCAGTGCGCTTACCATCTGCATATATTTTCATACGGTCCTGAGCCTGATGAAGGTTATCCTTGAGAACTTGCAGAGTGCGATCACGGTCCCGTAAAGCAAGGTCAACGGCATGAACCGCGGTGCTACCAGATATATAGGTTGAGATCTTCGGAGGTGGCCGACTATAAACAGCTTCAAAGGGAGTCATTTTGATTGCACTATGATATGTAGTATTGTACTTTGTACCACCATTCTGCCCAAGGTAACCATTTTGTCCAACGACTAGGATGATGACTAGCAAAACATCGAAGATAACACTCTAAGGTACGATTGGTAACTTCAGTTTGACCATCAGTTTGGGGATGATAGGCTGAACTACGACATAATTGAGTATCTTGCATCTCAAAAAATGCCTCCCAAAAGTTACTTAAGAAAACCGGATCACGATCGCTCACAATAGAACGAGGCATACCATGGAGGCGAGTAATATCCCGCACATTGACTTCGGCAACTGAGGCCGCGGTGTAAGGATGAGCCAAAGAACTAAAGTGCGTATACTTGGAGAGACGATCAACATCGACCAAAATCGTAGATTTGCGATTAGACATTGGTAATCCATCAATAAAATTCATAGAAATATCTAACCAAATATCGTCGGGTATTTGTAAGGGATTAAGTAACCCAGGAGGAGAAAGAGCTTCACTCTTATTCTGTTGGCAGATATCACAATGAGAAATAAACAACTTTACAGCAGCTTTCATACCAGGCCAGTAAAAATTATGCTGAAGACGTTTATATGTGCGGAGAAAACCGGAATGGCCCCCAATAGGCGAGGAATGGAACTCATGTAAAAGTTTAGAACACCAAGATGAAGATGGAACTACCACAAGTCGACCTTTATAGTGAAGAATACCATGCTCATATGAATAATGTGGTCGAGGAGATGATTGTTGACAACTATCAATAATAGTACGCATGAAAGGATCGAGATGACACTCCCGGCTAATTTCATCAACACTGAAAAAGGTCGGGGAAGATAGAGCCAACAAGGAACCGTTGGAAGGCAAACGAGAAAGTGCATCTGCAGCTTGATTGACGGAACCAGAGCGATAAATGATTTCATAGTCATATCCAAGTAATTTAGAGAGCCACTTTTGTTGTTCAAGAGATGAAAGTCGGTCCATAAAATATTTGAGACTACAATGATCTGTATAGATTTTGAAATGCCGACCCAGGAGATAAGGCCGCCATTTCTGTACTGCAGCAACAATAGCCAACATTTCCTTATCATAGATTGACATGTTCAAATTGCGTCCAGAAAGACCTTTACTGAAATACGCAAGGGGACGACCTCGTTGCAGAAGTACCGCACCAATGCCACCATGAGATGCGTCACATTCAATATAAAATTCAACATTGAAATCAGGAAGAGCTAGTACGGGGTAGAAGTTAAGGCGGTTTTAAGAGCAGAAAAGGACTTGGAGGCATCATCATTCCAGATAAAAGAATCTTTCTTTAATAACTGGGTCAAAGGAGCACTAATCTTACCATAATCGCGAACAAATTTACGGTAGTACCCGGTGAGTCCAAGAAACCCACGAAGATCCGTCAAAGAAGGACACGACCAGTCGACAACACTCTTAATTTTATCTTCGTCAACTGCAACACCAAGACCCGAAATAATATGCCCAAGATACCCAATAGAAGATTGAGCAAAAGAACACTTGGACGCCTTCGCAAAAAGCTTAGGAGTGCGCAATAGCCCAAAGACAATAGAAAGATGGTGTAGGTGATCAGAGAGTGAGGCACTATACACCAATATATCATCGAAGAAAACGAGGACAAAGTTACGCAAGTGAGAACGAAAAATGTCATTCATCAAACTTTGAAAAGTGGCTGGGGCATTGCTCAACCCGAAGGGCATAACCAAAAACTCATAGTGACCATCGTGTGTGCGAAAAGCCGTCTTGGAAATATCCGGTTCATGAACCCGAATTTGGTGATAACCTGAGCGTAAATCGAGCTTAGAAAACACCGATGCGCCGTGCAGTTTGTCCAATAATTCATCCACAATCGGAATTGGAAAGCGGTCCTTAGTAGTGATTTTATTAAGGGCTCGATAGTCAACACACATGCGCCAAGAACCATCCTTCTTTTTAACCAAGAGAACCGGTGAAGAATAAGGGCTGGTACTGGGTCGAATAAGGCCAGTAACCTTCAATTCAGATTCAACTTTATCAATTTTGGCCTTTTGAAAGTGAGGATAACGATATGGCCGAACATTTATTGGAGAAACATATGATAAAATCGGAATATGGTGATCATGTGCTCGGGCGGGAGGAAGGGTGTTGGGATTGCCAAAGACATCCGAAAATTCAGCAATAAGTGGTTGAACGACAGCTGGAATGGAAGCGCCCAGGGCAACTTCCTGAGTTAACTGTAAAAGAATGTCGTGACGTTCCTGTCGTAAAGAACGATGGACCGGGGTACTATCCATGAACATGACCATAGGAGAATTGTCGCCAATTAATGTATAAGTACGATTTGCCACCGAGAAGGTCATAATCAGCTTGAAAAAGTCCCAAGTAATAACACCCAAAGAGCGAAGCCATTCAGCACCTAGAACCACATCACATCCAGTGATACCCAGAAGGAAGAAGTGGCTGTGGAACTCATAATCCTGAAGTTTAAGGGAAACATCCCGACAAGAGCTTGGACTATGCAAATGGCCACCATCCGCAATCATGACGCGTAAAACACCATCTTTGTGGATTGGAAACCCACATTGTTTGGCAAAAGACGGGTGCAAAAAATTATGAGTTGAACCAGAGTCAACTAGGACAGTGACAGTCCTGTGTTTTAATTGTCCAGTGATACGCATGGTTTCAGGCCGTGGGGACCCGAAAAGAGCATGAAGAGAAATCTCAAGAGGAGGTTCGGATAAAGTATGATCCGGAACAGGAGGCTCAACATCAGACACATCTTCTTCTTCCTCATTACCCTCGAGGAGCAAAACGTGGGGCTGAGGACAACGATGACCACGCTTATATACTTCATCGCAGTTAAAGCAAAGTCCTTTGGCACGACATTCTTGTTGTTCAGCCCATGACAAACGTTTAACACCTGGTGGTATACTAGTAACAGGTTTTGAAGAATTTGCAGCATTAACAGGGTTAGCAAAATTTCGGACAGACCCTTTTGATCGAGTAGCATTAATGGCATCTTCTTGACATAAAGCCAACTCAAAAGCATGTGTAATCCTGGTAGGGTGTAACATCCTAACTCCTGCTTGAATATCAACACGCAGACCCGATAGAAAAATGCTAATCTGATGAGATTCAGACAAACCGGGCACCAAATTAGATAGCTTCTCGAACTCGGTAATAAATGAGCGAACTGTGCCTCGTTGTACTAACTTGGAAAGAGAACTACACGGATCGATATGTTCGCGAGAACCAAAGCGAGAGCAAAGAGCTTTCGAAAACTGTTGCCAAGTTAATGGGCCCAGTGATTGGCGAATTCATCGATACCAAGAGTTGGCATCACTCTGAAGGTGAAGAGCGACAATGGGAAGTATCTGTTCGCTGGAAAGGCCGTTGAGTTCCTGGTACTGCTCGGCCTGAAATAACCAACCATACGGATCAGTTCCATCAAAACGGGGTAAATCAATACGGAGGCCCTTGCCAGAAATAGGAATAATTGGTTGTTGTTGATCCGGTTGAACGTATGGTCCCGGACGATATGGCTGGAGATTCCTTAACACCTCTAGAATAGTGGCATTAGTGGTCTCAAGTGTGTGGAGGTGGGATGAAATCCCAGTAACTTGAGCAGTAAGCTCATTGACTTGCTCTTGTAATTCAGCAACAGTCATTATGCGCTGAAATTGGATGGTGGTTTTTTTTTTTTTTTGTGGTTTGAATATCCCAAAAAAAAAATTAAGGGACGGACTGGGGAGAATGCTCTGAAATTGGACGAAGCTCTGAATGGCGATGAAGATGCTGAAGATGCGCTGAAATTGGATGGACTGGACTGGGTGGTATGAAGATGCGCTGAAGATGAGGATGCGCTGAAATTGGGTTGTATGGCGATGAAGATGAAGATGCGATGAAATTGGACGAAGCTCTTAATCGAAGATGATGATCTGAAAGAACGATGATGATGCTCCGAAATTGGACGTCCAGAATCGATGACGATGCTCTGGCGATGAGGAAGCTCTGAAATTGGATGATGCTCTGAAACGATTGGGTTGCTGAATCGATGAAGGTGATGGTGACGGCGGTTGCTGTTGCGAGGTTTGTTGTGAGATTTCGATGAACAGGAGGAAGATGATTGTGTAATTTTGTTGTGAGATTTCGAGTTGCTGTGGTGAGATTTCGATGAACAGGAGGAAGATGTCGAGTTGTTGTGGTGAGATGGTTTGATTTCCTGTGGTGAGATGGATTGAAGTGATGAATAGGTGGGAAGAGACGGTGAGTTGGCGATGAAGAAGAGAGAATAGGTAAGTTGCTGATGATGGTTGATGATGGTTGCTGACGATGGTGTTGAAGAACATGTAGGTTTTTTTTTTTTTTGGATTAAGAACGAAGTAACAAGAAAGAAAAAAAATTGGCTCAGAATCGATGATGCTCTGATACCAGATAATAGAGACCTTGACCTTTTGATTGGATATCAAACCACCTAGATCCTTTGATTGGGGATCAGCTACCAATAAACTAAAATAAAAACTTGTATTGCTTGCCTAAACTCTATTACATCATATGTATTTATAACTGAAAGCAAAATAATACTTCCTAATTGAATTCAAACCTAATTCTAATCAAACAATAACTCCTAATTCAAAAATAGAATATTGTTCTAACTAAGACATTCTAATCTCAAGTAAATACTAAATATGATTGGTATCCTAACATTCTATGAAAATACATAGTTCGTGATCCATGGTCTACTACTTAATTATGGTCTAATCAATTCATTACCACCCTTTCGCTTGCTTTTATCTCTTCACAAATTGATACTGCCGTCCTTGTGATCGATACAAATTATTTAAACACACGTTGGATAGGTTCCTAGTTTGAGCTTTGGGACAGCAACACAAAAGTTACCACTTGGAAAGTATACCTTCTGCTTAGGATGGAGAGCAAGTTCAAATCAAGAGTCAACTCTTGGACATGCAAGGAGAAGTAAATAAGCTGCCCATCACTAGGAAGACTAGAGTGGGTCAGGCAACTACCCTCCTCCTAAGGGTTGCTATTTGTTAACTCCTTATTGCCGAACTAAGAGTTAAATCCTAATAAATGTCCATTAGCAGAATCAAGAGAAACTAGGGTTTTGTGATCCAAAAACCTTTAATGAGAAAACCTAACTGAAACTTTTATTCCAACTCTACCCCAAGAATACTATAGTTAATGCCCTCATTTATAATCTGATATTGACAGTCTGTTGCTTCGTATTCATGCAAAGCCATTGTTCTTTGCATCCCTGATTGTACTTCCTTAGTTACACAAGCAACTTGTTTGGTTTATATATGTGGTACTATCGCCCTTTTATTTTCCTCAATAAAGTAGTCATCATTTGTTTGATTCAATATGAGTTCCTCTTTGGGTTTAGGTTACCGATTTTCACAAACATTGGGGTTCAAATCTTGCCTTAGATGTCAAGGTACCAGTCTGTTACAATCCTAGTTAAGTAATTAACCTTCCGTTCCTTGACAACTCGAGCTTTTGAAAAGTATTAGTTGGTTCTTAACAATTGATATCAAAGCCAAACCCCACGTTCAATGTTCAATTCTCGTCAAGGGTGACCTAGATGCTGGATTAAAACAATTTAGTATTATGTATAAGCATAGTGCTAAGAAAAAATTTAGTATTATGTATGAGCATAGTTCTAAGTTATTGAATACTGGTAGGTGAGTGAAGCTACCAAAAGGGAGAGGGCTACCATCGGGGCAATCTCGGTAGAGTGGCCGATGAGAACTTTGACTTTAAAAGCGTGGTGGAATGTTACAATCCTAGTTAAGTAATTAGTCTTCCGCTCCTTGATAGCCCGGGATTTTGTTTAGTATTGATTGGTTCTTAACAATTGGTATCAAAGCCAAATTCCACGTCCAATGTTCAATTCCCGACAGGGGTGACCTAGAACTTGGATTAAAACAATTTAGTATTATGTATGGGTATAATGCTAAGAAAATATTTTGTATAATGCATGGGCGTCGATTCTCGGCAGGGGTGACCTAGAGACTTGATTGAAACTATTTAGATTTATGTATGTGTACAATGCTAAGAAACTATTTTGTATTATGTATGAGCTGGGTAGTTAAATCACCCATTAATCGGAAAACGGGACTAGACCGTTCCGGTTTGTGTAAAAATCGGCAGGGCTTCGCGGACTCAGGAAAATCGGCCAAAAATCAACAGGACTTCCGATTTGCTCATTTTTGGATTTTGAAATTTTGTGTTTGTTTTTCTTCAAATTTGGCTCTTAAATTGACTAATTGTCTAATGACTATGATAGACATGTCTTTTGGAGCTAATTCAAACCCTTGTACCAATTCAACATCAGAATCAAGTACCTTGAAAAGGGCATCTGATGACATAGCATGGGAATGGGGAGAATGCAGAGTACCTAGCAACAAAAATTTGATATGGTGCAAGTTTTGCATAACACAAATTACTTCTGGAATCTCAAGATTTAAAGAACATCTTGCGCATAAGAAAGGGAATGTGAGATCATGACCTGATGTGCAGAATGATGTGCGAATGAAGTGTGCCGAAGCATTACAAAATGTAAAAAAGAAAAAAATTGAAAAGGCTAGAGTTGCACAAATTCTTGAGGGCGACATTTTGTTGGGTGGAGAAGATAATTTAGAAGAAAAGCAACCAATATGAATTAGTGAAGTAATATAATTAGAAATTTATAGTATTTTGATTAATTATTTATTTTTGTATATGACTATGATTAAATTTTAAAAATATATGATTTAAAAAAAATATACCGATTAAATCCCAATTATTCCCGATTATTTTTGACTATTTCCGATTAATTGAAAATCGCTCCTGGACCGCGAAGCGATTTAACTACCCAGTGTATGAGCGTAGTGCTAAGTTGTAGAATACTGGTAGGTGAGTGAAGCTATCAAAAGAGAGAGGGCTACCATGGCCAGTGACGATAGAGTGATTTGACGAGAACGTCGACTTTGGAAGGGTGGTGGAATTTTACAATCCTAGTTAAGTAATTAGCGTTTTGTTCCTTGACAGCTCGGGCTTTTGAGGAGTATTGGTTGGTGCGTAACACAGTCTTTCCAAAATTTTCTTTTTAGGTTTTGTTTTTCCATTTTGGCCTCCAGTTTGGCTAAATTGTCGTGGTGTAATTGTTCCAAAACCTTTTTTTCTTTTTCTTGTCGGATTGTTCTGTTGCCTTAACCGTTTGTGAATATTGTCATGTAACAGTGAGTTTGGTGTTTGGATAAAGTGTGTTGTGCGTGCTTTCTATTTTTCAAGTGAAAAATTTATGCATTTGTAATTTTGTCGTAACGGGGAGTGTTGGAAGATTCTTTATGGAATACAATAACTTTAAGGAGAGAAACTTTAACTAGGTTTGTATTCTGTGCTATTTAGAAATGGTTTAATAGGAGTTTAGAATTGAAGTGGTGATTTGTTTTCTTTACTGATTTTGATTCTTAACTCATTGTTAGTTCATTCATACATATCCAATTTCAGTCACCGACTTTATGTAAACTAAGATGATCTTCAGCGCGTTGGTACAAATTTTTCTTAGGGACAGCTTTAAGGTTCTTAAATATTCTGGTTAGGTTTATAAACTTATGCTAATGATTAAACTCTAATGCCTTGAGATGAGCTTTGGACATATGACTGGATCATTTATGACTAAGAATATCATGGATGATTTTGACCATAAGAAGTTTTGCAATAATTCACAAACATTGTTTAAATGGCATCTTATTATTATGAAGCTTCTTGTAATAACTTTTACCAATAATGTGTTGAATCGCGAGAGATCTTTTATTTCGGGGGGGTGCCTGGGGGGACTTATCTCTTTCGTTATTATGAAGTTTTGAGGATTTTCGCTTGCTTTAAAAAAAATGGCAATTGCTGAATGGTATATTTTTGAAACTTAAATACTAAAAAAGGCAATTGCTTCAAAAAAATCTTAATGTCAGTTTAGTACTTGTTCATGTGTAATTTGTGGCACGTGCCACTGCCACCCTAAAACTTCACAAATCTATAGTTTTGGGTGGTGGTGGTTCATTGGCACGGACCTAATTTCATAAGGGGTCGGGATGGTGGTGGCCGTCGGTGGTGGTGGCTGAATCAGGAAGATAAAAGGTTGAAGAAGAAGTCACATGCAAGGTTTTAAAAAAAGAGGTACTAAATAGTAATTAAGTTTCTTGGGACTAACAAGTTAGAGAAAATTTCTATAATGGCAGCTGATTATTATGAAATTATATCATAATTCCATGTTGTGATTTAGCTCCAAGGGTTAGATAATTTATTATGCATAAACTACTGGTTATATTTTAGTGCTTCATTTTGTGGTAAAAGCAGGTGCCTTGTGAACTGATAGGTGTGTTCTTCAATAGTTCATGTTTGTTCTTTATCTTCTGTTTAGATGTATATATATGTTTAGGTGTAGGGGCTCTATATATTTACTTGATAAAAACATTGATAACATCAGAATTGGAGTATACTGTAGTGGAATAATTGTGTAACTAAAACTAATACAAAATTGTCAAAGCAAGTAGACCATGACTAATTGGACTAATTACTTGTTGGAATGCACTCTAAGAGCATTAGTATATCCCCCAAACCGGTATAAACGATGGAAAAATAGTTTAGGCAAGAAAGGGTGAGATCATATCTAGAGGCTTAGAAATTAGCGAAGGGAAGAAGCCATTAGGAAACGACACCTTGAAGTTAAGAAATTACCAAAGTGATGATGAAGGAATCATTGGAAAACTAGTTTTTCTTTCTATGTGACACTGACATAGGTACAAGTGCTGAGGTCTGACACTGGTAAGGTTATCGGACCCATGGGATAAAATGAGGGTGAAGAATACATGTAGTTTACCTGTTTTACATAATTGAAATGAGTCGGGCAGTACTTTGGTGCATGTCTTTTTATGTGCATTTTTCTTTTTGTTTTTCGTCATTGTAGATGCAATGATTTCAAGTGGTATAACTACATCAATATAGGTCGGTATAGCTGGTACTGCACTGTATTACGAATGCTCTGTCAGGGTTTAGAACTCAAAAAAAATTATTTGGCATTACTCTACTCCTAAAAAACTGGATGTTCAAAGTTTAACTAAACTAGGGACATGTTCATGCATTGGATGCTCATAGTCTTTGTTGCTTTCTTCACACTGTTTATCTCAATTAAAAAACATAGATGATTGTTGGACGGGGGTAGGAGGGATTCAAATGATAAGCCCCGTGCATCTACTTTTTCTTCTGGCATCAAAGCTGATGCACTCAAAAGGTTTAAAGCTAAGAATCTTCATTGGGGATGTTCCTTCAACAGCTTCCACATTGTTGGGAAGCCGTTGAAGTTTATTTGTGACTATTTGACGTTTGTGGAAGTGACTTTATGTTTCTTGAATTGGTGTTTGTTTGTTGATAGCTTCCTAGTGCATAAGCTACTTGTTTGTCAGTGAGAACTGGTTATTTCTGGCAGTGGTTTTCTTAGTGGTGGAAGAAACGGGCACTGTGATTGTTATGTGTTGCTTTGATGCAAGTTCCTTGTGAACAGTGTTTCATGTAAGGAGCATCCGTGGATCTCTTCCCACGTGGTCGTTGCCAGACATACAGCCTAATATCTCCAGCTTGAGGGCAATGAAGTAGTGGGCCTTAGAGACCCCATATCATCTATTGTTCATGGTTCTGCAAGACTACAGTCCCACGTCAATCTTGTGGCTGTGGTGTCGAGAGACTATTGTATAAAGATGCTTGGTTAATATATGCAAAATCTCTGTTTAGTTTCCCAATCTAGTTTACACTAGTGACTCCTGACCGTGTAAACATACAAGTCGCAGCACAGATCCATTTCAAGTGGGCTATTGAATGCCACACAGTTTTTAGCTCTTGCCGAGATATGTTACCGTAGGATAAGTTGAAGATGTTGAAAGATCAATAGAATTGAGGACTGGCTTTGAGACGTTAGACCTACATGCATGTGACTTGGTAACAATGTGTTTACTCTCCCTTACTTTTCCCTCTGTTTACACCATTAAGTCATTTTTAGGGGGCTCTACTGGATGTTCTCAAGGACTTTGCCATTCTGAAGGAGTGATGGAGCACAAAAGGATGTGGTAACTTCTCAGAGCTCACCCCAACAACGTGAGACGATGTGAGGACAACCCTTGCTGGGAACATAGCGTATGCCTACTAAGATAAGGCCGATGCATCTCAACTCGAATATTGGATCCAATTCGACATTCAAAATCGTATTGGTTCTGTAACTTCTGCTTTTCATTTGAGATGCCGCAAAGAACATCTAGTAATCAGAGCTCAGGTGTAGGGTGACTTGATTGCTTTCCAAAGGCCTCTGTTATTCTCCTGTGCCATTGTTGTCTCGCACAACATGCATTGTTCAACTTTGGAGGAGAAGAAGCTTGGGACAAAGGCAACCATATATATTATATATATATATTGTGTTATTATGAGAATATTGGAGGTTCAGTGGAGTTAATCAACGATGTGATCTCTGTAAGATTACTTGTCTGCCACTTCTCATATAGGGTGCTCTCAATACCACTTCTGTACCCAAGCTTCTTAACCTTTAGTAAGCATCAGTTCACCTGTACCACTGCTAATGATACTTTCCCTCTAGCCCGCAGGAACAGGAAGCCGCAAATTAGATTAGATCAATATTTTTTTTTTTGGTGAAAAAGGAAAATTCACATAGTTTTATACACCACAGTCCACTCTCACCTTTCATTAGAGCGAGGAGGAGTATGTTGTAGTCAAGGAAACACAAACTCTTCGAAAACTTGTCATATCCGTGTCCAACACGTATCCGACACACAACACTCGCTCGAGACACCTCCAACACGTGTCAGACACTTGGTCAATGTGTCGGCAGGTGTTAGACACATGGTCAATGTGGTCAACGCGTCGGACACGCCTCCGATACACCTGGAACCTGGTCATGACACAGTCAAGACTCGAAAACCAACTTTGTTTTATTTTTTACTTTTAGATGTTTGCAAATAACCACGTAATATAATAGTTGTTGATCTATCTGAAGTGAATGACTATTTCAATTAAGATTTAAGATAAATATGGCAAAAAGCCATTAAAGCATAGAGGTAGTCTATGCTTCTTTTTAATCTTTGCTTTTTATTTTTTTCTCATTTGCTTCTTCTCTCCTCTACTTCTTCTTTACTATAATTTTTCTTTACTTTAATTTTTTCTTGCAACAATGTCATCTTCTTCAAGACACTTTATTAGATTATTATTTATATTTATATGACTTGTTAAAAAAATAGTATGATGTGTAGACGTGTCCCCGAGTCATAGTTTTTGGAAAAAAGTCGAGTCGACACGACGCGCGTATCCGTATCCGTGCATCATTGGTTGTAGTATGTTTTTATTTATTTATTTATTTATTTATTTATTTATTTTCATCTAACATTTATATCCATTGTTGTTTATCGAAATTCTTCTCATTTCTTATGCGGATAACTTGAAAATTATTGATTTTTCTTTTGGTTCATTTCCAGATGGGTTTACAGAAGTTGTTTGTTGAAAACTATCATATATTCTCAGGGCTGTCAAACAAACCACTGCGTTCCAGAATGTTGTGAGATAGATCATTGATTTTAACGTTGATTCTTACAGTGGATACTGAGTGATTTCGTGTTGATTTCATCATGAATATAGTTAGCAAAATGTGTTTATAAGAGTAACTATCAATGCTTGGTACAAAGACTTGGAATATCCATGTAAAGATCTTGCGTAGTTAATAATCCATATTGTGAATATGCTCACAATATAAAAAAAACCAAACCCTTGTAGTTCTCATTCCGTACCGGTGTGATGTCTCTTGACAGAAGGTGTTTGTTTTACAAATGTTGGAAGCCAAGCCCGTCCCAATGGCAGGCGAGGCGATAAGAAATTAGATGAAATTTGTTTGAAATTAGTTACTTTTAGGCTCATAAAAGTATGCCATTGTTGTATTGTAATGGTATAAGGCGCAAGCAAAAGCACGAGATTGCAAGTCATCGTCCAGATTACATGGATATAATCTCTTGCCTAACTAATTAGGCCATAATAATAATAATAATATACCACCAATAGATGACCTGATCTCATGATTTTCTATTCGCCATAAATCTACTTCTCCTCAGTAAAGATACTCTACATAATAATGCACTAAGCACATCTGATTATTATTATTATTTTGTGGAGACAAAATATCAATCAATGACCCCAGCTTGGATTAAAACTTTCGTTAAAATCATCTAATGTAGATATCATGCCAATCTCGAAGGTAATAGATAGAGAATGAGCCATACGTATTTTGGCGAGGATTAGACATTTAATTTGGTTGGGTGGTGGTGGTAAATGGTAAAACAAATGGTTGAGAGAGTTGAAGTTGGACGGACGTCAGTGGCCCGCCACTCTTATGGGCTAAACACCTCAGTTGGTGGTGGGATTGGATTACTATGCAATACAATACAATACAATACAATAGAGAATTTGAAGAGAAGAGGATGTGTTATGGAGTGGAGCACCACTAACACAACATAAAAATGTGTGGTAATGTGAGGGTGGAGATTTTTATTTCTTATATTATCTAAATTCCCTATTATAGAATACACCAAACCCTTTAATAAATACTTTGTTTGACAAGATTAGTTATCTAAATAATTTTTGAGGTACTCTCTAAAATGGTGGCTGGCTGTAGTTAGTAGAGAATAGAGATAACCACCGCATGATCATGTGGTGGTTGCCCAATGCTATCAGTATTGCTACTATAGTCAATTTTAAATTTTATGATTTTCTTTTTAATTGTGATTTGTAACGACTTCAAAATTAGTCGTATGTTAATTCCTTCAACAATCCATAGCATAGGGTCAGGTAGATTTGTTAGAAGTTAGCTTGACTTTGCTGCTGCATTTGGAGCAAACAAAGTTCAGACGTCTATATATAACTTTATTTTTCTTCTTTTCTTGATTGAGATAATGTCATCTATAGTTAAGCGTAGGTACTCTCAAATATCTATCTACAGCCTAAAGTAACCAACTACTAGTGTAATTAGAAATTTGAAAATATTATAACATTGACATTGATACGATCATTAAGAAGTTGAACTAAAAAGAAATAATTAGCTAGTGTTTGTCCACGCGATACTACCACTAATTTGATTATCAATTGGATTAACTATTGGAAATAGTAGAAAAACAAGGTTGATTGGTATATTATTATATTTACATTGTAGTTTGGATATGTATTGAACTAGTTTCATTTATACTTAATTATAAAATTCTGGGAGTGAAAAGGTAAAAAATAGCATATTACAATGGCAATGAGTTATAAATGTAGATGGATTAGGGTGGTATACCTGAAAATGAAGCCTAAGCTACTATTTGGTATGGTATCCAACATTAGATTAGGTAATTAAAAGTTGTGTAAAGGGAAAAATTTGACCCCTAGATTTAGTGATTAAAGATAGATAGATGAGCAAGAAGAGAAAGCATAGATAGAAAGATCAGAAATTCTAGGCAGACTGGGTATTGCTGCCTGATTTACTATCTGGGAGCGAATTTTACATTTTTGCAAGTTGCCTATAATTGCTCTAGAGAGACAGAAGAGGCGTGGACAAGTAGAATCCAAGTCCATGTCCTTTCCCCTCCCTAGCTGTGTACACAACCAACGAAACAAAAGAAAGAGAGAATGGCAGCATTTGTGTTTGTGAGTTGTGTGTGACTCACGACACGACCAGGTTACCATCACGGGGCACCCTCCTTAATTAAATTAGAATGGTGATGGTAAAATTGTAATTGTGTATTAAATTTCTCCAACTATTATTATTATTATATATGATGATGTGAAATATTACTTGTTGTCCTGATGAGTGAGAGAGAGAGGAAGGAGAGTCCTGCTCTGCGCTGCAAACGGATTCATTTACAGATCATCATCTCATCTCCTAACCTCGGTCGGTCCTCGTCCATTCCGTCACTTCACATCACGTCACGTCACGTCACGTCACGTCACGTCACGATGAATCCTATGACATTTTCGTAATTCTGGTGAAAGAGGAATGCCCTTTTCGTAATGTGACCCACCACACCACATTGCATTTGCATTTGCATTGTTGCCTACAACGGTTCCCCTATGCTCTATTCTCTTCTCTCTCTGCCCTGCCGGCACATTAACACGACACAAACAAACCCTTCTCTCTTTCTTCTTCTTTTGCTGTTTCAGTTTTGTCTCTCTATTTCCTCTTCCCCTTTTTATACAGAGAGAGAGAGAGAGAGAGCAGAGATCGCCGGAATTGCTGCTTTTCTGTCAGATTCCGGTGACAATCCAGCCTTAGAGTGTGTGTATGAATGAGCTACTCAGTCACCAAAAATGCGAGAAACACCAACCACTTTACTAGCACCAGCAGCTAATGAAGCAATCAACCACAACAACTCTACTACTACGACTACTACTACTACAAAGAAGAAGAAGAAATCGAAATCGGAACAAGAAGAAGAAGAAGCACACCAACAAGAGGGAGAGGAGGGAGAGGGAGAAGAAGTACACCCTCAACCACCCCCCTTTCCATTTGTGGTTGGGAGAAGCCGATCTCAAGCCGCTACTAGAAGAGTGACCCCCACTACTGGAGCTATGTCAGGAACCGGAACCCTCACTCCCACTGCATCATCATCATCATCATCATCAGCCACTGTTGAGAAACTTCTCCCCAATGGAGATCTCTTCAAGGGGAGTTTCTCATCTAACGTACCACACGGGACCGGCAAGTATCTGTGGACAGACGGGTGTATGTACCAAGGGGATTGGAGGAGAGGCAAAGCTTGGGGTAAGGGAAAGTTCTCTTGGCCATCTGGGGCCACTTACGAAGGGGAATTCAAATCGGGTAGAATGGATGGGTTTGGTACTTTCACTGGTTCTGATGGAGACACCTATCGTGGATCCTGGTCTACAGATCGGAAGCATGGATACGGTCAGAAGAGCTATGCAAATGGGGATTTCTATCAAGGCTTATGGAAGAGAAATGTACAAGAAGGGCAAGGGAGGTATGTGTGGAGAAATGGGAATGAGTATGTTGGAGAATGGAAGAATGGGTTTATTAATGGAAGAGGGGTTTTGATTTGGTGTAATGGGAATAGGTATGATGGACAATGGGAGAATGGGGTGCCTAAAGGGAGTGGAGTTTTCACTTGGCCTGATGGGAGTTGCTATGTTGGGAGTTGGAACAACAACAACAAATATGTTATCAACAAGAATCAACAACAACTTGATGGCACTTTTTATCCTCCAATGCCCCCTCATCCTCTTCCTAGGATGAGGACTCCCCCTTTGGTTGTTCAGCAGGATAGCTTGTTATTCACAAGGAAGAGGTCTTCTACTTCTTCTCTTGATGCTGCTGCCGCTGGTGCTAGTGCTAGAGGGAGCTTGACTGAGAGGAATTTCCCTAGGATTTGTATTTGGGAATCTGATGGAGAAGCTGGGGATATTACTTGTGATATTATTGATAATGTCGAGGCCTCAATGTTTTATAGGGATGGAACTGATTATGATCCATTACGAGCAGTAGGAGGAGGTGCAGTTGGATCTGCCCCACGACCGAGTCCTTGTTGTTTTGCACGCGAAGCTAAGAAGACTGGCCAGACTATATCCAAGGGCCACAAGAATTACGATTTGATGCTCAATCTACAACTTGGTATCAGGTTGGTAATTCTTCTACTAGTTGGTTCTTACTACTTGGTATCATGTGTGTTTGTGGAATTAGGGTTTTTATTCAATTCTATTTATGTTTGTCTGTAGGTATTCTGTGGGCAAACATGCTTCAAATCATCGGGAACTTAGGCCGGTTGATTTTGATCCTAGAGAGAAGTTTTGGACTAGGTTTCCGTCTGAAGGATCTAAGGTTACTCCACCACATCAATCTGCCGAGTTCAGATGGAAGGATTACTGCCCAATGGTTTTCAGGTATTCATTTCTCTACAACACCCAACTCAACTCTTTCCTTGTTTTGCATGATTGTTTGTCAATTAACATTGCAATTTCAAATTAATTTGGTTTGCTATTTGAGGTCTTAAACCTGATTGCATTTCGATTTCTCTTTCAATTTAATATTGTTCTCGATTCATTTGCTTGCGAATTGGTTTTGTGTGTTATTCAGACATTTGAGGGATTTTTTTGGAATTGATCCTGCGGATTATATGTTAGCCATATGTGGTAATGATGCATTAAGGGAGCTTTCATCCCCAGGGAAGAGTGGAAGCTTCTTTTACTTGACTCAAGATGATCGTTTTATGATAAAGACCGTCAAGAAATCTGAAGTCAAGGTTAGCTACCCTTTCCTCTCTGTGTTAGTCTCTAACTGTAGGTTGTCGTAACTTTATGTTGTCTCTGATCATTTTTAGAATTCAAATATTTGAAGTCCATGGTCAAGACACCATTGTCATTATTCATGTTCAGGTGCTCCTTAGGATGCTTCCAAGTTACTACCAACATGTGTCTCAGTATGAGAACTCCCTGGTCACCAAGTTCTTTGGGGTTCATTGTGTTAAACCAGTCGGAGGTCAAAAGGTACATGTCAATCGATGAAATTCCATTCAAAACTTCAATCCAACTTTTTTTGGTGTTTGTGATGAAAATTAATTTATTTCTCTATCATCATGCTTATGTAATTGCAAAACAGACTCGTTTCATTGTAATGGGCAATCTATTTTGTTCGGAGTACCGTATCCATAAGAGATTTGATCTCAAGGGATCTTCACATGGGCGAAGTACCCATAAGCCCGATGGAGAGATTGATGAGACCACCACCCTTAAAGACCTTGATCTCAATTTTGTATTTCGCTTGCAGCGTTCTTGGTTCCAAGAACTTATCAGGTTAGTCTGTGTAATTTATCATTTAATTGAAACAGACTCTGAGTTTTAGTCTCTGCCAATCAACCCATGTCATCATTTTTTCTTTACCTGATGAGTCATGTTTGTTGTTACTGTTTTATTTAGACAAATAGAACTAGACTGTGAGTTCTTAGAAGCAGAGAGGATCATGGATTACAGTCTATTGATCGGTTTGCACTTCCGTGATGATTATTCAGACGAAAATATAGGTTTATCACCGCAAGTTGATTCTGGTAATTTAACATTTCATATATTTGTTTAGCTGGTTTATTGGTTTTCCTATGACAATTTGAAGCTACTTTACATCATTCTCCCAGCATCCTAATGTTTAAAAATCTTGTCGATATTTGCAGGCAAAAAAGATTTGCGAGTTAAAAAAGGATATCAATTCCTTGAAGTGCAGTTACAAGATATGAATCAAATTTTAGCAGGCTGGTACGTTATAAGTTGCTTGAATTTTGACTTACTTCTTACGTTTTCAACAGTTTCGTATTCTATCAACACATAAATGGAAAAATATCTTAAAACTATGCTATAAGAAAAATTAGAATACTATATTATGCTTAGGCATATTTTAGTCCATTTTAGAGAATAAGGTTCTTCTGTTGAAGGTGGACTTTATATGTTGGAATTATTGAGTGGGGTCAGGTATATAAATAAAACTGGGAAGTTCTTTAAGCACCAGCTGTCAGTGTGCGGGTTGGTGGTATATACAGGTGGGTCTTTCATACTCTTCTGGATAGGAAGAAAGCATGGATGTCCCTGAGGTGGTGGGAAACAACATCTTGGGTCCAATTTAAAATGGGGAGAAGGATTATATAATTTTTGAAGAAAGAATTGGATAACTTAGGTGGTGGGAAAGGGAAAACAGTTCCAGCGCATATTGCAGAAAAGAGGAGGAAGATAAGACCAGGGTTGAACAAGATGAAGTGGAATATTGTTTGTATGCTTGCACCGATTTGGATTGCTCAAACAATTTGGAATCCGGATTACTATGTCCACAGTCTATAGAAGGTTTTTTGTGCAGTACACATTTTTGTCAGTTGAAGAGATGGAATTTATGTGATGGAATTGGCTCTTGACAAAGCTGTTTAGGAGGGACATGGGCTGAGTGGAGGCTGGAAGCCGCACTATTATTCTTAGGAGCTTATCGGGGTTTTCTATGTAGGGTATTGAGGGTTCTTCAAAGGGGGTTCTTTTCCTGTTAAGGTGTTGCGAGTTTCCATTTTTCTTCTTTTCTCTATTGTATAGAATTGAATACTATCTTTTAAAGATACATACAATAGAATATTATCTTTTAAAGATAAGTATTCTGAGACTTTAATCCCTGGATGGCCCCCTTTTTTCCTCCAAGAAATATAATATTCTCAATCTGTTATGCAACAATATGCTTGCCAAGTCTAGATTAGCTTGTAATTATATTTACTCAATTGCACTGTATGGTGTTGTTGTGTGGGGCAAGGAAGCACGGGTTCTTCACAAAACTTGTCGTACCCGTGTCAGACATGTATTCGACACCTACAATCGCCCGACACATATTCGATACGCGTCGGACACAGTCAACGTGTCAGCAGGTGTCAAACATACAGTCAGTGTAGTCAACGTGTCGGACATGCCTTTGACATATCCAAAACTCGGTAGAACACAATCAAGACTCAGCAACTAAATTTATTTTATTTTTTACTTTTAGGTGGGGGCATATAATCACCTAATTTAAGGTTGTTAATCCATCTAAAGTTAAAAACTTTCAATTTTGATGCAAGATAAAGAGGGCGATGAAGCATAGAGGAGGTAGTCTATGCTTCTTATCTCTCCTACTTCTTTTGTCCTCTACTTTGTTTTTTTGCGACACAATGTCTTCTTGTTCTTCAATTTTTTACATGTTCTTCTCTATGTTTTTTCTTCTTTATGTTTTTTTTTTTCCTTTTCCAGTGCAATTTATGCTTCATTAGATTATTTCTTACTTAAATTATTTCTTTATTAGATTATTGTTTATGTTCATATGACTCTATATAGTCGCCTTGTCCCCGCGTCTTAGTGTTTGGAAAACTATCGTGTCGGCTTGTCATGTTCGTCTCTGACACAGCCCGCATCTGTGCATCCTTGTTGTGGGGTGATGGGAGTTGCAAACACTTGCACAATAGTGGTGGGTGATGTGCCGATAGTTAATTGCAGTGGGTGGGCACGGGACGGGATGAACCGCATCCTTATCTCATTCCGTTCGTTCGGGATCAGGACGGGATAGACTCATCCCGACCTCGTCCCATCCCAAACCGGTTTGGGTCGAGACGAGATGAGCATGTACTAAATAGTCCTCCAATGAAGAATAACATAAAAATTCATCTCACACAGTTCACACAAATAATGCCTAATTTATGTACACATAACTTTCATCATAACAATATAAAATTTATGGTCCAATGAACTTATAGTTTTTTTATGTGAAACATCCCTTATGTGATACAAGAATAACTGTCGTATAACCCATTTAAAATATGAAAAAACATAAATTTTCATGGGTTCTATTTGATCTAAAATATTCAAACTAAAGTTTTTAACTAAACAAAGAATACCAAATCAAACAAGTAAGTTTTCAAAAAATAGATGTTTTGATTTAATTTTAACACATCATAAACTTTCATTTGATTAATAATAACAAATATTAAATAAATAAGTTTGGGATGGGCGGGATTGAAAATGTCCATCGGAATCCCATCCTATTCTAGATCGGGATGGGTTTGATCAATCCCAAAAGTACCTGAAAAAAAAATTGGGACGGGATCGGGATCGTGGGATGGGATGCCCACCCCTAGGATAAAGGTTGTATGGTGGTAATGTGTGTTCTATTTCATAAAAATATCAAATCATAAAAAATGGTTAGGAATCTCATTTCTGAAAACATGAATTTGTGGTAAAGTTGTTGGAACCTCAAACTTAAAGTCCCAAACCTTCAATACACCTGTTACTGTACCACTTTCCCTGACTCTAATTAGGCAAATTAACACTTATAATGATCATATGATATTTTTTGAGTTGAAATCGCAGAATTAAATGTTGCAGTTGTTGGTTTGGTGATTATTGATATATATATATATATATATGCTGACATCCCAGCAGGAAACCAGTGATTCGGCTAGGTGCAAACATGCCAGCAAGAGCAGAGCAGGTGTCAAGGAGTGAGTTGGAGCTATACACAGATCCAACTGGTGGGGGCGAGATCTTTGATGTGATTCTCTACTTTGGGATTATTGATATCCTACAGGACTACGACATAAGCAAGAAGCTCGAACATGCGTACAAGTCCTTGCAGGTAGATCCAACCTTGATTTCTGCTGTCGATCCAAAGCTGTACTCGAAGAGGTTCCGAGACTTTACAGGTAGAATCTTTGTAGAGGATGACTAGTGACTCAAAAAATACGAAAATAGGTGCAACCAAGATCAATACCCTATGTTGGTTGAATCATGGTGTGCATTTGCAAAGGCAGGAATGACACCAGAAGCCCCCTTGTAGCTACTGGCATGGCGACCATGGATACGAAATGGGCCCTGTGCCAGGGCCCAAAAGTAAGAAAAGAAAATTTGCTTGGCTGAATTTTGGAGATCAGCCACAATGGTGGGATGAGAGAGGAAGTTGTATATGTGTTTTAAAAAAAAATTCTTTTTATTTTTCTTTTTTGCCAATGGGGTAACTGTGAAGAAGATTCATCAGAAGGAGGGGAGGATAGACTATAGGACAATAGAGAGAGGAGATGCTTCCAGGAGAGATTTGAAATTTGAGTTGGTTTTGGAAGGTGGGATTTGGAATAAGAAATGTACAGATTAAAGAAGAAGAAGGATAGGCTTAATGGGAATTCTTGAGTAAAATATTTTTGGATATCATATTATTATTATTATTATATTTTGATCTTTTGTCTGATCGTCCTTCTGGTGTTGGGATCTTATGAAGTGAAGGGCAATGAAACAATGAGGAGTTTAGTAGTTTAGTCATGAAAAGGAGAGAAAGATGGATGTGTGGGTGTGTGTGTTTTGGCAACTTTGCTTTCTCTCTGTCTCTCTCCCAGTCTTTAAAAAAAAAGAACCATGCAATCTTTTGCTTCTTTTGAAGGGGGGTAGTAGTAGTAAGACTGGGATGAGGCAAACAAAGTGGGGGACATGGGGGAGACCATTGACCCAAACTTTGTAACTTCCAAATATATCCTTCTGGTCTGCAAGTCTCTTTCTATGCCAACAAGGGGTAGGGTGGGTACATTTGTAATTTGGCATATGGGGGGGGGGGGGGGGTGTCATTGGGAATCGTGTGTTGTGCAAAAATAGAGGGTGGGTACCTTTGTAACTCCAATCAGTCCCCACCCACCACCATCTCTTTTTTCTCTTTCTGTTGTTTTCTTTCTTTTAGGTTTTTTTTTTTTTTTTTTTAGATTTGGATGAGAGAGAGATACCCATTGCCATTTCAGTTACAGTTAGGGTTGTAAACTGTGTGACAAAGATAACTATGATCCCAACACGTTTTGTAGTGCTGAAAAAGTCAAATGTGGTGCCTAAACTTTGATAGGATAGGTTGAGTGTAGAGAATTAGTTCTTCAATTTTTTGCAACCCTCAAATTTTGTATGCATCGTAAATTTAATTTCAAATGTTTTATTCTTCTCGTCTTGATACAGCCACTTTTTTTGTTTGGTTTCAATTATGTTGGTTTATGATGGATTCCACCACTTCCCATTTCTATGGTGTAGTTGAAGGCTAGGAAGCACTGATGCACCAAAAATTCAAGGTACCCGTATCCAATATGCCTTGGATACTGATAATACACCACCGACACACCTCGAATATAGTCAATAGGTGTATCTAATGGTCAATGTCCAAAATACGACCCCAATTTGGCTAAAACACATTCATTTTTCGTTGCAAATTGACAAAACTATGAAGAGATGTGTACATGTAGGATGCATATAATTATGATTTTTTTTTTTTTTTTTTTTTGGTGTTTAACAAATTAATCAAATGATAATCATGACCAGCGTTTATGTTTTTATAATTTACTAATATGATTCATTAATTAAGAAATGTGTTACAATATTATTTTTGTTAAAGTATATATTTATTATTATTATTATTATTTTAATGCCATATCCTCTCCGTACATGTGTACTAGTGTTTTTTTTTTGGCTGTGTCGCAGTACCAATTTCGTCTTGTTCCAATGCGACCAGGTTGATGGTTACCTAGTTTATAATGAAAAAACCAGAGGACCCAATTTAAATTTGCAGTATCTTCTCATGGTGTTTTTGCTGCAAAATGCTAATTTTGTTTGTAAAGCATTCGACAGTACAGAAATGTACAATGCCACATTTTTTTTGTGAAAACTAGTTTAGGGTCTCTCAATGCCCCATCAATAGATTTAATCAAAGGGACCCTCAGTCTCTAGAACTACCTGCTTAGGAGAAGTCTAGTCAGCAAGGTTTGGTAAGTTTTGAGTCAAGTTTTAGTTTTTTACATTTTTTATCATATTTTCTTAAACACAGTCACAAACACCATCTATAGAAGGGGTAGAAGTGTAAAAAAATCAAAATATAATCCAAAGTGGCTACCAAACTTGGCTGACTAGAATTATTGTCGGTTTAGAAAAGGCCAAGGTTACGGGAGAGCCTGAGAGTCATAGTCCATTCAAATCCTATTCATATTTCAACAATTCTAGGGAGCTAAGATTGTAAGCCACTTTTGATTTTTTTTTTTACACCAACAATTCTAGCCAGTCAAGTTTGGTATCCACTTTTGGGTCAAGTCTTGATTTTTTTTACACTTTCACTTCTATAGATGGTGTTTGTGGTTATGTTTTAAATAAAATGGATAAAAAGTGTAAAAAAAAAATCAAAACTTAGCTCAAAAGTGGCTACCAAACTCAATTGGCTAGATTTACTATTTTTACACTTCTATCCATTCTATAGATAATGTTTGTGATTGTATTTTAAATAGATAGGTAAAAAAAAAAAAAAACACAAAAGTGGCTGGCTCCCTGGACTACTTGAAAATTTAGAAAGTGCTAATTTAAACTCTATGTAGTTGTGGGATCCTTTGATTGAAATATAAGCCTTCATCCTTGTAAATCAATCAATGTTGAACAAATGTCAGGGGACCTTTTCATTGAGCTTGAGATTTAGACCAAGAATTAGTGTATGCATTTTATAAACTACACTAGATAATCCCCACAACATTTGGTACCTTAAATCGTCAAAAGAAAATTGATCGACTAAACCATACAGCCGTTTTGGGTCAATTTACAGTTTCGGCTCCAAGGATCTAGTCCTACTTTGTGGGTGCATTGAGTAAGGCTGAAGGGTGGTACAGAAAAATATAAAGTGGGGTCAAGGACAAAAAGAATGGACTGGGCCTCAAAGTGGCCCTGGTGGCTAGGCCCATTAGGCATAAAGTGGCCCATTGGGTGGTGAAGAAGATAGTGGGCGAAGAAGCAAGAAGAAGAGATAAGTAAGTTGGTAAAGGAGATGAGGGAAAGAAGCAAGATGATGGAAGGAAGGCAGGCAGAGTAGTAATCAGAAGATGCAAGTAAGGATAATGAGTTATTGAGGAAAAAAAGATGTGGATTCAAAATGCAAGGAAGGAGTGGAGGATAGACTTAACTCAAGAGTTATGGCTACGATGATGAAGTGGTGTCCGAAAGGGGCTAAATCTGGCAAGGATCATGACATGCAACATGCTACACCAGAGTTGACGAGAAAGCATGTGAGGTTGAGGAACGAGTCGTCAAAAGGCTTTTGGCCACAACACATACAACGATTGGGTTTACGACTAAGGTAACATTTGTTTTTTGTTCTAATCAAAACTTTGGTTCTGAATAAGAAGTGGTTCATTTTGACCGAATGTTTATTTTTACTTCTAATCACAATTAGAAGCTCTTAATATGTTCTGAATTCAGAACAATTTAATAAAGACCAATGAGATGCTTAACACTTAGTGATGACCACTGATTGCTTAGTGCTTAAAAAAAACTTGCAAAAACTGGGAGCAACAAAATGGCTTAAACCGTTGAAACTTGGTTCAATTGGTAGTTTTGCTGACTTGGAGGAGGTACATTAGAAGAGAAAGGTAAATGTAACAAATTTGCTAATGATAAAACAAGGGAGCAGGGAGGTGGCATCAAAACTTGCAGTGTTTAGCGTTCTCGTCAAGCTTAAAATTGGGAGCAATAAAATTGTTCCAAGCATTGAAAATTTGTTCGATTGGGACTTTCATTGACTTGGAAGAGGCGTTCATGAGTTATTAAACATAGATTTGTTGATGATTAAAGGAGCATGAAAATGTTAAGACAATACCTCACAAGGTTCACGGGTGAAGTTGTCTTGATAGATAATTTGCATGAAAGGGTAGTCGTGTTCCACTAAAGGCACCGTCACGCCCCGATTTTCGAAGAAAACAAAAATTTCCATAACTAATAACCCCAATTGGGCCGTCCAGAACCCCAATAAATCAAAACCCACAATGCAATTTCACTCGACCACATTAAACCCAAACTTCAAGCTATCCTCCCACCCCAATCAAAACAATAATAAATAAAAATAAAAAAACAGCAAATAACCCATTAGAAATCCAATCACAAGCATGTAGAAACCCTAGAAAGAAACTAAACAGAACCCTAGACAGTAAGATGAAAATAACTCACAGTAAAAGTGAATGAGATGAAGAAACTCACCGGTTAGTAGCACACCGCCCCCGACACACGAGATCTCTCTCATCGCAACAATCATCTCGCCAGACCACCACCACCCGCCAGCAACCCATCATCCTCATGCCTCCCTAGCCTGCGTCTCCGCCGAAGAGAATAAGAGGAAGAGCGTTGCACACGAGAAGAAGAAAAATTAGGGTTTTTGTTTTATATTATGGGTGGCAATTCGCCCCCACAAAAATTCTGAGAGCACCCACCCTTTAACTCACCAAATAAACCCTAAAATTTTGAAACTTGAATTCAATTAAATGTAACCCTATTTTATTTTATTTAAAATAAAATAAATTAGTTTTATGAAATTTAGGGGTGTTACACACGTTAAATGGAATCTTGTCCCGAGATTCAGAAGGTAAGAAAATTGACTGGATTTTGAGAAATACGACTTGTCAAACAAAAGGCGATTTAAAAATAAAATTTTCAATTGAATTTTATGAACATAAATATTTATTGTCATTAGGGTGTTACAATATATACAGCTCAAAAGGAATCTCATCTCGAGATTCGTGGAAAGTGCTAATTGAATACTACGGATATCAAAACCCCTAAAAAGAAAATAATACAGAATAATGTCACGCAAATATCAACATTATAAATAAGATTACTCACGCACACACAAGTCAATGAAGCCTCATCATGAGATTCACGAAGAAAATGAAACAAAACTAAGGTTTTCAAGGTTCAACCTTGTCACTTCATCTCAAAACTTCTACACTCCTACATACCCATATCCACATTTCGAGGATCACCTAGACTCTACCCCAACCTAGGCTAACCAAATGCTCTGACACAAAACTGTCACGCCCCGATTTTCGAAGAAAACGAAAATTTCCATAACCAATAACCCCAATTGGGCTCCTCCAGAACCCCAATAAATCAAAACCCACAATGCAATCTCACTCAACCACATTAAACCCAAACTTCAAGCTATCCTCCCACCCCAATCAAAACAACAATAAATAAATAAAACAGCAAATAACCCATTAGAGATCCAATCACAAGCATGCAGAAACCCTAGAAAGAAACTAAACAGAACCCTAGACAGTAAGATGAAAATAACTCACAGTAAAAGTGAATGAGATGAAGAAATTCACCGGTTAGTAGCACACCGCCCCCGGCACACGAGATCTTTCTCTCATCGCAACAATCATCTCGCCAGACCACCACCACCTCGCCAGCAACCCATCATCCTCACGCCTCCCTAGCCTGCGTCGCTGCCGAAGAGAATAAGAGGAAGAGCAAACTTTGCTCTTCCTATTGCACAAGAGAAGAAGAAAAGTGAGGGTTTTCGTTTTATATTATGGGTGGCTATTCGCCCCCACAAAAATTCTGAGATCACCCACCCTTTAACTCACCAAATAAACCCTAAAATTTTGAAACCTGAATTCAATTAAATGTAACCCTATTTTATTTTATTCAAAATAAAATAAATTAGTTTTATGAAATTTAGGGGTGCTACATTATACACACGTTAAATGGAATCTCGTCCCGAGATTCGGAAAGTAAGAAAATTGACTGGATTTTGAGAAATACGACTTGTCAAACAAAAGAAGATTTAAAAATAAAATTTTCAATTGAATTTTATGAACATAAATATTTATTGTCATTGGAAAAGTAGGGGCGTTACAGGCACGAGTTTTGCTAAATACCATATTTAGAAAGAAAAAAAAATACAAACAACAACTAGGATTTAAAGTTGGAGAAAATATCGGTTGTGGAGATCCACCCTCAACAATGGCAAGATTGGTAAATAAGATGCATTTAGAAGAGCAATAGAAAATGACAACAAATGAAATAAGTAATTAGAATGTACACGTCGCGGAGATAGAGTTTTGTGCATTATTTTTCTCAAAATATGAAAATTATCATAACTATCTACTTAATTGTTGGATTTTACTAACTTGGTATCGTTGGAATGCATTTTTGAAAATCTTTCTAATGAAACCAATGATCAGTGCAAGCTCTTCTTTCGATATTTTTCAAACAAATGAGACGATCATCTTAATGCACATTCAAACAAAACCCTTTGAGTTTCCTATTTTGGCAAAATGGAGAATTCACTCTTGGGGTTTGAAAATTTTCAAAATTTTTTATCGAGTTTGATCCTAATACTACAACCCACTTCTTATTGTGCCAACGACATGAATAATACACTAGTTTATATTACAATTTAGAGTAGTGTTTTACTATTCATTGTTGACTGGGACAAACTAAGGATTGAAGATAAAAGATGACTAAAATTGAAAGTTGGAAAATATGTTCAGGGTTAAGATTAATTTTCTATAATGACATGTTTGAATATGAAATATGTAGAAGGGCAAAGAAAATGAAAATATTGTGAAAAAAGTTGGTGGAATGTACATGTAGTAGAGAGAAATATTATGTTTTTTTTTTCAAAATTAAAATTATCATAACTATCTTTGTTGTTGTCGAATTTTGGTGAACTTGGTATTCTCTAATACTTGTCAAAATTAATTTTCTATTATGTTATATATATATATATATATATATTTTTTTTTTTTTTCATTCCCAAGTATAATATTTTTCATAAAAAGAGACGAACATTTTAATTAACATTCAAATAAAGACCCCGAATATTCAATCGATTCTAATTTTAACAGGGCTTGACACTAACCAAAATTAGTATTTTTACCATAAAATAGGCGTGCACCTCAAAAAATTAATTTACATTCTAAAATATGGGTTTTCTTATGGAACAAATTGAGAGAAATGATGAGGATGGTGGTGAAGGTGTCAAGTACATGATAATTAGCAGGAAAAAAAGTATATGTGATAATCACATAATTATAACATTTTTTTACCTCATATTATATTTTTGTTAATCCTTGTTTTATTTTATTTGAAATTAATTATTAATTTTTTGTGTTTTTGTAGAATTCGGAGCAATAACGAAGAAATCAAAGAAAAATGCAATGAATAAATCACAGACGGTGACTTCAGAGGAAGTGGAGGTGAGAATAGCCTAAGCCCATAACCTAAATTCAAAACCAAACCCAAAACCAAATCCGTAAACCCAAACCCAATCAAACCCAAAGCATATTCTCTTAATTATCCAAGATTCTAGTTTGATTTAAGCCTTAAATCACTTATTGAACCCTCCCCTTAACTTGTCCAAGTTCATTTTCTCAAACCCAATCAAACCCAAAGCATATTCTCTTAATTATCCAAAATTCTAGTTTGATTTAAGCCTTAAATCACTCATTGAACCCTCCCCTTCACTTGTCCAAGTTCATTTTCTTAATTTTCTATAAATACAATAGAAATGAATAAGAAATGGGAAGAAGAGAAGTGAAAGAAAAAAAATACAGAATACCAAAACCTCTTCTTCACAATTTGTGATTCTCATCACCATCCCAATCAAGCAAAATCACCACCCACAGCCTATCCATCTCTGTTTTCTCTCCTTCACTCCACCGAAACAGGGGCGTGACAACCCTGTTTCACTTCATCTTCAACCACTGTCACCGGCTGCACCACGCACCACCACAGAGACTTAAATCAAGTTGACGCTACTGGCACCCAGTGGACCTTGCTGAGAAAGATCAGAACTATTTGCACCCACTGGGATCTGCTGAGCCACATTGGACCTGTTCCTGTTTGCACCCTGCTGAATGCTCTGTAACACCACAGTGAATTAAGTCTCAAACTCTAGAATTAATTTCATTTTACTTTATTATTCCATGATTAATATTAATTGATTCGCGATTTATAATATTTTACTTTCACCTAATATGTCATGCATCTTAGGTTGTTAGAAAAATATTATGTTATAAATCAAGCATGTTTTAATTGAATAATTAAACTTGTGATTAATTGTGCCCTAAAAAGACAATTAATGCTAGGAGTTTATACATTGCTAGAGTCATTTATTTGAAATTGGAATAATAAGAAAAATTGAATATAATTTTAGGAACTTGAAAAATATTTTGCAAATTGTGGTTTCCCTCCAACTCTTTTCTTTTATTTATTGTTATTTTTATTACTTTTGTTTAACTCGGATTTTTAAAGGAGTGGAAAACAAGTTGACAACCAAATTAGAATGCCTAATTTGATTGATCTTGAATCCCAATCCACGCCAAAGAAAGTCACACCTCCATCTGAGAAGGAGGCTGATAAAGCCTCATCTTCTCAAGCAAGAGGATCATCATCTTGACTCTGATCCCACCAAGGCATCCTATATGCCTAGAGCACCATTTCCATCGCGGTTAGTTCCGGCGAAGAAATGAACAAATGCCAACGATATAATGGGAATTTTTAAACAAGTTCAAATCAATATTCCATTACTCGAGGCCATTAAGCAAGTTCCCTCTTATGCCAAAATTTTGAAGGATTTGTGTACACAAAAGCGAAAACTGAATGTCAACAAAAGAGCCTTCCTAACTGAGCAAGTTAGCTCCATCCTTCAACACAAAACCCCACCTAAGTACAGAGATCCTGGTTGTCCGACTATTTCATGTGTGATTGGTGATCATATGATTGGGAAGGCACTGTTAGATTTGGGGGCAAGTATTAATCTATTTCCATATTCAGTATATGTGCAATTGGGTCTTGGTGAGTTGAAACCAACTCAAGTGACACTGCAATTGGCAGACAGATTTGTCCGAGTCCCCCCCGCTGTGATAGAGGATGTGATCATTAAGGTTGACAAATTTTATTTTCCTGTGGACTTCATAGTCCTTAACACACAACCTGTTCACAATCCCTCTAGTCACATTCCAATTATTTTGGGTCGTCCATTTTTTGCCACATCCAATGCTATCATTAACTGCCGAAATGGAATCATGAAATTATCATTTGGTAACATGAGCGTCGAAGTCAACGTATTCAATGTAAGTCAACAACCTCCCGAGTCTGAGGATTCCTTTGAGGTTAACATGATAGAGAGTTTGGCGGAACATTCATTTCCTCAGTTTAATGATCCTTTAGAGGCTTGTTTGACTCATTTTAATTTAGACTTCGATATTAATGATTCCATCAGGGAAGTCAATGTTTTGCTTGACTCTACCCCTATAATGGAAACCAGTTATAAGTGGAAGCCTAGGGTGGAACCTCTTTCACTCAGTGAGTCAAAACAAGTCCCTTCCGTTGAAAAACCATCCAAGCTCGACCTAAAAGTATTACCTGACAACCTCAAGTATGCATTTTTAGGTGTTGACAATACCTTGCATGTTATTATTTCACTTGCATTGATTGAAAAACAGGAAGGAAAATTGTTAGATGTTTTAAAAGAACATAAAATAACACTTGGGTGGACTATCGCGGATATTAAAGAAATAAGTCCAATCGTTTGCATGCATCGCATTCATATCGAAGATAATGCCAAAGTATCGCGTGAAATGCAACGTAGACTTAATCCTAATCTAAAGGAAGTTGTCCGAGCCGAAGTGCTCAAATTGTTGGATGTGGGTATAATCTACCCAATTTCGGATAGTCCTTGGGTCAGTCCTGTTCAAGTTGTCCCAAAGAAGTCAGGGGTAACGGTAATCAAGAATGAATTAGTACCAACCCGCATGACCACGGGGTGGCGAGTATGTATTGATTACCGTAAGTTGAACTTGGTCACAAGGAAGGATCACTTTCCTCTTCCTTTCATTGATCAGATGCTTGAAAGGTTAGCCGGACATGATTACTATTGTTTTCTTGATGAGTATTCCGGTTATAACCAAATCCGCATTTCACCCGAGGATCAAGAGAAGACCACATTCACTTGCCCCTTTGGTACTTTCGCATATCGGATAATGCCCTTTGGATTGTGTAACGCACCCGCTACTTTTCAGTGGTGCATGCTTAGTGTTTTTTCCGATATGGTTGAGAGGTTCCTCGAGGTGTTTATGGATGATTTCTCAGTATTTGGTGATTCATTTGATGAATGTCTACATCATTTAACTTTAGTGTTAAATAGATGTGTGGAGAAAAATCTTGTCTTAAATTGGGAGAAATGTCATTTTATGGTACGACAGGGCATTGTTCTTGGACATGTAATTTCACACAAGGGAATTGAAGTCGACAAAGCCAAAATTGATTTAATTTCGAGTCTTCCGCCTGCAAAGACGGTTAAGGAAATTAGATCTTTTCTAGGCCATGCTGAATTTTATTGGAGATTCATCAAAGACTTTAGCAAAATCGCTCGTCCTTTATGCAATTTACTTGCTAAAGATGCGGTTTTTGTTTTTGATGGAGATTGTTTGAAAGCTTTTGAGAAGCTTAAACAATTATTGACTTCAGCTCCAATCATCCAATCTCCTAATTGGAACTTTCCATTTGAGCTTATGTGTGATGCTTCCGACTTTGCACTCGAAGCTGTCCTAGGGCAACGATTGGACAAAAAGCCACATGTCATTTATTACGCTAGTAGAACTCTACAAGACGCACAACTTAATTACTCCACCACTGAGAAAGAGTTATTAGCTGTAGTCTTTGCTCTAGACAAATTTCGGTCTTACCTTATAGGATCCAAAGTAATTATTTTTACTGATCATGCGGCGTTAAAGTATCTTTTCTCTAATAAAGATGCTAAACCTTGCTTAATTCGATGGGTCCTATTGCTACAAGAGTTTGATATTGAAATTCGGGACAAGAAATGTTCGGAAAATGTTGTAACTGACCATTTATCTAGACTTCTGGTAGAGTCATCTAGCGAATATTTACCATTGAATGAGTCATTTCCTGATGAGCAATTATTTGCTCTCTCCCAATTACCTTGGTATGCAGATATCATGAACTATCTTGTTACAGGTCAACTTCCTTTTAAGTGGTCTAAACAAGATAGATCCAAATTTCTTGCTGAGGTTAGACATTTCTTATGGGATGATCCATACTTGTTCAAGTATTGTCATGATCAGGTTATCAGGAGATGTGTTCCTGAGAGTGAATTTCACAGCATCATCTCATTTTGTCATGAGCAAGATTGTGGTGGTCATTTTAGCTTTAGAAAGACCGCTGCAAAAGTTTTGCAGAGTGGTTTTTATTGGCCTACCCTTTTTTCGAGATACTCATGCCTTTTGCACCACTTGTGATCGATGCCAACGAATGAGTTCCATTTCTCTTCGCAACATGATGCCCCTTACTAATATTCTTGTGGTTGAAATTTTTGATGTTTGGGGTATTGATTTCATGGGACCATTCCCGCCTTCGTTTGGCAATCTTTTCATCCTTGTTGTTGTGGATTATGTGTCCAAATGGGTAGAAGCGATACCATGTAAAACGAATGATCACAGGGTTGTGGTAAGATTCTTGAAAGATAATATATTTTCTCGTTTTGGTATTCCGCGTGCCATTATAAGTGACGGTGGTTCTCATTTTTGCAATAGACCGTTCGAGCTATTAGTAAAAAAAATACTCCATCACTCATAAAGTTGGCACCCCCTATCATCCACAAACAAGTGGGCAAGTTGAGATTTCCAATCGGGAGATTAAAAACATTCTAGAGAAGACAGTCAGACCAGATCGTAAAGACTGGTCTCAACGTCTGAGTGATGCTCTCTGGGCTTATAGAACAACATTTAAGACTCCGTTGGAATGTCTCCATATAGGCTTGTTTTTGGAAAAGCATGTCATTTGCCTGTGGAATTGGAACATCGTGCATATTGGGCCATCAAGACGTTCAATTTTGATATGGTCAAGGCTGGATCGTATCGTAAGCTTCAACTTAATGAGTTGGAACATATCCGAAATGATGCGTACCACAATGCCAAAATCTACAAAGAACGAACGAAGATATTTCATGATAAATCCATTCTTCGTAAGTCCTTTGAACCGTCTCAAAAAGTTTTGTTGTTCAACTCTCGGTTACGATTTTTTTCCTGGAAAGTTGAGATCTCGGTGGTCTGGACCATATATTGTGAAAGCAGTGTTCCCACATGGAGCTGTGGAGATCGTTAACCCTAAGGATGGCCATGTATTTAAGGTAAATGGTCAACGACTTAAGCCATTCTTAGAGTTACCTCGATTAGAAGTCGAGGTTGATGTGATTCTATTAGAGGACCATGTGTATCAGAATTGAGGATCTTTTGGGTTTTGTCGAGCTGATGACGTTAAACCAAGCGCTACTGAAAGGCAGCCCACCTTTTGTTTCTAATCCACAATTCTTTTGTCTTTGAGCTCTCATCGGTGGATTACTTGTGGAAATTGGTAAAATCTTCACCGCGGTAATACTGTTTTAACCTCCTCTCATGTACTTATTTCATTTATTTGTCAGAATTATTTTGTTAAATATTGAGAACAATGTTTGGATTAGGTTTGGGGGTAGGGTTCATGAGTCGGTGAATTTTTCGTAGTGTTTTCTTTTCTTATTCATAAAAAAAAAAATTTGTGCTTTTCTGTCAAAAAAAACTTAGTCTTTTGCGATTATGAAAATGGATTTTAAATGTTTTATGCTCAAGAAAATGCAAGCCAACTTGACATATTGGTATATTCATAAAGACTGAAAGTTTAGTATGATCCTTAAGTTAGATCTAGTTCATAAGATTTTTCAACTCGATTATCTTTGCACCATGAGCCATGTTAGCATAACTTGAAGTTGATGAGTGAAGTATATACTAAAAAACCTTAGAATAATAGTGGAGACTTAACCCTGAAAGTTTTGAACCTTTCTATTTTTTCGAGGGTTATACATAAACTCTGATTTTTCTTGAGTCCGTATTATCTCGTTGATGATCTCATTATTCTCATTTTTCTGATCAATTGCTTTGGGAATGACATCAAAATTGAATTATTACACTAGAACTTCTTGGCTTATTCAATTGAGATGTCATAATACTGACCCGAATTTAGGAAATGATCTAGGCATTTTTTTCTTTTTCTTTCTTTAGACCATTAACTAGCCTTTTAACTTACCATAACATTAACCTTTTTGTAGCCTTTTGAGCCTTAGAACAACTTTTATTTGTTAACTCATTAACCTTTTCCCAACTTTTCTGGGAATGTGTATGGATGGATATACTTGGTGTAAAAAGGGCATTAAAGAGCAAAATATGAAATATTTCATAAATCCTCTATGTGAAAAAAAATGATTCTTCAATGAGGATAAAGATGTGAGAATGAAGAAAAAAATTGATGGTTCGCAACATTTGTTTATTCTTGACAGCCCTAATTGTTCGTTGAAGGGTGTATACATTCCTAGAAATTTTTGTTAGAATCCTTTGACATTCCTTATTAACCATTACCCAAGCCCCGTTACAACCCAACAAAGTCCTAGTTGATCTTAGGTAAAGGTTGGTTCCGTAGATGTGGAGATTTAATAACCAAGACCTATGGTGTTTGATTCAACATTCCCAAAAGTAATTGATATTCCTGTCCATGAGATCATGTTCATTCCATTCTTGAAAAGTCCATTTTTCATAATACTATATGTGAGATGATTGTTTCCATTATTTACTCTTTCCTCACATATAAACTGAGTGAAATACCAAATCTCTGAGTGCTTTATTGTGAGTGACATGAGAAGTTTGAAGTCAAAACAAACTTTCTACAGGAGATTTCGTCATTATTTTACTTTGAAATGAAAAGTTATGTTGATAGTGCTTTTCACACACACACATTGAGTTGAGGATGATTATGAATTTTTTCTAACTTTTGGAGAATATTAAATTATTTGGAGATTTGTTGATACACGAAAATGACACTGTTGGTTTCTTGCATATCTTGAAGTTTTAAAATAAACACTGTTTGACCAAGTTTTGTTGAGTCAGTAATGTTTGTGGGTAACATTTTCTGGAAAACCTCACTAGACTATAACTCGTCCCCTAGAGGTAATCTAGGGATTCAAAGCCTTGTTGCACGTTTTCAAAGGTAAGTGCAATCGACGATGCCTGCGAAAGTGAGTTAAGATTTTCTTTTTGGTTTTCTTCTTTGTTTTGCTCAAGGACTAGCAAAATATAGGTTTGGGGGTATTTGATAATCACATAATTATAACATTTTTTTACCTCCTATTATATTTTTGTTAATCCTTGTTTTATTTTATTTTAAATTAATTATTAAATTTTTGTGTTTTTGTAGAATTCGGAGCAATAACGAAGAAATCAAAGAAAAATGCAATGAATAAATCACAGACGGTGACTTCAGAGGAAGTGGAGGTGAGAATAGCCTAAGCCCATAACCTAAATTCAAAACCAAACCCATTAACTTGTCCAAGTTCATTTTCTCAAACCCAATCAAACCCAAAGCATATTCTCTTAATTATCCAAGATTCTAGTTTGATTTAAGCCTTAAATCACTCATTGAACCCTCCCCTTAACTTGTCCAAGTTCATTTTCTTAATTCTCTATAAATACAATAGAAATGAATAAGAAAGGGAAAGAAAAAAAATACAGAATACCAAAACCTCTTCTCACAATTTGTGATTTTCATCACCATCCCAACCAAGCAAAATCACCACCCACAACCTATCCATATCTGTTTTCTCTCCTTCACTCCACCGAAACAGGGGCGTGACAACCCTGTTTCACTTCATCTTCAACCACCGTCATCGGCTGCACCACACACCACCACAGAGACTTAAATCAAGTTGACGCTACTGGCACCCAGTGGACCTTGCTGAGAACACCTCGGCTGAGAAAGATCAGAACTATTTGCACCCACTGGGATCTGCTAAGCCACACTGGACCTGTTCCTGTTTGCACCCTGCTGAATGCTCTGTAACACCATAGTGAATTAAGTCTTAAACTCTAGAATTAATTTAATTTTACTTTATTATTCCATGATTAATTGATTCACGATTTATAATATTTTACTTTCACCTAATATGTCATGCATCTTAGGTTGTTAGAAAAATATTATGTTATAAATCAAGCATGTTTTAATTGAATAATTAAACTTGTGATTAATTGTGCCCTAAAAAGACAATTAATACTAGGAGTTTATACATTGCTAGAGTCATTTATTTGAAATTGGAATAATAAGAAAAATTGAATATAAGTTTAGGAGCTTGAAAAATATTTTGCAAATTGTGGTTTCCCTCCAACTCTTTTCTTTTATTTATTGTTATTTTTATTACTTTTGTTTAACTCGGATTTTTAAACACTGTAACCCCCATTTTCTCCAAATTAGTTTAATTAAATTATTAAATTCAATTTAATCCACCTTCCTCATGGAATCGACCCGTACTTGCCGTTGTCTACCAGTTAGACACCGTGCACTTGCGGTTATTACAAGTGGGTCAAATTAGCCTGTTTATTTAGGCCGGTTAAACCCGCAACAATATGTGGAGTGCCAACGTTACGGGTAGTATGCTAACCTATATTACAATTCAGAGTGATGTTTTACTATTCATTGCTGACTGTGAAAAACTAAGGATTGACGATAAAAGATGGCTAGGACTGAAAGTTGGACAATGTGTTGAGGGTTGTGATTAATTTCCTATAATGATATGTTTGTAAATATAAAACATATAGAAGGGCAAAGAAAATGAAAAAATTGTGAAAAAAATTTGGCGGAATGTATATGTGGCAAAGAGAAAGTATTGTGTTTTTCCTTCTTTTTTTTGAAATGAAAATTATCATAAATATCTACATAGTTGTCGAATTTTGGTAAACTTTGTATCGTTGAAATGCAATCTTGAAGATCTTTCAAATAAAACCAATTATCAATACAAACACTTAAAACATCCCATGGAAAACAAATTTTTCAATGGAAAAAAAAATGGTAAAGTTTTCAACGTAATTTGTTTTCCTAATTTTCCACTGTTTGATTGCGAATTTTTTTTTCAATGATGAATTTATTTTAGGGGTATAAAAAAAAAACTTGGGAACTAGGTTTGTAACCACAGTAACATTTCACAATTTGTGATGATGATGTATTTCTCAATATACGTATAAAGATCCACAAATTGTGACACGTCACCATGATTGTAAAACCTGGTTACAACATTCTAGCTCAAATTTGTCTATTGATCTTGCCATAAACTTCATTAATATGTGAACTATATTGGATAATTAAAAAAAAAAATCGTGCGCAACTTTTGATGAAAGTTTTGAACCGTAAAATTTATGGTGAAAGTTAGGGTATAAAACAATTCGGATAAGACTCAGACAAAAAAATTGTATTTAGATCCAAATTACTATACAAAGATCCAGATTCAAATCCGATTTACCATTTCATACCATATTTAACACAATGTTATAGAACTTGGCTTCATCCAACATTACAAGTACAAACAAACTCCTCATTCCGGACAAGGAAGGAGCCATGTCTGCAAACAAACGCAAACTTTATTTATCGCCATAGTTTAACTCTTATTGGTGTGAACCCCGAGTTTGAACTTTAAAGCACAAACTCAACCCAAGACCAAGCTGATAAATGGACTACAATCAAAGGCCATGTAATGGGAAGCCCATTGAGGCCTCTGGAATGAAAGGGTAGCAGCAGTTCACATTTCATACATTTGGTTTTCTAAAACAGTGTTATAAAACTTGATACCATCTGATGATGTTCAGCATCAGTTGCAGTAAGTAGCGAAGCGTGCTGGCGGCTGGCCCTTGAATTGTGTTCAGAGAACCACTATTATTTATTTATTCTTTTCCAGCTAGAAGGCAATGGAGAATACAAACAAAGAATAACATAAGTTAAATATCCAATAATACTTGTTCATGATTGACTCTATCCTCGTCTGTTTGAGCAATTGGATGGACAGACTATTTTTTCTTCACAGTTTGCAGCAAGCTGCCCTGTTAAACCTAATTTATGGGTTTCTTTTGGACCAAATGATCAGAAGATTCCATCAGTCCATGTGCCTACAATATTAGAGGGTTAGTATTAGTAAAAAGTGAAAAAAGGCTAACTAGTGATTGTCTATGCATATCAACATTATATATCCATTTATTCATCAGTACCATTGTTACATTAGCGAGTGCTTGTGATTGTGTTGTACTCCACACAACACAACCTCCAAAGATCTCAAGACATACTTGATTCATATGATCCATGCCATGATGGATCAGGCTACAACAGTAGAAATTTCACTTCATTCAAAAGAGTATTGGTCTTTGTCCGCATAGTTGGCCAGGCCTTGATTTCAGGATCATCAATCATATTTGAGGTTGCAACTAGTGCAGTACTGCGTGGGGTGTAATCTAGTCTGATCCGTTAGACAACAACAAACCATTAATTAAGTGAAACTGAAGAACAATAACCCTAACTTGAATTCTTTCAATAAATATACCATACAACAAATCTAAAAAGGATGAATAGTTTAGCAATTTTTCGTATTACTCATCATCAAAGTTTTGTAGTGGTACAATATATATAACAAGCAATAGGCTAAGAAGGACAACATGAACAATGTAGTAAATAACAAAACTGGAAACAAAGCTAAAAGTGAACAATGTATTAAAATCAGACGAGGTATTTAGAATCACCAAATCAAAACCTTGGAGCCTCAACACCTTCAGAGCTGATCATATCTTGGCTCTAACACATTTCACTGATAACTCTAAATCTCACACTAGGTCTAAGCAATCTGACATACTTGATTTTTAACAGCAATTGTGTGGAAATTTGGTTTAATTGGCAGAGACATAACATTTGAGTTCTCAAAGAAAGTTAAGAAGCTGGGAGTTGTGTTATTTGAGTTACCGTAAACACAGATTTATGGCCCTATCAAGGAATTACTATCAGAAGAACATCCTCCTCTCTACAGGCAAACAATGAGAGATTACATTTTGCACTATGATTCAAAATGTCTTGATGGCAAACTTCTCTTGCATATTTCAAGTTGTGAGTTTGAGGATGATGATGTTATCATTAACTGACTATTTGATAATGGAACTATTATGACGAACAATGCAAGAACTAGAGGGTTATGGTTATGTGAAAACCAAATTTGTAAACTATTTTTAGTGCATTTCCTTTATTTATCTATCATAAAGCAATACTATTGTTTGAAAATAGACATGAAATTAAACTAGCACCACATACAAATGTGCTGATTGAATAATAGTCCTAGTGTCTAACACAAACAGTTATAGATGCTCTCTATAATTTTGCCACAAAGCCTAGTGTCTTAGTAGCAAATCATACATTGATGTTATACTCGAGAAATATACTATAATAACAGTGATAGGACGAGAAATAAACACAAATTCAGGACTAGAAATTTATTCATATAGATGCTCTGAAACACCATGGAAAAAAACTGAAATTAAAATGGGTTGATCGAAAGTTTTGTAATTGGTACTTTGTAAAACCATATTAAAATCAACCAAGTTGAATACAAAGTATGAAAACTATGTCTGGTAACATCTTTTATATACCAACTATTCAGAAAAACAATTGGAATGCAGATCTGGGTCCTTGATGATACCCAATTTAAGAATGACACTCATATCATTTGGATCCATGAAACTAATGCAAGGAAGGCAAAATATCTATGCATTATGAAGAGATTCATTCGGCTTAAATCACAAATCAATGTCACAAATCACAAACAAATCCAAATTGTGGAAACCCATGTCAATTATGCAATAAAAGCACCAATGAATACTAAGATCTACAAAATCAGAAAACAACCCATGATGGAAAATAAAAAATTGAGGAACCCCATGACTGAAATTTAATCATGGGGTTGTATGATTATCAAAAACAGATCATGGGGTTATAGAACATTGCAGTTTGAAGATAACAAATAAAAAAAAAAAAAAACTTTGCTAAGAAAAAAAAAAAATGTTCCTCCCAGTGAAGTAGGAAGAGAGCAGAGTGTTTGATGATGGCTAGCACAATACAATTGAGTTATCTTGACTTAGGCATCAATGACGAAGTTAATACAAGCTTAATAAGCATATAAATGAGACATTTTATGCCCCTAAATATACAATTGCTAAGTCTAATTATTTAGTAACAGTATCTCATTACGTGTACTTTATGTATTTGTATAAATTCAAGCACTAATCTCAAATCTTAGATAATGTGACACAATAAGGTTAAGTTCAACAACTAGAAAGCTCATTAGAAGTTTACGCATGCATTGTCAAAGACCAAATACTTCCAAGCCCTAGACCCATGAAGTCAAGCCCACAAAGCACCGCCATCTACGGATTTCGAGGAAATCAACATGAAGATTTGGATATCCATATGGCCAACTTTATCATAGCCAAAACTGTTCTCTACAAACACCGAAAGTGTTAAGTCAAACTCCATTATCCATTCTCACATTTTTACTCCATCACTTTCACACTCCACCTTATTTCACTTTTGCACTCAGACATATCTTTACTCCATCACTTTTATACTCCACCTTATTTCACTCCAACACTCTTCCTTATTTCACTCCAACACTCCACCTTCCATGTCATTATCTTTACACATAAGTCTCACCCTTCTTCACCTATAAATACCTCACACATGATCACACTTAAGAAAACACAATTGGGAGAACACTTTGGAGAGAGAAATAATTGAAGTAGTTGTAGTTTAGAGAGAAATAAGTGAAGTTTAGTCTAGAGCTTACCATGTTTGGCTAACATCTCACTTTAGGGTGTGGGTGTTCAGTTAAGTTTCCTAGTATGCTTTTAAATCCACATTTGATTTCGAGGTTGCTAAAATAACTTAAGCTTGAAATCAATTTGCTCATAATGTCATATTTTCTATCCTAAGGTGAGATGAGAATATACCTTAGGATGTTTTAATGAATTTGAAAAAAATTAATCTAATAGTGGCCTAATGGGTCATCTACTCATGATGGTAAACGTAAAGCCCTAACTCTCGCATTTAGGTTTTACTTTGCATTTTTATTTCAAACACTTCACCAATCACTTCTTTTCTAACTAGGTTAAGTTTCAAAAGAGATTTGAAAATTAGTTTTCTGAATTTCTATAGCTCTCCTTGTGGGATTTGACTCGTACTTGCCGTTATCTAACTAAACGGATAACCATGCACTTACGGTAAGATTTGAAATCGATCAAGTTTTTAGCGTCGTTGCCTGATAGAGCAATGGCAAATGAATTTTAAAATCAATTTTCAATAGTTATCACTAGTTTAGTTTAGGTTCATTTTCATAGTTTAGGTGTATATGCATTGTTTTGATGCACAGTTCCATGGAACATTTGTAGTCTAAAAATTCTAATGCATCTTCATGTTTACAATTTTTTTAGTACCTAACATTTGTTGTTTTATTATTTTCAATTTTTCTAATAAATATACATGATCTGAACTTTCACGAACATATTTTCTTTGTTCATTGGATTAAAGGTTAGTGAGAAACAAAATTTTGAAATTAGACTGCCTGTGCTGAAATTTGACTGCTGCATATGACTGATGTTTGAATGCAAGTTTCTATTGATTGCGAATTTTATTTTGAGTATTTCCAAATTCTAACGTGTTCTACATCCTGTCTAGTTTCAAGATCAACTTTTGGATTTCAATTTGGATAATAGGTTTAAACATAATTTGAATTCTCGTAGCATCTACACAATCTTGACAGTGTAATGTTCTTTTGGTTCACTTCAACTTTCCGCAAATTTATGGCTGCCAAATTATATTTTAGAATTTGTTTTAGAAAACTTAGGTTTGTTAGTAATCCAGGGAAATTTGTAAATCTAAATTTCATTAAGTATTGAACTTTGCACGAATTTTCAAAGTTGATCTATCAGTTCTGGAAATTTTCAGTAGTGCATTGTTTTTCCAAACTTGAATTATTTTAAAATTTTTGGTTCTATACTTTATTTTTGAAACCATTAATCATTATCCTATGGTATAATTTTCAGGTTATACACAAAGGAACATTTGACAAAAAGCTTTGTGAACTTAATGAACAATGGAGGACGCTTGGATCATAATTAGGAAATGTTTTGTTTTCTTTGAGTGATTGGAAGGACTTAAATTTGTGCTATTAAGTTGTAATAGATAAAACATAATCCAAGATACAATCGGAAGCAAAGTGAAGTACCTCTCTCAACCTAGTTCGAATCTCCTGCAAGAAGTGTTTCATGAATGTTTTTTTAGTGTTTAAATTTTTGCAAGATACCAAACTGTGCTAAAATACGTAAAGTGGGCCTGACTATTTGCAATTGAGTGGGATTTGATCACCCACCTAATCGCTGCAATTCGTTCAAACTTGGCCAAATTTACTAAAATGAACTCAAATAACTAGAGCTAATTATAACAGTGTTCATATCACAAAAGGAATAGTCCATGTTCAACTCTTTCGAAGCAAGGCTGCTCTAGTGCCAACTGGTATGCATCAGTAAGTTGCACCGCCATTTCTTACCTTTTCCCCTAAAGAGTGGTGTTTCGAAGGAGTTTTACCCAAGTCTAATCTTATTGTGATTAGAAACACATGGGTTCTTGAAAGTTTTTAAGTGATAGCTAAATATCGTAAGAAATCTTTGGATTTTAAATACGCCCTTCAAAAGCGTAGCCAGTTCTAGCATACCAAATTGAGTAAAATCTAGTTTGAACACATCTAGGCCTATTGTGGTGATATAAGAAGTTTTTACTTAATAAACTACCCATTACTTACAAGAAATATGGAAAAAATCTAACTAGGGTGAGAATAGATATTGAGGAGCTCAAAATCATTTTCCACTTCAATTAAATTGGGTTTTAAAAATCAATCGTCCATTGAACTTAATTGAAGATAATCAACTTGTTGTTTGCTAGATTGATGGATAGGAATTGATTGAACCTTGTTTGTGTGTCATGGTTAGTGTCTCCCTTTAGGTGCATTCACATATTGCATTTAGTTTAGGTCACATCATCTAAGAATGCATTAGATTTTAGTTATTCTCAAAATGCAAAAAAAAAAAAAAAAAAAAAAAACAAACAAACAAACAAAAAACAAAATAAAAAAATCCAATCAAGTTTGATTCAAGTTCAGTGTCAAGGAATTTCTTTTGTGTTAGGAGCCATATAGTTATGGATTCTCATTGGGAAGATCACGTCAATTCTGAGGCAAATTATTTTCACTTAGTAAACCAAGGTTAACCCTTATAATCAAGTTTTGCTTTTGGCCTTCATTTTTCACAAAATGGATATGAAAACTAATCATTTTGGATCCAACATCAACCCAATTGGAGTTATGAACCTTTTAGGTCAACGTCATCCTTTTATCCCCAATATTTGCATAGCAATGAGCCTTACCTTAGTTGTCATACTATGCCTTTGGTAGAGACCAATTCATGCCATGTCATGCAAAATATGCAATTCACATCATCTTCATTCCAAGATAGCCTAGATCAATATATGCAATCCTTAAGTCAGTCCATACAAGAGACATAACAACGTCAGCATGCCACTGACAACCTTTTGGATGAGATTTGGGATTTAAGGTGTCAAATTGATGCATTGATGAGTGTCGGGAAGGAATGTGAAGAAGGACTATTAGAGGAGAGTGAGAGATTTGATGAATTATGCCACATTGATATACATATATCAACCCCTCAAACTCCCAGAGTAGAACAAAATGAGTGGATAAAACATGTGAGACAATGTGATGAGAAAGTATTATGGGTGAATCATGAGTGTTCTGTTCAAAATGAAATTAGTCATGGTGATTCTATACCTAACCCTGTGCTTATTGATGTAGATCCTATGTACACACAAGATGTTGACATAAGTGATTATTCAATTGAATTGCCATGTGACTCTTGTGATCTTTTGAACTTTGTTAGAACATCGATGTCTGATACAAAGGTAGAACCTAAGAAATTTGTTAACATTCTCCCCAGTTTTAGGAAGCTCCTCGAGTTTAGATTTGAATTGAATGTTCCAAAAATCTTGGAGGATTATTTTGAAAAATATGAAATAATTGTGATGAACTTAAGAGGTCGATGACATACCCATGCCTAACCCATGGCCTCTCCTAAAACACCAAATTGATTTTGCTCCTGTTGACAAGTTGAACTTATATCATCCTTTTGAGGAAACATTTTTTAAGATAAAATTATAATTTAATTTTGAAAGGTTTCCTCAAATTCACTTATGGAACATGAAAAATAAATTGCATCCTATCGTCCCATATACATATATTTGGAATGACCCACAAATGTTTAGGTTGTTATTGTATGATTCAGTGTTAGACTAATATTTTAGTGTAAAAAGTAGGTCAACTAAATTAAAAAAAAATTCAAAAATAAAAATTCATTCTTTTGTTTGAGTCTTTTGGAAAGTTGCTTTACTATGATTTGATCAGAGCCATTTTGCGTCATACTTTTTTTATCTTGACAGAAGTCATTTGAGCACTCATGCAATTTAACGGCAAAGTTTTCCCATTTCTACTTATTATTGTCTATCTTTTCTTCATGATCGACCCACAGAGTCATAGTTAAGAACATTGGTTACTTCACAAATCGAGGTGTCTCATTTGAATGATATTCAAAAACCATTTTTCTTTATTTTCAAAAAATTAAAAGTTTTCTTTATAGTCCAAGTATTTATCTACGATGAGATTAAGTTCCATAAACTTCAACGCATACGAATGAAATCGTAGGACATAAGCCTAGAAGTCTTGTAGTTAGTTAATTATAGACAAGAATGTGTAGTACACATTGGCTAGAAATTTCATGATAGTATGCATATAGAGTTGTGCCTTAGCTATGTGTTCTTGTTAAAATTGAAAAGTGGACTGATTCTTTAAAAAAAACTTATAGAATACTAGTGGAGACTTGACCTTGTGAGCTTTCTAGCCTTTTTTTTTTCGAGGGTTAAATACTAAATTTCAAATTTCTCGAGTCCGTCATTTTCTCATTGCACGATATTTATATTTTTATTGTTTTCGTCGAATATTGAGAAGAAAATCAAAGTTGAATCATTTCACCATAATTCTTTATGAAGTTTAACCAAGGCATAGAATCCATATTAATTTAGGGAAATGAAGATAGGTTTTTCTCGTCTAGTTTGAGCCTTATAGCCTAACCTATTTGTTGTTCACCCTTGAAACCAGTTTGAAGCTTGTTATGTAAGTCTTTTATTGTTTAGCCCATTAACTACCAATTCAATCCACAAATTACCTAATTATGTCTATAATGTCTTATGCTTTTGAGAAAGGTTAGGGATAAGTTATCAAAGAAAAAAAGGTTTCATCATGCAATATTATACTCCATAGTATCAAAAGAATTTACAGAGAGCCTCAACATCCAGTGTCATTTTATATAGTGAAAAAAAAAACGGAAAAGAAAAGGAGAAGTAGTACTTCTTTACAATCAATAAGAAAATTGGATGTTGATAAACGAAGGAGTTGAGTCAAGCTTTGAAGTCATCTTTTACTTATCTTAATGGACTTCTAACTTTATCAAAAGTTTCATTTATCCTTATCATTTCTTGTTTACCATTTTCCTAAGCCCTGCTACAATCTAGTCAAAATCTTACTCTAATTCGTAGAAAGATATAGCCGTAATTTGGAGGCTAAATTAGGAAAAGTTGTGGTGAATGAAGTCAACATTTTCAATAGATGATATTCTTTATTGAGATCATATATTTTCAACTCTTGATTTTATATCTTTTGCTTAGTATGTGAAGTATCTCAAATCCTTGTCATCTTATTCAAATACATTTAGAAAAATTAGCCAAATCTCGGAGTGATTCATTCTGAATGATTATATTATCTTGTGAGATTTGAAGTCAAAACAATTGTTCTGTAAGTAATCTTGAGATAGGTACACTCTAAACTGAAATCTGTAACAAATATGCTATTAAGCGCACTCTTGGTGTAAACTGTTATAAAATTCCCTTAAGGTGGATATACATATATAGTTCATATTATTATACGTTGTAGACTGTCGAACTATAGGTAAGTGGTGTTTGATTAGACCCGATTAGTTGTGATCATTAAGAAACAAGATTAGGGTCATAAACTTGTTTCTAATTACATGTTTTATGTCTTGACATTTATTACTAAATTGAGTATGGAGGTTATTTATGTGTAGATACTAATTTAAGTCCTAGTATAATTCTATTATTAATGATGGGCTAATAATGGAATTAGGGTTATATATACGGTTGCGGTCCTCACACCAAACCTGATTCTTTATCTCTACTTTTCCCATTTGGTTTGAGAAACACAAGAGAAAGGTTTTGGAGGTGGAAGATCTCTCCACTGCATGTTGCTAGTTCATGAGGATTTTTGCGAGGATATTCTTCATCAATGGCGACTTCAAGCACACATTGATTACAATTTTTCTTTTTTGATTATTGACACGAGGTATAGGTTTAGGATCAGTTATATTCCTACAAGTGGTATCAGAGCCTCCTTGTCAGAATCATTGAAGAAAATATACGGTTTATTGTTTTCTTATTGTTTGATTAATTAATCAATCCTCACATGGGTTTTATCAAACCCTACAAATTTATTTCGCCGGATCCCGTTTTCCCGGCGACTGGATTATAGTTTAGTCTTTCCTTAATCGACCCCATATGGATCTTTTGGGTGGTCGATGATAGTTAGAACGATATTGGAATATTTTATATTTTTTAATTCCAGATTTACTGTTCATAATTAAAAAAAGAGGTTTTTTTATCAACTGGCACCCTATATTTAAGTCGATGATTCCACAGCTAGCCTTGATCAACGCATGACCTCTTCCCTTAACTTCGTCATCCGGCACAGCTTCAATCGATCGAGCACGTTGTATCGACAGTGCTTCATCAACTTCAGTAACGGAGGGAGGCTGATCTCGATTGATATTCATTGTTTTGAGAACGAATCAGATTGACTAGTTTTTTTCCTTTGATTCTTTTTCAATTGATCGCTGGTTGTTATGCGATTGATCAGATGGATATCTGAATTTTCAATTCATAGTGAAAGGGTGAGCAAGACGATGAGTTTAACTCGGCTGTCTGAATCAAATTGACTCAGTGTTGGGTTAACTCAACTTTGGGCCTGGTTCTGGCTCAATTTATGGGGCATGATTTGTAAGGGCCTGACTCAGCAAAGGCCTGATTCATTTTTTAGCCTGCTTTATAAGGGCTTGGTTCAGTTGTTTGGTTCCGTTTAGACCAAAATGGATGGGTTAGTTCAGGATGGTTTAGGACGACTGGACCGATTCGGTTTTAGACAAATGGACCGGCTAGGTTCAGGATGACTAGATAAGTTCAGTTCAATCCATAGATAATCTACTTCAGGCCCTGTTTAGACTGGTTTTGGGCCTGTTGGGTTGGACCTTTGCATTATTTTGGCATTCTTCACTCATGGATTTGGAATATAATTATTTAAAATTAAGGAAAATTTTAAGGAGCACCTCAAGAATATTTTAATTAGAAATCCAAAATTTAAATTTAGGTGCAATTTTGTACTACATCGCTTAAGTGACCTATTTCTTGAAATTTTATTTAAATTTGAATTTCTGTTATTATTTAGTAATTGCATATGGTTGTGTCATGACCCATGCAAATAACAATCGACCCAAAGGAAGGTTGTTATTTTGGTCGGCTCATTGGTGGTATAAGGTAATTAATTTAAGTAAAATATTTTTGGGATTCACTTATGCAATCAATGATCAACACAAAAGAATGTCATTGTTTGGCCAAGCCCGATTTTATTTTATTTATATTAATTACCTTAGTTGTTTTGAGAGAACCACTTACACGTTATCCTGCATGTCTAAAGACTTGATATGTAATTGTGTGTTCGGTTTTTCATAAGGGCCCATTATTAAAGATGTAAATTTATATGTACAATTTTTCCCTTCGTCTATTGCATGATGTTGATGACTGCATTATTTATGTTTCTGTTATCATATCAACGCATTAAGGTTGATGGGATGTACATATGTTGATGTTTGTTTCTTTTGTCTTATTTAGATAATATTTCTTCAATATCTGCCAACTTAAAAAACATTCCAGTGCTTAATGGATCAAAATTTGAAAAATGAAAAGAGCATATAGTAATCGTTCTTAGGTGTATGGGTTTGGATTATGTGCTTCGTGTTAATGAACCCACTAAGCCTACTGATTCTAGTTCAGTTGAAGATAAGACTTCTTATGAAAAATGAGAGCGTTCTAATCATATTAGTCTTATTTTAATGAAACACTCTATTATTTCTGAAACTTTTCGTGGTATCATGCCTAAGAAAGAAAATGCTAAAGATTTCCTATGCCAGGTTGCAGAACGATTTGTTGCATCGAAAAATGTGGAGGCAAGTATGCTTCTTAGCAAAGTTGTTACCATACGGTATACTGGTAAAGGAAATATAAGGAGTACATAATGAAAATGTCTAATCTTGTTTCCAAAATGAGGACGCTAAAGTTAAAGTTTTCTGATTATCTCCTTGTGCACCTCATTTTAATTTATCTTCCTAAATCATTTATAATACTCAAAGGGAGAAATTGACTCTTAATGAGTTCATTGCTCAGTGTGTGCAAGAAGAGGAACAACTGAAACGAGAAAAGACAAAAAAAATGCTAATATGACAACATTTTCCAATGACAAATCAGGCATCAAAAAAAGAAAAAAATATTTCTGTTAAAACTAAGGGAACTACATCCGATGTGACTTCACAGGAAGATGTGCAACAGAAACATGATAAGGTCGTCACATGTTTCTTTTGCAAGAAAGCGGGTCATATGAAAAAGGAATGTCTTAAATATTAGAAGTGGCACGTAAATAAAGATGATAATTTTAGTTTTGATTGTTTTGAATTTATTTTAGCTGAGGCACCACGCCATTACAAGTGGATAGATATGGGTGCATCTCTTCACATCAGTATTTCTATGCAGGATTGCATAAGGAGTCGAAAGCCAAATGATGTCAAATGGTTCATTTACATGGGAATTGAAAATAAAGCGTCTGTGGAGGCAATGGAGAATTAGAGTCTAGTGTTTATTTGGATTTAGATGAGACTATATATGTACCATCACTTAGGCGGAATTTAATTTTTGTTTCCAGTTTGAATAAATGTGGTTATGCTTGTTCTTTTGGAAATGGAAGTTTTAGCCTTTTACAAAATTCCAATGTTATTGGTACTGGATCTCTGATTGATAATCTATATAAGTTAGACTTAGATGTTTCTCACTTACACTCAAATGACACTTTGGATGTTATTAATTATGGTAATAAGCGAATATTAGTTATTGAAAACTCTTCTATGTTATGGGACAAACATCTAGGTCATATCTCTCGACCGAGGTTTGAAAGGCTTGTGTCAACTAGAACTCTTGACACTCTTGATTTTACAAATTTTATGATTAGTATTGAATGCATAAAGGGGTCACAAATAAACAATAGGAAGTTAAGTGAACATAGGAGTTCAGGTGTCTTAGATTTGATACATAGTGATATTTGTGGACCATTCCCAACGACTTCTTGGAATGGTAAATGATATTTTATCACTTTTACAAACGACTATTCTCGCTATATTAATTTATACTTAATACATGAAAATTCACAATCATTAGAATTGTTCAAAGCCTATAAAGCCGAGGTTGAAAATCAACATACTAACAAATTAAGGTCGTTAGATCAGACCGTGGTGGTGAATACTATGGTAGATATGACGGTTCAGGCCAATGCTCATGTCCATTTGTGAGGTACTTACAGGAATGTGGTATTGTCCCTCAGTACACCATGTTAGGAACACCACGTCAAAATGGTGTATCTGAGAGACAAATCGGGTCCTAAAAGACATGGTTAGGAGCATGATTTGTCATCCTACCTTGCCAGAGTCTCTTTGGGGAGAAACCCTAAAGACTGCAGTTTATATCCTTAATAGAGTACCAAGTAAAGCGGTCAACAAAACCTCATATGAGCTATGAATTGGTAGACGTCCTAGCATTCGACACTTACATATTTGGGGGTGTCCAGCCGAGGCTGAGCCTTTATAGGTCTCATGATGGAAAATTGGACTTCAGAACTAATAGTTGCTACTTTATTGGATATTCAAAACGATCAAGGGGATTCAAGTTTTATTGCCCCTCTACTAATACCTTAATTGAGATCACTAATCCAAATTTATTGAGAATGTTGAAAATAGTGAGAGTACACAATCTAGAAATATTAGTTTTAAAAAAAAAAATTACATTCCTAAGATGGATATTCAACCAGTTAATGTGATAATACTTGTCCTTGAATAGGATGCAGATGCAAATCACAAAGATATAACTGGATTGCCTTCTGCTGATCCAGAAGCACCTCAAACTCCTCAATTACAAATGTCAATAAGGAGATCCAATAGGAAGAGGAGATCTACTATTTCGGATGATTATGTAGTTTCTTTCGATGAGCATGAGTTTAATATAGGAATGGAAAATGTTTTTATCACTTTTCTTCAAGCCAAACAAAGAGCTTACTCTTCAGATTAGATGAAAGTTATGTTAGATGAGTTAAAGTCTATGAAGGACAACGACGTTTGGGATCTTCTCAAGTTACCTAAGGGGGTGAAACCAATTGGTGCAAATGAGTTTTTAAAACCAAATGTGATTCCAAAGCTAACAACGAAAGATAGTAGGCACATCTTGTCGCTAAAGGCTTCACTCAAAAGGAAAATATTTATTATAAAGAGACTTTCTCTCCAGATTCTATGAAAGACTTTTAGAATCATTATGACTCTTGTAGCCTATTAAGATTTAGAGTAACATCAGATCTATGTAAAAACTGCATTTATAAATGGAAATGTTGAAAAAACTATTTATATGAAGCAACCACATGGTTATGTGATTAAAGACTTGGAACGTAAAGTTTGCAAATTGTAGAAATCCAATTAAGGTTTAAAGCAGGCATCTCGTCAATGGTATAAAAAGTTCGATCAAGTAATATCCTCATTCGATTTTGAGGAAAATCCAGTTGATCAGTGTATTTATCATAAGATTAGTGGGAGGAAATTTGTTTTTTTGGTTTTATATATTGATGACATCCTACTAACTAGTAGTGACATAGGCTTATTGCATGAGACCAAGAGATTTCTTTCAAAGAATTTCAAAATGAAAGATCTTGGTGAAACATCTTTTGTGTTAGGCATAGAGATTCATTCTGAACGATTATATTATCTTGTGAGATTTGAAGTCAAAACAACTATTCTGTAAGTAATATATGTCCACTCTAAACTGAAATATGTAACAAATATGCTAGTTAGCGCATTCTTGGTGTAAACTTGAATGACAATTTTTGGCTTATGTGAAATGCTTACTAATCTCTATTATCGACTTAGTACTAGCTAGACAGGTAAGACGATTATGTCCTTTATTCCTTGAGCAATTGGGTATGAACTCTAATGCGTCCAAATCTCATCTTCCTAAGAGTTTGACCTACAAAACAGATGTTAGACTGCCAAAGACCACCTTTTTGGTGGCCGAAGGCACTCTGATGTTTAAGTCAACAACTCTGTTTAAAGAAGGAAATAAATATGGACAAAACTCAGTTAAAGTTGCATACATTTGTCAAATGTTCCCTTTACCATTTATAATGGTCACGGTTAATTCTCTGCGTGACTTAAGCATGTGAGGCGCAAGAGAATGAGATGTTCCTCGTAACAGTCTCCTCTTCTATGGAGACGCGTATGTGGAGGCGTAACTCCCTCCACGACTTTTTTTATGTAACGTTCCTTTTCTTTATGAGAAAACTCGTATCGGGCATGGATTTAGGCTTTGATTCGTGCAGGCCTGAATTTGGGCTTCGATTATGTCATCCTATAATGGGTTTTGTTTGGGCCTTTACGATTAGTTTTAACCTTCTTGGGTTTTACGAATTGGCCCAATAGATGGGATGTCAGATCCTCATGATGGATGTTCTCTACCACGTGTATGGCTGTGACGTCGGTCTATTTTGATGTATCATCAGTTACTCCCCTTTTAGTTAGTGGGTATGCTGACGTGGCCACTAACTTCATGACAGCTAAGAATGACAGTCATTGTCATCCGATGAAGGGGTATATTGCACTTTACCCACGTATGTTCCAATCCGGCCTTGATTTCCAGTTTCAGAGTTATTCTGGGCTTATTTATACTTTCTGGGTATTCCACCTACTCAGATGGCTCCTAACGGTTGGAGGGTTATGGTTTCCACGTATGCAAGAGTTCTGGTATTCCTTTGACTGCTAGAATTATGCACTCAGTGGTCGGCCTGTTGGTGACTAAGAGTTTTTTGTTTTTTCGTTCTCCTGCGTGTTTTGGAAATCTGAACAATGATATCAGGGGTTGGTCACGGGACTGGTTCTATGCTTCTGTCCGTTCTGTTTACTTCGATGTACTAGGTTAGCAAATAGTTAGGTCTTTCTGGATTCCCAACAAGCGGAGGGATCTGCAATTGACTGCAGAGGATCAGATTATCATCGAGCATTGTAGCTTCCCGTGTTTCCTTTGGGCACTTTCCTTTCGGATGTCATGGTGGAGCACAACGGTTTGTATAGTGTGAATGAAGCTGAACGGGCTCTGCTAATTGAGAGGCATGTTGTGGAGATTGTTGCTCGCGTTGCTCTTGTTGGCGGTTGCAATGTTATCATTGATGGGAAAGCTCGAATGTTATTGATCTTGATGCTCCTGTTAGAGTTGGCATTACTAGTCCAACTTCTAAGAAGAGGAAGGTTCTGAGGTGTGTTAGTCCGTCGAAGTGATTGTTTATAAGTTCTGACTATTTTTTTACTAGAAAGTGACTCCTCGACTCTACTCGTCGCACATTTCTTTATTCGAGTTTTGTTTATAGGGAGTCGGCAAGGGAGGATCGCTTATCTTTGGAAGAGGCTGAAGAGATGAAGTTGGCATTGGAAAGAAGTGAAAACGAGATCATTCGCCGGTTGGATGATGGCGAAAAAGGCCATTTTCTGCTTATGGCGGTCTTGACGTTACCAAGTGCTCCCATAATGATCCTAGGGCCATCGAAGATAAAATGTTACCACTAGCGGTGTTCAATCTAAGGAGCTTGGTGGTCGTGATCGAGTTCTCGAGGTTTAGTTTCCCCGTTTTCTTTCTTCTCTTGTTGATAATGTGGCGGAGATCCTGCCTGCTTAGATTCTTTTGTCCTCATTGGGACTACGCAGCGAGAGGGTGAGGGTGTCTTTTTTGTTGTTCTGTCTTCCTTCCCTGCTATTAGTATTTGTTCCTCCGTGCTTTCGGATCCCCACGTACTTCATTCGCAGATTAGTTTTACAGAACCTACCTCTAAAGAGATTTGGGTTACGTCGGATATAAAGTTTTGTTGGTTTTCCCAGCTTGACATGCAGGATGGCGCTCGTAGGCTGATCAATGAATGAGACAGGCGGTCGGTGGAGAAGTCTTCGATGTCTGTGTTGGATCCGGGCCTTCATCTTGATGATGGCCTTAGGCTTATGATGGATGGGATGAGTCATCTTACCTACGCGGGGGTGATGGGTTCAGGTTACCAAGCTAGTCGTAATTAGGTGGCTTCTCTGGAGAGGAAGTTCGTTGCGCTATTGTTGGTGTTTTCCCACGTCCTTTGTCAATCCAACGCGTTAAGAGCACGATGTTCGAAAAAGGAAAAAATGGTTGCAGTTGCTCAAGCCTCATTGGTTGAAGCGAAGGGTGCACAGGATCAGTCTGCAATTGAGCTCAAATCTTTAAAACAGAATTAGACAGTGTTTTTGCACGCTTACACGATGTGGAGAAGGAGCTATCCGCCGATAACGCGATTCATGATGAGGTTGCGTGTGTCGTGATAGAGCAATCTACCAATCACAATGTCACCCCAAAAAATGGTGGAACAACTAAAGGCTACGCTTGACAAGGTCAAGGCTGATACCTCCGCGATGCTTACCACTGCGGAAGGGTGACTTATTGTGATTAGGAATGAACTTGCTTTCGTTAAAAACAGGCTTCGCATTATAGATGTGGCAGATTAGCAGCTAATTGTTGATGGACGGACTGAGCTTCTTGACTACATCGAGGGTCTTGGTGTTGACTTGTCTCAGTAACATCACTTGATCTATCAGACCTTTGAAAATGAAGATGGTGACGAAGACCTTCCGGGTCCTTCAGACGGCCCAACAATTGAAGAGCCATTGCCTTCACCTCCTATTGAAGAAAGAGCTCCTACTAGTGATCCAGCTGCCTCTCGTTCGTCAGATGGTGTCGCCAATGATGTTATGGATGCCTCCGTTTGATCTCCTACTCCTTTACCTTCTTCATTGAATGTAATAGAATAGTTTTATTAAGGAACATTAATTTTCTCCATGGTTTTCTTACTTTTCTTCGTAGTAGTAGTTCATCTTGTTGATTCATTCATGTTGCATGTACCTTTTTGGGTCGCCATAATTGTCTAAATGAGTTGCATTGTGTATCACCAGCTTCGATTTTTACAACTACATTTTTTATCTTGTTTGAATTCTCCTTCGCTTCGACGCGTTTGTCTCGACCTTGTGTTGGTTTTCTCGAAGCTTTTATGAGAAAGTTGATTTGTTTGTTCATCTTTTACCTCGTTGATCTAGCGCACTAGTTGATCCGAGGTTCTCTGAATTATGTTAACTGGTTCTTAAATCCTTCACTTTGTTGGTTTGATGCTCTAATCAAACCGATATTGCTTTTATCGAGTTGACTCGTTCGTCCAACTTTTACTTCGTTGGTTCGACGATCCAGTCGACCCGAAGTTATTTTTATTTAGTTGACTTGTTCGTCCAACTTTTAGTTCGTTGGTTTGACAATCCAGTCGACCCGAAGTTATTTTTTTTAGTTGACTCGTTCGTCCAACTTTAACTTCGTTGGTTCGACGTTCCAGTCGACCCGAAGTTATTTTTATTTAGTTGACTCGTTCGTCCAACTTATACTTTGTTGGTTTGACGTTCCAGTTGACCTGAAATTACTTTTAGTTGACTCGTTCATCCAACTTTTATTTCGTTGGTTCGACGTTCCAGCGACCTAGAGTTGTTTTTATTTAGTTGACTCGTTCGTCCAACTTTTACTTCGTTGGTTCGATGTTCCGGTCGACTCGAAGTTGCTTTTATTTGGTTGACTCATTCGTCCAACTTTTACTTCGTTGGTTCGACGTTCCAGTCGACCCAAAGTTGCTTTTATTTAGTTGACTCGTTCGTCCAATTTTTACTTCGTTGGTTCGACATTCCAGTCGACCCGAAATTACTTGTATTTAGTTGACTCGCTCATCCAACTTATACTTTGTTGGTTCGACATTCCAATCGACCGGAATATACTTTTAGTTGACAAGTTCGTCCGACTTTTACTTTGTTGGTTCGACGTTCCAGTCGACCCGAAGTTTTTTTTATTTAGTTGACTCGTTCGTCCAACTTTTACTTCGTTGGTTCGACGTTCCGGTCAAGCCAAAGTTATTTTTATTTAGTTGACTCGTTTGTCCAACTTTTACTTCGTTGGTTCTACGTTCCAGTCACGAAGTTACTTTTATTTAGTTGACTCGTTTGTCCAACTTTTACTTCGTGGTTGATCAGACCAGAAGTTTATTATATCTATCCGACTTGTGTCCTGATTTCTTTTGGTTTTACATGTCGATTGCTTTGTATGGCTAAGTTTTAACGTATTTATCCGGTTTTCCACGCTTAAAATGGTGATTCAGAATTTGTAATTTTATTGATATTCCCTTTTGGATATTCCGACCAGTCTTAACGGTTGTTTTTTTAGCAGTTACGCTACATTGGAGAGTGATTTGCTTTGTCCTCTTGATTTTTGTTTGGTTGATGTCTATCCTCGCGTTAGAGATTCATGTCTTTGTTGTTTTATCTTGTATAGTCTGTCTTCAGTCGCCGGATTTGCTATTGCTCATGTTTCGATGTTCATCATTGTAGTTAATTGACTCGGGGTGCTTTCTGATCCGGTAGCCGACCAGTATTGATTAGATCGATCATGCTCACATCAGCGCCAACCTGTCCGATCATGCTCACGTCAGCTCCGTGTTCAACACCACCTGCCGAGGTTTGATCAAGTCTATTGTCGTTAGTTTTGTCGCCGGTTATTCGGGTTGGGCTTGCATCCATCGATAGGGTCCTTGAATTGTGTGAGTTGATTGTTGCAAGCTTCTCCTGTTCTAAGTATTGGTAAAAGCATTAGTACTCCTACTTCGATATAGATCTACTCGAGCGAGAAGTATTTTTTTTTTGCTTAGGTTGATCGTTTTGCTCCCCCTGGCCATGCAATGTAAGGCATATATTAGTTCCCTAGGTTGTTCTTTTGATCATGTGGCGGAGGTATTTGCCTTTTCTTTTCCTTTGAGCTGTTTGTCTGGCATTCCAATGAATTCGGCGAGTCGTCCTCTTTGAGTTCAATGCTCAATTTCATTTTTCAGCTTATAACAACAGTATTTAGTATTGTGTCTGTGATCCCTATGGAAAGAACAGTGCTTGTTTTTGTCTCTTCCTTCTGGGTCTCCTCTCATTTTGTGTGGCCAGTTGACGTTTTCCCAATTCGCCATATATTTCAAGATATTGGCCCGGCTTGTCTTCAGGGTTGTGTATGGTTTGTATGTCTTTTTCATCATGTTGGTTATCCGCTGATGCCTAGGCCGCGCCAATTGCAACTTCCTGGATTCTTGCTGGTTGGATTCGATCATTCCGATGTTTCAGGGTCCGTCATCACGTCTTCTATTTCCCTCCTTTCTCGTTTCCTTGAATGATTTTCCCTTTCTTGGTCATTTTACCTCCTGGCAGCTTTTATCTCCTCGAGAAAAATGTGTTTTTGGGCTATTTTTAGTAGCACTGTTATGCCTTTTGGAGGTTCCAGGTTGAGAGCATAAAAAAATGGCATTTCTTCAGCTCGGTGATGAAAGTTGTTGCGGCCGTGTCCTCGCTGCATCCATCGATCATTGTCAAATCGTTGGTGAAACGAGTGATGCATTCCCGTATTGTCTCTTCGGGCTTTTGTTTGATATGGAGAAGGTAGTGGGGTCATTTCCTCATCCGCTGACTTCCGATGAATCTTGTGATAAAGGTGGTGGCTAACACCTAGAAGGAGTTTATTGACCTTGGGATCAGTGACTCTGATTATGAACGAGATTTCAGCAGGTGTATCTGTCACTCTGTGGAGTCTTGCCCTGGAGAAGTTCATTGCTCTTGAGGTTTCCCTGTTGAGGTTCTGCTAGAACTTCGTCACTCCCTCAAATTCGATTGGTGGAGTTTACTAGGGCGATGCCTAGATACAATCAGCTAAGTGCGCTCCTGGGTGAATTTTTCTAGCATCTTCGTCATGTGGTTCATCTGGACCATAAGGAGGTGTACCCGAGGATCTGTGGCAGCGTCGTCGGATATCTGGGTTGTCTGAGTTATTGACTGTTGTGGATCTTGATTGTCGGGTGTCGTTGGCCCGATGGTTTGAGCTGCATCTTGTTCGCGGGCTGCTGGTGATACATTGTCCCCAGTAGGAAGGTTATTGTGCTCGTCACTAGATTGAGGATTTGTAGAGTGTGTCATTTGTTCTAAAAGTCGGTTGATTTTTTATCGGATTTTGGGGAACTTTGTCACCGTGGATCTTCTTTTTAGAAATGAAACTCGTCGTTCCCCACGGACAACGTCAAACTGATGCTTCCAAATCTCATCCCCCTAAAAGTTTGACCTGCAAAACAGATGTTAGACTGTAAAGAACACCTTTTTGGTGGTCGAAGGCACTCCGATGCTTAAGTCACCGACTATGTTTGAAGAAGGAAATAAATCTGAACGAAACTCAGTGAAAGTTGCATATCTTCGTCGAATGTTCCTTATATCTTTTATAATGGTCGCGGTTATTTCTCTGCGTGACTTAAGTATGTGAGGCGCAACGGAAGAATATGTTTCTCGTAACGGTTTCCTCCTTTATGGAGACGCGTCCGTAGAGGCGTAACTTCCTCCACGACTCTTTTTGTGCAACATTTCTCTTCTTTATGAGAAAACTCGTATCCGGCCTGGATTTGGGTTTTGATTTGGGCTTCCATTATGTCTTCCCATAATGGGCCTCGTTTTGGCCTTTACGATTGGTTTTAACCTTCTTGAGTTTTAGGAATTGGCCCAATAGATGGGACATTAGATCCTCGTGATGGATGTTCTCTGTCACGTGTATGGCTGTGATGTTGTTCTATTTTGATGTATCATCAAACTCTATGAGGAAAAATAAAGAAAGGATTACATAAATTTTGGGTAGATTATTGAATCCTGTATATCATTGATGTTTGTGGGTATTATCTCTTAAAACCCTCACAAGACCATAACTCATCCACTAGGGGAAACCTACAGGTTTAAAGGCTTGTTGCATATGCTAAATGTAATTGTGATTCCTACGAAAGTGAATTAGATTTTAGTCTTTATTTTATTTTCTTTTGCTCGAGAACTAGCAAAATGTAGGTTTCTGGGATTTGATAAACATATAAATGAGACATTTTATGCCCCTAAATATACAATTGCTAAGCCAATAAAAATCCGATCTTTCTAACTAAAATCTCTTCAAGATCCAAACTTTTCATAAACCCATATATTCAAATCCATACCCATTCAAGATCTTAACATATCCAACAAAAACACAAAAAACAATCCAATGGGTATGTAAGGATGATCTCATTTGAAATCAGATATCTGAGAAAGCCCTGATAGGAGCTTGAATCGATAAGTTTTCTAATGCTACGACAAGGTGAGTACAATGGAGTATTTTCACAGTTTTTGTTTGTTTTGAATTTGAATTTCTTATATGATTTGGATTCTCAGTACATGTTGAGTAGCATGAAAGCCGCAACTAAGGCTCATAGCAAGCCATAATGGGGAAGCAGTGGACCTACACATGTTGGTAGCTACAACAACTGGCCCGAGGGAGGAGATATGAGAGTAGAGAAAGAAATTGCAGAGACGATAGAGAAAAGAGAGGAGATCGAAGAAAGAAAAGATTTCAAGATCGATTGGAGATCTCAGAGATGAAGTTGAGTGGAGATCGCAGAGACAAGGGCGTGAGAGGATGAAAACTTTCACAGTTCAACCCAAAGTAAAATTTTCCCATATGAAAGTGGGTAAAGTTTTCATAGTAGATGTTTTTATCCCTGACCCAAAAAAATAAAACACTGAAAAGTAAAATTTTGGTGGTAAAGTTTTTTTTCCCTCAAATACCCAAAAATAAACACATCCTTAAATTAGTTATTAAAACACGTAAGTATTTTTAATATTTTCATTCCAAAGTAAAATATTTTTCAAATAAACGGATGAACATTGTAATGAACATTCAAACAAATATCCAGAACATTCAATCAATTATTACTTTTATAGTAAAATATACGTGCACCTCAAATAAATTAGTTTACATTCTAAAATATTGTTTTTCTTAAGGGACTAATTGAGGGCAATGGTGGGGATGGTGGTAAAGGTGTTCAGTACATGATAATTAGCAGCAAAAATAATATATGTGGAATGCCAACGACACGGGTAATATGCTAGTCTTTTACAATTTAGAGTGGTATTTTACTATTCATTGATGACTGGGAGAAACGTCAAATCATAAGGATTGAAGATAAAAGATGGATAAGATTGAAAATTGGAAAATGCATTGAAGGTTGATATTCATTTTCTATAATGATATATTTGTAAATATAAACATGTAGAAAGGCAAGGAAATTTTTTTTTAAATGTTGAAAAAAGTTTGTGGAATGTACATGTGGCAAAGAGAGAGTATTATATTTTCTTTTTCTTAAAATAAAAATCATCATAACTATCTACGTTGTTGTCGGATTTAGGTAATCTTGATATCATTGAAATGCATTTTTAAAGATCTTTCCAACAAAACCAATGATAAATACAAATACTTAAAATAAAAAATATATGTTATATTATTAAAAATGTCTAATGCATTCCCTGTCGTACGTATTTTCAATTTTTTTCAAATGTATGAAAATGGATTCTCAATTAGGTTGAAAACCAACCGATTGTTAGGTTTTTCATCCAAACCAAAAACCGAACTGACTTTTGTGTTCTTCAACATTTTCAAACCGAATCAAATTTAATTTATGTAAACCGTATACGAAACCGACTTACAAAAACGAAATAAAATTAATTCGACCAAATTAAACATATTATATTATTCTAAATAAAATATATATTATTTATTATATATATTGGATCAGTTCGGTTTTGTAGGCGAAAATCACATAAAAACAAACTGAACCAACCATATTGATTTTTAATTTTATAAAATCGAACCAAACCGATCAGTTCAATCAGTTTAATCAGGTAAGTCGGATTTTTGTTCAACTCTATTCTCATTGCATATTCAAACAAAAAAATTTCGAATTTCAGCAAATCTAATGATCATACAAGCTCAAAAATTATATATATATAATGCATTTCACGTCTTTAGTATTTTTCAAAGCAATTAGATGGGCTGACTATACCAGGAAAAAAAAAGAAATGAGTATGTCATCGCAATGCCCATCTAAACAAAAACCATGCACTTCGTATTTTGGCGAATTCAAAGTTTGGGGGAGAACTCAATCTACGTGTTAAATTTTTTTTCCCTTAACTAATTCAAATTTTGACTTAGTCTAACCCTAAAGTTTATAGCATATTTTTTTACCTTATAATAGGCTTACACGTCGAAATTGATTAAGGGTAAAAGTGGGGATGGTGGCGAGGGGTGTTCAGTACATAAGAAAAAAAAAACGACAGATAGGATTTAAAGTTGGAGAAAACATCGATGGTGGAAATCCACTCTCAACAATGACATGATTGGTAAATTAGATGCATGTAGAAGAGGAATAGAAAATGACAACAAATAAAATAAGTAATTGGAATGTACACACAGCGGAGATAGAGTTTTTTGCATTTTTTCTCAAAAAAGTGAAATTTGTCATAACTATATACTTAGTTGTCGAATTTTACTAAACTTGGTATTATTGAAATGCATTTTTGAAGATCTTTCTAATGGAACCAATGATTAATGCAAGCTCTTCTTTCGATATTTTTTAAACAAATGAGACGAACGTCTTAATAAACATTCAAGCAACCCTTTGAGCTTCCTATTTTGGCGAAAGGGAGAGTTCATTATTAGGGTTCGAATTTTTTTCCAAATTTTTTGATCGAGTTTGACCCTAATGCTACAACCCACTTCCTATTGTGCCAACGACATCGGTAATACACTAGTTTATAGTACAATTTAGAGTGGTGTTTTACTAGTCATTGTTGACTGGGTCAAACTAAAGATTGGAGATAAAAGATGGCTAGGATTGAAAATTGGGAAATATGTTCAGGGTTGAGATTAATTTCTTATAATGACATGTTTGAATATATAAAAACATGCAGAAGGGCAAATAAAATGAAAAAAAAAATTGTAAAAAAAGTTGGTGGAATGTAAATGTAGTGGATAGAGAAAGTACTGTGTTTTCATTTTTTCAAAATGAAAATTATCATAACTTTTTTATGTAGTTGTCGAATTTTGGTAAACTCGATATCGTTGAAATACAGTTTTAAAGATTATTCCAACAAACCCAATGATCAATACAAACACTTAAATTTTATTATTAAAACATGTAAGTATTTTTAATATTTTCATTCCTAAGTATAATATTTTTCAAAGAAAGGGGCGAACATTTTAATTAACATTCAAACAAAGACCTCGAACATTCAATTAGTTCTAATTTTAACCGAGTTTGATACTAAACAAAACTAGTGTTTTTACCATAAAATAGGCTCGCACATCAAATAATTACATTCTAAAATATGGTTTTTTCTTGTGGAACTAATTAAGGACAATGGTGGGAATGGTGGTGAAGGTGTCCAGTACATGATAATTAGCACAAAAAAAATAGTATATGTGGAGTGTCACAGGTAATATGCTAGTCTATATTACAATTCAGAGTGGTCTTTTATTATTCATTGCTGACTGGAAAAATACTAAGGATTAGAGACAAAAAAATTGCTAGGATTGAAAGTTGAAAATTGTGCTGAGGGTTGTGATTAATTTCCTATAATGACATGTTTATAAATATAAAACATATAGAAGGTCAATGAAAATGAAAAAATTTGGCAGAATGTACATGTGGCGAAGAGAGAAAGTGTTGTGTTTTCCTTTTTTCGAAATAAAAATTATTATAACTATTTACATAGTTGTCGAATTTTGGTAAACTTATTATCGTTAAAATGCAATCTTGAAGATCTTTCTAACAAAACCAATGATCTATACAAACACTTAAATTTAATTATTAAAACATGTAAGTATTTTTAATGTTTTCATTACTAAGTATAATATTTTTCAAATAAACGGACAAACATTTTAATGAACATTCAAATAAAGACTCCAAAGATTCAATCGATTCTAATTTTAATCGAATTTAACTCTAAAAAATTATTGTTTTTACCGTAAAATAGGTTTGGACCTAAAAAAAATTAGTTTACATTCTAAAATAGGTTTTCACCTAAAAAATTAGGAACTAATTGAATGCAATGATGCAGATGGTGGTGAAGGTGTCCAATATATGATAATTAGCAGCAAAAGAAATTTTATGTGAAATGCCAATGGCACGGGTAATATGCTAATCTTTTACAATTCATAGTGGTATTTTACTATTCATTGTTGACTTGGACAAACGTCAAATCATAAGGATAGAAGATAAAAGATGGCTAAAATTGAAAGTTGGAAAATGCGTTGAAGGTTGATATTAATTTCATATAATGTATGTTTGTAAATATAATTGTATTATATGAAATGAATTTCAACCCTAAAGTTTATAGTACATATTTTAACCCTAGAATAGGCTTGCACATTAAAACCGATTAAGGGTAAAAGTGAGGATGGTAGCGGGATGTTCAGTATGATATTTCGCAAAAAAAAAAAAAAAAAAAGACAAACTACAATTAGGATTTAAAGTTGGAGAAATTTTTTTTTTATCAATGGTAGAGATCCACTCTCAACAATGGCATGATTGGTAAATAAGTTGCATGTAGAAGGGCAATAGAAAATGACAACAAATGAAATAAGTAATTGGAATGTACACGTGGCAGAGATAGAGTTTTGTGCATTATTTTTCTAAAAAAATGAAAATTGTTATAACTATCTACTTAATTGTTGGATTTTATTAAACTTGGTATCATTGGAATGCATTTTTGAAGATACTTTCAAATGGAACCAATGATCAATGCAAGCTCTTCTCAATATTTTTCAAACTAATGAGACTGACATCTTAATGCACATTCAAACAAAACCATTTGAAATTCCTATTTTTGTGAAAGGGAGAATTCACTCTTGGGGTCTGAAATTTTATTTTTTCCAAATCTTTTGATCGAGTTTGACCCTAATGCTACAATCCACTTCCTATCGTGTCAACAACACGGGTAATACACTAATTTATCTTAAAATTCAGCCAAGTCACTACACCAAATTGGCATATTTGTAACAACTTAAAAAATAGTAACACTTTTGAGCTATTACAATCCACCAAACAATTTCAAGTCAAAACTAAATTTAGTCAACAAAATGAGAAATAGTTACACAAAAAAAAGTGATACAATAAATTAGATCACCATGAATAACATCACTTGTAAGCCCATACTATTTGTGGTGATACAATTATTGAATCACTTTGTTTGTGAAAATGTGTAAAATTGTTTTCTGAATTGTTATAGCTCAAAAATGTTACTATTTTTTGGATTGTTACAAAAATGTCAATTTGGTGTAGTGAGTGTTTCACTATCATAAGGAATTTGAGATAAAAGCGGGATAAGATTGAAAGTGGGGAAGTTGTTGAGGTTGAGATTCATTTTTCATAATGGCCAGTTTGTAAATATGAAACAAGAAGAAGGGTAAAAGAAAATGAACATAAAACTTAAAATGATTGTATAGAATATACATGGGGCGGAGAAAGAAACTTGTGTTTGTATTTTTCCAAAATGAAAATTGTCATAACTATCTCATTTGTTGTCGTATTTTGGAAAAGTTGATATCGTTGAAATGCTTTTTTAAATATCTTTCCAATGAACAATGATAAATACAAATGCTTTAAAAATTTAATTACTTATTTCATGCCATTTGAATTTTTCAAAAAATGTCTAATATATTTCATGTCGTAAGTATTTTCAATATTTACTAAATAAACAGACAGATATCTTAAGAAACATTCAAGCAAAAACATTTGAGTCCATATTTTGAAAAATCAAAGTTTGGGAAACACTCGTTACGACAGTTTTAAAACCGTTTTTTATTAAATTGTTTATAATATTAATCGAGATTGACCTAATGTTACGTCTCACTTTCTATCGTACCAACGACACAGATACTACACTAGTCTACCTTACAAATTAGCTAGGTTTTATTTTACTATTCATAAGGAATTGGAATTAAAAGATGGTTAGGATTGAAAGTTAGAAAATATATTGAGGGTTGAGATTCATTTTCTATGATGACATGTTTGTAAATATAAAACACACAAAAAGGCAAAAAAAAAAAAAAATTAAATGGTGAAAAAAGTTGGTGGAATGTATATGTAGCGGTGAAAGAAATTTTTGTGTTTTTTTCCTTATCAAAATTAAAATTGGTAAATTTAGTATAGTTGGAATGCATTTTTGAAGATTTTACATTGAAACCAATTGTCAATGCAACGCTAAACATTTAAAAGTATATATTTTGTCATTAAAAACTTCTAATGCATTTGAGGTTATTAGTATTTTTCAAAGAAATGAAATGGACTGATCATAGCAGGAAAAAAGAAAAAAATAAATGTGACGGATATCTTAATGCACATTTAACAAAATTCCTAAACTTCATGTTTTAGCAAATTCAAAGTTTGGGAAAAACTCATTTTCGACGTTTGTATTTTTTCCCAACGGATTTAAATTTTGATTGAGTATGACTCTAAAGTAAATGGTATATATTTTTACCTTAGAACAAGGATTGTGATTTCGTTTTCGGAGGTAATTTTGGTAAGTTGATTTTAAGAATATTTTGTTATGTATAAAAAAACGTAAAATTTCGATTGTAATTTTGAAGTTATTAATATAATTTAAGCATTTTAAACTTTTGCATACTACATAAAAGTCTCATAAGACTCATAATGTCATACAAATTACATATTGCATAAGGATTACTTATATAACAAAATTGTAATACTAAACTAAGGTTATAACAGGTTAAAATGTATAAAAATTGAAATTGGCTAATAAAAGAAATATATATTTCAGATTTCGAAAGAAATTTCGTTAACTCGAGAAAAAAGAAAAAATTCGTGAAATTTCGATTTTTTTGAGAAATCACATTCCTTGCCTTAGAATAGGTTTGCACTTCAAAACTGATTGAGGGCGAAAGTGGGGATGGTGGCGGGGGTGTTCAATACATGAAATTTAGCAAACAAAAGAGTATGTGGAATGCCAACGACAAAGAGAATAAGTCTATCTTATAAATCAGGTAGATGTTTTACTATTAATAAGGATTTGGAGATAGAAGATAACTAAGATTGAAAGTTGCAAAATATGTCGAGGTTGAGATTCATTATCCATAATGACATGTTTGTAAATATAATATATACAAAAGAGCAAAGAAAATGAAAAAATTGATGGAATGCACATGTGGTAGAGAGAGATTTTTTTTTTCTTGAAATGAAAATTGTCTTAACTATCTACTTAGTTATCAAATTTTGATTAACTTTGTATTGTCAGAATGCATTTTCAAAGATCTTTCCACTGAAACTAATGATCAATACAAACGCTTAAAATTAAAAATTATATTTTATTATTAAAATAAGTCTTAATGCATTTCATGTCATTAGGACTTTCAATATTTTTCAAAGAAACGAGACATGTATTTTAATGCACATTCAAATAAAAACTCCTAAACTTCATTTTTAACGAATTCAAATTTGAGAGAAAACTCACTTTTTGCATTTGAAAATTTTTTCCCTAACTAAATCAAATTTTGAGACTAGCCCTAAAGTTATATAATATACACTTTTACCTTAAAGCGTGGTTCAAAATTGATGAATGGGCAAATGTAGGGATGGTGGGGGAGTGTTTAGTAAATGATATATATATATGTGTGGAGTGCCAAGGGAATGCCCTATTAACGTAAGACATATCAAAAGATAAGCGAAATTGCCTCGAGATGCGCAGCATCGCTTATCCCTCGCTCCCTAGAAGGGCTCCAAAAGAATATGCAGTTTTTCTTATTGTCGAGGAAAGGGGCGAGGGGTGGGGTTTTACCACTCACCTCCCTCAAGATTCGAGCAGTTGCACATCTCGAGGCGGATGAGCGATCACACCCACCCCCTCGCCCGTTTCCTCGCCATTTAGAATTTCTAGAAGATATGTATGTTTTTTGGAAAATTCTAAATGTCGAGGTTTTGGGCGAGGAAACCAGCGAGGGAAATGAGGTGGAGGGGTGGAAGCCGTTCAATTTCCTCGAGATGCGTGCGTTGACTTTTCGCGCGCGCATCCCGAGGGAGGTGAACGGCTCCCACCCCGCCACCTCCCTCCCCTTGCTCATTTCCTCGCCCAAAACCTCGACAGCAAGAATTACTCATGTTTTTTGGGTTTAAGGCAGTTTTTTTATTAAATTTTTATTTTATAATGGCGCATCTTCTTCTTCTTCTTCATTCCAGTCTTGTATCCCCTCCTCGTCCTCCTCTTGCACACAACAACAACAACTCGTATCATTTTCATCTCCCTCAAAACCTTTCATCTCCTAAACTCAACAACAAATGCTTTCCCACACTGAAAACAATCGACCCCACCACCACTACCACCTCTTCTTCAATTCAACACCCCAGCGATTATTTTTACTGGAAGGATGGAATTGATGCTAAGCAAATTCATGCTCAGCTCATCAAGTCTTCAAAATCCCATACTTGGCTTGCTGTTGCTAACAAACTAGCAATCTCGTATTCTAGATTGTCTACCTCATTAGACTATGCTCGTAAGCTTTTTGATGAAATACCCCATAGAACTATATCTGTTTATGCCGCCTTAATTCGTTCTTACTGTCGATCTCAGCGATGGGTTGATCTTATTTCTGTCTTTGCTTTAATGATTCATGAAGGTTTCCATCCAGATAAGTTTATGTTACCTACAGTTCTCAAGGCTTGTTCTGCCTTGGAGATGTTGAATGTTGGTAGGATGATTCATGGGTTTGTAGTCAGGAATAATTTGGAGTTGGATGTTTATGTGGGAAATGCACTTGTTGACATGTACTCAAATTCTGGAGATTTGGGTTCTTCCACTAGAGTTTTTGAAATGATGCCAGGAAAAGATGTAGTTTCATGGACCGCCCTTGTTGCTGCTTACATGGATGCAGGGCTTATGGATGAGGCAATGGATGTTTTTCAATCCATGAAGTTGAATGGAGTGAATCCCGACTTGATCACCTGGAATGCCATGATTTCAGGCTTTGCTCGCAACGGGGAGATAGGGGAGGCTCTTCATAACTTACAATTGATGCAAAAAGAAGTAGGATTTAAGCCTGGAGTTTCTACTTGGAATGGAATAATATCGGGTTGTGTACAAAATGGTTATTTCAGTGATGCATTGGATGTCATTAGGCATATGTTGTCGTCATTTGTGAAACCCAATGCTGTGACCTTAGCATCGATCCTCCCAGCTTGCAGGGCATTGCATAATTTAAGGTTGGGAAGAGAGATTCATGCGTATGCATTTAAACATGACACTTTCCGTGGCAACACATTTGTTGGGGGTTCCTTAATTGATATGTATTCAAAATGTGGAAGGAAGGATATGGCACAGAGAACATTCATGGGGATAGAAAACAGGAATACCACGATATATAATGAGATCATCACAACCCACGTGAATGATGATGATATGCTGGCTGCATCAAAGCTTCTTCATCAAATGCAAACTGATGGCTTAAAGCCTGACATAGTCACCTATAACGTGATACTTGCTGGTTACACCCGTGAAGGGCAAAAGGACGAGGCATTTCGGTTATTCTCAGAGATGATTCAAATGGGTTTGAGACCTAACGTCATCTCACTCAACGTTCTAATCTCTGGTTTCCAACAATCTGGGCTTGGTAGCGAAGCTCTAGAGTTGTTCCGGGTCATGCAATCACCTTCAATCATTAATGATAGTAGTTGCATGGACGGTTTACGCATCATTGATCATGATCTCAGTAGGCTGCTGAATGTGAATGTATCAATTCAACCAAACTCTGTAACCCTAACCAGTGCCCTTGCAGCATGTGCTGATTTGGACTCATGTCACAAAGGGAGGCAGATTCATGGATACATTTTGAGGAATGCGCATGAGGATAACATCTATGTTATGGGTGCATTAGTTGACATGTATGCTAAGTGCCATGATATGCATTCAGCAACTGAAGTGTTCTACAGCATCAGAGATCAGAATACGGTGGCTTATAATATTTTGATGGCTGGCCATGTGAACAACGAAGAGCCAGAAGAGGCTCTAAAACTGTTTTCAAAGATGGTGGAAGTTAGCCTTGAGCCAAGCTTAAGCACTCTCAAGATTCTACTCACAGCTTGCCGTCACATACCGGCAGCTCACAGACTGGGGAGAGAATTGTGTGGATATATTGTGAAGGAGTTTATTTCATGTCCTCTTGAAGACATGTATGCACAATATAGAGGCCTTCTACAGATAGACCAGATGAAATTTTGAGTCTGAAACTCCAAAGAAGGTAGCTTTGTAGTGCTATCTGTTTCTTGGGGGTGGCTGAAGATACTATTTCCTTTGACTGATGAAGTGACACCATCTGCTATCAGTAATTGTATTACATTCAGAGCACAGCTATCAAGTTAAATATACTCGTGAAGGCTACATGGTGGAAGTATGTTGTATGTTTGCTTGGTGGAGAGCCCATGGGGGCATTGATGACATGTAGTGGTGGGTGATGAGGGGAAGAAGGCTTGGTAGAGATGGATGTTCCCTTGCAAACTCTTTCTTCTTCTTGCTCCCACCTGCAGCATCTTCATAAAGACGAACTATTATGATTTTGCAAACTAGCTTTTGTTTTGCCTTGCCAAGATGGACTCACATGGGCATGTTCTAAAAACACAATTTTTCTTAATTCTCTTATTGGACCATTACTTCATGGTCTCCCCATTACGAGTCTACCAGACACCACTTACTTTTGTTTAATTTGCTTTAAAAAATTGAAGTTCCTACTTTTTATTCACATCAAATCCCTTAATCGGTACGGTCGAGATCCTAGGACTCAAAATTTTTTACTCAAAAAATCCAACCCAAACAATTTGGTTTTGATCCGACCAATAATAATGATAATAAATAATGACTTGGCTTAACCAATTAAAAAAGACAACTAGGTATAGTTGAGCTAATTCAATTACTTTTGTTTTCTAAAAGAATATATATTATAAAAATTCTATGATCTCTTTTGTACTCGTGGTATGTTTCTATCTCTTAATTTTCATATTTTTCTTATTCGCTTTTTGCAAGATATCCAATGCTCTTGCTTTAGATGTTCCAAAACTTCTTTATGTTTTATACATACCAAGTTCGTTGCAATTTCTTCTAAAGTTCATTGCAATTTAATATCTTATGCTAAATTCTTCAATTGAGTTCTTCTAAATTGTTTTTTCTTCCAAAAGTTCTTGGTTCACCACAAATTGTAAAGACATTGATTATAGACTCTAAGAAAGACAACTAATTCAAAAAGAAGATAATAATATAATTAACACAAATAACAATTTAGGTTAAATCTAAGTGTTATAATTAGAACTTAAGATTACTTAGCAATTGTTTCGTACTTTTACTAATAGAGAAAATGAGAGAAGTTGGAAGAGAAAGAAAAAAACTGGAGCATCATGTTTATGTAAATATTTTTTAGGAAACAAAATCAATCACTGTAACTAGTTGTCATTTTTAATTGGTTAAACCAACTCATTATTTATTATCATTGTTATCTGTTGAATAAAAATCAATATGAGAACTTACTGTTTGGGTTGAATTTTGAGTCAAAATTTTTTAGTCCCAGGATCCCGACCCTAGTCGGTAAATCCAACCTTTTGCATTGCCAAAGCTGGAACTTCCATTATTATTGAATTGGTTGGATGATTTGAATGAAAGCATAAACTATTTAGGGATGTGGGGGAGAGGTGGGTTTGTGTGTCCAAGCAATCATCAACATACAGTTTGGCTGAGCTGAATAAAGTAACAGAAACATACCATTAAAGCCTTAGGGTGAGTATGTGACCGATCTCTCTCTTTTAAGCTTTCTTTTGGACATTTAAAGTTGTATGTTGGTTGTTTAGTTGTGGTGGCCGTAGCTGGGTTGCAGAGGAGGTGGACACAGGGTTGGGTGGGGTTTTAATTTGGATTTATACCAAAATTCCCTCTACTATATATATAATCATAAGCTATATCTATCTAAGTCTAAATCTAAACTATATAATGTAAGTTCCCCTTAGTTACGAACGGTGTCATGGCCGTGATTTTTTAAATGGCTAAAATGCCATCTCAACTTGGTCATATTTACAAGAAATAGTTAGGTGAATAGTAGTCAAGAGTATTTTTGTCATTTTAAATTACACATATGTACCATTTTATCTTCTCAAATTCATAGTATTTACGATAAAAAATATGCCCTCTCAAATATTGTTAATTATACCTAAGACCCTAATATAATTTATTTGAAGCCCTTAATTATTTATAAATTATACACAGGTCTTTAAATATTTATAATTTCAATAATAATTTTTATTTCGCCCTTCCAAACTCATGCTATTTACATTTAAACCCAACCCCTTTAAATTTTTATTAACTACAACCAAGGTCCTAACATAATTTATTTAAAGCCCTCTATAGTTATCTATAAATTATAAAAATGCCCTAACATCTAATTTATTATTTTCAATCAAAGTCAGCCTCTGTAAACATTCACTAATTATACTTAGGCTATATCTATAATTTATTTCAAGCCCTCCAATTATTTAAAAATTATAAAATGGCCCTTACATATAACCTTTGAATTTTCATTTTTGCCCTCTACATTTCATACTTTTACAATCAAAACCACATCTCTCAAACATTTATTAATTATACCTAAGCCCATAACATAATTTATTTAAAACCCCTTATTTATTTATAAACCATACATCGACTCTTAAAATTATATATAATTATTTTGTATATAAATTCAATTATAATTATTTTCTCATTATTAAATTGTTGTAATAAAACAAAAATTACTGAATATTCGCGAACGTAGAGGTTGTCGACACCATATTCTAAATTATATAATGCAAATTCCCCTTAGGAACAGTGAATGTGCCTCTTAGTCTTAATTTTTGGATTGCCCAAAATACTCTCCCAATTATATTATATTTACAAGAAAAACCAATAGGAAGGTGAATAGTGATATGAGGTAATTTTGTAAATTTAACTATTACACATATAATATTTTACCCTCCCAAATTCAGATTATTTACGATCAAAATTCGCCCCTCTCAAATATTGTTAATATACCTAAGCCCTTAACATAATAAATTCAAAACCATTAATTATTTGTGAACTATACATAGGCCCCTAAAATTATAAATAATTATTTTGTTTAAACAAAATAATTGATATTTCCAAATCTCGTCCTTCTGTGAGTTTGACCTGCAAAACAGATGTTAGACTGTCAAAGACCATCTTTTTAGTGGCCGAAAGCACTCTGATGCTTAAATCAACGACTCTGTTTGAAGAAGGAAATAAATCTAGACAAAAAAGTTGCACACCTTTGTCGAATGTTTCCTTTACCTTTTATAATGGTCGCAGTTAATTCTCTGTGTGACTTAAGCATGTGAGACGCAACGGAAAAAGATGTTTCTCATAACAATTTCCTCCTTTATGGAAACACATCCATGGAGGCGTGACTCCTTCAACGATTTTTTTTGTGCAACGTTCCTCTTCTTTATGAGAGAACTCGTGTCGAGCCTGAATTTTGGCTTTGATTCGTGCGGGTCTGGATTTGGGCTTCGATTATGTCTTCTTGTAATAGGTCTTGTTTAGACCTTTATGATTGGTTTTAACCTTCTTGAGTTTTATGAGCCGACCCAGCAAATGGGGCGCTAGATCCTTGTGATGAATGTTCCCTGCCACGTGTATGGCTGCGATGTCAGTCTATTTTGATGTATCATCAGCTACTCCTTCCTTAGCTAGTGGGTATGCTGACGTGGCCACTAACTTCGTGACTGTTTTTCTTACAATTCCAGCATTGCCTTGTATTAAATGTTGCCAGTAACTTTTTGTGGGTTGGTGTCTCGATTCCTTGCTTGCACGTTCATTTTTGCGCACATTTTTGGGATTTCACGTAGCCATCATATCTCGCACGTTGTCCCATGAGCAGTCTCTTCGTTGTGTGGCTCTATAAAAGGGAACGTGATGGAGTTTGTTTTCCATATTTACGCTATCTTTGAAATTAGGGTTATTTCCTTCCTTCGTCTTCTCTGTTCTCTTTGTTTTCCCGTTATTTAACGATGTATGTTGGTGATAATTAAGCGGTAAGCTGCTAGCTATTTGTCAGACTCATTTTTCTCCCAAAAAAGCTTCTCAAGCGACGTTGGATAGTCTTCGTTCTGACTACAATTTGCCACCCGACCACGAGATTATTTTGCCTAGACAGAACGACAATCCTTGTCATCCAAGGTCTGGGTACATTGTGTTGTATTCGTGCATGTTTTCTTTTGGCCTTCGGTTCCAAGTTCCAGAAATGTTTTGGGAGTATCTGAATTTCTTGGGCATTCTTCCTGCTCAAATGGGTCCTAATGGTTGGAGAGTCATGGTTTCTTCTTATGCGAGGGTTATTCTGTTCGGCATTCCTTTCACTGTGAGAGTTCTACATTCGGTGGTTAGTCTGATGGTGACCAAGGATGTATGTTTCCTTTGTTCTCCTGTCTGCTTCGCGAAGCTTAATGATGACATCCACGATTGGTCAAAGTCCTGGTTTTATGCTTCTGTTAACTCTGACTACTTTCAATTGTGATGTCGTCTGATTTTTTGATCGTTCTGAGTTCCCAACAAACGTAAGGATCTTCAGTTGATTGCGGAAGAGCGGATGATCAGTGACCAATTCTTGAAGCTTCCCCAGTTTCTTGTGGAGGCATTTATTTTTTAGGACATCTTGGATCGTAGTGGTTTGTACACCATGAACGAAGTGGAGCGAGCCTTGCTTACTGAATCTCGTGCTGAGGATAAATTTGCTCGTGCTGGCGTTAGTGGTGCTAGCATTGATTGGGAAGTGAGCTCGGATAGGCACGTTACATATCTCGATGCTCCTATCAATGTCTTAGTCCCGGCCTTCAGGAAGAGGAAGCTTGCGAGGCCCGTTAGTCCATCGAGGCGATTGTCGGCAGATCCTGGTCAGGTTTCAAGGAATAAACGACTCTCTACTCGTTGTTCTGCCCGGACTGCATCCCATCCGAGTCCTGGCAAGGCTGTTATGGAAGCTACCTCTCGTCCAAGTCCTTCCTACAAGGATGTCGTGAAAGAGGATCGTGCATCTCTTGAGAAGGCTGGTGTTGGAGAGGAGCAAGAAATAGACTACTCGTTCGTTGGATAATAATGAAAATAGGCTTCTTTCTGCCTACGGTGTTTTGAACGTTCCTGAATGGTCTAACGATGATCCCCAGGCTATTATGATAAGATGTTCAATTGGCGGTAGAGCAGTCTAAAGAGGTTGTTGGTGGTGGTCAGAGTTTTAAAGTTCACTCTTATCCTTCTCCTTCTATTAATGTCAGTGATGCGGTCTTAGTTTCTTGTCCTGCCCTTCTGGACTCTCTTGCTCATGCCGCCACTACTAGTCTCGTTCATGCTATGGTCGCCCTGTACTGGGAGGGTAAGAGAGGTTTTTCCTTTGTTACTGTTGTTCTTTTTGCCCTTCCGACTGTTGGGGTGGTTCCTCAGTGCTTCTGGATCCCCGTGTTCTTCATCCACGAGTTGGCTGGACTAAGCCTAGCTCAAAAGATATTTGTATCAAGTCAAACGGTAAGTTTTGTTGGTTTACTCACTTTGATGTGCAAAATGGTGCGCGTAGGTTGATAAATGAATGATAGAGATGATCAGTGGAGAGACCTTCAATGCCCGTATTGGATCCAAGTGATCACCTTGATTATGGTCTTGAGTAGATAATGGACGGGATGAATCATCTCGCCTATGCAGGGGTGATGGGCTCGGTTTATTGAGCCGGTTGTGATCATGTGGTTTCTTTGGAGAGAAAATTGGCAGCACTGTTGCTGGTATTTTTTCATGTCCTTTCCCAATTCGACATGTTGAGAGCACAATGCACAAAGTTGAAGAAAATTGCCAGGGCTTCTCAGGCTTCGTTGATTGAGGCAAAAAGTTTGCTAGATAAGTCTGTTGCTGAGCTTGAGTCCTTGAAAGCCAAGTTGGATGGGGTTCGTGCCCATTTACGTGATGTGGAGAAGGAATTAGCTGCCAAGAAGGCAGCTTATGATGAGGCTTCACGTGCTGAGATTTAACAATCCGTTAATCGCGATATTGCTGAGAGGCGGGTGGAACAGTTGACAATTGCGCTCGATGAGGTCAAGGTGGATACTTCCGTTATGCTTACCACAGCTGAGGGACGGCTTGCCGCAACAAAAAATGAACTTTCCATTGCCTAGGACAAGCTTCACATTGTTGAAGCTGAAGATTGGAAGTGAGTTGTTGATGGGCAGGTTGAGCTTCTTGATTATATCGAGGGGCTCGGTGTGGATTTATTCAGGTGCCGCCACTTGGTTGATCGAGCTTTCGAAGATGATGATGGTAAAAAAATTGCCCCATCCCCTTCGAGTGCTCCAGTGGTTGAAGAGCCATTGCTTCCTTTCCCTTCTGAAGATAGAACTTTTCCCTCTCCCATAGATGATGTTGTTGACGACGTTGTGGTTGCCTCCATTTATTCTCCTACTCCTTCTTCTTCTCCAGATGTGTAATAGAATAGTGTTGTTAATGAAAAACACTTTTTTTTTGTATTGCATGTTTTCGTAGTTTATCTTGTTGACTCGTTGTATGTTGCTTGTTCCTTTTTAGTCCAGTTGTAGTCGTATCGGGCTTTACTTAGAATTCCTTTAAGGCTACTTTCATGTTTTGACGCATTAGTTGTCTTGAGATGGGTTGACTTTATTCTTCTTGATGCATTGGAGCTTGCGCGAGGAAGTTGATTTTTCGCCTCGTATTTTACTTTGTTGGTTTAACATATCAGTCGATCCGTAGCGCTTTGAATTAAGTCAATTCGTTCCTTCAATTTTACTTCATCGATTCGACGTTCTAGTCGACTCGAAACTTTCTGAATTGAGCTGACTTGTTCGTTTAACTCTTACTTTGTTCATATGATGTACTAGTCAACCTGAAGTTGTTTTTTACATAAGTTGACTTGTTTGTCCAACTTTTGCTTCGTTGGTTCGACACATCAGTTGACTCGAAGTTTTCTGTATTAGTCCAACTTTCACTTCATTGGTTCGATGCCTAGTCAATTCAAAGTTTTTTATTATTAAGTTGACTCGTTCGTCCAACTTTTACGTCGTTGGTTCGACACATCAATCAACTCGAAGTTTTCTGTATTAAATTGACTCGTTCGTCTGACTTTTAATTTGTTTATTTGACGTACTAGTCAGACCGAAGTTGTTTTTTACTTAAGTTGACTCATTTGTCTAACTTTTACTTCGTTGGTTTGACGCATTGTTTGACTCGAAGTTTTCTAGGTTAAGTTGACTCGTTCGTCCAACTTTTATTTCGTTGGTTTGACGCATCTGTCAACTTGAAGTTTTTTGTATTAAGTTGATTCGTTCATCCAACTTTTACTTCATTTCTTTGACGTACTAGTCAGCCCGAAGTTGTTTTTTTTACTTAAGTTGACTCTTTTGTCCAACTTTTACTTCGTTGGTTCGACGCATCGGTCGACTCGAAGTTTTCTTAATTAAGTTGACTCATTCGTCCAACTTTTACTTTGTGGTTGTCAAACCAGAAGTTTTTTAATATATCGGTTCCTCTGTGTGGCTGAGTTTTAACGCATTTATGTTGTCGTCCACGCATAAGATGGAGAATTTGTAATTTTATTAATATTCCCTTTTGGATGGTCTAACCAACCCTAACGGTTTTTTTTCTGAAGCATTTATGCTAGATTGAGGAGTCATTTGCTTTGTCTTCCTGATCTTTGTTTGGTTGATGTCGATCTTTGTGCTAAAGATTGATGTTTTGGTTGCTTTGTCTAGTACGTATTCATTCACCGAATTTGCTATTGGTTATGCTTTACTCATTCATCATATATGTTATCGTATCTAACAGACTCGGTGAGCTTTCTGATCCGGTAGTCGAGCAGTATCGATTTGTCTGATCGTGGTCACATCAGCGCCAAATTGTTCAATCATGCTCACATCAGCACCAAATTGTCCAATCATGCTCACATCAACACCAAATTTTCCAATCATGCTCATGTTAGCACCATGTTCAGCGTCAGCTGCTGAGGTTTGGTCGAGTTTGTTGTCGTCAATTTCATTGTTGGTAATTCGGTTTGAGCTTGCATCCGTCAGTAGGTCATTGAATCGTGTTAGTTGATCGGTACAAACTTCTCCATGTTCTATGCATTGGTAAAATGGTTCATCTTGTTTCGTTAGTACTCTTGTTTCGATATAAATCAGCTCGAGTAGGAGGTATTTCTGGCTGCTTATTCAGTTAGGTTAATTGTTTTGTTTCCTCCAACAATGCAGTGTAGGGCATATATTAGTTCTATGGGTTGTTCTTTTGATCCCGTAATGGTATCTGTTTTTTCCTTCCATTTGAGTAGTTTGTCTGGCATTCCGATAAACTCGTCGAGTTGTCATCTCTGAACCCAATGCTTGATTTCAGCTTTTAGATTGTAGCAGTCTTCCGTATCGTGCTCATGGTCCTTATGGACGGAAGAATATTTTTTTTTGTCTCTTCCGTCCAGGTCTCTTCTCATCCTGAGTGGCAAGTTGATGTCATCCCATTTTGCTATGTGCTTCAGTATATTAGCCCGGCTTGTTTTCAAAGTTGTATATGGTTTGTATGTATTCTTCATCACGCTTGTTACTCGCTTGTGTCGGGGTCGTGCTGACTGCAGCTTCTCGGACTCTTGCTGGTTTGATTCAGTTTTTTCGCTATTCCGATGCCTCTTTGAATGAATGATATCCTCCTGTGGTCTAACATCTTGTCTTTTTTCCTCATTCATTTCCCGTTTCCTCAAATGATTATCCCTTTCTTGGTCATTTTTCCTCCTAGCAGTTTTCATTTCCTCAAAAAAATGTGTTTTTGGGTTGTTTTCAATAGGACCGCCGTGCTTTTTAGAGGTTCCAGGTTGAAAGCATAAAGGATGGACCTATCTTCAGCTCGGCAGTGAAAGTTGCGGCGGCTGTGTTGTTGCTACATCTATCGATCATCGTCAGTTCGTTGGTGAAACAGGTGGCATATTCCCGTATTATTTCTTCGAGCTTTTGCTTGATATGGATAAGGTAGTGTGGTCCTTTTTACATCTGCTGACTTTCAATGAACCTTGTGATAAAGGCGGTGGCTAACGCCTGGAAAGAGTCAATTGACCTTGGTGGTAGGCTATTGAACCAATTCATTGCTATGGAGGTAAGACTATTCGAACATGTTCTGCACAAGATTGACTCCGTGGTCTCCTTCAACACCATCATGTGGTGGAAGTGTCTCAGGTGATCTATTGGGTCGGTGGCGCCATCATGTACTTCGAATTTTGGCGAAGTGAACTTTTTTGGCATGAGGGCATCGGATAATGGCGGCTTAGCTAATTTGTACAATACATTGGGATCAATGACTCCGATTATGAATGGGATTTCAGCAGGTGTTCCATTGATATATGGAGTCTTACCCTGGGGAAGTTCATTGCTCTCGAGGTTTCACTGTTGAGGTTCTGTTGGAACTTTGTCGCTTCCTCGAGTTCGGTTGGTGGAGTTTTGTTGGGGCGGCACTTGGGTAGGATCAACTGACTGAATGCACTCCTAAGTGAGTTTTTCTAGCATCTTCGTCATGTGGTTTATTCTGACCATAAGCAGGTCTACCCAAGGATCCGTGGCAGCGTTGTCGGATGTCTGAATTGTCTGAGCTATTGCATGTTGTAAATCTCGATTATCAGGTGCCATTGGCTCGACGATTTGAGCTGCATCTTGTTCGCAAGTTGCTTGTGATACATTGTCGCCAATAGGAGGGTTGGCGTGATCGTCACCGGGTTGAGGATCTATAGAGTGTGTCATTTGTTCCGACAACTTGTTGATCGTTTATCAGATTTTGGTGAACTTTGTCATTGTGGATCTTCTTTTTAGAAAGGAAACTCGTCTTTCCCCACAGACGACATCAAACTGATGCATCCAAATTTCGTCCTCCTGTGAGTTTGACCTGTAAAATAGATGTTTGACTGCAAAAAACCACGTTTTTGTTGGCCGAAGGCACTCCGGTGCTTAAGTCAGCGACTCTGTTTGAAAAAGAAAATAAATCTGAACAAAACTCAGTTAAAGTTGCATACCTTTGTCAAATGTTCACTTTACCTTTTATAATGGTTGCGGTTAATTCTCTACGTGACTTAAGCATGTGAGGCGCAACAAAAGGAGATTTTTCTCGTAATAGTCTCCTCTTTTATGGAAACGCGTCCGTGGAGGCGTAACTCCCTCCACGACTCTTTTTTTGTGCAACATTCATCTTATTTAATTATGAGAGAACTCGTGTCGAGCCTAGATTTTAGCTTTGGTTCGTGCGGACCTGGATTTGGGCTTCAATTATGTCTTCTTGTAATGGGCCTTGTTTGGACCTTTATGATTGGTTTTAACTTTCTTGGGTTTTACGAGCTGGCCCAGCAGATGGGGCACTAGATTCTTGTGATGAATGTTCTCTACTGTGTGTATGGTCGCGATGTCGGTCTATTTTGAAAGGTTGTAATAAAATAAAAGATATTGAATATTCGCGCACTTAGATCACATCGACACCCTAGTTATATATAAAACAAAGGATTGCAAACAAAAGAGTATGCATCCGAGTTCACATATCTGGAGAAAAATATTACAGATCAAGAGCCTAAATATTGAAGAAGACTATCAATACCAAAAAATGATAGGCTTTGCAAGCCCAAAAACTGTTGTGAAAGGAGAGAACAAAACTCCCACTTTCAAATTCTTTTCTTTGATCATACGAAGACTTGATTGGATAGCTAGTCGATTTGCGATAAGCTCACACCAAATACTATATGCTTTTGTATACGTAACCAGTCATTGATCACTCCATGCCTTTGCTATAAGAGCCATTGTCCCCCGTTTAATGGACCAAAGTACATTCTCCGTATGCAAATAAGAAGTTACCATCCTTAGATGCACTGATCCGCTGACCCAAAAAGGAGTACAAATGGTTGCGTGCCACAATTTCGTGATGTGCCAAAAAAGATAATGCTAAATTCACTGACATCACAAAGATGGCTAATAGTATCATTTTCATTATAGGGATGTAAGGCAACATGATGAATTAAACTCCCTTTCACTTCTACCCTTATATATTTTGAACCACTTGAATTTTAGCGGTTCTGGGTAGACCTGAACTTGACCTGCAATAGAAGAATCGGTTCTCAGTTAGGTTATGGTTCTCTCAGTTTTCTGGCAATTCGAGTATGGGTATGGCAGACCCACTCCCATCATCATATGTTCATGTTAAGTCTTCTAAAATCACTGGATTTTGCTAGTTCAAGTAGATCAATCAACACTTTCAAATTAAGATGAAAATTTCAATTTTACACACCAAATTAAAAATTCAATAAAATGTCGTTGACTTGCTTGGAAAATCTTGAATAAAGCACTAAAGAGTTTAACTTAATAAGATTTGCAGAAGGAGGTAATAATATGTTGAGTTTATAGATAGACTATCCAATCTAGTCGTGTTTGATGAAAATACGAAAATAGGAGACTAAACCTAATCATGTCTAATAAAGGTTTAAGGCTAAACTTGATTATGCACATGTATATGTATTTTGTGCACACAATGAGTAGACAGGCAATTCAATCTAACCTCCTCAATGCATGAATAACCTCATGTACAATAAAGGCGTTTGAGTAGGCATCACCATACACATGTAATTTATGTGCATGTTGAGCTTGATGAAAATGCATGACTATACCTAACTATGTGGTAAGGATTTTTTTTAGTAAGCAGTTTAAGTTAATTTTTATTTGGGATACCATTTGACATTAATGCTTTTATTAGACTCCAAAACCGTTAATAGGGTTCGACCCATGACATGTGATAGCATCTGCCACAAGTATTGAGCTGAGCTACCACCTGTTAGCTTAGATCTTGGATATGAATTAGCTAATCTAAGACTTTGTCATATCCGCTAGATACATTTTCATTAAATGAATGTAAATCACATCAAATTTTAGTCTCCAATAAAGAGTTAATTTCTAATCATGTGACAATCAATTTATTATTCCTAAAGCGATTTTTAAACATATTTTGATTGAAAATGTTGGCTAAGCAACTCAGTTTTTCACACCTTTATGCATGTGCCAATAAAACGTTGTGCTCAAATGAAAATGTGAAAACTCCTACAAAATCCAAGCTACAAGTTGAAATTGAATTAGTACACGCACCGTGTCAAGGGATAGAAAGTTAATGTAATTCAACTACTTAGTGAGCAAGTCGAGCAAAATATGTGTTGAAGCTTGTCAAGAACTAAGTCTTGACCGAGAAGCATGGCATGACTATGCCAATGCTGACTGATAAATATGATGAATGCCCCCAGGATGCTCATGCATGCCTTGAGCTTTCCTAAGTTGTCACATTGAATAACTCAAGCTATTGAGTTTTGGCCATATTGATTCTTGTCCTCTTGAACTTCAACATTAAACTTTGCCAGCTTACCTCAACCTTGCGTGACTAGTCAACGGTCTTCTCATGGTTTAGAATGACCTTCCGAGGCGCAACCCTTGAGCCGCTCATGTACTTGTCTGAAGAGGCAAGTAATGAGTCCTTAGATGCATCAAGAATGCTTAGAAGGGTACTCCCAAAACAAATTTCAAAGTCAAATATCTAGCCTAACGTTTCGACCTTGGTTCCGTAGGAGCAAGTCAGAAAGATTGAGAAATAGAACCGAAGTAAAACCATCTGATTTGATTCATTCTCAATAGTCATGAGATGATCATATTAGGGTGATCCCTTTGTCGACAGAGTCTCTGAAGGGAGTAAGCTGTTGAATATGGGTAAGGTCCACTTCATGGTATTGTTGGACAGGACGCTATCCAATTGGCATATGCTAAGGCCTTATTCATGCCGACACATCTCAAATACATAGCTTGGTTCTTGGCAAGCCATGGCCAAATTCCTTGGATCGATATTCTCTCGTTTGAGTATCATGAGGATTGAACTATAAGTATCATGAGGATTGAACTATAGACCTTAGGAAAGACTTAATTTCATGGCTCATTCGTGATCGTATATTCACGTATATTGTTTTCGCAGATTACTTGAGCTCTTAGGCTTGTGCTAGCATGCCACACAGACTATTCCATTGTGATTGTCTTATGATGCTTCTGCCTAATAGTAGGTATATAACACATGCACAAACACGTGTGACACATACACAAATACTAGTGCCCAAGCTACCAAATTAAATAAGGATTTTAAATATAGGCTTCAAGGGCCTAGTTTATTCTACCGAACTGGAAATATTTTAACAAGGGTTGGTGTACTATACCCCATTTGAAGGAGAATTGAAGAAAAGTTGTAAATGAATGTGAAGAATGAGGCGTATAAGTTTTCAACTCAATTCAAATAACAATCCCAAAATTATGCATAAAAACATCGACAACACCTATGTATAGAGATAATAGATAATGGATAATGTTGAATGTTTAAACTGACACTTTTGGCAGTGAATCACATTCTAAACAAAAATGACCAAATACGAAAGTAAGATCTCTAGAATTGCACAAAAACTAGTTCTCGTACCATTGAGTTTTTAGAACACATCCTTTTAGAATTATCAAATTCCTGTGACTTCAACTTTTTGCAGGCTAAGTCACGCAACATTAAATTGATGCTCAGGCCCCAATTGTGTAACAAGATCAGTAATTTGCATTTCAATACAATTAATGAGCTCTGCTTTCAAATAAACCGCCACATTTGGTTACTTCTATAAAACAATGGATGCCACCATGTTATTTCCACCAATATCAACAAAATCAACACTGTAGTATTGACTTCCATTTTTAAAACACCTCCTTTTCTAGTTTCAAAACAGCCATGAAAGATTCTCGAGGTACATCAACTTTACCTATTGCCTTCATTCTTTTCTTGCCTTCAGCCTGGTCACAGCAAGAAAAAAAGACGATCATCAGAACCAAAACATTTGTAAAATACATCAGTATGTGAGTTCAATTATTTTTTCTTTACTTATTATTTTTTTATTTATTGTTTTTTTAAGCATATATAGTATGGTTCAGATGAAAAAGTAATGTACAACACTGTCAAACATGACGTAACAAGTATCTTCATTTTCGAAGAGCGAAGACCAGGGTCCAAACAATCCTCCAGAAAAACCAAGTAGGTTGATCAAAACTCCAAGACATAGAGCAGTAAGCGGAACCTGTTTTTAACCTTCCCTTAATGTTAGCACCCAAAGCTAGTTAATAGCATAGTCAAATCTTAGACAGATAACAGTTTAGTCTTCCTTACCATTTATAACTGAAATATACACTCCGTTCTTCTATAATAGGGCTGAATTTTAGCACCAATTTATGTAATTTTTATACGTGCCACAGGCTAGAGCAAAATAATAAACATAAAAAAGAGATATTTTGAGAGATAATAGTGGACGAGCCAAAATAATAAATATTTACTTTTCTTTAGCTGTTGTATTTTCCTTCCCTTTTTGTCATCTAATTTTGAAATGGTTTTCGAACCAAGAATTAATAGTTACTTAATATTTATATTTTTGGATGGCTCACACAAGATTTTTGGAAGGGCACCACTACCATTTAATTGAATACAAAACGTCAACATTCAAAGAGAAACATGTAAAATGCTAAAACATGTAAGGCACTCCAAGTTCTGTGGAGATACTTTCTTAGCAAAAACGTCAACATTCAAATGGAGATACTTTCTTAGCAAGATACACATGACAAAATATATCACCGAGTTGATGACTACAGTTTATAGGGTTCTATGATTGAGCTACTTGAACTTCGCTAGATGTCTCTTTGAGTATGACAGTATTGTGGGGTACCGAAGGTGTGTAAAATAATGGAGCACTAAAGCCTTCTGAAGCTGAGTACTAAAGGGATGTAGAATAAGTATGGAATGGACTGTCAAAGAAAGTACATGATCAAAAGTTCCATGAGCATGGAAACTAGATCGTTGGTACCTGAAGTATAATGCCTCTAATGGTTACGGCGTTTGTTTACTTGGGGATTGTCAAATAAAAACTCAGTTAAGCTGAAGGCAGAACTTGCAACTATTGCTCCACAGACCTACCATATGCTTATGGCACTCTCATTTTTCTCATTCTCGATTCTCCGTAACTCAGTTAAATGATAGGAGTGATAATTTAAAACAAAAAAAGGATTTATCTGACCATAACATATGGATAGAACATCATTCCTTATAGTTGATAAAGCTTCGCTAGCAATCACTTTCACACCAATGCACGCCTGTGATTCACATTAACAAATTGGTAATGAGCAAACATAAATGCAATGAAAAAAAAAGAAAAAAAATGTGAATACGAGATATCATATAATTTCACAAACAATTGAGTGTAAGAACCTAACACATCATTAGCATGCATATCATAGTGTCAAAATTATTGTTGACCTGCATCCTGATTGTTAAATGTCATACCAAGATTAAAAAAAAAAAAAAAAGCTAAGTACCTTTTCTATACGATAAAAACATTACAAAACCGACGTGAAATTGTCCAAAATGTTGATTGATTATCTCACACATTTTCTATACAATAAAAAAGTTCCAAGGTAGTGGGTAGTGGAATAGGAACAAGTAACAACAATCTTAGGGTCGCACCTTGTTGATAGGTTATGGGATCCTATAAAAACTCAGCTCGCTTTCCCAAAAAAAAAAAAAAAAAACATCAAGATCTTGTTAGCTTCTTGAACATTTGGATGAAACCCCAACATCCCTAACCCAACCGTGCCTTTGGGAGTCTGGAGTTTTGATTAAAAAGGCCTCAATGTCATTAATAAAGAGTCAGCATACTTTGGGGTCATTTCCTAGTCGATGTGGGACTGATAGGACCTAGTCGATTTGGCAATTTTATTTGACGAGGCATGAGGCGTAAATGAGGCATTAGCCTCAGTGGTTTGTTAGAATTCAATTGAGAAAATGCAAACAAAAAATAGAAAATAGAACATTATAAATGTACAACTATTCCATGAAATATACTTGACAAAACCATGAAAAGGACAACATACCTTACTACCTTCGTGAGATGGGCGATGATGGCCAAATGAGTATGACTACTTTAATCAAGTATTAGTGACCAAAAATATAAAGAACATATAACGTAATCAAGTGTTTTTCCTTAGTTGGTATAATTAATACTCTGTGGCCTTTGTTTTATTTGGTAATTTTATAGTATTGGTAATATTACACTCATCAATAGTTAGTATAAAATATAAGTGATGCTATGTGTTTTCTTAATTGGACCAGACAGCAACTAGCAAAGAGTTTGTCATGTACCTGACAAGCTCAAGAACTAAATCGAAGAAAAATAGAGAATGGAAAATGGTAATGGAACTGAAATTGGGATAACTGGAACAAAAGATTACAGATAGTGCTCTCAATCGAGTAGATTGAGCCTCAAGAGCTAACACATTTTCATACCCTGTTCTAGGGCTTCTTTCCCCTTTTAAAGGGAGGAGTCTAACAAAATTTTAATTGAACCGATTACATTTTGACACGTGTTTCTCTACAGTGGTCCCAACTAACAATGGGATCACTAATTACAAAATTGCCCTTTTCTTCAGTCTATGAACGTGACATTGCCCACCTCTTCAAATCATTCTTGTCCTCAAGGATTGAATGAAGGGAAACGAGCCTGGATGGAGGGCCAATCTTCCCAAGTGGCAGCATCTGAAGACGAGTTGGACCAGTGAATGAGTACCACTACCTGAGTCATTGATCTGTTATGGCGAGGGAACGATGCGTCTTCCCAAAATTGCGATTGGTCCAGCCATAAATTCTCTATTGTTGTCGACTAACAGCAGAACCCACATTCCTCTTGAGTTGGGAGACGTGGAAGACAGGATGTATTTGGAATCATGAGTTGGGAGACGTGGAAGACAAGATGTATTTGGAATCAACGGGTAGATAAGAACGATAAGCCACAACACCTATGCGTTCGATGACTTGAAAAGGGTCGTAGAATTTTGCTGAGAGCTTCAAATTCTTTCGTAGTGGCACTGAAATCTGGCGGTATGGTTGTAATTTAAGGTAAATCCAATCCCCACTTGAAAAGGTTGTCTTGGCGATGGCGGTCTGCGTACTGCTTCATACGTTCCTGGGCCTTGTGCAATCTTTCTTTGATAATGGTTAACATCTCAGTTCTCTGTTGGAGATAAAGTTGTACCTCAGGAATGGATAATGACACAGGGGGTGGAAGTGCCAGGAGAGTAGGTGTGTACCCGTACAGAGCTTGAAAAGGGGATGTGTTTAGACTGGAGTGGAAATTGGTATTAAACCAATATTGTGCCAAATACAACCAGCTGGACCATTTGGATGGAGCATGTCCAGTGAGACAACTAAGGTCTGTCTCTAAACAAGAGTTAGTTCTTTCCGTCTGATCGTCGGTCTATGGGTGGTAAGCAGTATTAAGAGCAAGTGAAGTGCCAAGAGCAAAGAATAGTTGTCTCCAAAAGGAGCTTAGAAATACCTTGTCTCGATCAGAGACAAATGAAGATGGCATACCATGAAGCTTGTATATCTGTTGTAAGAAGACCTCTGCAACATCTGGGCAGTGAACGGGTGAGCTAATGCGATGAAGTGGCTGAATTTAGTTCGTCTATCCACGACCACTAAGATGACAGACTTCCCTTTGGATAATAGCAATCCTTCAATGAAGTCCATGCTTAGGTGTTGCCACGCATGCTCAGGCACAGGGAGGGGTTGTAGTAGTCCACCATACCCTGTTTGATCACTCTAGTTGCATTGACAAATGTCACAGGCAGTAATAAATTCCATGACCTGTGATTTCAGGTGCGGCCAATAAAAGAATCGCTGCATCCTTTGGTAAGTGGCTGTAATCCCAGAATGACCACCTAAAGGAAAAGCATGAAAAGCCTGAAGTAATTGTCTTCTTAGTGTCCATGAACATTCAATGTAGATGGAGTTTTTGTATTATGAGAATACCATTTTTCAGTGAGAAGTGAGGGATTGCAGAAGGCTGGACTGACAGGTTAGTAATGAGGTCATGTGCTTGGCTGTCAGCAGTATAGCTACTGGTGATGTCTTGTAACCATTGGGGAAGTACTTGGGATATGGCTAGGCATGAAGAAGTACTGTCTGGTACTCTTGAGAGGGCGTCTGCAGCAGAGTTTTCAGTCCCTTTTCTGTAACTGATAGAGTAGTCAAATCCCAACAGCTTTGCAAGCCATTTATGTTGCAGCATTGTAGTTAGCTTTTGGTCCAAAAGGTGTTTTATGCTCTGATGGTCAGTTATGATAAAAAAAAATTGCACCTAATAGATAGGCTTTCCATTTTTGTACGGCCATCACAATAGCTAGTAGTTCCTTCTTGTAAGTTGACAACCATAAACTCTTAGGACCAAGTGCCTTGCTAAAGTAGACTATTGGGAGCCCTTGCTGTGACATCACAGCTCTAACTCCAATTGAACTGGCGTCCGTTTCTATAGAATGGCAGAGAGAAATCTGGTAATTGGAGTACATGAGTTGATGTCATTGCCAACTTGAGTGTTTCAAATGCCTTTTGTGCTTCAGATGACCAAATAAAAGAGTCTCTATTTAATAAATCAGTGAGCGATTTAGCAAGCAACCCATAATGCTTAACAAATTTCCTGTAATACCCTGATAAACCCAGAAATCCTGAGAGTCTTGAGGTTGTAGGGAGTTGGCCAGTGTACCATAGCATCAATTTTAGCAGGGTCCACAGCTACACCTTTTGAGTTGATGATGTCTCCCAAGTATGCCAATTCAGGTTGAGCAAAGGAGCATTTAGAAAGTTTGGCAAAAAGGGAGTGCTCTCTTAGTGTGGCTAGGGTGATTTCTAAGTGGTGGAGATGTTGGTCTAAGGATTTGCTGAAAATGAGGATATCATCAAATAACACCAAGATGAACTTTCTAAGGAATGGTTGAAAGACTTGGTTCACAAGGGATTGAAAAGTAGCCGAGGCACTGGTTAACCCAAAGGGCATGACCTTAAACTCAAAATGGCCATGGTGCGTCTTAAAGGTTGTCTTGTAGATGTCATTAGGGTGAACTAAGACTTGGTGGTAGCTGGATCTAAGGTCTAATTTAGAGAAAATAGTGGCACCATGTAGTTCATCTAACAATTCATCAATGACGGGCATAGGAAACTTATCCTTAATGAGGGGCATAGGGCAGCAAAGGGGCTATGTGAGTATTGAATCAAGCCAGCTTCTAACATTTCCTTGACCAATTTTTCCACTACATCCTTGTGGATGTGAGGTAGTCTATATGGTGCCTGTGAAGTAGGAAGGGTGTTGGGTTTAAGAGGTATTTTATGGTCAAGGAGTGAAGTGGGAAGGGTGTTGGGTTTAAGAGGTATTTTATGGTCAAGGCTCCTGGTAGGTGGAAGTGATGATGGGGTGGTTTGGAAGACATCATGGTAGCCTTGTAACAGAGAAGAGATTGGAGGAGGAAATGAAAGTTGGTCAAGTGAAGGTGTTATGAAAAAGAGAAGGCCAATGAAAGATAGGGAGTGTTTCTTCATGAACTTAGAAAATTTAGATGGTCCAATGAGAAACAAGGATGTTGTGTCTTGGACACCTTGTAGTGTGATTGCTTGGCCTTGATAGTTAATGGTGAGTTGAAGAGATTGAAGGTTGATGATAATGTCTCCTAGAGGTTTAAGCCAGTCACCTCCTAATACCATATCATAGCCCCCTAGAGGTAACACTCTAACTAAACCTTCAAACTGGTGGTGTTGCATGGTCCATCTCAATGGTTGGCAAATGGCATTGCTAATGAGGTGGGCCATTGGCCACATTGACAACCATTTGGGGTGTAAGCACTGTAGTCCAATTAGTGATGTGAATCATTTTTGGATCAATAAATGAGTGTGTGCTTCCAGTATCAATGAGGATAGAGATGGGGTGTTTCCTAATGAAGCTTTTAAGAGGAATTGTGTTGGATGAAGAGTTACCATGTAGGGCGTGGAGGGAGAGCTCCATATCTGAGGATATTTCCTGTATGAGGTTCTCAGTATCTTCTAATAGAGGAGGGTTGTCTTCAAGAGGATCAGAGTTTGGAATAAGCATGTAGAGGTGTTGGGTTTTGCAAAAGTGGCCTGGTTTGTAGATCTCATCACAGTTGTAACATAAACCTTTATCTCTACGAAGTTTCATTTGAATTGGTGTGAGCCTTTTGATGGGTGGGTTTGTGGAAGAAAATCTAAGGGTTGTGGTGGAGGAATTTGATGTGTGTTGGGCAGGTTTCAAGATTGATGGTGTGGGTGTATAGATAGGAGGTTGTGAGTAAGCACTGGACATGGTGTTGTGTTTAGTCCAATTGGTAGTTTGAAAAGGTGCAGAGTATTGTTTCCTGGGTATATTGGAGGAAGAAGCAGATAGAGTTTGAGTAGGGGCACATGACAACTGCATCCTAGCCAAAGAAAATGCTCGTGCCACCGTAGTAGGTTTGAACATCTGTACTACTGATTTAATCTCCAGTCTCAAACCACTCGGAAAACTAAGCACAAAATAGGGTTCTGACAACATGAGTGATTTTAATTCCTCAAAACGGTCATAGTATACTTCAACAAAATGTTCCTGAGTGATCTTGTTGAATGCATCGACGTAATTGTCAATAATTGGGTCCTCAAATCATAGACACAGGTCATGAATCAATTCAGGCCAAGAAACATTACGTTTAGCAATTTGATAATCCAAAAACCAATTGTCTGCTTTGTCATCTAGGTGGATAGAAGCAATGAAAACCTTACAAGTATCAAGGATGTAATGCAATAAGAAAAATTGTTTGCACTTTTTCACCCAATATCTAAGGTTAGACCCATCGAATTGTGGAAATCAATTTTAGGTAGGGCTAAACAAAAAACCGATCTAAACCGAAGTGGTCGGTTCGGTTTAAATTCGGTTCGGATCGATTTCGGTTTTAAAAAATTCAAAACCGAAGTGGTCGGTTCGGTTTTCGATTTCTATGTGATTTTAACCGACCAAACCGAACCGACCGAATATATATAATGAATAATATATATTTTATATATAAATAATACAATATGTTTAAAATAGTAGGTCGGTTCGGTTTTGGTTTGATTTTAGTCGGTTCGGTTTTGTTAATGGTCGGTTCGGTTTCGGTTTGAAAATTTTAAAACCGACCTAAGTCGGTTCGGTTCACGGTTTAGGTGAAAAACCGAACCGTCGGTTTGGTTTTCAGTCCTAATTTTAGGGAATCGAAATAGATTACCTCCAAAATCCGTGGGAGGGAGGGTGGGAGCTCTCGATTGATTTCCAACGCTCGTTGTGGCTTGTGATGTGCTCGATTCACCTCCTGCATTAGTGGTCACGATGGTCTGAAAGAGCTGAATCAACTTATTCATTTTGGCGTCCAGACGTTTCTCACTGTTTTCACTACTTTGAGAAATCCTTCAAAGTTCTTGACACGTGTTTCTCTACAGTGGTCCCAACTAACAATGGGATCGCTAATTACAAAATGCACTTTTCTTCTTCATTTAAATCTCCCGCCATTTTCTTCCGTCTATGAACGTGATAAAGTCAAAAGACTCGCTTAACAGATGTTATGTTTAAGAAGAGAAATAAAGATAAAGAAGAGCCGAAGAAGAGAATAGCAACCTTCCCTTAAAAATGAAGACTTCGAAGAGAAGACAAACAGAATCAGACTTTCTGCTTAGAATAGAATATAAGTGAAAATAAGAAGTAGGAGGAGAAGAGTTACATAAAAAAGAAGAAATAATAGATCAAAAGAGCTAGAGAACATAACCCACGCGTTTCTGCTACTGCAGTTGTACTCTTTTCTTTTGCTGCTGCAGCTGCTTTCTTCTTCTCTGCTACAACTGCTTTTCTCTCTCACTTCTCTTCTGTGTACAAATTAGGGCACAGGTTTTATATTTTTTCAAACATGTGCTGAACTACACACACTTTTGGCTTCCAGTGAGGCGTACCCCTCACTACCTATGCCTAATTCATGTGAGGCTATAGCCTCATCCAACCCTAGTGAGCTTAAGCCTCAGTTCGGCACTGTGCGCTTAAAACTGAGATGCGCCTCAGAACGATTTTTAAACTATGTCAGACACGACATCCAAAAAAAATACAATCCGGATACGTTGGAGACACATCTATACATTTTAGTATTATTTGCCTTTTCAGCAATAAGTTTTGACTTATTAGTCATTTTCTTTCACTTTTAGGTAAATATTGATACTCGCGTACTATAACTTCCATAATATGCTTGTAATATTTGTAAGGAATTGAAACTTTTTAAAGATATGTAAAAATGATGATGATTTAAGCATACAATGTCCGATGGGAGTATCCCTGAGTTTCGACACTAACATCCGTGAGTGTCGACACACCTTTTTTGGTATAAATAGATTATCCTTGTTACATAGCTACACACTCATTATTTTGGGGGGACAGCGTGAGCCCCTTGAGGCTTCTTAATGCCATTTCACCAAGTTAAGGGATCCTTGGAACCCAAAAAACAACAAACCGTCCTATGTGCCACATGTGCATTAAGGAGGCTCTAAGGAGTCCTTTGGAAATGCTCTTTCGCCTACTCACGCATGCCATTGCATTACAGGGCAGGAAAGATGTTACAATCCTATCACCTACGAAATCAAGTCATCCTCGATTTTGATACTATTTTGTAACTCCACTCTCTATCTTAACTCGACGTGTCTCAACTTAACCAACCCCGTGATGAGCCTCAAAACTTATGGACCTTTGTTATGGTCGATTCCTACTTGACGTGGAACTCATGCCATCACATGAAATACATGATTAGGAAATGTGTAATGATGGAAAGTGGCACACTAAAGCCAAGTGCATGTATTTTAATTTATGATTTATTTTTCTATTAGTAATAAGTTGGGTCAGGCTGATGTAAGCAAATAGTTATTAAGGGCTCTAGTTCAGTTTTAGGGTTTTATTAACAAGCCTTCTTGTTCAGTTATAAATAAGGCTGACCAGCCACTCTTGTAAAATTGGCCAACATTGGAATTTGAAAGAAAACTTTATTTCGTTTATCAGTTTTCAGTTTCATTTTTAATTTTAGTTGTTTAATTGTTTTTTTAGAGTAGAAGACATAATCTGGTATTAGAGCGAATCCAGTAAAAAAGTTGTATGCCTGAGGTAATAAATATTGGCCAGTATGCGAAGAAAAGGCTACAAGATGGGCAAAGGAAGAGCAAAAGTTGTTGAAGCAATGGGGGATGGAAAGATGCAAAAGAGAATTTGTTGTTTTTTTTACTTACGAAAATGTCTCTATGCTATGGCTGTTGCCCAAGCAGATGCTGTAACCATGGATGCTATGGATTGTCAGGCAACATAAGGTTAACTCTAGAATTGGCGGTATTGCCTAGTGGCAAGATGATTAGGATTGTTCCAAGACTTCAGCACATCCTCCATGGATCCTGGTATGAACCAACACTTACCAAATAAACTCACACTATGACTCCAGACCACGCTCACCAATCACAGTGAAGCAGATGATGTGTCGTTTTAGGAAGCAAATCACATATGGATCAACTTACATCCAAGTCCATACCTCTGTTCACAAACCCAGCCTTGGATGGAATCTTTTTCCATACCAAGTTATAGAACAATCAAAAAGACACCATTACTGAGAGTTAGAGGTTTACATTCTTATTCTGCTGAACCAATAATTCTAGCAAGTGCCTTCCCATGTGCACCTTAAGGAGGTGGTGCATAACATAAGGAGCATGTCATCCATATTAACCAAAAAAATTGTGTTGCTTAAGACTTGGAAGGACTCTATGAATTACATACTTGTTTAAGATCTCATCAAGAAGTCACTGCATCAGCATGACATCAAACAACACACAATTAAGTGGATAACTGTCAATGAAGAAAGATCACAAAGTACATGTAAACACTCTAATTTCTTGGTAAATATGATGGCCTAGTAATTACAAGTAAACACTCTAATTTCTTGGTAAATATGATGGCCTATTGCCAAGGGGACATAATTATATGAAGATTGAACTCATTTGCAATGAAAATTTTGAAACTAGATATTGAATGTGATTACTATCAACAAGGAAGGAGGCAATGGGAATAGAAATGGGCCTAAGACAATAGTTTATGGAGAAATCTGGGAAGAATCTTCAAATGCAAACCCTCTTATCTTTCCCATAAAATTGGTGTGAAAAGAATTTCCTCCTACAGTATCTTTCTTTATGTGGACAATATATTAGGAGTAAATGCCCTCAAGATACATTAGATATACTGGAAATTGACATGGGTGGAATGTCTGCAAAGCATAGAGAGAAGAAAGTATTCCTCGTCTATTGAGAGAAGAAAGTATTCCTCGTCTATTACTTCATAGCAAGCGGACAATGGAGGCCTGGAATTACGCCATTGGAAGGGAATACATCACTAACTTCCACTGGGAAGATATTTTGGAAACTGGTTTCAGGTGTATTGTGTTGAAAGGAACGTAAAAGAAAATTTTCAGTAATAAAGTGGTAAGCATTAGAAGTGTGTTGATCGATAAGAAGATCCCTTATTTTGGAGTAACTATTATCTTTAGTGAAGTAAAATCTGCTTGAGCTTTGAAGCAGCCTTGGAAACGATGGAAAAAGCTGTTAAGTGGTCTACCTTGAAGGAAGCCTCAACATTTTTCCTATAATTAGATTAACAGAGATGTAGTCAATGCTCAAACAATGCCTTTCATGGAGGCGGAGTATTATATGAGGTCAATTCAAAGCTCTTTTTAAACTTTTTCTTTTATTAAAACTTAAATGTAAGTTCAACTTGTACTCTTTTTTCTGAATGAACGTTTGGCTTCTCCCGGGTCTTTATAAAGAAATTAATTGATTGTGGGTTTTCCCAAGAAAAATAATTCATCGTACCTCGAGTTGCATGTTAAGACCGTTTTCATCATCATCATCATCATCATCAAAGCCCATTCCCGAGATTTTCGGGGTCGGCTACATGAATTTTGGTTCTCCAAGCAATGCGATCTTCCCACATTTCCTCACCTAATCCAAGCTCAATGATATCTTCATTCACCGTCTTCATCCAAGTTTTCAACGGTCGTCCCCTCCGTCTACACCCTCCATTAACTTGCCAATCTAAACATTTTCTAATTGGCGCCGTGCTCGGTCTCCTCCGCACATGACCAAACCAAGTTAAACGTCTTTCTCTAATTTTTTCCTCTATGGGCGCTACACCTAAGTATCTCCTAATTCTTTCATTTCTAATCTTATCCTTACGAGTTTTACCACACATCCACCTTAACATACGCATTTCTGCTACTGCCATCCTATGCGTATGTTGTCCCGTAGTAGCCCAACATTCTGAACCATATAGCATGGCTGGTCGAACAATTGTCTTATAGCATTTCCCTTTTAGCCTTGCAGGCATCCTTCTATCGCACAATACTCCTGACGCCATTCGCCATTTCAACCAACCAGCTTTAATCCTGTGGTCTACATCTGCTCCAATAGCCCCATTCTTTTGAATTATAGACCCTAGATATCGAAAAGCCTCACACTCTGGGACCTCGACACCTTCGATCTCAATTGCATGACTTCTCCCTCTTGGTTCACACCCAAAGTTGCACACTAGATACTCCGTCTTCGAACGGCTAATTCTAAAACCTTTACTCTCTAAAGCCTCCTGCCACTTAACTAATTTCTGACCTAAACCTGCACTAGTCTCATCCATTAAGACAATATCATCTGCAAATAACATGCACCAAGGTACATCTTCTTGCAGATGTCTCGTCAACTCATCCATGACCAAAGCAAAGAGATATGGACTTAACGCCGACCCTTGATGTAGTCCTACTGTCACTGGAAATTCACTAGACATCCCACCTACTGAGCGAACACTTGTTACAACCCCTTCATACATATCCTTAATGATATCGACATAACATTGAGACACTTTCTTCCTTTCAAGCACCCACCAAATTAACTCCCTGGGGACCCTATCATATGCTTTCTCCAGATCAATAAAAACCATATGCAAACTCTTACGTGCCTCTCGATATTTTTCTACAGTTTGCCTAAGCAGGAAGATGGCCTCCGTAGTAGACCTACCTGGCATAAATCCAAATTGATTCTCCGAAATCGTGGTTAAACTCCTAAGTCTTTGTTCTATAACCCTCTCCCAAAGTTTCATCGTATGACTCATAAGCTTTATCCCTCTATAGTTCGAGCAATTCTGGATATCCCCTTTGCTCTTATAAATTGGTACCACAATGCTATGCCTCCATGAATCTGGCATTTTTCTAGTTTCCAAAATCCTATTAAATAGCTTAGTTAGCCATTGAATCCCAACTTCTCCCAGACATTTCCATGCTTCAATTGGTATATCATCCGGTCCAACGGCCTTCCCTGTCTTCATTCTTTTTAAAGCTTCTCTCACTTCTGTGGCACTAACTCTGCGATGGAACACGCGATCTCTCCCTTCCTGTGAAGCATACCCCTCCAAGTTTAACTCCCCTACATGTGTTCCATTGAGTAGGTTCCAAAAGTAATCCTTCCATCTATCTAAAATAGCTTTATCCTGCATTAAGACTCTTCCATCCTCATGCTTAACACACTTAACATGACTCAAGTCCCTAGTTTTTCGTTCTCTAGCCTTCGCTATCTTGAAAATATCCTTCTCCCCTTCCTTCGTACCTAGCCTATTATAAAGAGCATCATACGCTCTCTTCTTAGCTTCCCCTACTGCTCTACTACTCAACTTCTTAGCCTGCTTATAAAGCTCATAGGACTCTAGGCACCTATCTTTTTGCCACGCCTTAAAGCATTTTTCTTTTCCGCAATGGTTTGTTGCACATCCGCGTTCCACCACCATGTCTCCTTACCATAGAAACCTCCTCTTTTGGCCTGTCCTAACTCTTCCTTCGCACATCTTCTTATTCGGTTTGCCAAATGTTCGAAAAGATCCGCGCTACTAGTCTTATCCTTTGGTTCTAGATTCTCCCCACCCTCTGAAACTGACTGGCCACCCAAAATCCTCTTTCGAAATCTTTGGCACACATCTCCCTGTAAGGTCCACCACTTAATTCTCGGTCTAACCTGTTCTATAGCAATACGACCCCTACTCTTAAGACAAAAATCGAGAACTAACAGCCTATGTTGGGATGTCAGACACTCTCCTGGTATAACCTTACAATTTTTACACCTACCTAAATCGTGTCTCTTCACAAGAAAATAATCAATTTGACTTCTATTATGCCCACTTCTATTATGTTAAGACCGTTTTATTCCTAAAAAATTTCCATGGCTAGTTTAGTGCATCGTCCCACGCGTTATAAAAGGGTGTTATCCACAAACTTTATTCCTGGCCCACCCGGTGTAGTCAAGGCGACCGCCTAGGCACGCCTGAGGCGCGCCTCAAGGCGTTTCTACAAAATTTCGCCTCAAAATGAGGCAATGTGGTGCGGTGAAATGAGGCGTCCGCCTCAGACCCCTCGCCCCGCCTCACTACATCAACCACCTCAACCCAAAAACTGGTTGTAGCCAGCCCAATTGCAACCCATTTGCAGCCTAATTGTAGCAAAAAGATGTTGCAACCCACTCTATAATAAGGTTTTATGTATCTTGGTGTAATATTTGATCAATTTGATAAAAACAAGATAAAACGTTTCTTAAGTTTTGATAAATTTGTCACATTTTTTATATTATTTTTTGGAGAAAACATACAATGTTTTTATCAATATGTGATCAACACCAATCTTGATTTTTCATAACTTAGTTAAATGATTTTTATGCTTTTGGATACCAATAGTGATTATACTTGTGGATTTTTACCAACAATTTTTTCTAACAAATGTTCAATATTCTCAAGTTTCTATTCTTTCAAGATTATTGATTTTTAAATGATTTAGTGGATGTTTGCAAGTTACTTGACACTTATGTAGTGCATCTTTTCACTATGCTATGCAACTTTATTATATTTTCATTTCGATTCTAAGTAATTGTCATTTTTAGTACATATTTGCTTATGATACTTATCAAAATGATGTACATTACTATGCTGATATGTTTCAATTTATTATAAATAAATCTTTAAAAAATATTTGTTCTAGGTAGTTGTCACTTTTTGTACATATATGCTTATGATGCTTATCAAAACGATGATATATAATACTATGATAATATGTTTCAATATATTATAAAAAAAATCTTTAAAAAAGTCAAGACCGCCTCAGTGAAATGAGGCGTCCGCCTCGCCTCATGCCTGAGGCGTTTTCAGGCATGTCCGCCTCACCTCCGCCTCAATGCCTTAACTACAATGGGCCCACCCCCTAGGAACCATTACTCACATAACTCATGGAAAATAAAATGGGATTACACCTTGATAACATCTCTCCTTAGCAGGCTCTTTATCCGCGTTCAGTGCTCACTCTCCTTCACCAACAAAATCCTAGCGAATTAAGGTACTCTCTCTTTCTCCCTCGTTAACTCTCTTCCTCCCTTCCATCGTTCTTTTTTTCAAACTTTAGATCTGAGCCTCTCCCTTCTCAAACTCCCACTCATCTCTCTGCTACTTGAAAGAGAAATGAACTAAGAAGAAAGGGATATGCAAGTGATTCTTATATTTGGAATAACTAAATTCAGGAGACGGGTCTCTGCATGGGATTTTGAATAAGATCAAATCAGATTTGGGTATGTACATCGTTTTTAATGGTGAAAATCTTATTTGATTTGGGTCTTTTAACAACCAAGATTTCAACTCAACCCTTTGAAAATCAAATTTGGGGGTTTTAATTTGGGGTTCATGAGTGCAAAACCCCCAATCACAATCATCACGGGAGGAGGGTGGCGACGTGTGCACAAAAGGTCCCTATGATGGTTATGCCGGGATGTATCACCTAGTGCTTAGACATTGGTCTAATGAAGATTCATAAGTGTGGACTTTCCTTCTTCTAACATCGAGGCATTTTAAACTCAACCGGTTAAGATTGTAAAAGATGGCATCACAAGTCGAAGAATTCAATAACCTGGGAACGTAGGAGGGACTATGACACCCCTTAAGGTTGAAAACCGAACCGACTTTTATCGGTTTCAAAATTTTCAAACCGAATCGAACATTAAGAAAACCGAACCTATTTTAATTTATGTAAACCGTAAACCGAACCGACCGATGAAAGCAGAAATAAACCCAAATAAAAACCTAACCAATCGACTAAATTAAACATAATATATTATTTTTAACTAAAATATATATTATATATCCAGTCGGTTTGTTTTTGGTTAAAATCACATTAAAACACGAAAACCGAACCGATTTAGTCGATTTTTTGTTCAACTCTAACACCCTGATCTGTGGAGGGTGGGTGTACTAGAATGACACCCAGTCCCAAAAGGAGGTGATGGACGCATCAGGAAGTGTTTCACAGCTTAGGCGACTGTGTCGAGGCATGATTCTTAAGTTTTCATGTCATTTCAACTTAACGGTTAAGACTGTGATAGATGGTATTATGGTTTACTGGTTCAATCCTTGGCGTAACCAATTTATTAGTTAACTAATTTGAGCTAAAATCCTCATACCTTATAAGTGTGGTTATGTGGGGACAACATCGTAGGTCTAAGAATGGGTCATTACTCAAAACCTAACCTGGAGATTATAGTTGCATTATTGATTTGTTTTATAACACTCGATAATTGGAGAAAACATAGTAATTAACAAGTGAGAAGCGAAGCGATATAAATATAGTGGATGTCAATAGTAGTTGCATCCAAAAAAGATATCAATGATAGTAGACATAAAGCTACTTTCGCTTGTACAAATTGTGGGAATGTTGTGATGGGTGAGTTCAGAAATTGGATTACTTGCAAAAGTGTAACTTTTTTTTTTTTTTTTTTTGGGGGGGAGGGGAAGGGAGAGAGAGATTTATTAAAGAGTAAGCATTCAAGGACTTCATATCAAATTTGGAAAACTTGCTTTGGATGTACATTCTTGGTCTTGGACGAGTAGTGTTTCTGTGTAGTTTTTCTTGTAGGTAATCTTAGCGTCATTTGTACTTTGGTTCTTTTTATAATAAAAAAAATTTCGACCAAAACAATTACATTGTTGTAGATATATGTTTCTAGACGATGATAATGCAAGTGGAAATTATCATTTTTCTGTCATCTTTTGCTACCATATCTCATTTAAATTCAATGAAAAGTATTGACTGACAAGTAACTAAAAAATTATATTTTAAATAAAAAGATGTCATATTCCAAATTATTTGATTCTCTAATTAAGTCATAGGATCTCGTCGGCGCTCTTGGTTTACTCCATGATTTGATTCTCTACTCTCTTAATGCAAAAAATGTTTCTCATCCTTCCATCTCTTCTTAAAATAGATAGCATGATCAGATAAGTTAAAAGGGGTCAGCTAGCAGTCCTTTGGCCTTAATAGTAACATCCTGTCTACTTGTAGCATATTTGTCTTCTTAAATCTTTATCATAGTCCAGAAAACTTCAGACGTGCTTCGTCCATGTCTTTGCTCATTAAAAGAGCTAAATTATTCCAAATATTTTCTTCGACCGATATATAAATATAATGTGTACATTGGAAACATAAAGTTATTAATAGCAAGAGTATATAGTTTCTGCAAAACTTTTAAAAAGGTTGATTACAGTTTTAGACAGTTTAGAGATACAAATCGCGAAGAAGCAGGGAAGACTTGGCGACATATTGATGTTAAAATTAGGTAGAACTTAGAACCAATAACGCGTCCATGATGAACATAGGGCATATGGAACTTAGTGAATACGAACCTGCAACTTAATAGTGATACCTTGCTCTCTTTCTAGATCCATGTTATCAAGGAATTGCTCTTTCATGTCCCTCTTCTGGACAGTGCCCGTCATTTGTAGCAGCTTATCTGCTAAACTTGATTTACCATGGTCAATGTGAGCAATAATGGAGAAATTTCTGATATTAGAGATAGGAACCTGACAATACGAAAGGGAAGCATATTTAAAAGCTTTTCATGCTACACTAATGTATAAAGTGTAGTAATAATAATAATAATAATAATAATAATAATAATAATAAAAGACAAAAAGAATGAACAATGAATGAGACAAACAACAAAAAAATTATTTTCACTGATGAAAATCATTGACTTCTGTGGATTCTTCAAAGAAAAAAAGTGCTTGTCTACTTATTCCATTTATTATTGTGACATGTTCTACAGGTAAACTGAAGATACGGTTTTGTAAGGACGTCAATCTTCAAGGTAACAAAGGAAAAATACACATGCTGAGAGAATGGAAATGAGGAATGTCTATATAACTTAAACTTGGCTCTTTTGACTGTAGGGAGAAAAACTATGTAAAGGAATGTCTATATAATTCACAACTTGTTAGGGGGCGTATATGTTAAATTGCCGTCTACTCTAAAGCTTAAGTTTGTAGAGAGAGCAAATCTAGCACACATCAAGTATAAGGCCTCGTGGACAATGGGTGGAGTGGACTTGTTAGTCTCAATTTCCCCCTCGAGCGCTAGAAAAATGCTTCAGCAATTTTGCTGGACAAGAACTGAGCCCACGACCTCTTCGACCCAAAGCTTTGATACCAAGTGAAAAGTAAATGACTTTATTAATAATTTGATTCAATAAATTACAACAATGGCAATGAGTGCATAAACGGAGATAGCCCAGAATTCTAAACAGAAACAAAAACATAAACCCATAATTTTACTTCCCCAGATATTTGCATATCCTTGACTTCCACAATTCCAGCAGAACCTTGATTTGATCCAGTTTATCACACTTTATCATATACTCTAACAATAGCGCCACAAAAATATCTTAGGATTGAAGTTTAGTACATGCCAAAATGAAACATATCCAGGAATGGGTGATTCATTATGTGGCGTGAAACGTTTTATTGATATTCTTTTCAGCATAGCATATTTCCTCCCACTGTACAAATCTGTATGGAGATGACTTTGTCCGTGAAAGGGGATTTCTTAACAAATCAATGATACAATTACTTCAATATTGACATTTCCGCAATTTACATGAGACATCTGCAGGTAGTGTTAGGCTTAGCTTAGACATGTAAAGGAAGGATTGATTCAAAGATAATGTAAAAGAAAGCAAAGGAAAAATTAGGGAGAAACAGACCTTTAAAAGACGATGTTGACCGGCATCAGTGGATTGAAAAGGTCGGGCAGGGGCAGCTTGGCAAACAACAAGACCAAATCTTTTTACCCCTCTGGAAATGGGTTATTTGTCGGAAGAGGAGAAAGTGGTGGAAGAAGAGAAAAGGGATTGGGGGGGAGATAGAGAGGGAAGAAGAAGAAGCTCCTACGCTCCTCGCTCCCTGTACAAACCCGACTAAGCACTGCTCACCCCCCTGTTCAGTGTTTGCTTACTGGTGTGGTGTGAATGTGATAAACCCTTTTGTTTCTCTAGATTACAGCATCTCCAATCCTAATTTAATCTCTAGTACGGGTGGAAAGCATTCTCATTCTATTTTCAGAAATTCTAGGCAGCCCGGGTTTTGCCGCCTCTTTAAACACCTTTTTGGGCAAAAATGTATTTTTATTTTTGCCCCCCAGGCTGCCTAGAATTGTTCTTCTATTTTACATCTCCTTCCCCATCCTCGACGAGGTTGGAAAGTAAGTAGAACATTTCTTATTGTCGAGGAGAGGGGTCTTATTGTCGAGGAGAGGGGCAAGGAAACCAGCGAGGGGGAGGGATTTTACCACTCATCTCCCTCGAGATACGCACTGTTGAACGAGATGATTTCTTGAGAGTAGGCCTCACTCCCTAGCAAGTCTCTTTGAACAAATACCAAAGTATCAATTTTTTTTATGGGAAGTTTCTCCTTTGTGGAAGCTTTGCACTCTAGTTTGTGGAAATACAGCAACAAAAGCTTTACACTCAGTTTGGGTCAACATTTTTATATGTTTTGTGGTATTGTCTATTACTCTCTATCTTTTCATTTTCCCTTTTTATATTTATGCAGTTTATTGCTTAAGGTTTGCTAATTTGTGTCTACTTTTATCACTAAAAATGATTTTTTATTAATCCAGATTAACTCATAAAATTATAAGACATCTTTACCTATCATAAACAAATAGAAAACCTAATTTTATACTTTTATGATCAACAATGACTCTTTTATTAATAATTCTAAATTTTTTTATCAATATTAATGATTCTAATTATTAGCCACCAATTATAAGTTTTCATTGACCGACAAGTTAATCAAATTATTATACTATGGTTTGGTAAACTTCCATAATGTAATTAATGATGATTAGAAAATTGTTTTTAATTATTTAATAAAATCAATTTGATTAACTTGTTATAAATTTGATTAGAAGAGTTACTCGTGCATTATGTGTCTTAATGATGATTAGAATTTTGGTTTTAATTATCATTGTTTCTTATTCCATAATGTAGTTAATAAAATCAATTTTGCCACTATCGAAATTTGATTTCCTATTCTTCAATGCATGGGTACCTGTAAAACAATATATTTTATTCTTTTGTCATTATTTAGTCACAAGTTATCTACCACAGAGCATGATCATAGCCTCAAAGGCAAAATGGGAACCAATATTGAATTAGATAATTTAATGTAAACTAAATAGTTACAAAGAATTGAAGCAACCACTAATTGAAAAAAAAAAAAAACAAAACAATTTGTTCTTCAAACTCAGATATACCTTCACAACCAGTCAAATCAAACACATTCAGAGTGACAAAATATTCAAGAATAAAAAAATGCTAACATGAAAATATTAATGTAGCCATTTGTAGCTAACAAATGTCATAAAATAATTGCTCAAACTGCAATTAAAAAACAAGATAACATAAAAAAAAATTAACAAAAAAACAATAATGAATTATGAGGTGGGAGGGGTTAAGTGTTAAAAACAGTAAAAATAACAAAAAAAATAAATAATTATAATAATTAATAAAATAGTATTTGTTGGTCACAAAAGTATAAAATTATGTTTAAAAATGGTAAATATGTCATATAAGTTTATGAGTTAACATGGGTTAATGAAATAGTTTTTGTTGGTCATAAAAGTACAAAAGTAAGCACAAATTAGCCATTACATCAACTACGGTATCTAAATTGTCTATTTTGTGAAAAAGTAGGCCTTAAAAGTCATTTTCCGATTATTTTACCTGTACCTTTCGTAAATGATTTCCATAATGTATCTTAACCTTTCCTTAAAGAAGTGTTTTTAATTAGTATTTGATTTATAGAGAAGTCAAACAAACAATAAGCTAATTCATTCTCTAAGGTGTTTGGGAGATTATCTTTATGGAGGTTAATTTTAAAAGGTTTTTTCCCACTGTTTGCATGTCTATTTATAATATAAAATGATATCATTAAGACTAATTGCCACATGTTGGAAGATAACTTTATCCCGTTCTTGCCAATAGAATCACATATGGTTGTTGCTGTAATTATGAATTAGCATCTAGATTTGCTAACATTTTTATCAACATTGTAGAGATACTCTAGTACATCTTTAGCAGTACTGAATAGTAAGACATTCCAATTAATTGTTAAACTAGAAGAGAATCAAACATGCATGACAACAGGGCAATGAAAGAACAAATGAATTAGTGATTATTCTTCTCCTATACACATAGACCATAGTTTAAAAAAATATCACGTTATTATCCATTTTTCAGGACCAGTACCATAAATTCAATGAAATATCCCCATGATAAAATAACATTCAAAATCGGATCAAAATGACAAAATTTTGTGATATATCCAAGATATATCTTATCCACAATATAATACATGGAGGCATAATTTGAAGCCACAAAAGTGTGGCACATTGCAAACCAGATGATATTTTAGATATTTCTTTATTCTCTCATTTTTTGGTAGAAATGGACATTTTTTATTATTACTTTTCTCACTTTTCATGTCTCCTCTCTCATTAAATCTCATTCCCCAGCGTTTAACTTTTCTCATCATTTTTCTCTCTTTTGTTTGGTAAATAATGGGGTTGTTCACAGTTCGGTTCAAACCAGCTTCCTACTGAAATAGTGAATCGAACAGAAACTATTGGTTTTCACTTTATCTCAACCTAAACTAAACCACAAAGAAACTGATACACTTGGTTTAGATTTGAATCGGATCGATTATCGATTTTGTCAATTTTCAAAGGCATCGCCAGTTTCAAATAAGAGTGAGAGAGGTAGCGGATGGGAAAGAAAAGAAGAAGCAAAAATCATGGACATCTTGTTTTGATGCAGATATGAGATTTACAGATCTTAAAATTTACTCATATTTTCTTCTTTTATTTTATGTTATTTCATATTTTCTCTTTTCTGCTCCTCAAGTAGAAAAGTAAATTTTGAAGAGAGGAGTGAGGAACAAATAAGAGATTTGAATAGAGAAGAGATATTTTCTTAGGCAAATTTCATCTTCTTTTAAACTTCTCCATTTGGGAAATGGTAGAAAGTTCTAGTACTTGTTTAGTATTTTGGGTATGTAGAAGAAAAGTTAACAATGAATCTATCAGCAAGAGAATTCCTAGCAATTATAAACAAAAAGAAATCCACATTATACAAAAAATTAAAATTTAAAGAGCCAGAAAATTCAAGAGGCCTTTAATGATCAACATAATGAGCTGACTTGATATTCTAAATAATACTAATTTTCATAAATGATAACTTTTCAAAATTAGCTTGCAAAAGTGGTTATTTATATAATATAGTTCAGGTCAGATTTCTCTTGAATCAATCTGAACCAAACCGAAATTTTCAATTCGGTTTGATTTATCGGTTACTGGTTTTTTGAACAGCTAGCTATCATTTTCTCTCTCTTGGTCTCCATGTTTCAGGGTACAATCTCGTTATACCTCCGGTAGGGCACCCAATGTTTCAAATATTTTTTAATTGGTTATCTTATTTTTATAAAATTCTGAGCAATAACTATAAATTTTATAGTTACTATAATAAATAGGTTGCAATGAATTGAGCCATTTGAGCTCTAATGACTATTGATCAATAAAATATCCAAATTTCCCTTATTAACTTATGAGAAATAGTGTTCGAAAATAAAAGTAAAATAGAAAATTTTAAATTAAAATAATAACATATTATTGTCTTACCCTTATCACAAAGGCAACATTAAATTTGAGCAAACGATCAACTTTTTGTAATTTGAAGTAATGGCGAGGATAAAGGTGGGCTTATGTTTTGTTAGTTTACCATGTGATAGTTGGTGGGCTCATAGATAAAGTTTTTAACTTTTCAAAGAATTATCTGGCTCATAGCCCTCATAAGCAAGGTGAGATTTTGCCTAAAAGTTTTACGGAATACATCTTTATCTCAATAAATTATTTTATTATTAGTAATAATTAACTTTATGATTTCTCTATAAGTTTTTCAGCATACATATTAATGGATAGTTATCGACAAATTCAAGGTTATCAAACATTTAAGTATAAGATGTTATACTACTTTGATAATCATTATTTTGCAATTAAATTCATTTTTTACAATATTTATAACAACTATTTTCTCGTGTTGTAGTACTATCAAACTTTCCCTTGTAGCTTTCCCTCCCAATGCCTCTTAGGCATCCTAAACTTTGGTGAAAATTTTGAAAATCCAAGTATTTGAAAACACTAAATTTCAGAAGATATCAAAATTGAACACTCAAACACTAAACAATTAATAAACCAAAATACATGTTTTGTTTTACTAAACCAAATATTAATCTACCTCGCCAAATTTTCTATGATAATTTGTCTTAATCAATTGAATACCATTAACCTATTGATGTCATTTTACTAAATAATCCATAATTATGATAAATAAAAAAAGAAAAAATCATTAATGGTTGCAAGGTGTTTTAACTGACATTTTCTATTACTAGAAGAATGAGTGTTTAAAGTTTTCTATCCTTTTTCTAAGCATAAGAGAAATTGATGTTTTACAAATGCAAACACATTGATTTGAACAAAAAATAAGTAATGAAGTAGTAGTCTTTACTAACTTGTAATGAAATTAAACTGTTTTCTATGTCATTGAAAAAAAATCATTTTATCATACTAATGCAAACACATAGGTTTCTGATAGAAATACGAAACCAAAAATAAATAAATAAATAAATAAATAAATAAATAAATAAATAAATAAAAATTGCGTTAAGCTAAATATACAATTGGAAAGACCATTACAAAAATTGGCATAAAATTCTGACACGATGACCTTCCTTCAATGCGGACTTGGGGTTCGATGATATTGTTTTAAAATCCACCATCACGGAAGAAATATTTTATGTGATAGAAGCCAGTAACGTCAAACCATTTCCAATGATAAATTCGAGTTCGATAACGACGACGACACCTGCCTCCTGATCCATTTTAGAAAATAAAATTCGTTGTAAATTTTGACATGTATTATAATGTCTAAACCATAGATAAGTTTTATTATTCAATAGTTTTTATAATTACTCAGAGGTTTGAAAAATCCAACCTTTCAAATAGGGTAATTCTGTGAACATCAAAATGACATTTGCTTGTTTGGGTATCCCACCGTCCAAGTGGATCATCAGTTAACGTAACTGATGATTCTCCATTTGTTTCTGTTCATTTGAAAAAGTTTTTCTCAACTACCTATATAACTGTTTATAATGTAATAATGATATCATAAACATTAGCTGCCACATGCTAAAAGATAATTGTATCGTGTTTTTGCCAAATAACATCACAAATGGTTGTTGTAACTATTAATTAGCATGTAGTTTGACTAACATTTTTTATCAGCATTCCAGATATATTCTAGTAGATATTTAACAACAATAAATGGTACAACAATCCAATTAATTGCCAAAGTAGAAGATAACCAAACATGCATTGCAATAAAGCATTGAAAATACAAATGAATTAGTGATTTTTCATCATCTTTATTCCTCAATAGTATAATGTATGATAATTATCATTTTGCATCTCAATCTAATACTTCCAAGATTTATTAATTAAAATAATCATTATGTACTCAAATAAGATGATTGCTTTATTTTTTCTATATTTATCTAATTCAAATCATTGTTAATTGAACTCAATGCTCACACTTTCATTCAACCTGACATGTATGATCCAAGAAAAATAATAGCTGAAAGTAATAATTAAATCAAATAGTACAATATTGTACAAGGATTACATGATCTCTTTGCATTTATCTGTAATCAAATATTGTTCATTGAGCCGTTTCCATCAACTTCCAAGATTTATGCATAATAATAATAATAATAATAATAATAATAATAATAATAATAATAATAATAATAATAATAATAATAATAATAATAATAATAATAATAATAATAATAATAATAATAATAATAATAATAATAATAATAATAATAATAGCATAACTCTCGATCTATTTCACTAATCAACTATGTTGATATTAATGTTAAGCGGAATGATTCTCGCTTTCATATTCAAACCACCAATAATAAATTTCAACACTCTTTTTATGAGCCTTGAAATTATTTTGGTCACACCATTGCAATTTGTTACAAGCTACATGAATTTCCTCCAAAAAAAAATATTTTGTTGCTTTCGCTACTCAATCGTTACAAACCACTGACATTGTCCCATTCCTTCTATCATTACTTAATAAATAAATATTTTTCTCACTCTGATTCCATGTAAAATAAAATAATTGATTTTGATACTTTATGGGATATTTTTGTAGTACCTATCATGTGGGAGGCATGATCAAGACACATATGTAAAATATGTGAAAATCATGTCAAGATAAAACAAAATAGACAATCGGATCAACGTGACCAATATAAGAGGGGAAGAATATGTAAAACAAATGATCATCTAAACAAGAGGCATAAGGAGGTGAGGAAAAAAGGAAGAAATAGATATTTATAAAAATGAATAATAATCATTTATTATAGGTGATTGATCTCAAATTTACTGCAAGTACACAATTCTCTATTGAGTTAAAGCCGAAAAATAAGGGTCGAAACCCACAAGGGGGATCGAAAAAAGTTGGAAAACTTGTTTTATAATCAATTTGAAATACTTAATCTAGTAAATAAAATGTTTGTTATGAATTTTCAAAGAAAAGATAAAAATAAAGACAAGATAAAAATAAAGAAAAGATAAATGTTGGCACCCAAAAGACTATTCTTAAGCTAATCATGCTAAACTCACCTAAAATAGATTCTTGTCCTCTCATTCGTTAGAAGATTTAACCTTAGAAATACTTCTTTTAAGCCTAAGAATAATTATGAGGATGTGAGTTTGTTGAGAACACAAGAAAATAAACATATCTACTTTAGAACTTAAAATGTATAAACATAAAACATGAGATGTATCTAACTAATTGAAATACGACTCATCAAAAAGTTTCATAGAAACTTTGAAAACCATGCACTAAAATAATCTAACCACAACATAGTTCTCAAATTACAAAAGAAATAGAAGAATAACAACTTATAATAGATATAATGGAATCGTCATCCCATGAGATTCACCCCACTCTAAGGTGGGTTTACCCACTCATGCTAGACTAGGAGCTTAAAAACAAAACAAAACTCTCAAAAACTCGACAACTATTCTCTAAAGTGTGTTTCCAAGTGTCTCCCAACGCAAAGGGTATTTATAGGTGAAATGGGATGAGCTAATACATGAATAAAGTGATATTGTTGTTGTTGGGCGATAGGGTGATTTCCATTTTAAACAAACACATGGGCTAGAGGCGATTATGGGAGTGGATTATGATGAGAATAACAACCTTTACATGTGAAAGATGATGGAAAGTAGTTTGCATGTTAATTAAACAAATAGGATATCAAGAAAAAATGAGATGAAAGTTGAATTTTTACTTAATACTTTGAGGTTTGTAGAGATTCATTTTTTATGTTGTCCATTTGGAGGTTCAAATCTTAATCTTGACGTCTTCGAGATCCATAAACTTGTGATTCATGTCTGCTTGAATTCATGGATTTTGTATTTGCAAGTCATTGGGCTTTGTAAGGCCTGATTTTGGCCTTATTGTGCAACTTTGTCCGATTTGATGATTAAGCGTTGAATTCCTACAAAATGCACAATGAGAGATTGTTATTATATAATTGGATATAACATTTGAAAATTTATAGCATTTGTATGTTTAAGGGAACAAAATGCACCATTATATGCCTATCAATAGGTAATTAATTTGATCCCACCGATCGATCATAGGAGTGCCTCGATTGAAGGAATTTCGTCAACATTTTCTTTGTCATGTATAATTCGATTATTAGTTGTAGATTGTTTTTTCTCTCATTTTGAAAGATATGTACAGAAAAAACTCATTATAGATACCTTCATCAATTTGAGTGAAGATGATAATACATTTGCTCATAACATTGGTGGATACAACTTTGCATGGAAATAATCATAAATACAATATTTACAAGGAAGCATAATACAAAAAGTAAAATTTGTATTGACAGAAACAAAACTTAGCATTTAATTTGAAGCATATCCTAATGATTTATGAAATATATTAAGCATATTCTTGATATGGATCAAATTTGGCATATATCATTAGGATATTTAAAAAATTTAGGAATTTGGTGAGTATCCTTAGAAATTTGTCAAATTTGAAAAATATTCTCGAAGATCTTAATAATATTCTTGAGATACCAACACTCATCTCAAGAGGGTGTATTATGTCTCTCGAGATAATGTATCATGTTAAAGTGTAATGACTCCCAACTTGCCAAAATATCTTTGAAAGTGATTATATCAAAGAGGTTCTGTAATTATGTATACTATATGGTCACTTGAGCAAATGAAATATATTTTGGTGGACTCATAAACAATATAGTAGTCGATGAATATGTTTGGTACATTCATTAAATACAAAATTTTTGTTATTGTGAACTGAAACCTTATTATTGCAGAAAATTGAAATTGGTTGAGAATGTTAAATATCAACATTGATTATATATTTGAGAAATTATAAGTCCCATGTAAGTATTGTAAGGTCTCGATATTCAACTCCAAGAATATACGAAAAATTGCGACATGTATTTTTATTTAATTTTCAAGAAACGTAACTTTAACCAATGAAAGTTGTACCGCCCTAATTTTTGTAAAATCAAATATTCTTCAAATACAAAAACTTTTCAAAAGTTGTCACGTAAATTAACTAAAACCCCGCATTAATTTAACCGTTACTTACATTATATATATCAAATAGACCATACATCCTAATGGCCAACATCTCCAAGCTACTAAATCAACTTCGAAAGAAATTAATATAAATATTCTAGTAATATTAAACTTCAAACCCCAAAGTTATAACTGAAATATATTTGCGAATTATGTCAAACAATTTTATAAATGGGTAGCGTGATTATAAAAAGTATATTGAGTCTTGAGATTTTAGGTTTTATTAAAGACTATCCAAACCATGATTACTAAGTGTCCAGGACAAGAAGATTTGAATCAACTTATGAAAAAGGAATCCAAGCTATGAAGACTAAGTAAAAGCCAACAAGAGAAGGTCAAAACAAGTCAAGTCAAGTCAACCAAGTAAAAGGAGAATTTCGGTGAATGTTCTACAGATTGTTCAAGACTTGAAATTCAAATTCAAAAAGTTTGAATTTGGAGATGAAGACAAGCCCTTGTGCTAAATGGATGACTCCATATAACAAGATATTTTACCCATGTGACTAAGGAATCTTTTTATTTTAAAATAAGAAATTTGGGGAAGTCGACTTCACCAATTGGATTCAAACTGTTGAGCTGAAATGTCACCATCAGTCAAAGAGAGACGTTATGAATTCAATCATTGGAGGTTGTCAGCAAAGTCGATTTTACCTCTTTTCTAGTACATTAGGTCTCAAGACTTTATCTCAAATCATATATTTTCTTATCCCTTGAGATATCCATTAACCCCATTTTTTACACCATTATCATTCAAGAGATACCCCTTGGTGTGTTAGGAAAAAACTTTCCATTTTTGCATGGTTGTTACAATTATCTAAAGAGAATAGATAAGCTAAACTTAGAAGAAAAGTCAATGGGAGCTTTGTATTGGTATAGGCTTCTTTTGGAAAGTTGTTGAACCTTCAACCACTTCAAACTCATTTTGAAGTGTCTATCGTCCATTGAGTAATGTAGTAAACATGCATATAGATTTTATAGTTTCTATATTCCACAAACGAGTGTCACTGAAAAGAAATTAGACTTATATTAGCTTGTCTAAACTCCTTTCCCCATATGGGTTTCTAGCCCTTGTGAAGGTTTTGTTCATTGAATTACTAGCTCGGAGATCTCAAGCCAATGATAACACTCAATTGTGTTGCATCCCAAGTTAGCAGTGATCATAGGAAAATCGGCACTCATAGATAACGATCATAAGGTTTTGTTTGTTGTATCCCTGAAATCTCGAGCGCACGCACGTAACGATTTGTTGTGTTATCCCACCAATGATCACCAAGTATGTTCTTAATACTCGCAAAATGGAATACTTGGTTGACGTCAGTAACTTCTATCGGAGTTGGAGTTTCATGGGAGCGCCAACCGGATACTAACTCAGCTGGTAGATTTGTAGCGAATGGTAAATCCAGGATTCGAACCCTGCCGGAGGCATCTAATGATTACAGGATCTAGTAAAAACATTGCTCGCATTTAAGAAATAGGTTCATGGGAGTGTGACGTTAGACCTTACGAGGTTGTGGAATGTTGATTGAGAGTTGATGATACATAAAAACTTCACCCCTCTAAGCCATACACGTGTCATGATGATCTCGAGGAAATACGGGCCCCAGCATCAGCCCAACACTGAACCGGCTCAAGCGACTCTAAGCCAACCCACTTCAGTTCGCCAGACAGACCCGAACTCTCACAGCACGCTAGGCCCACACGTCTCACATCTATTCTCAATACTCGTAAGTCTTACTAAGGCAAGTATCTCAAGGATTAGCTTCGAACGAACAACTACAGCTGCTTTTTGCTTCCAATTAGGAAGCAAATGCTAGAGTGCATTCCACACATGGAATCTTCCTTATACGAATTGCTCTCGCATTGGGAACTATCTCCCGCGTATCTAGGAGCACAAGGCTAACATGGAGCTTTCTTCCTACAACACGACTCTTAATTAGATAAGGATCCCCACAAAGATCTCCTTCCTAAACTTCGCCTACGATGGCCTAGTAGAACCAGGACTCCTTGCACTATAAATAAGACATGAGGTTAGTAAGCTAAGGTACGCTACAAAATTCTCTGTTTACAACATTACATCTTCCTCAGATCCCTGTCTGACTTTAGCATCGGAGTGCCATCAGCCACCACAACGGTGGTCTGTGGCTCACGTGTGTTACTTGTGCAGGTCAACAGGAACCAGGTCAAAGCAGGGAGCGGAAAACAACTGCATCAGTTTAGCACCGTCCGTGGGGACGAAAAACTTCTTAAATTTACATTAAACGTCGTCTTCTTTCAAAACACAGAGAGATGGTGACCACTAAATCATGCAACAACGGAAAACTAGGGGACACGTCAAACGCTCAGGCTGTCCCTAACGATGAGCTCACTCTTCTGAAGCTTGACTCCTACAACGGAACCACCGATCCTTTTGACCACCTGCGCCATTACCAGCACGTAATGGCCCTTAAAGAAGGATCTGAGTTCGTCATGTGCATAACATTTCCTACTAGTCTGAAAAGCTTAGCACTAACGTGGTTCCACAGCCTTCTGCCGAAGTCCATCGACTCCTTCAAAATGCTGGCAAAGGAATTCCTGACACGTTTCGTCGGGAGCCAACGTTTTCAAAAAGGCTCGCACTGCATACTCTCTCTGAAGCAGAGGTTCGGCGAAACACTACGAGAGTATGTCATGCGCTTCAACAATGAGCTGACCCTCATCGGCGGATGCAGCGACAATACAGCCGTGACAACTTTCACTGAGAGACTCAAATAGGGAAAGCTCTACGAGGACCTCACCCTGGAGCCCCTCTCGGCATGATAGAGCTCCTCAAGAGCGTCCAGAGACACATCACCCTGGAAGAGTCGAGGATCGTTAAAAGGGAAGCCGAATGCGAGAAGTAGCTTTCCGCTCCCAGGGACAAGAAGTAGGGAAAGAGACACGAAGATGAGGAACAAAGCAAAATGAAGCACAGTGACAACAGGCCGGTCCCTAGTCGGTTCGGGCCGGAGAAATCATCCAACTACGTTGGATCCAGAACAGTGACACCCCTAAATGCTAACCTGTCAGACGTACTAAACTCAATGAAAAGCTGAGAGGAGCTGAAGTGGCTCCCAAAGACACGCGGAGACCCCGCCAAGCGAGACAATGACAAGTACCGCGCAAAAGGAGGGCGACCACGACACCAATGAATGCAAAAGTCTGAGGTATGAGGTTGAGTACTGGATTCGCAGAGGCAAACTGAAAGAGTTCTTGAATTCTGAGAAGCGAAAGGAACAAACAAAGGACAGGGGGAGTCATTTAAAGAAATATAAAAGGAGACTCCAGGGATAATATACGTCCTTCATGGAGTCGGACCAATGAAAGCCAGTCATACAGAGCTCAAGGATTCAGAGCTCCATTCCCACCTTGACCTTTACGAACAAGGACTTCAAAGGAGTCTGAGCGCCACATAACGACGCCTTAGTTATCTCGGTCTCCATAGCAAGGTGGGAAGTAAAGAGAGCTCTGGTTGACACAAGAAGTTCGCTTAACATTCTGTTTTACAACGCGTTCCACAGAATGGACCTCAAGGAGGAAAACCTGACGTCTTCAGAACACCCGCTAATCGAATTCAGCGGGGAGAAATATTTCCCCATCAGAAAGATAAGGTTAGCTACGATGACAGGAGAGCCGCAACTCAAGAAGGTCCTATTCCTGGACTTCATGGTAGTAGACGCACCATTGTCCTACAATCTTATCCTGGGAAGACCATGGCTCCACCAGATGGAAGCCGTAGTCTCCACCCTTCACCAGTGCATTAAGTATACTGCTAACCACTCCTAATGAACAATACATGGAGACCAACCTACGGAACGAGGCTACCACTACGCCGCACTGAAACAAATAGAGTGCTCCCAGATTTAGCTACATCTTGCAGAATAGCTTGACCCAGTGCAAGGCCAAACGACGGCAGAGACATCATTTTCAAGCAGTACAAAAGTAATAAGCTTTTCCGCTCAGCGAGTCGAAAAGGCCATGGCAAGTGGGAACACATCCCCCCGACATTCCGTCGGTACGGAGATCCTCCCCTCTACAAGGTTTAGTCTTCAGTAACCTATGCAACACCTCGACAGTCTGCTAAATGATCCACGAGAGCAACCCAAATTCACTTCAAGGGCATGATCAGTTTCTCTCCATCGACAGTTAGTTTGCTTTAAGTTATTTGTTTCCCTTTCCATAGTCAATATTGAGTTTTAGTTATTAAAAGACTTATGTGATTTGCAATCATTTAAGAAATAAAGGAAGAATTACAAAAACAAACTCGATTGATTATTGGAAAGATCTAACAACAAACACCTTGAGGCAGATACAAAAGGCTACATATTACGAACGCCGTGAGGCGGATACAAAAGGCTGCAAACGTCTAAATACAAAGCGACTTGAAGTTAGAGACTTGCTTAGACAATTCTACTATGGGAAGCATCCGACGAAAACTTACAGACCCTCCAATGCGAGCAATCTGCAAGTGACAACAAAAATAAGCGAACAGAATTTTATTGACCCCTTCCCAAGATAAATACGAAATATAAGAAGGGATTGAAAGGACTGAACAGTCAGGTTGCTGTCAAATCACTCCGGAAAAGTGCTCATCCTACGGCGTTGTAGACCTCACAACGGGTTGCTGGTTTCCTCAAGAGACATCCCACCCCCTTCTAACTTCCTCAAATAGCTTAGAAGAAGGCAGATGAGGATGGCCACAAGCAGCGACGCAATCACGTTCTCACAATGCTATCAAGAGAGACTACTTTTCCCATATGCAACAAGTGTGACTGAGAGATACCACACCCGGAGACATCACACATCGACTAACACTTCGATCAGCCATTGGTTAGCAGCGGGATTCTAGTACATGATGACAAAAGTGGTATGGTGTAACACCAAGGCATCTCCCTTGGTAGGAAATCTGTACTTCTTCTCCAGACTATGAGAAGAAATTACAAGACCTCAGCAGATCAACTACGTGCTCACCCATAATTGATGACCACACATAACAACAATTATCTCCGTGTTTGACTAGTGTAAATGTCAGAACATTCAAAGACTCCAGAAATGAAGATCCACTTTCAGCCTTTGGAAAACCCAAAGCATTTTCTTCAGCCTTTCGAAAACCCAAAGCAAACATTACAGGAGATAAGCTCTGCGAAAGATAGTGCCTACAACGATTGGAAAACACCATTATATAGACATGATTGTTCACCAAGCGGGCACTCCAGCATTAACTGCTAAGCATTGAATATAGTATGGAGAACGAGAAGACGACAGTTCCTAAGGAAACTGCACAGACCACGTCATTCAAATTGACGGCACTGCACACAACCTCATCAATTGAGGGGGAGTAACCAATACTCAACCGTCACATAGCCTACACCATACACATGTTACCGCATGATTTACACCGTACATACAACACACCGTGCCCTAGCTCTTCCTCTGCAAGCCCATGGGCTCGGCCTATTACTCAAACAGTATTCTCTCACATGCTTGGCACGAGTACGAGAAATTCTAGTCAACCCTGACATACGGATCACACCTACAAATCACTAGCTGATTTAAGGTAACTCCATCCACCCCATGCACCTGGCAGATGGACTAGGTTCACACGCCCCTAGCAGGCGGAACCTCTTTTCAAACCAGGCAAGCTTAGTCGGCCAAAGCTAATGAAAATGGCTTCTGGTTCAACCCGACACGTAGTCCGCTTAGCGCGGGCATCGACGGTTTAGGAAGTGAGAGTCTAATCAGCACTATCACGCCTGGTGACGATGACTTGCCAGAGATCATTGCCCCATTCACGGTCAATGATCGCCAAACCTAATCAGGTAAGCCTAGCTGTTGACGACAAACAACAAAAGCTTCTGATCAAAACCTGGACTTGTAATCCCCCACTGCGAGGGTGTAAATAGTCTAGAATGTGGGAGCCTAGTCAGTCCCGAACTGATTCCTACGGCTTGCCACATGACCATTGTTTTTAAGCGAGGCAGCCAAATCACCAAACCTGGACTTGTAGCCCCTACTGTGAGGGTGTATATAGTCTAGAAGGTGAGAGCCTAGTCAGTCCAGAACTGATTTCGATGGCTTGCCACAAGACAACTGTTTTTCAGCGTGATTGCCAAATCACCAAACCTAAACTTATAGTCTGCACTGCGAGGGTGTAGATAGTCTTGAAGGTGGGAGCCTAGTCAGCCACCACCTGATGCCGACAGCTTGCCACGGAACCACTGCTTTTTCGCATGGCCACCGAAAACTCCCAAATTTATAGCTTGATGTGCACAAGTGTAGATGATTTGTAAGGTGGGAGCCTAGTCAGTCCCGAACTGATTTCGATGGCTTGCCACGGGACCACTGCTTTTCAGTCTGGTCGCCAAATTTTTCTCTCGTATTTGTAGCCTCCACTGCACGGGGAGGGTGTAGATGGTTCAAAAGGTGGGATCCTAGTCAGTCTTGAACTTATTTCAACGGCTTACCACGGGACCACTGCTTTCCAGCCTGGTCGCCTAACTTTTACTCCCCGAATCCATAGTCCACTTTACTTGGTCATAAACGATTCGGAAGGTGAGAGCCTAGTTAGTCCTGAACTGATTCTGACGGCTTGCCACGAGACCACTTTTTTTCAGCTTGGTTGCCAAACTTTCACTTACCAAATATGTAGCCCATCTCAACCGGTCATAAATGATTCGAAAGGTAGGAGTCTCAAGCAGCTCGCCACGTGACCCCCACTCTCATTCGAAACAACGGTCGCAAACATCAATCTAGCTGAGTCAACATCTTCACGCACAAACAAATTGACATTATAATATTAGCGAAGGTCATTTGCACCAATACAGAGATCGTATGGCCAGTGCCGAGATAATAGCTACTTAGGATGCCAACCCGAGCTTACGGCGCGTGACTCGGCACGAACATTTTGACACATCACTCATGGCAGCAGTGGCAGCCGACCCGTCAGACTAACAAGGTGAGCCTCAAACAGCTTACCTTGGGGACAAAACACAGCTCGAGCAACTCAACCCTCAGCTAGACTGTCCACAACATGCCCACTATCGGACATGACTACACAACAATGACCCTGAGTCGTTAACAATGCAAAACAGTCAAGCTCTCTATAGCAGACAGACCAGTCAACGTCCTATTGATTCGACCAGCCTATGTCAAAGCAAGACGACAATGCGAAATGAAAAACATGCAATAAAGACAATAAGCACGAAACGGATAAAACTATTTTCATTAACGGTTAAAACGAAAAGGGGTACAATCACACCAAGGTTACTCCTTATCAAGAGAAGGTGTAAAAACAGAAGAGCTAAGCCTAGTGGAAGATGGGGCAGAAGTAGCGTCCACACGTGCCATGACCTGGACATCAGGGCCCAAACTGTCTTCCTCGTCCGATGATGCAGAGGTAACAGACAAGTCTACTTATGACATCTTCGTATAGCGGCCGAGAACCCACTCCGGATGTTCCTTCTTTATCAACGCCAACAGCTCCAGCCGGCCATGTACACCCCAACATAACTCACACTTTCCTTGCCCTTGAAGAAGCTCTTCCTCATGCACCTTCACGTCAACAAGTTCACGCTCTAGTAGCTCTAACTTGCCAGTCAGCGCATCGACCTGAGACTGCATTGTGGCAAGACTGCTCTTCACAACACTAAGCTCATGCCACTCCAATTCGAGCTGGTCCTCAGCCTTTCTCACCTACATTGGATTCCAACTGTTGCTTCTCAGTAGGCCAGTCGGCTTCCTTTGAAACACTTTCTTCAACAAGAGACCGCAGTTCAGAACACGCCTTGGCCTCGACTTCTCGGCGGATCCGGTTAATTCCTGCTTAAGGTCGTCCCTCTCAGACACCACCTCTGAAAGATTACACTCAAGGTCCTTCAAATGAGCTCTCTGAGTCTCAACGGCCATGGTTGACTGATCCAGCCTCTTCTTCTCGGCCTGCTTCTTCAGCTGCTCAATTTCATATAGCGCGTCAGAATATAGCGTCTGCATGTGCAAGAAGACATGTTCCAAGGTGTATACCCTCTCGCGAGCCGCCTCGACTTCCGTCCCAGAAACGACCACGTGGCTCAAATGAGACATACCCAGCATAAGGTACTTCAAGCCCTTATCCATACATCCTTCCAACGTATCCTCCTCGGGTTTTGGGGCGTGATCTATCAGCTAGTTGTGACGCCTGCTTATATGCTTCCTCGAAGCATACTCTATGTCCACCTCTTGGTGCAGACTTGTGAACTCATCTTCACCAAGTCCGACGCAAACCGGCCTATCCGTGCACCCGGATGAAGCTTCCCCGAATCATGGATTACGCTAGCGCCACCCCTCATGGTTGCCACCATCCTCAAGCTCTCCTCTGTGGCTTTCCCCTTGTCACTAACAGCCGACCCTTTGGTACGAGACGACTTAATGGGATCCGGAGGGAGAGGAGAAAACAAATTATCTAAAGGACCCTCCAACACTTCTAGTTGTGGCCTAGAGCGAAACGGTGAGCAATTCGAGCTACATGAGACATGGCCAATGCCACAACCACTCTCTGGCAAAGCATCAATGGGGTGATCAGATTCTATAGCCTCAGGCAAATCTTCACGAGAGCTTTCTACAGGAACGATCCCATGCAAATCAACACCAGCGAAAGCTGCCATTGCAACCCGCACCAGACGGACATTCAGAGCTTCGACCTGCGCATCACTAAGGTTCGACTTGTCTACAACTCCTGCAAACTGCAAGTAATCTTTCTCCAAGTCGAAAACGTTGGTCTTCCCCCCAACAGGCCTAGCATACTCGTGCTCTTCCCTCACTGGAGTGGGTCATGCCGAAGAAGATCAAGTTCTAACACGGGACCTCTTCCTCATGAAAGAGGCAAATGTTTCAGACGACTCCTCAGCGTCAGACAGAATGGGAGCTTTGGCTCAAGCAACCTTCCTTTTTTTTTCGAAAGGCCTCATCTTCCACCTTAATTCACGACGTTCGGTACAGAGTGGGAGCGATGTGCCAGTTATCTCACAGCCTACTACGGATGAAGTTGGAAACTCTTATTACATCGACTGCATTCATTTTCTGCAAGTCGCAGAACGTTTCCATGGTGTTTTGCTCGGCTAAGGTAAGAGGAGTAGTAGGAAACCTTCATGCAAGAAAACACAAGCAATGATCAGTCAGCCCGCTAACAAGCATATCAAAGTCACAAGAAAAGGGTTGAACTTACGGAGTGACCTGAACTGTCGCTCGAGTGGACGAACCTTGCATCGAAAATACTTCAAATCCACAGGAGCCAAGAAGTAGTATTTCTGCCAGAACTTGAAGTCATCAGGCAGATTAACGAAGCAAGCCGACAATATCATCTTACAGACAGCGTTACTCTTTAGCTAGGGAGAAGTCAGCAACTGAATTACCCGCGGAGTCACGGTGACACCGTTCTCTTTGGCACTGAGCAAAATCAAGAGGATGATCCTATATCCATTAGGCCTCAATTGGGCCAGAGGAATCCCTAAAAGATCCAATAACTCCCAAATCACGTCCAGTTGGAAAGCACACCCCGGTTTGAAGCATCCCACGTTGCAAGCAGATGAAATCAGCCGGAGGCGACATTGTCGTTTGGTCACCCGTTAGGACATACAACAACAGGTCCTCAGGAACTCCGAACTTCGTAAGGATTTTAGCAAGGCCAGGCTCTGACAACAACTTGTCTTTGAAAAACTCCAGGCCCTTGGCCAAGATTGCGTTGTCAATATGGTTTTGTTGGGCCATGAAGAAGATAGACAATCTTTTATAGTCAAAGCGATATCGTCAAAAGCAAAGAAAGTAGAAGAGTCAGACTCTATACTACGGATGACCTAAATAGAGGTTGGGCTCCCGCCTATTTTTCGTCGAATTGACACACGTTCCATTAATGCAGCGTGTGGCTCAAACAACGATTCAGACTCAATCATCATGAGTGGTGCATCCCTTTAAGAGATGACTTAGCGAACCGATGTGATGACCCACTAACTCTGGGGGAGTAGCTTATGATACATAAAAATGGTCACCCCTTTAAGCCATACACGTGTCATGATGATCTTGAAAAAATACGGGCCCCAGCGTCAGCCCAACACTGATTCGGCCCAAGCGACTCTAAGCCCGCCCACTTCAGTCCGCTAGACGGACCCAAACTCTCACAGCACGCTAGGCCCACACGTCTCACAGCTATTCTCAATACCCGTAAGTCCTACTAAGGCAAGTATCTCGAGGATCAGCTTTGGACGGACAACTACATCTGCTCTCTGCTTCCAATTAGGAAGCAAATGCTAGAGTACATTCCATACTAGGAATCTTCCTTATACGGATTGCTCTCGCATTGGGAACTATCTCCCGCGTATCTAGGAACACAAGACTAACATGAAGCTTCCCTCCTACAGCACGACTCCTAATTAGAGAAGGATCCCCACAAAGATCTCCTTCCTAAACTACGCCTACGATGGCCTAGTAGAACCAGGACTCCTTACACTATAAATAAAACATGAGGTTGGTAAGCTAAGGTACGCTACAAAATTCCTTGTTTACAACATTACACTTTCCTCAGATCCCTGTATGACTTTAGCATCGGAGTGTCATCAACCACCACAATGGTGGTCCACGACTCACGTGTGTTACTTGTGCAGGTCAGCAGGAACCAGGTCAAAGCAGGGAGCAAAAAATGACTGCATCAAGAGTAAAGTTATTTTTTGAATAAGTACTAAAAACTTGTGGCTTGCAAGTCCTTTCCACTTAGGAAGTGACTAGTTGGAGCCAATTAAACACTGGCTTAGGTGAACCTCGTCATATCGGTGTATCTTACATACTTAGATAAGTTTTCTTTACTTTTCACTGTTATATGGTCAAACATGCATGTTGACTTTCTTTTGAGGGTTTTTTTTAACAAAATAACCTTATGTTATTGACTTTCCTAGAGTTACAATACAAGCTTTCAACAAGTTTAGACGAATAACTTCGAAGTTGAATAGTTTTGCTTGTTTTTCAAAACTAAATCGATTTTTGATAACAGGCCATTCGCCTTTTCATCATATTAGTCTGGTGTATGTTGCACTTCATGCCGGTATCATAATTGATATATAACACTTTAATCAACAAATAAATTAAGAATGTTGCTATTAATCAAGTTGGAATAAAATAAATAATTCAAAAAAGAAAATAACTAGAAATTCAAATAACGATATCCACCAGTAATTTGAAACACTATCAATCATCTTTTTGCTCAAGAACAACATTCATAATGATTGCATTATTACACTTCACCTAGTTAATCTTTTAGGTGTCCACTAATTGTAGCTCAGTTGGTCGGACGTCCAGTCTCATTTTGAAAGGTCGCATGTTCAAGACTCATCAGTTAGGATTTTGTGAGTTTTCACCTCACTATTAGGAGCACATGTGCTTTGCCGTTGATAATCCTTCGAGTATTGAATTGAATGTAGCTGTTTAGATGACTAGACCGAAACGAAGCGAAAACAAGTCTTCATCCAAGGTGGAGGCAACAGATTGGAGCGAAAGCAAGTCTCCATGCAAGATGGAGGCGACGAGGATATTAAGTCGCAACAATATTGTATAGCCTTCTGGCCTAGTTTGGTTAACCCTGTAGGGTCAGTCATGTAGCCTTCGGTCATGGATTACTAAATAAATAAAAAGGGTCAATGACCCAATTTTTAGAAAAATAATAATAATTAAAAAAAAGTTAATATTTTAGGTGACATTTTATGCCCTAAACACCACCTTAGGGAGTGGGTGAACCCCATGGAGGATGATCTCAATTAGGTCAACTAAAAATAATAAAAAAAAAGTTTATATTGTTTCAAAAAATTAGCTAAAGTGTTATAATGCAATTAGTCATGGGAAAATTCCTGAAAAGTCCAATAAGTTGCAAATTTTTTTGAAATGATACCCAATAGCAACCTTTTCCCGAACTCATACTTCGTGACATTTTTTTCCCAATTGATATTGAGAAAAATGTGACTGATGGAAAAGTGTTTTTTTTTTTTTTGCACTCTTACACATTTATTCCCTTTTGAATTTGCAAGGGACCACCACTTGCAAAACTTCATTCCTCTATTATCTATTATTTTTTGCCAAAAGTTCAAAACTCCACTAAAATGGAAACCATTGCATTTTCCCTTCGTTTTTAGTGGTGGTTTGTCTTATACTCTGAGTCGCTAGTTGTTGAAGAAAATTGTTTCAAATTATTGTTTTTGCCCCTCACTATCTGTATCGATTGTTCTTCATTATCTCCTTTTCATTTCTCTCATCTCTTTATTTCTTTTCACCATCTCTTTTTATTTCTTTTCTCATTACTCTTAATTTATCTTCTCATCATTACTCAGCCATCTAAGTTTGAACCTAACAACTAACAACGTGGGTTTCACGCGAATCACCTTCAAGTGCTTAATTTTTTCTTCAATCCATGTTAGGTAATATGGCTTTAGTCTTACTCACTTTGAATATACTATCATAGAAAATGATAGATTGTTCTCCGAGTTAATAGAACATAGATATGTTTGTTGTTGTTTTACCATAGTCTGTGGTACTAAATTGTTTTGTACTGGTTAATCGATTGTAAACACTAGTTAAGGTTACAATACTTTTTCAAGACCAGTATAGAGCTAGACATAACTGTTTCATGATTTATTTGGTTAATAAATATTTGGCACCAATAAAGATTACAATATTTTTTCTTACCAGCTAATAGTCCAATGAAACCCTTCCACAACTAATATTACCAATCTTGAAGAGTCGATACAGTCACTTTTTACAGATAGAAAATGGTTTTGTCGCTCAACTCTTTATCGAACTAAATTTGAGTTGTGAATTGGATCAGACTGAAAATGTTGAAGGTTAGGTTCGCACGTGACCCCCATATAAAGAAATGTCATGTTATTCAGTTTGAAACTAGTGACACATCCAACAAGCCATCCATCATCAGTATATTGTGGTCGTTTAAAAGAAAATGGTTTCATAGCTTAACTGTCGATCTAAGTAAATTCGAGTTGTGAATTAGATTTGATTGGAGATATCAAAGTTTAGGTTCTCTCTTGGCCCCCTAAAAAAGAAGCATACTGTTTTTCGGTTCAAAACTGCAATTGCAAGTGTGACACGTCAAACAAACCATACGTCATCAGTATATTGTAGCCGTTGGCAATAGAAATTGGTTTCATCGTTCAACTCTTGATATAACTAAATTTGATTTGTAATTGAATTGGATTAGAAACATCAAAGTTAACATTTGAAATCCAAAGTTTAGATTCGTTCCCCACAAATAATGAATTGTTATGTTCTTTGGTTTGATACTAAATATGCAAGAGTGACACATCCAACAAGCCATTTTAATTAGTATATTGTAGTCCTTGTTGAAACAAAATGGTTTCGTCCCTCAACTCTTGATTTAACTAAATGCGAGTTGTGATTTGGACTTGATTGGATTAGAGACATCGAAGTTTAGATTTGCTTATGGCTCCCAAAAAGTGAAATGACATGTTTTTCGGTTTGAAACTATATAAGCAAGAGTGACACGTCCAACTAACAATTTGTCATCAGTAGATTGTAGTCGTCATTGAAAGAAAATGGTTGTTTCGCTCAACTCTTTATCTAACTAAATTTGAGTTGTGAATTGGATTGGATTAGAGACAATCTTTGAAATCCTTAATTTATTTTCATCCGTGGCCTCCAAAAGAAGAACTGTCATGTTCTTTGATTGAATGCTAAATATGCACGAGTGATACGTCCATCAAGTCATCTGTCATCAGTATATTGTAGTTGTCATTTAAAGAAATTGTTTTCGTCACTCAACTATTGATCTAACAAAATTTGAGTTGCGAATCAGATTTGATATGAGATATCGAAGTTTAGGTTTGTTTATGGCTTTCAAAAGAAAAAGTGTCATGATCTTTGTTTTGAAACTATATATGCAAGAATGACATGTCCAACAAGCCATCTAGTATCAACATATTTTAGTCGTCGTCGTCGAAAGAAAATGGTTTTGTCATTCTACTCACAATCTAATAAAATTTGAGTTGTGAAATAGATTGGATTGGAGACATCAAAGTTTAGGTTCGCTCGTAGGCCCTAAAATAAGTGTTATGATCTTTGGTTCGTACGTATGTAAGAGTGACATGTATAACAAGCCATATGTAATCAGTATATTATTGTCGTCTTTGAAATAAAATGGTTTTGTCTTTCAACACTTTATTTAAGTAAATTTAAGTTGTGAATTTGATTACCGTGTAGACGTCAAAGTTAATTTTTGAAATCCAAAGTTTAGGTTTGCTCATGGACTACAAAAGAAGAAGTGCCATGCTCTTCGGTTCAGAACTAAAATAATGGAATTAGACAAATCTCCAAACACATTGGTAATTGTAACTAAATGGATTACTTATTTGTCGACAAAATTGAAGTCGGAGTAATCTCAAAATCGGTGTTTTGTACTAAATTTATAAAAATATCCAAATTAACCCAATAATAAAATTTATAATGGTCATGGAAGGGTTTTGTTAGACTACTTACTGGTAAGAAACGTATGTACTCTTTACTAGTGTCAAGTATGCACCCCTTCGACATCCAAAATGAAATGACCATCAGAATAACACCATAGCATTTAAAATGACCGGTAGCTCCAAACTTCACCAAAAACATCATTGTAAACTGAACGCCGTATAACTTTATAACGAGAACAATTAATATTAGTGCGTTACATTAATGAAAAAAAGAACTTTTTGAGATCTACCTTTCATTTGGAGCAAAGATTTTATATGTTTGCATAAAAAAAAATCACAACAACCTTACATTCAGACAAGTAAAGATTACATGCACACATAGAAAAGTCTCATACCTCCATCAACTCATAGACGAGAGGGTGGGAAGTCAAACTTAACCTTCACATTTAAGTGTTGCTTTCTATGGTCTCATTTCTCTTAGCTTGACGCCTTCTGGCAGCCTTCACACTTGCAATATGTCTAACCCACTCCATGTGTTATTTCTTTCACACATTTTTTCGAACAATGCATGAGCACCACGACATAGTCGATACAATTTGAGATAAAATTTAGGGAAATTAACAAATGAAGATGAACAACAAAATAGGTTATCAATATTAATTTATTTGGTGACTCCCTTTGCGATCAATCAAAATTTGGGATCAAACACAAACGAAACAAACAACACAGGAGGTTCAGTCAATTGATTTCGTCAACAATTATTTCAAGTAATCGGTTATGTGAGACTCTCAAACAACACTAAACGTTCAATAAAATGCACACAATCACTTTCGCACTGAGAATCGAGTATGGAAAAAAAGAAAATTCATAGAAGAGAAAAGAAGAAACATAGAAGAAGAACAACCTATCCAAACTTGAGTGAGAATCGAGTGTAGAACTGAGTAATACTTGAGTTTCACAAAGATGTTTAAGTGAAAATCGAGTTTACAGAAGAAATAAGTTTCAGTGAGAAGACAATAGGAGATAGGAAGAAGCAAAACTCTTGGGAGCTTGGAGAAGATGAGACTCAAGTGAGACTCGTCATAAGCAATGAGAATCGAGTGTAGAAAGAGAAATCATTTACAGTAGAGAGAAATAACCTAAAAGTGGGGAAAGGAAGAAAATGAAGAAGAATTTATTTTTTCAATGGAGAATGTGCACTAACACAAAGTCAACCTCAGTTCAATTTGTCTCTTAGTATCAAATGGAGAAAAGGACAACCTAATCATTTTGAGAGGTCTTAGTGTTAATTCGGGAAGAGGTTGCTATTACGTATCATTTCAGGAATTTTTGTAACTTGTAGTGTTTTATCAAGAATTTTCCATTAATCTACTTAGTAAAAAATGTGCACTATATGGTTTGTCGGTGTCCTATACATTGGGCGTCTATGGTGGGATCAACAAATCTATAGAGTATGGTGTCACAACCTGTTTGTGCCTGGGAGGGTATCACTCACATGACATCTGACATGGAACATTTGTTGTGTTTGGGGAAGGTCAGTATTAACCGTGTTTCCAAACACCTCCCCTCCTCAATTAGGGCTTCCTTCTCCCCTCTTCCAAACACATCCCTTCTTCAGTTGCTACTCCTTCCATCTTCAGTTGTGACTCCTTCCATTTCAACAAATTGATAAAGAAAAGGAATGGTTTCCTCATCTCCTTCCATCTTCGCCATCGCACATGATTGGTCGAGCAACCATTCCATTTTAACAAGTCCACAGAGTGATCTCCTTCCATCTTCGAACTTTATTTGTGGTTCGACGTCTCCCTTCATCTTCACTGTTCCTTTCATATTCGATTGGTTAGTGGCAAGTCTTTGTTGCCAGAATCGATATCAAATAATATTTTTACACAACAACTCGCAATCAAACTTTATTGACCTTCCAATGAGAACAAAATCATATGATAGCATCTCGCACTCTAAGCAACTAGCATTTTTAACATATTTCCACGATAATGCTAGATAGTTAACATATTCCCAATCTTGCAGTCTTGCAGTACGACCAAGGAAAAATCACACTTGATTCACGATTCTCTCTTTAACAAATCCATTTCCACCTATGTCAGGTAAGCAATTGCATATAAACTGAGATCGACCCATATATATCTTGACCCATATAAACTGAATCCCCCTCCCCCCAAATATTCAATTTTTTCGGATGGAGCTTTGCTAGCTGTCAACGCACGCATCCCGAGGGAGGTGAACGGCTCCCACCCCGCCACCTCCCTCCCCTCGCTCGTTTCCTCGCCCACTTCCTCGACATTTAGAATTTCTGTTTCGGATGTCTTTGTTGAAATTTTTTGAACAGTAATAACAATTTCTATAATCATTATTTTCAGGAATGAATATAGTAGAAGATAATGAATGTATGGACGAATAAAATTTAAAGGAGATTAGAGAACCTAGAGTAGGGATGGAATTCAACAACATTGATGACTACCAAGCTTATTACCTCGATTATGGTAATAAAAGAGGATTTGCAGCGAAAGTAAGGGTAACTGAAAAAGATGAACCTGAAAATCCTAAATATCTTATCTTGCATGTGGTTGGGCTGGGCATCAATTAAGTGAAGCAAAAACTGTCGTAAAACTGCATACCACATATAGATGTGGAGGTAAAGCAAAGGTTATAACCCTTATACGTCCTAATGGAACATTGTTAGTGACAACATTAACACTTGATCACAATCATGATTTGAGCCCCGAAAATTTGAGATTTTACAAAAAAATTAAAAAAATCTAGTATGAGCTAGTATGTCAAGAAGATGCTTAAATATAATTGATGATACACCAAAACGTCTGTCTTCTACACCGTACACGTGGCATGATGATCTCAAGAAATAATAGGCCCAAACGTTAGCCCAACACTGATTCGGCCCAAGCGGTTCCAAGCCCGTACAATGCAGTCCACCAGACGGACCAAATCATTATAGTTTGCTAAGCCTACGTGTCTCACAACTATCCTCAATACCCGTAAGCCCTGCTAAGGCAAGTATCTCGAGGATCAACTTCGGACGGGCAATATAGCAGCATTTTGCTTCCAACTAAGAAGCAAATACCAAAGTATACGTCGCACATGGAAACTTCTATCTATGAACTACTCTCTGATTGGAAACTATCTCCCGCGTATCTATGATCACAAGGCTAATAGGAAAACTTCCCTTCACAGCACAACTCCTAATTAGATAAGGATCTCCACAAAGATCTTCTTCCCTAAACTACGCCATTGATGGCTTGTTCGAACTAGGACTCTAACTATAAATAAGACATGAGTTCGGTAAGCTAAGGTACACTATAAATTCCATGTTTATAACATTACGCCTTTCTTAGATCCATGTCTGACTTTAACATTGGAGTGCCATCGGACACCACAATGGTGGTCCGTGGCACATGTGTGTTCCTTGTGCAGGTCAGCAGGTTTGTAGGTCAAGGTCAAAGCAGAGAGCAAAAATCGACTGCATCAGTTTGGCGCCGTCCGTGGGGACGACAAAGTTCCTAACCAATTACTAGCATCGCCTCTTTTCAGAATACGAGAATATGGTGACAACCAGATCACGCATCAATGGAGAATAAGGGGAAACGTCAAACGCTCAGACTGGCGCTATACCACCGCTTTCAGTGGTGCCAGTGACATACGTGCAGCAGGCTCACACCCCCGTGCCGGCAATAACAATGACAAATCCCAAGATAGATTTGTTGCTGTCACAAATACAACAAATCGCCAAAGTAGTAGAGGCTCTCATACAACAGAACGCTCCACCTGCCAATGGAGATCAGGAGCAGCATGGGGCCCCATCGCCAGAAGACAACATAGAGCAAACACATGAGAGTCAAGCCCTCGCTACTTTTCATTAGATTAGAGGAGGTTGTGTCGTTAACACGGACCCGAACTTCAGGGTAGACAAACTCGCCCCGTAGAACCTCCTCTGGATATGGCAAAACTCTTGAAGGGCGCCGCCCAAATGTACATCACCCTAGAAGGGATGAGAACAGATAAGAAGGAAACCAAGTTGAGAAGAAGCCCTTCGTTCCTAAGGACAATAATGAGGGAAGAAGGCGAGAGACGAAGAAAGAAACAAGCGAAAGTGCAACGACAACAAGTCGGACCCTGGCCGGGCTAGGCGAGAGAAAGCTTCCAACTACGTTGGATCCAAATCCATGACCCCCCTCAATTCTAGCTTATTGGACGTCTTGGATTCCATGAAAATTTGGGAAGATCTAAAGTGGCCCCCAAAGCAGCGCCGAGATCCCTCCAAACGTGACAACAACAAGTATTGCTCATACCACAAGGAGGGTGGTCACGACACCAACGATTGCAAGAGTCTAACGTATGAGATCGAATACTAATCCGCAAGGGCAAGCTAAAGAAATTCCTGGGTTCAGATAAGCGATAAGACCGACCCAAGGACAGGGGAGAGGCATTCAAGAAGATTGAGAATGAGACTTCGGGCATAATCTATGTCCTTCATGGAGTCGGATCGGATGAAGACCAATCAAACAGATCCCACAAGCGGATTCTACTCGAGGGTGCAAAGCCCCATCCCCACCTTAACCTTCACAAACAAGGACCTCGAAGGCGTCCGTGCATCGCACAATGACGCTTTCATCATTTCGGTCTTTATCGCAAGGTGGCAAGTAAAGAGGGCCCTGGTGGATACGAGAAACTTCCTCATCGTCCTGTTCTACAATGCATTCCGCAGTATGAACCTCAAGGATGAGAAATTGACATCCTCAGATTACCCGCTGATTGGATTCAATGGAGAAAAATGCTTATTGATCGGGAAGATAAGGTTAGTAGTGGTGGCAGGAGAGCCATAACTAAGAAAAGTCCTATTCTTGGACTTCATGGTGGTAAACACACCGTCTACCTATAACCTCATCCTGGGAAGACCATGGCTTCACCAGATGGAAGTGGTAGTCTCTACCCTTTACTAGTGCGTCAAGTATACCGCTAACCACTCAGAAGGAACAATACGCAGGGACCAACCAACGGCACGGGGCTGCCATTATGATGCATTGAAGCATATAAAATGTTCCCAGATCCAACTGGAGCCCATAGAGAAAGTTGAACAAAAGCCAGACCCAGTAACTGTGGAAGAGTCACTCCACTCACAAGGAGACAAAATCCCAACAGCGGTGGCTCAACTTAGAAGCGGAAAACATTCAAACATCATAGGAGAAATCCGTTCTTCAACCCAACAAAGCGGAGAGGTCATTGCAGATGGGAGCACAACCCCTCGACAACCAGTCAGCGCAGAAGAAAACTCCCACGCAAGGTTTACTTTTTCAGTAACCTCAACGGCTTCAGTGAAGCTGGGCAGTTCGCTGAAGGTGAGTATGATGTAGAAAGGACCATGCAAATTCACTTCAATGTTGGGTCGACCTCTCTCCGCCAACAGTTAGTCTATTCAGTTGTTTAGTTTTCTTTCTATAGTCAATGTAGAATATTACTTGTTAGAAGCTTATGTGATTTGCAATCATGTAAGAAATAAAGAGAATTACGCAAACACACTCTATTGATTACTGGAAAGATGTAACAACGATCGCTCAGAGGTGGGTACAAAAGACTACAAACTACAAGCATCTGAATCTGATGCAACATACAGTAAGACTCGGTTAAACAGTTCAACTCCAGAAGAAGACTCAGAAGCAACATTTAAGGTACCCAAACTAGATTTCGCTCATCGACTCCTCTGAAGAAGGTGTCCCACGATCAAGGGCAAAAGTGCAAAAAGGGGCTGAGGACATGCACAACTAATTGTTTCGCCAAATCACCCCGAAGAAATGACCCACCAATGACAATGTGGAACTTTGCAACGAGCTCTAGACATCTTCAAGCCGACATCCGGCCTCCCGAAGGAGGTAGAAGAGGACAGACAAAGATGACCGCCGACGAAGCAATAAAGGTCTCACAGTGCTGCCAAGCGAGGACACTTCTCCCATGCGCGATACTCTGGGTGACTCAGAGATACCACCCTCGGAAGCGAAGACGCATCTGCCAACACTTCGATCAACCCTAAGCTAGCCGCAGGGAGTGTCTCCTACAGGGAGGGAGTCTGTAACTCTTCTTCACAATACTAGAATAAATTACAAGGTCTCAGTGAACCAACTAGGTGCTCACGCAAAACAGGTGACCACGCATAACAACAGGTCTTCTCATGGCTCATCGAAGCAAATGTCAGAACGTTCGACGACTCCAGCGTTGGAGATATCCCTTCAGCATTTGGAAAACCCAAAGTATGTTCTTTGAGTAAGAGCATCTGAGGAGGTGTGCTATGTGGAAGATAATGCCTACAATGATGAAGAAACATCATTATATAGACATAGTGGTTCACCAAACAGGCACTTCAACATCGATTGTCAACATTGAATACCGTATGGGAAATGAGGAGATGACGGTTCCCAAGGAAACTGCATAGGACCACGTTCATCCAATTAATGATGTTGTTTGACCCCATTAATTGGGGGGAGTAACCGATACTCAACCGTCTCGCGATCTACGTCGTACGCGTGCCATCGGCCACCACAAATTCCTTGTTTATAGCATTACACCTTCCTCAGATACCTGTGTAACTTTAGCATTGGAGTGCCATCGGCCACCACAACGGTGGTTTGTGGCTCACGTGTGTTCTTTGTGCAGGTCATCAGGTTTGCAGGTCAAGGTCAAAGTAGGGAGCAAAAATCAACTACATCAATAATGATATGGCGGGCATTTGGCCAAATAAGAATTTTTCTTCGTGTATGGTTGAAGCTGGTGGGCACCATAATGTGACATTTTCCAAAAAATATTGTTACAACTATATGTATAAAATATGAGATTGAGACATGGTGAAGGGGATGCAACGACACTTCATAACTACTTTCAAAATTTGCAAGCTAACAATGTTGATTTCTTTTATTTGATGGATTTGGATGACGAAGGGAGGATAAAAATGTCTTTTGGGCCGACGCATGGAGTGAAGAAGCTTATAAGGAGTTTGGTAATGTCGTTACTTTTGGCACTACATACTTAACTAATAAGTATAAGATGTCATTTGCTCTTTTTGTTAATCATTATTTTTTGGATGTGGACTAATATGTAGTGAGACAGAGGAAGAGATTGTTTGGCTTTTCAAATCTTGGCTTGTGCGTATGAGTGATTGTGCTACAACTGCTATAATCACTGATCAAGACAGATCAATGAAGAGGGCCATCGAAATTGTATTTCCCAACACACGGCACAGATGGTGCTTATGGCATATTATGAAAAAGTTACCCGAAAAACTTCTGGTTGTAATCTATATTAGGCTACCAAGTTTGCAATGCAAATATTGGTTTATAATTATTTGTCTGATGAAGAGTTTGAAGAAAATTTGCGTGTTTTATTGAGAAATATAACAATCAAAAAATGATTGGATGAGTGGATTATATGATTAATGAATTCGTTGGGTGCCGACATTTCAAAAAAAAATTTAGGCGAGGATGTCTTCAACTTAAAGGAGTGAAAACATGAATGATTTTTTTATGGTTCTATAAATTTGTAGACCACTCTGAAGCAATTCGTAGAATAATATGAGAATGCACTACGAACTAAGGTTAAAAAAAATTTGAAGAGGACTTTAAATCGTTTAACCGATGGCTTTTCTGCATTACTCTTTAGGCAATAGAGAAACATTTTCTAGCTGCCTACACCACAAATAAATTTAGATAGTTTCAAGAAAAGCTAGTAGGAAAGGTATGTTCTACAGTTTGTAGTGATGTTATGGAGGAGAGCGGCTTTCAGGTATACAATGTTACAGAAGACATGTCGATAGAAGACACACAAAGATCAGTCAATTTTAAAGTTTCTTTTAAAGACGATGACTTCAATATTAAGTGCAAGTGTCAGTTGTTTGAGTTTAGGGGGATCTTATGCAAACATGTATTAAAAACATTGTTTCAAATAAGGATTCATGTTGTACTAGAAAAATATATCCTTCGAAGGTGGAGAAAAAATGCTAAGAGGTGTCATAAGAAGGTTAAAATTGTATATTCGGATTGGGCTATGAAGCCTTAAAATGAATTGTTTGATAAGATGTGTAGTGCCTTCTATGAAATGACTGAGTTTCACCAATGAGGATAAAAAATAGACAAATAAGGTTCAACACTGGATAAAATTGAAGATGGAGGAACTAAAGACTGATGATGGTGATGTTGATTCAAAGAGGTTTTTAGAAGTAGGAACTAAAACTACTGGTTATGGGAGCAAAATTCATAGTCCATTGGTGGGTCATTATAAAGGTCAACATTTTAATTCAAGGATGCAATCCACCATGAAGAAAATTTATAAAAAGATACAATGCAAGATAATAATAAAAAAACACTAAAAGAGACGAGGAAAAAGAAGTATCTCTAAATAGTAGGCCATTGAGAATAATTTAATATTTTTACTTTTATATTTTACTTCTATGAACATATATTTTTTTAAGTCGAGAATATTTAGTTTAATTTTTACATGTCATTTGTAGGGTTCTACCCAAATTGGATTTGAAAGTTCACAATGTATGACACCTCCTTTAAGTATGCCATATGGTCCATTAATTCTCAATATGCATATTTGTCTTGAATAAATTTACAAGGTATGAATCACCCACTATCGTTGTTCACTTATTAATTATGCGTTTGTCGTCTTGAACGACGAAACTATATGGTCATACTACTAACAAGCTAGTGCTACAATTGAAGGACTTGATCATATTTACTCACTTTTAACACCAGTATATAATTTAAACCACCACATAAACAGTGTAAGACTTTATTATTTGTTTTTGCAGACATCAGCTTCAAGCAACGACATAGAGTTGAGAGACTATAGCTTATTATGGAAGTGAATCCTTGATTGACTCTGAACTAGTGATTTAAACTTTCTCAAGGGGAAAAACTGTATAAGTGACAATTCTGATCGTCACTTTAAATTCTTGTTGTGGCTTCATAGAAACTACTCTTTTCATTTACTGATGCATTTTCTTTAGTAATTTATGAATTATAAAAACCATTGCGGCGAGTTTATTTTATTATATTTACTTGGCATACTTGATACAAAAGTGTTACTCCAGGTTTGCAGTAAATGGTTGTCTAGATTATTCTTGGACAATTCATCTCCAAAATAAATGCATGAGTTGTGGTTCTATTGTCATGGTCTTAGCTCATTCTTACTGTAGTCAGAAGGCTCTAACCAATATCAATCTCCTTTGCAACAGTTCCTTGATGTATGCTTGTGCAGTCGCAATGTTAAGTAAAACGGGTTTTACCAATTGTACTAATTACTACTAGTTTATACATAAGTGATATTTATTTGTTGATATAGAAGTAAATTTGTTACTTTCATGTCCACCAATTGTAGCTCAGTTGGTCGGACATCCACTCTTCTTCTGAGAGGTCGTGGATTCAAGACTCAAGATGTAGGATTTTGTGAGATTTTGCCCGATTATTAGGATCACACGTGCTCCGCCATTAATAAGCCTTCGGGTATTGAATTTAGCTGCTTAGATGGGTTGGACCAGAGTGAAAGCAAATCTTCATGCAAGGTGGAGGCAATGGACCACAGCGAAAGCAAGTATCCATGCGAGATGGAGGCGACGAGGATATTAAGTAGCAATAATATTGTAGCTTTCGAGTCTATTTGGTTTACCCTATAGGGTCAATATGTAGCCTCGGGCATGGATTAATTAACAAAATAAAAAGGGGCAACGACCCAAATTTTTTAATATTAAAAAAATTGTTACCTTCATTCATTTCATTGAAGAAAAAGCAAGTGTAGTGTTCAATGGGTTTCAAGTAACAATTTGGAATTCAATCCTTTGATTTAACAATTACTGGCTACAGTTTGGCTTCAAGAAATACCCAAAATAATTTTCTTGTGCTCTGTTTGTGTGAACTTTAATTACCGAGAAAGGCTGGCTGGATGTTCACAGTAAGAAGGATGACTTGTGCTTAGTAACAAAGTTTTACGTTGATGAAATACAAAAATGTTAAGATATAAAACATAATAAAGAAAGCTACATGCAAGACTAGTACTAGAGCATTCCAATATAAAGAAGGGAGTCAACTATAACCTCTCTTCTTTTTAATTCCTTAGGTAACTTCTATCGAATACAAACAAGTGGTGATGGATTCATGCTTCATCACACATGGATTACCTTACCTTTCTGTTTGATCACAATCAAGGCTTTGATTTAAATGGTTGTTATCCAAACTGAAAGCAAAATTACAACTATGACTATTGGTGCATTGTGTTCCCCCGAATTAATAACATTCACATAAAAAACAATATTGCCAACTAAAAAGGATTAACTACATAAGGAAGTTTTGAATGAAGTTTTACCCAAAAACCAACATTTGCATGAACAATTTAGTAGAGCCAAACACAAAACAAAAAGTATAACTTACATCTAAAGTAGAGAAGACAAGGCAAAAATGGTCTTCAAACCCATTAAAATTGAAACAAGTAAAATGTATGTAGATTCATTCACATAAAATACGACTTACATCGCAATACATTCACATAACATATGACTTACAAAACATTCACCAAACCACAAGTTTAAACAAAATAACTACCATTATCATAATAACCACCACTAATAATACATTAATCAAGTCTCTTGTCAATGCCCAATGATCGTTGTTTGCTTGAGTTCATGTCTTCGATCGTTATTTTCTTCAGATTCACCCTCACGAATGTGATAATGATTTTTCACCTCTTCATCATTTTTTTTGCCTCACAGTTCTTTTCACCTCTTATGAGCGAACCCAAAAGTCAAAATTGCTATATGCCTCCACAGCTGATGTAAACCCCTTATACAAACTACCACTTTTGCCAGATTCTTGGATTGAACAACCTGCTCATGTTAGGCATACTCCCAGGTCATAGCCGCGATACACAACATACGTTTTGTATGACATGCCTGCATTAAAATCCTCATTTCAACATAGAAGCAATAAAATAAATTCATAAAAAAACGCTCATTTGTATTTTATTGGAAGTCTGTTCCACAACAAAGTGACTGATTTCTATGTACAAAATTAGGATCATGGATTTCACGGCGAGTTACATGAACAAGTAGGGAGCAGTAGTACAACTGATATATACAGAGGATTATGGAAAGGATTGGATGTCATGGTGAAATGTATCAACCCCAATATTTTTCTATCAAACGAAAATAACATAACCTTTTTTCACTCAAGAGGTCGAGACATTATAAAGGCAGCTCCACCATTTTGTACTTCGGTTAGTTGGGCATATCTTGACCCACTAGACCATGGGTGGTTGGTTACAAAAATGTTGAGCTATGTACAAATCTATTGTGTTTATGCAGGATATTGGCAATGATTAGGCATGAAGATCAAAATAGTGCACCCTAGGACACAAAAAATGCTTTAAAAAAATAATAAAGTTGATAAACACACAAGTGAAAAGAAGTAATCCTCGAATTAAAGGTGTTGGAGATTTTAACCTTATTGATCCTTCCCTGTTCAGAAGGATAAAATGACATAAATTGAAATTTCTTACTTGAACCAATCGAAGATGGATGGAGATGTCAAACTACAAATACAATTCGAAGATGGAAGGAGATCGCTTTGTAGATTTGTTGAAATGGAGTGGATGCTCGACCAATCGATGTGAGATGGCGAAGATGGAAGGAGACGGGGAAACTATTCTTTTTCTCTGTCGATTTGTAGACCATAAGATTAAAGTTGGTTAGACGAAACGAAAAATTGCGTAAGGAGTATTATACGATAGAAGGATGTGTGCAAGGTTAAAAGAGAAATTCTATAAGACAATTGTTCAACCAGCCATGCTCTACGGTTTAGAATGTTGGGCTACTAGGGGACAACGTACGCATAGGATGGTCGTAGCAAAAATGTGTACTTTAAGATGGATTTGTGGTAAAACCTATAAAGATAAAATTAGGAATGAAATAATTACAAGATACTTAGGTGTAGCACACATAGAGGACAAATTACAGAAATGTATTTAACGTGGTTTCATCACGTGCGATAAGGACCAAACACGATGCCAATTAGAAAATGTCTAGATTAGCAAGTTTGTGGAAGGTGTAGACAAAGGGGACGACCGTTGAAAACTTAGATGAAGGCAGTGAAGGAAGACATCCTTGAGCTTGGACTAGGCGAGGATATGTGGGAAGACTGCATTGCTTGGAGTACAAAATACTTGTAGCCGACCCCGAAAGTATCGGGAATGGGCTTTGATGATGATGATGATTTGTTGAAATGGAAGGAGCAGAAATTGTTTGGGGGGGGGGGGGGGAGGAGTAACAACTGAAAAGGGGAGGTGTTTGGAAGAGGAGAAGAGAAAGCCCTAATTGAAGTGGGGAGGGGTGTTTGGAAGAGGGGAGGTGAAATCCCTAATTGAAGAGGGAGGTGTTTGGAAACGTGGTTAACACTAACCTTCCTCAAACACAACAAATATGCCACATTAGATGTCACGTGAGTGTCACCCTCCCTAGCACAAAATGACACTAGGCTCTGTACATTTGTTTATGGTGGTGGTGTTGTCTCACCCATCGAGCTTAGTGTTTGTTACAACAGGTGATGAAACATCACCAGTCATACGATCACAGCCGTATAAATGGCATGAGCCAACCCTAACACAAGAAAGGCTCCAGGAAGGTCCCAAGCGGATCCATTCATAAACTAATGTTCAGCCCGTAAGTCAAGTGCCCAAACCCAAGTCATGCCAGCCCAAAAGGCATGGGCCTTAGGGCTTGGCCCGGGACAATAAAGCCCGAACATGAATCTCAGAGTTGTCATAGGCTAGAGCTCCACTCGCATGAGTCAACTTTTAACCCAATCAAGCATTCGGTAGTAAACAAAGCCAAGTGGTAGAGATTCAATCATACACAAGTAAGATCTTGGGTGAGATCTTCTCCCTCTACGCTCTCGATAGCAGGGACAGTTGAGAAATGAACATTCCCTATAAAAGGTGATGAAAAGGAATACAAGAGGTACGCATACACTTTGCAATTTACATCTAGTCTTTACTATTTACATCGTCCATGAGAATAAACGACAAGTTTTCCCTAAAACGAACATAATAAAGTTCTTTTTAGCTAAGCAGAGCATTGAGGCATGGTCACCAGCGCCAAATTCTTGAACACTCAATGATGATACCGAGCCAAACAATGTTTTGGCTGTGGAAGGCCAACCACATGCCGAATCAATCTGATCGAGGAAGCTGATCAGCCGCATGATCTAGCCACTGAGGCAGACGAGGCTAACCCCTATATGAGTTAGATCCTATTCTACCTGGATCACTTAACACGGGTGGTGGAAAATCTCACTCGAGATCGACAACAACAATCCGAGATCGGGCAAAATTCGGGAACATCTAAGACTCGAGAGGACGCATGGGAGCGCGTCCAGAAGGGCGAACCCCCTAGAGGAACAAAGGCTTGCCGAGAAGGGATCGCAGGAGGAGGAAAGGATCATGGGGACCAAATACTGAGAACAGACAAGACTAGACCAAGAACTCGTTCCGACTAGGGGCGATCGATCCTGATGTCTAGTATGATCTCACTGTCTCTCCATTATCGGAAGAAATCATGAGTGCCCCTCTTCCGGAGAACTTCGTCCCACTGAAGCTCAAGTTCTATGACAAAACATCAGACCGTCAAATCATCTTTGCCATTACCACAATGTGATGATACTTAAAGAAAGTTTAGAAGCCATCCTGTGCATAACTGTTCCTACTAGTCTGAAGAAGGTTGCGCTGACCTAGTTCCGCAGCCTCTGGCTGAGATCTATCGATTCGTTCTAGGTCTTCGCGAAAGGCATTCATCACCAGTTTCTTCGGGAGGTAACAGATCTGGAAAAGGGCACCACTATTTGTTGAGCCTCAAGCAGAAGCATGGCGAGACCCTCAGGGTGTAAGTCACTCATTTCAATGATGAGAGATTGACGGATCCAGCGATGACAGATCGGCCACCTTCTTCACCTCCGGCCTCCGAGGAGGTTAGTTTTACAACTCCCTCACTTTGGAACCCCTAGTGGATATGGCGGGTATATTAAGGAGCACCCAAAAGTACATCACCCTGGAGAAAATGTTGGCATTTAGGAAGGGGAAAAGTGAACCAAAGTCTCCTCTTGAGCCAAAGACATAGATGAAAGGGGAAATAGTTCCAAGCAAAATGGGGCGAGAACAAGGGGGGCTCGGCCAAGCAAAGTTGTACAAGGCTAGCAGCTCCAGGTACCCCTATTACACTATGCTTAACTCCAGTCTGTCTGATGTTTTATCTTCCATGTAAAAATGGGAAGATGTTAAGTGCCATCAAAACTCAAAGGAGATCCTTCAAAGCGTGATAAGGATAATCACTATTTTTATCATAAGGAGATATGTCATGACACCAAAGATTGCATGAACTTCAAAGATGAGATCCAGTACTGGATTCAGAGAGGACGACTGAAGGATTTCAACGGCTTCAGGGACATGCAACCCCAAGGCAAGGAACGACACAAGAAATGGGAGATATGAGTCCTGGCATGGTACATGTCCTTCATGGGGAAAACAAAGAGAGACAACACTCGAATCGTTCACTAAAGAAATCGGTACAAGAAGTGCAAGTAAGATCGCACTACCGAGATCATTTCATCCATCACATACGAGAGGAAAGAAAAATCCCAAGCTTAACATTCATAGAGCGGGACATGAAGGGAGTCTGCTTCCCCCACAACGATGTCGTAGTTATCTCACTAGGGATAACAAACTGGGAAGTGAGAAGATCGCTGGTGGACACAAATAGTTCCGTCAACGTACTGTTCCTAGACGCATTCCTAAAAATGCAACTGATAAAATGAAAGTTGACACCTTCAAATCAAGCCATGTTCGACTTCAATGGAGAAAGACTCTACCCGGTCAGTAAAATCACGTCGTTGGTAGTCGCAGGGCAGCTAGACCTACAAAGGATCCCGATGATAGAGTTCTCAGTCGTAGACGTACGCTTCCACGACAAGGTAATCTTGGGCCGACTAATTGATGCAAAAAACCGACATTAATGTCGTTGCATGATTTTTGACATCAATCAAAGAAATATAAGTTGTTTCTTATTTATTTATTTTCTTCTTCCTTTAACTTGCAATACAATTCAACAATATATAGTGGAAGTAGGGGTTATCGTCTACTTCACGTGGATTAGAAGACAATATTTGATTTTCAACTTAAAGAATGAAGAGCATAGCAAAATAATGGATGGTGAAAATAATAAGTATTAAACTAAAAGTTAAAGAACAAAGATAAAACTTACTTCTTCAATGAAATTTAAACTGTAGTATATGCACTTTTTTCCCAAGTAAAAATATAAAGCCAAGAGCTACAACTAAAAAACTCTGTAAAGAAAAACTATCAAAGAAAAACTCTCAAAGAAAAACTCTCAAAAAAAAACTATCAAAGAAAAACTATCCCTTATGAACTCCATGTATGGGGTTTTTATAGGTAAAAAGGGTTTGAGTGAAACAAGGAAACACAGTTTGAGTTAAACAGTGAAACATGGTTGAATGAAACAAGGAATGGTTGAGTGAAACAAGGAAATATGGTTTGAGTGAAACAAGGAATGGTGTTGGAGTTCAATAAGGAAACATGTCTTGTAGAGATTTTTTATGATAAAGTTGGCCATGTGGACGTCCAAATCTTCATATTGATTTTTTCGAGATCCGTAGTTGTTGTTGCTTTGTGGGCTTGACTTCATGGGTCTTGAGATTGAAATTCTTTAATCCTGATGAATGCATTCGAATTCCAATTGGGCCTTCTAGTTTATGAATTTAGCCTTATTGTGCCAATTTATGCATAATTTGAGGATTGTACTTGAATTCCTACAAAATGCACAAAATACACGTAATGAGATATTTTTATTTGATAATTGGACTTAACAATTGTATATTTAGGAGTGTAAAATCGATGTTTTGGGTGTTTATCACACCACCTCAAACAACCTTTTGCTAGTCCTCTAACAAAGAACAACGAAAAAAAAGATAAAAACACAAAACAAAATATTTTTTACTCATCATAAACTTCTCAAAGAAATCAATGCCACTTTCACTGGTATGACTCAATTGCATTTACAATATGCAACAATGCCTTGAACCCCTAGCATGACACTAAAGGAGGAGTTTTAGCCTCCTGAGGGTTATCCAGGATGACACCCACAAACATTTTTTTTATATGAAACAAAATTGATGTGTGACCTATTGTTCTAAGAAAATATCTCTGTTATTCAACCACATACAAGTCAAGAGACATATGTAATTTCTTACTAAAATGCACATTACAAGTGAGCAACTTTGGAACAAGGTGTGTGTGTGTGAATAACCAACAAATGCAACTTTTCATTTCAAAGTAACGTACATCCTAATCCACCTTTGGAATAGCTGTTTTGACTTCAAAACTCACCAGTTAACATCTCTGAAATGATCACTCTGAGTTTGGGTAAAATATTTTCTCTCTTGCATATGAGGAAATAAGGAAATGTGAAAATGCAAACTTCTCACATGCTCATAAGAATAAACGGACATGAAAGAGAATAATAGTCTCATGGAAGGAATGTTGATCACTTGCAAGAATGTTGAGTTACCCACCATAGCGTCTTCTCGTCTACTCTCCATTTCTTACCATACCTTACCATAGGTTAATTAGGACTTCTCTAAAAGGGCAATGAATCTGGTTTTTTTATTTTTTTTTATTTTATATATATATGAGGAAGAGTGGGGTAGATGGCAAGTAAAATGATGTTTCTGAAAATGTAGGGTCTTCAAATAGATTAATAGGGGACTCATCAATCACTTCCTTTTATTCTCCTTTCTTTACAACCCCTTTTTTTTGTTTTGTTTTTTTTTCTTCTTTATCAGAACTTTTTTTTTCTCTGAAGTACCTTGGACTTTGTAGTTTCACTTTGCATTCCTATTTTTCTTCATAAATCTTCCTAACATTTTTCAGAAACATAAAGGGAAATATGGGGTTTTTTTTTTATTTTTTTATTTTTATATATATCTAAAAAAAGATAAAGGCTCACATTGGTATTGGATGAAATGTTTAGCAAAATGGTTTTGAGAAGGTTCAGATGGACAAGAGATGCCTAATTTACCTTCTAAGGTTTGGTAATAATTATAAGTCTCAAATAGACTACAAGACCTATGTTTCTCTTAACTCGAAAAAGATGTCATCCTCAGTGACCAACCAAAAAGAAGAATAATGAGACTTCACAACAAGTTAATGTCCAATAAAATTTTGAGTCATCATATGACTCGGAGTTGTGTAAAACACTCTGAATAAAATGAAAGGCATGATAGCTCACAAGGTTAAAGTCTCCACTATTATTCCTCTAGATTCTCAGGAAGTAACTTACTTTTGTATTCCAAACTACATCTGTGGTCATTGTGTAAAACTTTATTTGTTCCTGAATGCTCAAATGCAATATTTACTCTAGCAATAAACTTCCAACATCTTTTTGCCTAAATGTAATGAATCAAGTAATCCAATCTCATCACAGCTAGGATACCACACCATTTTTTTATTTTTTATTTTTTATTTTTTATTTTTTATTTTTTATTTTTTATTTTTTATTTTTTATTTTTTATTTTTTATTTTTTATTTTTTATTTTTTATTTTTTATTTTTTATTTTTTATTTTTTATTTTTTATTTTTTATTTTTTATTTTTTATTTTTTAGAAAATGATTTTCAAAAGAGGTATAAATTTTGATAAATCTCCCCACCCCCAAACAAATAGAACACTGTCCCTAGTGTTAAACAAATGAAATGAAAAGTGAGAAATAAAAATTAGAACTTATTACCTCAGATGATTTGTTGAATATCTGTACCGTCCCTGCAATGAAAAAGAGTGAGTTGTGGGGTGATGTATTATTAAAATACATCACCCCCAAACAGGAATTGGCGGTATTATTAATAATTTTATTATTATTATTATTATTTTTATTATTATTTTATGAATGAATGAATGCATAAACGAATTGGGTTGCCTCCTAGTAGCGCTAAGTTTAATGTCATTGCCGGACGTAATGGGGGTGGTGGATACCACCCCCAAACAGGCTTAGTGGAGTAGAAATTTGTAGGCGTGACTAATCCTCATAGTTAGGATCAATCAACTAAATAGTTTCCACTGATCTTGTGGGAAGTTCATGGTATGGTTTTAGTCGCTGTCCATTTACTTGAAAGAGACCACCATTTGTAGGGTTTTCTACGGTGATGGCACCATAGTTTTTAACATCACGTACAATAAATGGACCAGACCAACGAGTTTTTAGCTTACTTGGAAAGAGATGAAGACGAGAGTTGTAGAGTAGAACTTTCTGACCAAGATGGAACTCTTTTCTCATGATGCTTTTGTCATGTTTCCACTTCATTTTATCTTTGTAGTTCTTGGATAAGTCATAAGCATCATATCTCAATTCTTCTAGCTCATCGAGCTGAAGTTTCCGTTTTTTACCAGCCATATCGAGGTCAAAGTTTAAACTCTTTGTAGCCCAATAAGCTCTATGTTGGAGTTCGACAAAAAGGTGACATGGTTTACCAAAGACCAATCTATAGGGAGACATCCCTAAAAGAGTTTTGAATGCAGTTCAGTATGCCCATAAGGCATCCAAAAGACGTAAAGACCAATTTTCCGATTTGGATTGATAGTCTTTTTGAGGATGTTCTTGATTTGACGATTTGAGACTTTAACTTGACCGCTTGTTTGAGGATGGTAGGAAAGGGAAACTTTGTGAGTAACCCCATACTTTTTAACAAGATGCTCAAATACGCGGTTACAGAAATGCTTACCCCCATCACTAATGATACCCTTGGGGTGCCAAATCTACTAAATTAAGATTAACTCCCTTATGAATGAAATAACAAGTTTGTGATCATTGGTCTTAGTGGCAATGGCCTCTATCCATTTAGAAATGTAATCCACTGCAAGAAGGATGTATCGATAACCATGGGAGGATGGAAATGGTCCCATAAAATCGATGCCCCAAACATCAAAAACTTCAACCACTAGAATAGGATTCAGAGGCATCATGTGTCGACGAGTTATTCGCCCAAGTTGTTGACATCGGTGACAGGCTTTACAATACTCATGGGCATCTCAAAAAAGGGTAGGTCAATAAAAACCTGATTGGAGAACCTTCTCTGCGGTTTTCTTAGAACTAAAATGCCCACCACAAGCTTGATCATGGCAAAATGAGAGAATGCTCAATTGTTCAACTTCTGGAACGCATCTTCTGATAAGTTGGTCAGGGCAGTATTTGTAAAAATATGGCTCATCCCAAGAATAATACTTGACCCTAGACAAAAACTTGTCACGATCTGGCTTAGACCAGTGTGAAGGGAGTTCTTCAATTGCTAAAAAATTGACAATGTCGGCATACCAAGGAATCTCTTGCTCTACCAAGAGAAGTTGTTCATCTGGGAAGTCCTCTTGAATGGACAAGATACTAGTAGATGACTGTGATGTTAGCCTAGACAAGTGGTCAGCAACCACATTTTTTGTATCTGACTTATCTCGTATTTCAAGATCAAATTCTTGAAGCAAAAGAACCCATCGAATTAGTCGAGGTTTGGTGTCTTTCTTATTGAGAATGTATCTAAGGGCTGCATGGTCAGTGTACATAATGATTTTAGCTCCAATGAGATAGGAACGAAATTTATCGAGTGCATAAACAATGGCTAACGTCTCTTTATCCGTGGTCGAGTAATTGAGTTGAGCCTCATTCAGAGTTTTTCTAGCATAGTAGATAACATGAGGAAGTTTGTTAACTTTCTGACCCAAAACTGCACCTACAACATAGTCAGAGGCATCACACATAATCTCAAAGGGTAGCACCCAATCAGGAGCTCGGATGATAGGGGCTGAGACTAGTTCAGATTTAAGATGCAGAAACGCAGATATGCACTTGTCGTCAAAAAGAAAGGGAACATCCTTAGCTAAGAGACTGGTCATAGGGCGTGCAATCTTCGAAAAATCTTTAATGAAACGGCGATAAAATCCAGTATGCCCCAAGAAAGATCGCACATCTTTAACAGATTTTTGAATCGAAAGAGATGAAATGACATCAATCTTAGCTTTGTCCACCTCAATGCCTTTTGGGGAGACAACGTGCCCAAGAACAATGCCCTGCTTCACCATGAAGTGACACTTTTCCCAATTTAAAACAAGACATTTTTCTTCGCAGCGCTCTAAAACAAGTGAGAGGTGATGTAGGCATTGGTAAAAAGATGACCCGAATACTGAAATATCATCCATAAATATCTCAAGAAAGTTGTCCACCATATCACTGAATATGCTAGACATGCATCTTTGAAATGTCGCGGGTGCGTTGCATAGCCCAAAAGGCATGCGACGATAAGCGTAAGTACCAAAAGGACAAGTGAATGAGGTTTTCTCTTGATCCTCTTGTGCAATATTGAGTTGATTCTATCCAGAATATCCATCTAAGAAACAATAGTAAGGATGACATGCTAACCTCTCAAGCATTTGATCAATAAAGGGAAGGGGAAAGTGATCCTTTCGAGTATTAGAGTTCAACTTACGATAATCAACGCATATTCTCCATCCCTTTTTCATTCTTTGTGGCACAAGTTCCTTGTTCTCATTTTCAACGACTGTAATTCCTGACTTCTTAGGAACCACATGGACTGGGCTAACCCATTGGCTATCAGAGATATCATAGATGATGTTTGCATCCAGGAGTTTCAACACTTCTTCTTTTACGACGTCTTTCAAAATGGGATTTAGACGTCGCTGGGGTTCTCTGGATGTTTTGGTTTCATCTTCCAAATAAATATGATGCTCACAGACACTAGGGTCAACACCCTTGATGTCATGAATATTCCAAGCAATGGCTGACTTGTGAGCTTTAAGGACCTCCAACAACTTGTCATTGTGTTCCTCAGTAAGATCTGAGGCAATAATCACTGGATAACTCTCCGCAGGACCGAGAAATGCATATGTCAATTCATTTGGTAAAGGCTTAAGTTCTAGTAATTTCTGAGTTCTTGTGGATGAGTCACTATCTTGTGACTGTTCTCTAAAGGAAGAAGATGAATACAACTCTTCCTCATATTGATAACGTGATAATGGCTCGGTTTCAGATATATGCATTATGGGCACATTATCCAACATATTGTTGACCTCTTCAATAGCCTCGTCCATATCTAGGTTCATACCAAAGTGTGAGAGAAAATGAAGCAATACGTCATCTGGTGACGATTGAGCCATAGACTCAAAAGATCGAATAATACACACTTCTTCCTCTTCTTCCTCAATCATATCGAGATCATCTCTCCTTTGCAAGGCCTTAAAAATATTCAATTCAGCTTTAAGGTTCCCAAAAGAAACAGACATGCTACCGCTTCTACAGTTGATGTTAGCCTCCGCAATTGCTAAGAAGGGTCGCCCTAAAATGACAGGAATTTGATTATTTGGGTTCGGGCTAGTGTCTAAGATGATGAAATCAACTGGATAATAGAAATCTGCAACTTGAACAATCACATCCAAAACTATTCCTCTAGGGTATCGTTTTGACTCATCTGCTAGCTTAAGAACTACCTTTGTTGGTTGCATCTCCTTTAACCCAAGTTCTAAATATATATGATAAGGTAAGAGATTCATGCTCGCTCCTAAGTCGATCAAGGCATGACTTTCAAAGTCTTTTCCGATGAAACATGGTACAGTAGGGGTTCCTGGATCCCTGTACTTAATTACTCCAGTTTGTTGAATAAGCGATGTGGCATCGCTTGCAAGGCATGCAGTTTAAGGTACTTCCGTTTTTGTCTTTTTAGTACACATGTCCTTGAAATTTTTTGCATAGACTGGTACTTGTTGGATAGCAGACAAAAGAGGGATGTTGATGTGTACTCCTTTAAAAAGCTCTAGTATTTCTTGAAATTGCTTATCTTTTTTGTTACCTAAAAGAGCTTTGGGAAAAGGTGCCTTAGGTATATACTTTCTTGGCTCCACGGGAAGCTGAGAGGGTGAGTTTAAACTAGTTTGAGAAGAATCTTTAGCGTTCTCAATTGGTTTTGGAACGTTCTCTTTGGAAATCACATCAGTTCTCTTGGGTTGTTCTATGTCATTATCAATTGCTCGGCCAGAACGAAGGGTGGTGACAACTTTAACTTCTCCTTGTGAATCAACATTACTACCAATTTCATTAAAATGGGCTTGGGGAACACCTTTTGGATTAGGGATGGGCTGACTGGGGAATGTTCATTTTTCCCTTCCCACGCTCAACTGTTGCAACTGTTGTTGAAGCTGGTGAATGGCTTGGGAATTAACAACATTAGTTGTCAGTAATTGGTGCATCATATCCTCCAATGATGGTTTTGAAGGTGGTAAAGGAGCAACATATTGATTTTGAGGTACAAAGTCTCGAAAGTTGCTAAGTTGAGGTTGACCATGAGAATTATGAGGGACAAGTATCATAGGAAGGTTCACAGGCTGATTTTGCCAGAATGAAAGAGGTCCTCCATGTGGTGGATATTGACTCTGTTGCAACTGGTTAGATTGAGGTCCATATTAAACCTATCTGGGATAAGTGCGTGAGTTGTGGGCTTGTCCACTAGGCTGCCTAGGGTGTTGAAACCCAGGAGGATTCCCTGAACTTCTGGGTGGACATATGGGCTTTCTCGATCATGCCCATGAAACTTCGGCAACATATTAATAATAGCCTGTCTAATCTCAAATTGAGCTGTAGTGATAGGGGGCAGCTCAATGCATCCGTGCACATTAGCAGCAAAGGGAACATTGTATTTCCAAATTGGACGTTCTTCCATTTCAGTGTTGATTGGAGAGTGAGGGGAGGTAGGTGGAGATGAGTGTGGTGAAGAAGCAAAAAGTGGATTAGGGTGGCTAGAAAACTTTTGGGTACGAACCAAGCGCTTGTTGGGTCGTTCCCAAACTTTCATAAAAGGGAAAAAATGGATTGGAAAGATGATAGTGACAAAACACAAGATCAAGTATCCCTAGACGATTTCTAAGAAGACATACACAAGCAACTATCACTTCTGAACCACACAAATGCCAAATCTAAGCAAACAACGTTTTAATGGGATTTTATCTTGTTAATCTGTGAGGGACAAGATTGATTGAAACTAGCCGGCGTTACACCGTTATCTATTATTGCCTAATTATATAGGGTGCTAATAGATGATCCTAAAAGCTTGTATCCAACAATACAAAGTCCAAAATAAGAAGGTCAGAGTTACGCTTGCAAGAAGCCGGATTATTGCACAAGTACAAGAGATCACGTGGTCTAATTAAGAACTGTACCTGTGCTACCGCTCTGTAGACCGATTGATATGAGAACGATGTGTGTCAAATACGTACTTAGGGTGTGTGTTCCTAGCCAAAACTGTTAGTTACACCACGTCCTTCTGTGGTCTACAACTTACTAATGACTTGGCGTATCGGGTAAGTTACCCATGTGGCAGTGGCCTCTTGGAGTTCATTGAATGATTAAACCCAACGTCATGTTTTGCTTTAGTCAACACAAAATTTACCAGAATAACCTAAGTTTTAGTTGTCCTATGAACACCGTCCTAGTTGGCTCTAATCTTAGTTGATTTTATTATGTGCCTTGGTTTCACACAGCTGGAGTGACGAAGTGGGTGATGAAATCCCACCAGTTTCAAAAACAGGGCTAGGTCTGCCCTCTCTGTTTATGGTAGTTTATTAACGTAAGCAACCACGCAGTTCGTTAAGATGCAGAAACATAAACAAACACCAAACAATGTCCAATCGATTTTCACTCAGCACCCAAGCCACTAAAACAATGTGTCTGAAAGGGATACTAACTTGTGAGCTCGAACACAAGGTCTCCACCGTGGGAGTAGAGAGAAGTGTTATTTGAGAGCTACTCCTCCTAGATTCAAGCAATTGCTCTCTCCCCTACAACACCACTGGTTGTCCACTACAAAAAAAATTTAGCCATTTTTCAAAGATTTTTTTTTATATTTTATTTCTGACTTCGATTGCTATCTAAATAAATAAACACACAATCAAACAATTACACATGCAAAGATGTTTAATGTTCTTGGTCAAGAAGTCAGAAATTTTTTTTATGTTTAGTTTAGTTTTTTATTTTTTTTATTTTATGAAAGTGAATTAAATCTAACCTAAAACTAACAATCAACCTAATGCTAAAATAATGTCTAACTATTACAGGTTGCACTCGACCATTCGAGGTATATTAAAAAAGAATAAACTCTCTTCCTCACTAAAAACTACAAACAAAAAATAAATAAAAAATAAAAATAAGGTCTTCAAGCAAGTCTTAGGCAATTTCGCAGCTTTATTACCAACTTTTCCAAACGAATTTGTTCAACAGGCAACCGACATCAAAAAACTCTGAAACAATTATGGAAATTCAGGGGAGTATCAAGAAATTTTCTGTAAAAATTGCAAGGTAAACGGACAATGTTTTAACCGTCTGCTGCTGTGTTGTTTCCGTTATATGCTGAAAATTACCAAAAAAAAAGCATAAAAATGACAAAAAAAATAATAAATTAAAAAAAAAGGAAAAAAAATTAAAAAAATTAAAAATCTTCTCTATTGTATCCAAAGTTGTATCTTCAATAATGTCGTCCTTCACCAAGTGATGTGCAACAGCGTCATTTGATTGATGCCAAAAACCGACATTAATGTCGTTGCATGATTTTTGACATCAATCAAAGAAATATAAGTTGTTTCTTATTTATTTATTTATTTTCTTCTTCCTTCAACTTGTAATACAATTCAACAATATATAGTGAAAGTAGGGGTTATTGTCTACTTCACGTGGATTATAAGACAATATTTGATTTTCAACTTAAAGAATATAGAACATAGCAAAATAATGGATGGTGAAAATAAGTATTAAACTAAAAGTTAAAGAACAAAGATAAAACTTACTTCTTCAATGAAATTTAAACTGTAGTATATGCACTTTTCTCCAAAGTAAAAATATAAAGCCAAGAGCTACAACTAAAAAACTTTGTAAAGAAAAACTATCAAAGAAAAATTATCCCTTATGAACTCTATGTATGGGGTTTTTATAGGTAAAAAGGGTTTGAGTGAAACAAGGAAACACGGTTTGAGTTAAACAGTGAAACATGGTTGAATGAAACAAAGAATGGTTGAGTGAAACAAGGAAACATGGTTTGAGTGAAACAAGGAATGGTGTTGGAGTTCAATAAGGAAACATGTCTTGTAGAGATTTTTTATGATAAAGTTGGCCATGTGGACGTCCAAATCTTCATATTGATTTTCTCGAGATTCGTAGTTGGTTGTGCTTTGTGGGCTTGACTTCATGGGTCTTGAGATTGAAATTCTTTAATCCTGATGAATGCATTCGAATTCCAATTGGGCCTTCTAGTTGATGAATTTAGCCTTATTGTGCCAATTTATGCATAATTTGATAATTGTACTTGAATTCCTACAAAATGCACAAAATACACGTAATGAGATATTTTTATTTGATAATTGGACTTAACAATTGTATATTTAGGAATGTAAAAGCGGTGTTTTGGGTGCTTATCACCGACCTTGGTTACACCACATGGAGGCAATAGTCTCCACCAGTACCAGTGCCTCAAATTCCCCTCCGACGGCGAAGCAGGGACGACTAGAAAGGACTAAACTATCACTCTGAAATGTCACTACGCTGCGGCCATGCTATCTTAAAATGGAGCACAATGACCCGAGCAAAAGGACCAGGATGAGGAAACTCTGTATCTAGATAGAAAGGACCCACCTCCGCCTTCGGATGTCGAACCTCTATCCAGGCCAATAGGAAAGTTGAATGCTCGGCAACTAGAAGAAAATGCCATCTTAATATATTTGGACAACCCAACTAACACGAAAATAATCCAGATAGGCTCTAACCTTAACAAAGTGTTGGCTCAGTAATCACGCACCGTCTGGCAGTCAATCCTAACTTGAAGCCAGTTGGACAGAAAAGAAGGCTGGTGGCGCTCGAGCGCAACTGGCCAATAATGAAGTAGTGTAAAGACTTATGAACGCCAACATGATAAGGAAGTCTTTTTACCCAGAATGGTTGACAAACATAGTTATGGTAAGGAAGAAAAAAAAAAGTAGAGGGTCTGCATGGACCACACGAACCTTAACAAAGCCTGCCCTAAAGACAACTTTCCACTGCCCATGACAGACCAGATCATGGATTCGATGTTTCGACACAGCCTACTCAACTTCATGGACGCGTATTCTGGCTACAATTAGATCAGTATGCACCCGCTGCACCAGGAGAAAACCTTTTTCATAACGGACAGAGACACATACTGTTATTGGGTAATGTCATTCGGATTGAAAAATGTGGGGGCATGGGCCAACCCTAACACAAGAAAGGCTCCAGTACGGTCCCAAACGGACCCACTCGTAAGTATTGTTCAGCCCGTAAGTCAGGTGCCAAAACCCATGTCGCGCTAGCCAAAGAGGCACGTGCCTTGGGGCTTGGCCCAGGACAATAAAGTCCGAACATGAATATCAGAGTTGTCATAAGCCCAAGATCCACTCGCACGAATCAACTCTTAACCCAATCAAACATTGGATCCTAAACAGCATGCACAAGTAAGATCTTGGGCGAGATCTCCTTACTCCATCACACATTCGATATAGTAGGGACAATTGATGAGGGTACACTCGTTGTAAAAGGTGATGAAAAGGAATAAGAAATGTATGCATACACTTTGCAATTTAGATCTAGTCTTCACTCTTTCTTGCATCATTACCTGACTTAAGTATCGGAGTGCCTTCGGCCACCACAACGGTGGTCCCTGGCTAGCCGTTGTTCAATTTTGCAGGCTTGAGATCAACAAGGACAAATTTAGACACATCAACAAGTACATGTACATTTTCCTTTTTGCTCACCCTACTGACATTACCCATAGCTGGTCCTCGGTGGCGAGGCCAATAAACAACAATAATTAATGATATAGGTACTTGATGCAGTCGATTTTTGCTCCCTGCTTTTATCTTGACTTGCAAACCTGCTGACCTGAACAAGGAATGCACCTGAGCCACGGACCACCGTTGTGGTGGCCGATGACACTCTGATGCTAAAGTCAGACAAGGATCTAAGGAAGGCGTAATGTTATAATAGAGAATTTGTAGTGTACCTTAGCTTACCAACCTCATGTCTTATTTATAGTGCGGGAGTCCTGATTCGATCAGGCCATCGGTGGTGTAGTTTAGGGAAGACGATATTTGTGGAGATCCTTCTCTAATTAGGAGTTGTGCTGTGAAGGGAAGTTTCCATGTTAGCCTTACGCGGGAGATAGTTCCTAATCAGAGAGTAGTCCATAGATAGAAGTTTCCATGTGCGATGCATACTCTGGCATTTACTTCCTAGTTGGAAGCAAAGTGTTGTTGTCATGCCCGTCTGAAGCTGATCCTCGAGATACTTGCCTTAGCAGGGCTTATGGGTATTGAAGATAGTTGTGAGACACGTGGGCTTAGCAGGGTGTAATGATTTGGGTCCGTCTGGCGGACTGCATTGTACGCACTTGGAACCGCTTGGGCCGGATCAGTGTTGGGTTGACGCTTGGGCCTATTATTTCTCGAGATCATCATGGCACGTGTACGGTATAGAAGAGATGCCATTTTTTGTGTATCATCGGCTACTCCCCCTGAGTTAGTGGGCCATCGCATCGGTTCACTAAGTCATTTATTGAAAATATATGCCGCTCATGATGATTGAGTTTGAATCATTGCTTGAGCCGCATGCTTCATTAATTAAGTGTGCATCGGTTCAGTGGAGAAAAGGCAGGAAGCCAATCCCTATTTAGATCTCCCTTTCTGTAGAGATTGACTCTTCCCTTTCATTGCTTGCCGAGATTCCATTTTGTTTGTCTTTTGATTGAAAGCTTGTTTACCTTTTCCGTGGCTCGCCAAAACCATATTGATAATGTGCGTCGAGCCAAGGGCCTTCAGTTCTTTGAAGATAGGTCGGTTTCCAAGTTGGGTTTGCTGAAATTTGAAAGACGTTCGAGGTCCCAGATGACTTGCCATTCTATGCTCTGAATGATTATCAGACGTCGATGTTTCCTCCGAAAGGGTTTGTCTGTTTGCACCGCGGAATACTTCAAACTGGAGTCTGTTTTCCTGTTTTTGTTGAGATTTGGGGCTTCTTTGATTTATTTAGAATTCCTCCTGCCTAGTTGGTACCCAATGGGTACATGATCATCCTGATTATTTTGATCAGAGCGAAGAATGCTAGCGTTCACGTGACTCCGCGGGTGATCCAGTTGCTGACTTCTCCTCAACTGAATGATCATGTCGTTTGTAAGATGACGTCGCCGACCTGCTTCGAAAAGTTGCTAGATGACTTCAAGTTCTACCAGAAATACTGGTTCTTGGCTCCTTCGGATTCGAAGTACTTCAAGTTCAAGGGTCATCTGCTTGAGCGGGAGTTCAGGCCACTTCATAATTACAACTTCATTTTTTGATCTCGTTGCGCTGATTGTATGCTGATCATCGCATGTGTTTCTTTGTAGGGAGTTCCCTACGATTCCTCTTTACCCAGAGGAGCAAGACACTATGAAGACATTTCGCGACATGCCAAATATGAGTGTGGAGGAAGTCATATGTCCTACTAACTTCAGTCGCAGTGAGTTGTGGGCCAAATGGAATGTGGCCCCCACTCTTTAGCAAATGTTGAAGGTTAAGTATGAAGGTGGATGCCCTTTGAGAAAGAGGAAGGCTACCAAAGTTAAGGCTCTTACTTTGTCTGACATGAAGGGGCTTTCTGAGACGCTCGCCTCCTTTGTTAGCTTGAAGAGGTCTTGCGCTGGGACTAAGTCGGCTCCCAAACGGTCTGTTTCAGTGAGGGAGGAGCGTGAACTTGATCAGCCTGCTAGGGCAGAGGCTAAAGTATCCGGCTGGGAGAGGGACCACCTGCGATTAACAGGGGTTGAAGATGCGTCGAATCTAAGCACCGAGCAGGCTGAAGCAATGAGTGAGAAGCTGATGTTGGCTGCTGTGGTGGCTTCTATTGGTGCAGACCAATCTAGAACTGTTCTACTGGAGGGTCCTGATGAAGATTCATCTAAGGTCCCATAATCTAATCATTCCGTTGATGGGTCGTTCGACAGTGGCCGCGATAATGTGGGTTATCCTTCTTGTAGTCTGCATTGTTCCTCATCTCGTTCCAGGCCGAATACCAGGGTGATGGAGGGTCCATTGGACAATTCGCTTCCTTCTCTTCCTTTGGATTCCGCAGAGTCATCTCGCAATAAAGGGTCGGCTGCTGGTGACAAAGGGAAGTCGTGGTCGACGACCTTGGTGCACTAGCGACTACCAAGGGCGGTGTTGGCATAATTTTGCGTCCGGGAGAGCTCCATTCGGATACACGAATAAGTTTGTTTGCTCCGGATGTAGTGAAGATTAGCAATCAGGCCTGACTCCAGGAGGTTGATGTTGACTATGCTTCTAGGAAGCACATAAGCAGGCGTTACATTTGACTGATGGACCACGCTTAGAAACCCGATGAGGATATGCTAGAAGGGTGTATGGACAGGGGTTTAAAGCACCCTATGTTGAGGATATCTCATTTGAGCCAATTGGACTTCGTTGGGACGAAAGTGGAGGCGGCTCGTGAGAGGGTGTACACCATTGAGCGTGTCTTCTCGACTATGCAGAAGCAGTATTCTGATGCATTGTTCGAGATTGAGTTGTTGAAAAACAAATTGAGGAGAAAAGATTGAAATAGTCAGTCGTTGTCCCTGAGACTCAGAGGGTTCGTCTGGAAGCCCTCGAGTCTGATTTGGCAGAGGCGGTGTTGGCAAGGGACATATTTAAGCAAGAACTGGATCTGATCTTCCATGATCTGGAGGTTGCGCAGGAAGCTGCGGCTAAGATGCGCTCTAAGTTGTGGTCTTTTACTAAGGAGAACGCCATGAAGGAGGCTGAATGGTTGCCCACAGACCACAGTTAGAGGCCGACGTGGAATTCAATTATTGGGTAGCGAGAAAGGCTGAAGACCAGCTTCTTCTAGAGCAACATGAGCTCAACGCAGTTATGAGTAGCCTGGCTATGGAGCAGTCTCAGGTTGATGCGTTGACTGGCAAGCTGGAGTTGTTGGAGCGTGAACTTGCTGAAACAAAGACACGTGAGGAAGGGCTTCTCAAGGTGCATGACAAGTGGGAATTCCGATGGATCGTGCATGGAAGATTAAAGCTGTCGACGCTGATGAAGGAAGAGCATCGGGGATGGGACTCTACGTATTATAAGAATATGTCTTATAGAGACTTCGGAGTGGTCTCTGCATCATTGGAAGAAGAGGGCGATATGGATCATGACGCTCAATCTTAGGCGCGTATGGACGCAACTTCTGCTCCTTCCCCTATTAAGCTTAGTTCTCCCGCATCTGTACCCCCTCCTGATGAGGAGTAGGCTTTGTACCTTTGTACTTTTTTGTTTCAACTGTTAATGAAAACATGTTTATTTTGAGTACGACTTGTACTAGCATTATGTTTGGTCTTCTTGTCACGCGTTTTCCATTTTGCCTTGTTGTTTTACTTTGACACAGGTCTGGTTGAGTTAGCAGGAAGCCTAGTGGTTTGTCTGCTATTGAGAGTTTAACCATTCATGTCGCGAATGAATATGACCCGTTCTCCTATGAGGTCTTAGAGTCATTATCGCTCGGTTACATCTAATAGTGGGTGTTCTGCGGATGGTTTGGCAGTGGGTAATGCTATCCAGATCGTAGCTCATCATTCAGATAACGGAGCACATGCGGTTGGTTTGGCAGTGGGTGTTCTGCGGAAGGTTTGGAGACTTAAGTTGCTTATGTGACTGTCGGTTGCAACTGCTGGCATGAGTGAACTGTGGTAGCGGAGCACATGCGTTGTCTTTGAGCTAGAACGTTTGTCCAGAGTCAGGTTTTATAAGCTCGGGCTAACATTCCATGTAACGCTCATTCACGTGTCAGCGGGTTGGTTTTTAGGTCGGCTTGAGTGGCCATTGATGATAATAGAATGTCAACTTGGGTGAATGTGAAGACGTTGCTTGAGCTGCAATTTATTTCGGCGATTGTTGTTTTGAAAGGGAGCGATGGTTGCATGGCGAGCCGTTGACATCAGTCGGGGCTGACTGGGCTCCCACTTTCTGATCCATACATACCCACGCGGAGCGGATTACAAGTTTGGGATGTGACAATTATGCGATCATGGTCTGTTGAAGAGCGACGATCCCGTGGCAAGCCGTCGACATCAGTTTAGGACTGACTAGGATACCACCTTCCAAACCATTTACACCTGCGCAGAACAAACTACAAGTTTGGGACGAGGGGATTCGGCGACCATGGTTTGTAGAAGAGCAGTGGTCCTGTGGCAAGCCGTCGGCATCAGTTCAAGACTAACCAGGTTCCCACCTTCCAAATCATTTACACCCGTGCGCATCAAGCTACAAATTTGGGAGTTTTCGGCAACCATGGTTTGTAGAAGAGCAGTGGTCCCATGACAAGCCGTCAGAATCAGTTCGGGACTGACTAGGCTCCTACCTTCTAAACCATCTACACCCACGCGGAGTGAACTACAAGTCTGGGGGTTGGTAATTCGACGACCGTGGTTTGTTGAAAGCAGTGGTTTTGTGGCGAACCGTCGACATCAGTCGAACCTGACTAGGCTCCAACCTTCCAAACCATCTACACTCGCGTGTAGTGGGCTCCGGGTCTGGGCTTTGACCAGAAGCTGTCGTTGTCAGTCGTCACTGGTTAAGCTTACCTGATCGGGTTTGGTGATCGTTGTCTGCGAAGGGGGCAATGGTCCTTGGCGAGTTGTCGTCACCAGGCGTAATAGCGCTGATTAAACTCCCACTTCCTAAACCATCGGCATCCGCGCAACGTGAATTAGGTATCGAGATGAACCAGACGACATCATCATCAGCCAAAGCTGACTAAGCTTGCCTAGTTAGGTAGGGATTATGCCTGTTGCGGGCGTGCAAGTCTATATCTACGGGTCGAGTGCATCGTGTAGACAAGTTTCCCTTTGAAGAGATGGGAGTACCTTAAATCATCTGGTGATATGCAAGTGTGATCCATGTGTCAAAAGTGATTAGGGTTTCTAATACTCGTGTCAGACACGTGGAAGAATATCGCTTGAATAGTGGGATGGGCCCGTAGAGGAAGAGCTAGGGTTTGTCATAGGATCAAACGCTACGTGTACATCGTAGATTGCATGGTCACGCGTACGACATAGATCGCAAGACGGTTGAATATCGGTTACTCCCTTACAATTAATGGGGTTGTGTGCAGCATCATTAATTGGATAAACGTGGTCTTGTGCAATTTCCTTGGGAACCGTCGTCTCCTCGTTTCCCATACGATATTCAATGCTGACAGTCAATGTTGAAGAGCCTGTTTGGTGAACTACTATTTCTATATAATGGTGTTTTTTCATCTTTGTAGGCATTACCTTTCATAAAACACACCTCCTCAGATGCTTTATTCAAATAACGTGCTTTGGATTTTTCAAAGGCTGAAGGAAGATCTCCAATGCTAGAGTCTTTGAATGTTCTGACATTTGCATTGATGAGTCATGATAAGACCTGCTGTTATGCGTGGTCACCTGCTATGGGTGAGCACCCAATTGGTTCACTGAGACCTTGTAAAATTTTCTCGTATTGCGAAGAAGAGTTATGGATTTCCTCCCAAGGGATGAGTCTGTCATTTATTCGCCAACGCTTTGGTGTTCCCTTGTGCCACTCTGTCTGTTAGGAGACACTCCCTGCGGCTAGCTTAGGGTTGATCAAAGTGTTGGCAGATTCGTCGTCGCTTCCGGGGGTTGTATTTCTGAGTCACCCCGAGTATCACACATGAGAGAAGTGTCCTCGCTTGGCAGCACTATGATAACTTAACTGCTTCGCTGCTTGCGGTCATCTTTGTTTGTCCTCTTCTATCTCCTTTGGGAGGCCGGATGTCGGCTTGTAGATGTCTACAACTTGTTGCAAAGTCCACATTGCCGTAGGCGAGCCATTTTTTCGGGGTGATTTGGCGGAACAATTAGTTATGCTTGTCCTTTCAGCCATTTTTTGAACTTTTGCCCTTGATCGCGGGACACCTTCTTCGGAGGAGTCGCTGAGTGGAGTCTACTTTGGGTACCTTACCTGTCGCTTCTGAGTCTTCTTCTGGAGTCGGACTGTTTAAGCGAGTATTTACTGTATGTTGCATCAGATTCAGATGCTTGTAGTTTGTAGTCTTTTGTACCCGCCTCTGGACGATCATTGTTACATTTTTCCAATAATCAATAGAGTGTGTTTGCGCAATTCTCTTTTATTTCTTATAAGCTCCTAAGAATTAAGAATTTCCATTGACTATGGAAAGGAAACTAAACAACTGAATAGACTAACTGTTGGCGGAGAGAGGTCGACCTGACCCTGAAGTGAATTCGCATGGCCTTTTCTGGATCGTTAGTACCTTCAGCGAACTGCCAAGCTTCGCTGACGTCGTTGAGGTTACTGAAAAGTAAACCTTGCATGAGAGTTTTCTTCTACGCCGATTGATTGTCAAGGGGTTGTGCTCCTGTCTGCAATGACCCCTCCGCTTTGAGTGGAATAATTTTTCCACAGTTACTGGGTCTGGCTTCTGTTCAACTTGTTGTATGGGCTCCAGTTGGATCTGGGAACATTCCATCTGCTTCAGTGTAACATAATGGCAACCTCGTGCTGGTGGTTGGTCCTTACGTATTGTTCATTCCAAGTGGTTAGCGGTATACTTGACACACTGGTAAAGAGTGGAGACTACTGCTTCCATCTGGTGAAGCCACGGTATTCCCAAGATGAGGTTATAGGTAGACGATGCGTCCACTACCATGAAGTCCAAGAATATGACTTTTCTTAGTTGTGGCTCTCCTACCACCACTGCTAACCTTATCTTTTCGATGGGGAAACATTTCTCTCCGCTGAATCCAATCAATGGGTAATATGAACATGTCAGGTTCTTCTCCTTGAGGTTCATATTGCGGAACGCGTTGTAGAATATGACGTTGAGGGAACTTCCCGTATCCACCAGGGCCCTCTTCACTTCCCACCTTGCGATAGAGACCGAAATGATGAGAGTGTCATTGTGCGGTGTGTGTGAAGGTTAAGGTGGGCATGGGGCTTTGCACCCTCGAGTAGTATACACGTCTGTCTTCATTTGTGGTATTTGTTGTATATAAGATGATCTTAGATCTGTCTCGGGGTCCGTCATTGCTGCTGCTGTTATGGGAATGTGAGTTTGCTGCCCATGCGTTGTTGGCACCGCTGGAAGTAGTGGAGTAGTGCCAGTCTGAGCGTTTGACGTGTTCCCTTGTTCTCCATTGTTGTGTGATCTAGTGGTCACCATCTTTTTGTATTATGAAGAGAAATGATGCTAGTGATTTGTTATGAACTTTGTTGTCCCCACGGACGGCGCCAAACTGATGCAGTCGATTTTCGCTCTCTACTTTGACCTTGACTTGCAAACCTGCAGACTTGCACAAGGAACGCACGTGAGCCACGAATCACCGTTGTGGTGGCCGATGATACTCTGATGCTAAAGTCAGACAGGGATCTGAGGAATGTGTAATGCTGTAAATATGGAATTTGTAGCATACCTTAGCTTACCAACCTCATTTCTTATTTATAGTGCTTAAGTCCTGGTTCAACTAGGCCATCAGTTGCATAGTTTAGGGAAGAAGATCTCCGTGGAAATCCTTTTCTAATTAGAAGTTGTGTTGGAAAAAGAAGTTTACATGTTAGCCTTGTGCTCCTAAATACGCGGGAAATAGTTCTCAATAAGATAATACTCAATAGATAGAAGTTTTCATGTGCGACGTATACTCTAGTATTTGCTTCATAGTTTGAAGCAAAATGTCGCCCAATGCAGATCATCGAGATACTTGCCTTAGCAGAGTTTATGGATATTGAGGATATCTGTGAGACGCGTGGGCTTAGCAAGCTGTAATGATTTGGGTCCGTTTGGTGGAGTACATTGTACGGACTTGAAACCGCCTGAGTCGGATCAATGTTGGGTTGACGCTCAGGCCTATTATTTATCGAGATCGGATAGACCGTTTTGGTGTATGATAAGCACTCATCCGGCACAATCATTAGCTATCGAGCAGCAGCTGCTTTGGAGTGGAGTAGATGCACTCTCAAATTTGTTTCGCTGAAATTTATTTACAAGTTTAGCTCTGACTGGAAGGACAAATAATGAAATGAAAGCAAGCGTTTCCACTTGGCAAACGTCTTTCTCTCTACTTTCCGCGTCTCTCTCTAGGTCCAGACGGCGTTTACCAGTCCACGCGCAATTCCACTGGTCCTCTTTGATCTCATCTTTGCACAGTGAGTTTAAACTAACCCCTTTGGACTCCCACTCAGATCTCCTCCATTCCCTTTCCCTTCCCTTTTTACTGCTAAATACAAACCCCAAACGTAAAAAACAAACACCTAGACTGCAAAATCAGAATGAATCCCCCTTGCCTTTGTTATTGTTGGGTGACGGTCAGTTAACACAAATGTTAAATTCCAAATGGAATCCAAGCAGAAGCAGCAGCAGAGACTGAAACCCAAACTAGAACGTAGAAATGCAATCAAGAACATCGATTACCAAGTGGACGACTCATCTACATCTTCATCTATACGCACTCGTTCGCTTGATGTCTCCTTCTACGCTTCTTCTTCAGATAATCGAACCAGTTTCCGAATCGTTGGTGGTAGTGATGCCGAGATTGATCGAATTTGCTGGAATTTAGGGCTTTCTGGTCCGGAAGAATTTGCAATTCCTACTGCAGCTTGGGAGGCTCGTAAGACCAAATCTTCATCCTCCGCCACCTCCTCTTCTTCTATCTTCCCTCACTCTCGCTTCCATCAACTATCCCAAGATACTCCTCCCTCTCCTCCAAGTACAGCAGATATTGGTATTGAACTCAAACAAGATGAAGATGATGAAGTCAAAGGGAAAGAGCTTTCTACTGGGAAAGAGCTTTCTACTGGTGATTCGTCCACCGGGCCAACTAAGAACGTGTCTTCTTCTTCTTCTTCAATTGGTGGTGCCAGAGGTGGAATTAAGGGGGTCCGACCACCTACTTTAGCTCCCCCACCATCCATTTTGCTCCCACCCATTGATGATAATTTGAGTGGTTCTACTTGGGATATTTTACGCGATTTTGGGCCTCCTCAGGATAACAACCGCTCTGCTTCGAAAGCACGGATAGTGGATACAACAAGCTCGTCAGATGATGATGATGATCATCATAAGTACCCTATTGAGGAAGAAGAGGAAGAGAGCAGTAGAGCAATTGTGGAGAGAGAAGAGGATTTAGTAAGATTAGGAGAGACTTCGCTTCATCTATCTGAATCTTGTTCTTTCAGTGATGAGGGCGAAGACGGGGATTCTTCAAGTACCACCACTGACCCCATGTACGTTATATCCCCCAATGCCATTTCTAGATTTAGACGGAACATCAACTCCTGGACTAAAGGTACCCTTTTGGGAAGTGGGTCGTTCGGAACTGTGTATGAAGGTCTCAGTGAGTATGTACTACTACTATTCCTTGCTTATTTTCCTCTTAACTTTTTTTTGTTAATGGGAATAGCATTATTTTATACATAATTCATTAATCACGGAGCATCTCATTATACAATTACACCACTGCACAAGTATTACATTACACACAAATGTTGGGGGCTTATGTAAAGAATTCAAGAAAAGGTTATTCGGTTCGAAGAGACCGGGTCTATCATGTTTAACCTATGTAACAATGACAGAGACACGGGTATGGGTATGGGTATGGGTATCTGACACGTATACAAGGTGTTGGACATGCCGGATACAAGGTGTTGGACGTGTTGGTCAAAAAACACAACACGAGATATGCTAGGGATGGCCAGAAAAACACAATACGGGACGCTAAGGACATAACAGAAAATACAATATATGACACGCTAGGGACACCTGGAAATTTTAGTATTATTTATTTTTTCGACAGTAAGAATTGGATTAATTCATTCACTTGTAGGTCAATATTACTATACATGTACTACTAATTTTTCATCATATGCTCGTAACATTTGTAAAGAATTGTAATTTCTAAAAAATGTGAAAAAGTTGATGATCTAAGCATGAAGCGTCCGATGTGAGTATCCATGAGTTTCGGCACGTGTACCAACACATACCCATTGACACATTTTTTTATTTTTTATAAATAGCATATCCTTCTTACATAGTGTTTAACAGAGAAACAAACCGAGCTGTGAATTCCTTAGCAAGAGTTGAGAGCCAGTTAAATTGTTACTTTGCATTCTTCAATTGTGTAGTATCTTAGCTACTGTAGATCAAGCTGATTATCACAGCAGCTTGGTATATAAGATGCATGTAGGCTCCCGGCACATGATTAGGACCCTCTTGGGTGCCAACCTAGTTCGGACGCTTGAGGAGTCTGATGATGTAATTGCTTTTGCTCAAGTTTATACTGTAAGGGTATCTATACTTTAAGGGTATCCTGCCTCTAGTTTTCAGTTTTGATAATAAAGGGTGGGTCTCTCCAACCTCTGCTTGCCTTATACCCATCATCTTTATTTTCTGTTACGATCCTCGTTATGGACCTTCCCCTCCTGGACAACTCGGGCTTTTGGGAGAGTTGGTTGGTTCATAACAATTGGTATCAGAGCCAAACCCCACATCTAAGGTTCGAATCTTGGCAGGGCGACCTATAGGCTGGATTAAAATAATTTAGCATTATGTATGGGCATAGTGCTAAGTTGTTGAATACTGGTAGCTGAGAGAAGGCTCATTGGGCCAGTGTCGATAGAGTGGGCCGACGAGGACGTCGGCTTTGGAAACGTGGGGCAATGTTACGATCATTGTTATGGACCTTCCCCTCTTGGACAACTCAGGCTTTTGGGAGAGTTGGTTGGTTCATAACATTTTCTTGTCCAACTCTTTGGCCATCTTAGCTTAACTCAACATTAGGGAGAAGGACAGTAGGGAGCAGTGGAGCATGTACAACACAATGATAGATCGGTGTTGAAGGAGCATCCGAGGTTAGAGGAGTTGTGGGTGATGATGGAGGTGGGCTACTGGGCTCGAATACTTAATTATATTTGAATTAAGAGCCACTTTTGAGAAAAAAAGGACTTTGTGATGGAGAAAGCCATCTTATTAGAGATAAATGGTGAAGCGGGACCTACAAACACAATGAAGGAAGAAATGGCAGGAGAAAAAGAGGGGGATACTGCATTAAGAATATGAGTTTCCTTGAAGAAGACTATGGGTTCTCTTGAAACCTAGATAACCAAATTTGTTCTTTTTTTTTTATCGATTTGTTTCTTGATGGATGACATCTTCTGTACTTTCTTATCATATGTGAGGGCAAAAAGGAAAACGAAAATCAAAAAGAAGAAAGAAATGACATAATAAGAATAATGTATAGGCTTCCGGCACAAGCCATTGGAAGATGGCTACTTTCAAGTGGCTTCTCTAAGGTTTTGATGCTTTTGGAGGCTGCTTTTAGGGATCAGCGTGCTTTTCAAAGCACTGATTTTTTTTTTTGGGCTCATTGTTTGTAAAGTGCCACAAACCTCTAGAAAAAAAAAATCTGTCAAACAAAGCGATTGTGTTTCGAGGGAAGAACTTTATATATGCGACGTCAAATTATATTGTGTGATCTTTCTCTCTTGTCCATTAACTGTCATCTGTATTCTGCCAATCATTAAAACAAGAATCTTACATATACTGGATGATATGTTAATTTAAAAAAAAAAAAAAAAAATTCATACTTCTAATATGTAAGATAAAAAGCTTTGTCATTGTTCTATTTTTGCGTGTTCTGACTGACCATGCATTGTCATTGTGTCTCAAAATGATATTATAGGGAAAACAACTTGCTTGGAGTTGATTTAGTTCACATGATTAAAAGCATTTGACTGTATTGCCATTTGTTCAGTTAGTGTGTTCAATAAGGTGTGATGTAAGAATAGTAGGTTATGAAAGAAGTCTTGTCATGTATTAGCACAAAATTTTCATATGTGCAAGGAAAAGAAGTGGAAAATAAAATAAAATTCAAGTTGATAGAGAATCTATCCTTCGAGACCTTTAAAGTGAATTCCTCTATGGGGTATATGATTTCTATATGAATTAGTGGCTCAAAGAGGCTTGGTTTTCATATTAAGTTTGGTTACAATACCGACATTGGTAGGAGATGGAATCTGGCATACATTACGGCTTGCTAAAAATTGGAGAGATATACTACCTCTTTGATAGATCAAAACCTGGGACCTGTTAGATAGGGATAGCGCTATCAAACATGGATCAGGATTAGGTGAAGATCTGAGTTTATAAACGCTGAGCCTCTTTCAAATACCAGCATAAGTTTTTGAAAATTGAGGTCAGCCTAATGAGCTTAAAACTCAACTGGATTTGAGCACATCGAAATAATAGGTCAAGTATGGTAAAAGTTATTCACTAATCTGAGAAGTCTTTACTGGAAATTGTGAGTGAATCATCAACAGAAAAGTCTTTGGTAGATATTCTTTTAGGCTGTAGCTGGAGGCTTTGATGTAACATTTTACTAGATGACAGAGCCGAGTTGTTTCATTGTTTGGTTTTTGAATCAATGCCATGGTGCCCACTGACTCAATAGTTAGTAACCAACCTTCCTCTCAGTTGAGTCCATCGTGTATTCACTGAGTCTGTCATTTATTGGAACTCTGTTCAAGATTGGACACTAGGAAACCTGAACTATCATAATTAGAGCTGTGAGGAAAGAAACCACTCTGATACCAGGTCATTTGTTGGCAATGCAGTTAGTTACCTGTTTCAATAATTCTATTGATGCAAAGCTATATAAGTCCCAGGAAATTACAGTCTTTTGCATTAGACTAGTTGGACGCTGGTTAACATTGTACTGGGTTTTGGGTAAATGTAGTGAAGTCAAGTAGACAATCATAGAGTAACTGCAAAGTGGAACTTGTCTTTCAATTTGTTGTCCTCTGATGCTTCTTTGAAATGGCTATTTTCTTACTAAATAATGTAGGAAAACTATACTAATGCACCATCATTTTTGCCGCTCTTCAAATCTTTTCCTTCTGCAGGGATGGATTCTTTTTTGCTGTAAAAGAGGTCTCCTTGCTTGATCAAGGAATTCAGGCCAAGCAGAGTATCCATCAACTTGAGCAGGTGAGAGAGTCAAGTATTCTAATGTGTTCTTTCCACATCAAACCATGAGCATGAATATACTTGATGAGCATTTTGTGAGACTGGCTCTAAAAAATGTTTACACATAAAAACAATTATTTCCTAACATTTTCCTTTTCATTGGTTCAGGAAATTTCTCTTTTGAGTCAGTTTGAGCATGAGAACATAGTTCAGTATCTCGGCACAGACAAGGTATATTTCTTAGCTAGCTCTTGGTGTTGACTGTGTGGCATTTTCCCATTTTATTTGTGGCATGGGTAAGCAAGGGGCATAGAGGAAATTGATTGTAACATAGTCATGCTCCCGGTTTGGATAGCCTTTTAACACCATGAAATTATGAAAATGATTTTTGCAACTTTATAGGTGAATAAAGGTGATGAAATGCATTTGTCTTTATTATTTTCCATAGTTAGATCTAAATCTAAGTCATCAATTGAAATTTTCCTTATTGGGGATCTTGGTCTGAGGAACCTCGTTTACTATAGAATTATTGTAGAAGATTTATTTGATGGGGGCCATATTGAATGGGCAGGAGCTTTGTGTCGTCAATATATTTCCTGTTCTTTCCGCCTAAACTTGTTAATTTCTACCTAGACTGTTTCTCCATTCTCACATCTGTGTTTCTAGCATTTGCTTCCATTTTGCAATTCGAGAATTCCATCTTTTGTTAACAGGCCATGGATTCTGATGGGGTGGGAAAGCTTTAACACGAGCATTCACAAAAATTACAAATTAGTATTTACTTATGTTGACTTATTGAATCAGTCAAGGCAGAAAAAGGTATCTGAATTTACAGCTCTCAGCATGCATGGATTACACCTAAATATTAATTCGGTATCTTGAGGTGTGCATCCAGCGGTTGAGAGCCAGGAATACTGATACCTGTTTTTTTTTTTTTTTGCTTGATGTATTAAAAATTCCAGTTATAGCTAAATATAATGATGTTATCCAATTTGGATGGGTGCATTGGCGAGCAAAGATTTGCCCAATTGGCAGACCTCCATTGGATAAAATGATGTGACAATTTATATCATTATGCCATTGCTCTCAAACTAAAAAACTGGGTTCACCAGAAAATGGGTTCTGTAAAAATTTAAAACTGAGACTGGTATTATTTGAAGATCGCCGATCAACCTAGTAGAGACGAATGGGGATTAGATTAAATCTCCAATGCCCATATTTGCAGTGTGCAGACAAGAATAAGGACCTAAGCTTTTTGTTCATTAGCCTTTTGCATCCCTTAACAAAGAATACTTGGTTCTCTAACCTTCACTCTTGACATGTTATTCACCTTTAGACCTTTCGCCATGTTGTTTGTATGGTGTTGGATTCTGGCATCACAGTCCTGCCTTCTTTTTGATGAAGAACGAAGCTATTACATTCCATATTCATGTTTTTAGTTTATCTTTTCATGATCTCGCAGTTACTTGATTACGGTAATTGTGTTTGTAGTGTTATTTATTACACCTATTTTTTGTCAGGATGATGGAAAACTCTATATCTTCCTTGAGCTTGTTACACAAGGTTCGCTTGCACAATTGTATCAGAAGTATCATTTACAAGAAAATCTTGTTTCTGCATATACAAGGCAGATTCTCCATGGTTTGAAGTATCTTCACGATCGCAACGTGGTTCACAGGTTATACAACTGAACTTGTTCAGAATATTTGTGATTGACTAAATGAAAGGACTTAAATACTCTTGCTACTAAGTAAAAGGACTTAAGTAGTCATTACTAAGTAAAAAGACTTAAATACTCTTGCTAGGCTTTTCCTGGTGATCATTCTCATTCTCTTTTAGGTGATATTGTGCAAAAAGCACCACCTTTCTGGCAAATTTTTTTGTTGGACAACTTGGGGCAGCATTTCATTTGTCACACTGGCATCCTTCGGAACCTTATTGCATCCCTGATCTGATTTAATAGGATGAATTGAGACGGTTCAACACACTTTAATGTAGTTTATGTCAAACTCATTTAGGTGTATGTGCTAGATATTTCGTACCTGCATCAGGCATTGATGTATGTGCCTGTGTCCTCGTCTCTTATCCGATTTGTTGTAATTGATACTTTCTCTAATGTCCAAAGCGGACATAGGCACATGAAAAGCACTTTGCAATTTCCTCCACAAACAAAAACCGATAAAGCACCAGATATTCTTGATACAGAATTGTCCACGTGTTTTACCATATGGTTTCCTATATTAAAGCTTCATAAAGCATTTATTTTATTTGGAGTTTGGATTTCATGCCATGATACCAAACCACTTTATCCTCTTACCATGAAAAATATGATAAAAACTAATGATCAATGATAAGATGGATCTCATTTCGAATATCAATCCTAATTCATTTGATTTATGCACTAGTTCCCAACATACATGTTTAATACTGTCAAATCACTGATCAAAAAATAAAATAAAATAAATTGGAGTGCAAGAAGAAACTAGGAGTGGAGAGAAGGGAGAAGAGAGAAGAGAGGTTGAGGTATTTCTATACACACACAAAGTGTTGTATGATTTGACTCGACTCGGCATGCAGACGGTTTGAATCGATAAACAAATCGGATTTCACCTAAATTGGAGTGAATCGTCACCGATTCAGGGATGAAATCGTTAAATCGCGATTGAAAGACAATCATTTAATTTATATGCTTCTTACAAAAGGAAGAAAACCAACAGAGAAAAAAAAAGGGAAGAAGAACAATAGTCAGATACCTGCTCAGATCAGGATAAGATCCGCTCCAACACAAGCTCTTTCCCTCGGCTCCGGCTCAGATCCACTCGTTCTCGAGGCCAATCCCTCAAATCCACTCAGATATGCTCCTTCTCGAGTTGTTTTTGCCTCATATTGGTTCGAAGAAGAAGCTGTTTTGACCGATTGTTGAAGGAGTTGTTCATTAGATTGGTTCCTTTAGATCCTCCTACTGGTAGCTGTTTCGACCGAGACACAGGTGCGAGACAGACACAATTTCTTCCCTTCAAACCCCTACTCTTACTTTGAGTGAACTCTACTATCTCTGCTAGAGAGAACTTCACGTATGTTTTTTTTTGGTGTTTTTATTCTTTATGAAGGTGAAGATGTCATGGACTCCTAAACAAATACATCTTATTAATTATTATAATTAAATTCCTAAAGAAACATAAATCATTATGAAACCCTTATTTTCCAGAGTCTGTATTTCTCTTTTAAAGTGAAAAAAGATCTCCAAAAGAATAATTTTGAGACCTGTAAAGACTACAGAGAATGTAAGTAAAAAAAAATGATAAATTCCAAAATGAAGGCAAAAGTATATATGTTAATATATAACATATACTATATATATTATAATTAAAAAATCTTACGATATGATACGATTTACGATTCAGTAACACTGCACACACATATATATATAAAATCAGAAAAGTAATAATAGATGATAACCTGTGTTTTCAAACAAACAGAGCGAAGCAAAGTGTTCAACTAGCTAAAATGTCTAGGCATGTGGCATACGCCTGATTGACTGCCTTACGCAAATTTACATTTTAAATTAAAATAAATTTCGTGACTATGCAGGAGACCATGCTTAGTTTGTTACTTCAATTCCATGGCAGCACACATCTTGCTCACATGTATTAATGAAAAAGAAAATGTGTGGATTAAACCCGGGATAACTTGTACAAGTTTTGCCACGAATGGTCCTCAAGATGCGGGCTACAACATGTTATGTAATATTTAGTCAGAGGCATTCGACTTCTCTGATCTAAAAACTTTTAAAGAATGTTAAAATCATGGTTTAAAGAATCTATGAAAGTTATAACATGCTGGGAGCAGTGGAAAAGCACACCTCTGGTTGGTGCACAAAAATTGTAATCTCGTGAGGGTAGTGGTTATACGGGGATGTTTCTGTGACACGATCACATCAGTGGAAACTGCAGGCACCCCTGGGTATCAATGTTTTCAGTGCATAAAACAGTGACAATGGAATTACATGAGGGGTGTTAGTTGTTTTAAAAGGCTTGACTGGTAACTTCTCAGGGCTCTGTGGTGTACAAAAATAAGCCCACAAAATAGTGTGAAAAATAACACGTTTTCCATACTGTGTGAGGGGTTCAAAGTGCACAAGTAACATGTTGTTTTGTTCAGTCAGGTGAACAAAATGTTAGTGGCTGAAACCCATTGACACCCCACCCCCCCCACAAAAAAAAAAAAAAAAAAGAGAAAAATAATAATAAAATCAATAAATACTAATATTTCAAATAGAAAGATATCGTAGATTTGTCACGTTTCATACTGCACATACTTCATCTGTGTCCTATCTATGCTTTATAGCATGTGGAAGGTACGTTTGCAGGTTGCATCTTTTAGTGTTGGGCCCTTGGAGGGTTTCTCTGAAGATCATGTGATGAACTTCCTTGTTGGAGTGAGAGGCTTTTCTTCTTCTTCAAGAGCATTTGCGACAAAATTTGAAATGACACTGATTTCCCATTGTGCAAGTTCCATAAACTCATGAGACCAATAACCTAAGACATCAAAAGAGGGTATAATAACACGCAGCATAGTATGTGGTTTAATTGTCCAGCAAGTTCATGATTATCTTTGGTGATATGTTTCTTCCCTCATTTGTTGGGATTCTGCAATTTCTGAACATTTAAGTCGTTTGTGGACATCATGTGTACATGCGTGTTCCCAATTTCTGAGAATTTAGATGATGCACATGCTTTTGATAGATGCTCTTTATTGTTGTTGACAGGGATATCAAATGTGCTAATATATTGGTGGATGCGAGTGGATATGTGAAACTTGCAGATTTTGGATTGGCAAAGGTTTTATTACTTGTCAGTCTTGCATATGTTATGTTTATCTTATTTATTGTGACTTTGTTTTTGACATTTCTAGTTTTTGACCTTCTCAGGCAACTAAATTCAATGACGTAAAATCTTGCAAAGGAACAGCATTCTGGATGGCCCCTGAGGTTCGCACTTATGCTTTTACAATGTCACGCTAAATAATTAATACTGTAATTGGACCCTCTAAACTTGTCCAGATTGCATTCACGAATTCTCTGCTTCTTCCCTCAAAGAATTTTATATTGTGCTGCCATATACCTTGAAGTTACGAATTGAGTAACATGCCAAAGTTTGTGCCTTTGTGGGTAATGAAGTTGTATCTGGCTTCAAACTTCAAACATGTCAAAGAAGAGCTCCCTCGCTAAAAAAGGCATCACCCAACTCAAATGGAATAACATGCCAAAGTTTGTTGCCTTTATGGGTAATGAAGTCGTATCCAGCTTGAAACTTCAAACGTGTCAATAAAGAGCTCCCGTGCATAAAAAGGCATCACCCAACTCATATCTGACTTCAAAAGGAAGGAAACCAAAGGGGTGGTCAATTAATTTTTTTATATTTATGCTAGGGCCTGATTTTATCAGCAGCCATCCTGGCCATCTTCATCTCTTGAGAGTATCAATGCCATTGATCACAATATCTCAATCCTGTGGAATATATTGTCACTTTCTTTGTTCATGCCTACACAAGTGTTAAGTCACTAGTTGGAACTTGGAAGGAGTCCTTGGTGTGTATCCTCATAGAAGAAGCTTAGAAAACAAACTGGTTTTTTTTTTTTTAATATCTAATTGGGGCATTTATAAAACCTGGAATTCTTCAAAGTGATCTCTCGCAAATTGCATAAAACTTATTAAAAGTTCTAGCGCTGAAACTTTTGCCTTGCTGTAATAGTGGAATTATAATTTTTCCTGAAAAGGTTTATGGTTTTCAATAAAAAATGGGATGATCTTTCTTAAAAGAAAAGTTTGAAAAGGTTCATTTCGAGATCCATAGGTTTACCAATAGTAAGTTGATAAAAATAACCAAATTATTGTTGATTGATGCAAGCAACAACGAGCAAAGGTTTGTGTATTTTAGGACCAACATTTAATAAAAATAACGAAACCCTTTCTATTAATGTGTATCTCAAGGCGCTCAAGATGCATGCTTCACGTTTGGATCCCCGAGGTCCAAAGATCTTGATCCTGAAGAAACTGCTAATAGACCATAACTGAAATGTGCCTAGAGGAGTGCAAGAATTGTGCCATTTCACAAAGTAGCGGGTAGGAAATCTGAAGTGCTTTGTTGCATGCTCAGAGTCAACGACACCTTCAATGCAAGTGGAAGGTGTGGTTAGAGATGGTGCATCATTTTGTTCGAAACTATGTTTTTAGATCTCTGTTGGCATCTCTTCCAAGACTTTATTTTTTTTCTTCAACTTGGAGAATCCTTGTGCAACACCTTAGTCACGCCTTAGTCAAAATGGTTGGCAGCTAGGCACATAATACATCCCTAATTTTTGAAAAGCATCTCGAACAAAGAGATGAACATGAAAAGAATGGATATACAAACAACTTAAATCACAACTAGTTCATTTTGACACTTCTGAAAGTTCTTTTTAAAAAAGTCCCCACTATAGCAGCATCTCGCCAAAGCTCTAGCGACTGACCTTGGCACCTCGCCTTAATGCGCATCGCTCCTGTCAAAGTGGAATGGGTGGTGTAGTGGTACCTACAAATGAAATGTTATCAACGACATTGAAGATGATGTGGATACTAAACTCTGGTAGCTGGTCGAATTCGTACGCATTATCCTTAATCATCATCATCATCATCGTCATCAAAGCCCATTCCCGATATTTTCGGAGTCGGCTACATGGATTTCGATTCTCCAAGCAATGCGGTCTTCCCACATATCCTCGCCTACTCCAAGCTCAAGGATGTCTTCATTCACTGCCTTCATCCAAATTTTCAACGATCATCCTCTCCGTCTATACCCTCCATTAACTTGCCAATCTAGACATTTTCTAATTGGCGCCGTGCTTGGTCTCCTCTGCACGTGACCAAACCAAGTTAAACGCTTTTCTCTAATTTTGTCATCAATGGGCGCTACACCTAAGTATCTCTTAATTCTTTTATTCCTAATTTTATCCTTACGGGTACCACACATCCACCTTAACATACACATTTCTGCTACTGTCATCCTATGTGTATGTTGTCCCGTAGTAGCCCAACATTCTGAATCGTATAGCATAGTTGGTCGAACAATTGTCTTATAGGATTTCCCTTTTAGCCTTGTAGGCATCCTTCTATCGCATAATACTCCTGACGTCATTCTCCATTTCAGCCAACCAACTTTAATCCTATGGTCTACATCTTCTCCAATAGCCTCATTCTTTTGAATTATAGATCCTAGATATAAAAAAACCTCACACTCTGGGACTTCCACGCCTTCGATCTCAATTGCATTACTCCTCCCTCGTGATTCACAATTGCACACTAGATACTCCGTCTTCGAACGACTAATTCTAAAACCCTTACTCTCTAAAGCCTCCCTCCACCTATCCAGCTTCTGACCTAAACCTTCATTAGTCTCATCAATCAAAACAATATCATCTGCAAATAACATGCACCAAGGTACATCTTCTTGCAGATGTCTCGTCAACTCACCCATGACCAAAGCAAATAGGTATGGACTTAAGGTTGACCCTTGATGTAGTCCTACTAACACTGGGAATTCACTGGATATCCCACCCACTGAGCGAACACTTGTTACCACCCCTTCACACATATTCTTAATGATATCGACATACCATTGAGACACTTTCTTCCTTTCAAGCACCCACCAAATTAACTTCCTGGGGACCCTATCGTAAGCTTTCTCCAGATCAATGAAAACCATATGCAAACTCTTACGTTCCTCTCGATATTTTTCTATAATTTGCCTCGGCAAGAAGATGGCCTCCGTAGTAGACCTACCCGGCATAATTCCAAATTGATTCTCTGAAACCGTGGTTAAACTTCTAAGTCTCCGTTTTATAACCCTCTTCCAAAGTTTCATCGTATGACTCATAAGCTTTATCCCTTTATAGTTCGAGCAGTTCTGAATATCCCCTTTGTTCTTATAAATTGGCACCACAATACCATGCCTTCACAAATCTGACATTTTTTTAGTTTCTAAAATCCTATTAAAGAGCCTAGTTAGCCATTGAATCCAAACTTCTCCCAGACATTTTCACGCTTCAATTGATATATCATCCGGTCCAATTGCCTTCCCTATTTTCATTCTTTTTAAAGCTTCTCTCATTTCTGTAGCACTAACTCTGCGATGGAACACGCAGTGTCTCCTTTCCTGTGAAGCATACCTCTCAAGTTTAACTCCCCTACATGTTGCATTTGGTAGGTTCCAAAATCCCTAATGCGCCAAATAATTGGAATTTGGCCAATAAGATGCATATGAAGCTTGTGATTACGACGTTGACACTGTTGATAAATTATAACAAGGCTGCTGAGTTGAAACTAACTTTGCGAGGTAGGAATCAACATGTTGCTTGTATTTGGCACAAGTGACTGACCAACTGGCTAGAAATTTGTGGCATATGGGTTAGAGCCAAATCTGCAAAGAAGTGTTATAAACAATCTGGATTGGAGAACTACCTATTAAACTATTGTCACAATTGTTATGAGCAACTCAACATTGACAACATTCCAAGTCTTCGGGTGGTCATTTGCCAAGCCCCACAGTAAGTCACCCACGCTTTTGTTAACAAATTTCGTTTGACACCTTTGTCAATGGATGAAATGTTGATGAAAGCTATATAATAATAGATCACATTCCTTTCTATAACTTGCAACAAAAGTGTCATGCAAGCTTTGTATCTCATGTAAACAGGCCATCTGTCAAAAAATTAGTGTTCTAAAAATCAGTCTAAGCAGGACCTGGGCGCTAGGCGGCTAAGAGCCGCCCAGGCGGGCTAGGTAGCCTCCTAGGCTGGTTTTTGAAATTATTTTTTAAAAAAATTATTTTCAGTTTGAAAAAAAATTAAGACTTTTTTTTAATACATTTTGCATATGCATCAAGAGCATTGAATTAGAAGTAATTTATATGCTTTTATGCTTACTTTTATAAATTATAAATTATAATAAATAAATAAATAAATAAACCACCTAGGCCCCCACCTAGTCATCTGGGCGCTAGTCCCCTGCTCGCCGCCAACCTACGGCCTAGCATTTTTTAGAACATCATCATCAAAGCCCATTCCCGAGATAGCATTTTTTAGAACACTGCAAAAAATATACTAGGCAACATGAATGGCATCAAAGGCACGCTTGCACGGAACAAAGTGTACCATGACTTGTGATGTGTAAGATTTATGAACCACTTTTGAGTTATGAGCTTCGTGGATGTTTAGACGTCTATAATTATGCAGATGTTCTATTGTGTTTAACGATTTCATGTAAATTATAGAAAATAAAAATATACTATAAAGTTCGACATGTCAGGTATCCTAGATTTTGGAAAGTTGCTATAACGCTGTGTTTTTATTTATGTCAGTGTTCAGGCATCCTAGTCTGGCGATCATTCATTTTGACCTGAATGTTAGTATAACAGTTCTTAATGATTAAAATTTACCCTCAAATTCTATATGGATAAAGTAATGACACCAATGATAAAGGGCCTGAACAGTAACAAACAGCTCAACATCGTAAGCATCTCATAAGTCCAAGAGCTTCTAATTATAAAATAAAAAGGACATCTATACAAATACATGTTTTACATGCATACCAAACAGCCTTATGATCTGGAAAATAAATAAATAAATCTGGGAAAATTTTGGTTGTGTTTGGTTCAGGGCGTTTCCATGGAAAACACAGAGTTTTGAGGAAACCAAATAGATTTTGACAATTAAAAGGTAGAGAAATAAGCTGGCACCTGTGGATTTTGGGAACAAAAGTGTGTATTTCCCCCAAATCAGGGAACCCATAGAAATACATTTACTTTCCTACCCCCGAACCAAGCACACATTAGGTTAAAACAAGGAGAAGAGTGGTAGCAATGCATTTCTTTAGGTCTAAAATGCTTGATCTGCCCTTAGAAACTCTTTGCTATGCATAAAGTTTGTGAAGGGGCTGAAAGAAAACTGGAACCCTTAATAAAGTTGCGATAATATCTCGCAGTTAGATAAAAACTGCACACCTGAGGTGCAGTGATGGGGTTAGGCAAATCGAGAATAGCATGTACTTTAGGCTCATCCGTATCGTTCACTGAGAAGAAAAACATAACCCAATAATGAAGGATCACATCTTTAAACTATATGTGAAGCTCGTAATCTTGTAAAATTTGGATGACAACCTCAACAGGTTGTGAGTATTATTCCTCTGTCTGACTCTTTGACTTACTATATTAGATGCCGTCAAAATATACAATGGCAAAGTTGCCCAAGAAGGTTATTAGGTGCATAACAAGGCACAATGAGGCTTATATAGGACTGTCCGACACAAGAGGACTAATATGGAGCTGTTCAATCCCAAAGACGGAAGTCTGAATCAGGGGGTTCAAAGGTGCGCCCAACGAATGAGATGGCAGCTGGCAGGAGGGGGGCCCACTGTTATAGAGGGAAGATGGGGGGCAGCTTCAGATCGCGTGGACCTGGCAGAGGTTGAACAACTACGTCATGGCACGTGAGATTGCAAGCACCAACCGGTATTCAGGAATAGGTAGGTGGCAGCTTCAGGTCATGTGGAGTACTTGGCAGAGGTTGAACAACCATGTCTTGGTACCTGAGATTGCAACCAGGTAGCACAGGAAGTTTGAGGAGTCGTTTAGGGGCGGAGTTTGGTTGGTGATGGGGTGGGATTAGAGAGGCTGTCCAGACAGATCGGTGGAATGGGGTTGTGGGTTTTCTGGGTCACTCCAATGGTGTAGAGTGTTTTTGTTATCCCGTGAAACTACTTAACTAAAACTTCTACCAACAATAATCTAAGGTTCGTGCCTTTTATAACTAAAGAAGGGTCAAACCAGACATTTAGTGAAATTAAGAATATACCCTATCTATTTTTGCATATCTCAAGGCGTTCGAGATGCATGCTACGTGTCAATCCTACTTGACGTGAAATGCTTTATTATGTGATTGTCTTGTCATTCATGATCAACTTTAAACTTGAAAGTTTCTTATTTTCTTGGATTTCATTGATAAAAATCGTCGAGTTTCAATATATCTTGAAATGTACGCTTCTAAAGTGCTCATGTTTTCGTTGAAGTGTTTCTAGATAACGAGTATTGGAATTGCAGGTTGTCAATCGCAGAAATCATGGTTATGGGCTTCCAGCTGATATATGGAGTCTTGGCTGCACAGTCTTAGAAATGTTGACTCGTCAGCTTCCTTACTTGAATTTGGAATGTGTAAGTATCATTTTCTGTTAAGCTCACATATTTTTTTCCTTTTTTTTTGTTAGCAACTTTTTGAAAGTTCAGTAGTATCAAAACATGGAAAATACAAAATTAAGGGTGCCCATTCAATGAGTTCAAGTTCGCCCACCAAGAACCAAACGTTACTCCTCATATTTGGACTCAGAGAAGACAACTGCCAAACAATGCTCAAATATCCATCACCAATCTTCTCATGCACAAACTTTTTTTATTGATATATAATTGAGGCTTGAGTGGCAAGACAATAGATTCCCTTTTTTGGTGTATTTGGGTATAATCTTGGTTATCTTGCTCCAATATAAGCAAAAGTGCCCGGGTCCTTGTAAGTCAAGTGTGAAATAATTGAACATACCTTGTGCAAGATGTGAGCAATTATACCACGATCTTGTAACACCCCCTCTACATATGTATAGATCCTAAACTATCTTTGGGGCTTGATGTGTTATGGTGTTTGTGCTCAAAAAAGAAAAGAAAGGAAAGCATGATTAGATCCATAGACATTGTTGTCATCCAGCAAAATCATCAGGTCCTTACCCACAATGTCCCCATAGGATTTATATAACTCCGTGAAACTGCAAGCACCTTATTGATTGATTTCAATTACTTGAGGATTTTAAGCGATAGATCTACCAATCTTAAATAAATGTTACTACACCTAATAAGTCTTTATACAATGTTCAGTACTAGATATTAACACATCTTTACCAAATGTTTTGTACAATGTTCAGTATCAGATATTAACAAATCTTTACCCAATGTTCAGTGCAATATTTGAACAAAGCCTTTTTATATTACACGAGAATTAGGGTCAAGCCCCAAGTAAACATTGAAAAAGTTGGTCTTGGTTTAATACGCGTTAGTTGACTAGCGTTGACTGCAATTTGGCCATTAAGCAAGCATGAGTCAACATTTTAGACGATAATGCCTGAATGGTATGTGTCAATATTTCAGACGATAATGCTCGTATGTAACCAACTAAATGAACTCGTTCTCTATTCTGAATCCAATGTGTAGTGATAATTTTTTTTTAATACCATAACTGCTAGATTTTGTCAAAACTTGTGGTACTTAGCTACTCTAGATCAACATTACAGTAGGTTCAAATAGTTGGTTACATAAGGGCATTATTGTCCAAGTGTTGGCAAATTGTTGTCAAAGCTAGCTAACTAACGAGTTAGGGACCAAGACTACTTTAGTGTTTACTTGGGATTTGATCCTAATTTCATCATATAACTAGGGACCAACATGTGCAAGAATATAATGAACACACACTATATATATATATATATATATATATTGTAATAACCGATTTCGTAAGTTACATCCATGGAGAAAAAAATCCATTACAAGATTGTTGTTTAATAATTGAGGGGCCTCTTCAGCTGCAATCAACTTCCAAACACCGAATCTTGCTTAGTAATTGACCTTCCCTTATGATCTTAGCATCGTACCAAGATCTAGAAAATGATGCTTAGGTTATGAAGTCTTAACACATCAAGGCCTTTGCATAAATTAGATACATGCTCTTTTTCATGCAAAAGACTAAAAATAAGAGAAACTATCTCTTTTGATGTTGAAATAAATATGATACATAAAGACACAAAATACCCTCAAAACATCTTTTTGATTTTCTTATTTTACGGGATGTCTTAAACAATGTTTTAAAAAGCGTTTTTAAGCTTCGAGGCGATTTAGCTTTTTTCGAGGCGAAGCGTAGCCTCGAGGCGTAGCGAGGCGAAGTGAGGCGTTTTTTTGTAAAAAATGATGAAAAATATATAAATAAAAAATAAAATAAGGACACCAAAATAAGGACATTTTATTTTTTGTTCTCAACTAATTAACTGATTAACAAAGCATTTCATTCAAAATAAGGACACCAATGAGAAAGACACCAATGCAAAAAAAAAAAACGAAAGGATTTCATTTCAGTCTTGAGAGCATTTCATTTCATTCAAAATATATCAAAGCAAACACACATTTTAATCTTATGCATTTCATTTCAGTCCCAGTCAAAATACCTATCTCGAGGCAAAATGGACGGGGGGGGGGGGGGGGGGGGGGGGGTTAGCACCAGGCTAACCATGCTAACCCCCGGTGCACTTAATAATTTTCGATTTCTTTGTTCATTGCTTCTTACTTCTGCCAACTTTATGTTGTCCATTAACCATTGGATTTGGCACAATACCAACAACATAAACCATTGGATTTGGCACAATACCATTAGATGATGATTTCTTTGTTTCGAGTGGCTCAAAAAAGTCAAAAGTCTAGTTCTAAGAGCATCAAAACTCTGATTGAAGTTGCTAGTTGGGAAAAGCAACCCAGTTCCAGTTCCAGAGATTACTCAATCCCAGCCTGTGAATCATCACAACATGAATCATGGAAGCAGAGATGTGGTTAATATAAATCCATATTGTTTTCTATGAAAACAAAAGGATAATGGTATTGAAGCAAAACAGAAAGTGGTACAGGCTACAGCCAACCAAAACAGAAAGTGAAGAAGAAGAAGAAGAAGTAGAGCTGAAGTAGAATTGAAGAAGAAGAGCTGAAAAAGAAGTGTAATTAGTAGAACAAGAAGAAGAAGAAATGAAGAATATGTACAGAAATTGGGTTTCGATCTTCTCTTTGGATGGTTCGACCTCTTCGCCTGGTTCAAAGTGTTCAACACTTCAGCTGGTTCGATCTTCTCTTCGGCTGGTTCGATGACTCGATCGATCTTCTCTGAATCTCTGTTCCTTTCTTCTTCCTCTCTTCTTCTACTCTTCTCTGTCTGGTCTACAAAGAAAAGAATAGAATCGGTCGAGTTAGGTTAAAGAAAATTTCTGAAGTTCAGCCGTTGGATCTGTCTAAAGATCCGAATAGATCTGATGAATCCCAATTAGATGGAAGCGTACGCCTCAGAACGCTTCAAAGCGTACGACTCAGAGCGTGCGCCTCGGCACATTAAGGCGAGCGCCTTGAACTGGCACCCCGAAGCGTACGCTTAGAGGCGTTTTGCTAGCGCCCCGCCTCGACTCGCGCCTCAAGGCGTACGCTCCAATCGCTTTTTAAAACCTTGGTCTTAAAAGAATTCCTTGTTTTACAAAAAATACCCAAACAAAAAAAAAAAACTTTATTTCTTTTTTGCTGACGTGAATTCAATAATAATAATAACCAGTTACACCGCAAGTCCTATTATGTTAAGGTTTAAGCCTCAAACCCCAAAATAACTACCTCCTCTTCTAGGCTTTGCCTTCTCTGAAAGACTCCTAAACTTTCTCCTTGGACGACTTTTAGGTATGGATGGGGTAGATGACCATTGTTGCTAACACCTATGAAGAATACGAAGTATACTGAGAAAGGAAATAGTGTATATGTAGTTGATGAGCATATTTTACTTATATCTTGATCTTAACAAGAACCTCTACTACCCTTGGAAAGAATGAATCTTTTTATGAAATCGGTGAATTAAAGTTTCTAATAGATCACCGACCGTATAAACATCCAAGTCTCAACCATGACTAGGTTTAGTAATGGAAAACTGCAATCATTTGGATTTATCAACCCAAATAAAGATCAATCATGCATTATGAAAGGGAAAAAAAAAACCTATGTGTGGTTATTTGTTCACAAAATTCAACTTAAAGTGTACAAGCATGACCACCTTCTGTCATCTAGATCTTATCAAACATGACTAAAGTTAGTCATGCAATTGGAGAAAAAATGACTTTATTTGGTCATATATCCACAAATTCCACTTAAAGCACGCTAGCATGTCCAAACACAATCATCTAGTTTTTATCAAACATGGTTAATCAAGCACTTTGCAAAAAAAAAAAAAAAAGGTAAAGCATAAAACTTACGCTTCAAGGCTTGTTTCGAGGCAAAACCTATGAAAAACATGTCAAAATGTGAGTGAAACTTAAGTGTTGTTTTTTGGAACCTACATTTCACATTTTGGAACGTGTTAAATTGTAAACTCTTTTAATAATTTTATTTATATTTTTTTGTTGTTTTTTTTCTTTTTCCTTGCCAACATATAAAAGGGGCATTACTTGATTCTCACATAATCCTCAATTGAGTGCAATGGGGTGACATGGATTTGGTACAAGAAGATAAAAATCTTCATCAAGGGGATGATGACGTGGATGTTAATGTTTTTATGAAGATCAAAATTTAAGAATGAGATATTTGACTTTTTTTAGTATAGTTTGTCCATGTTTATGATGCTCTGGTTTTGAAATATGAATTTCGATTGTATGTATTACTAGTTGACTACTTGACTTCAAGCGGGTGATGGAATTTGCAAGTTCAAAGTTTTTATCATACACAAATTACTATTTTCGATGCAGAATCATGAGTTATTCGACATATGCTTTAATGTTAAGTATTTGAATATTTATTTACTTGAAATATATACTTCCAAATGCTCACGTATTGAGGCTTACGCGTCATGTCTCACTCCACGTGAAACATCTCCGCCTCCACGTTTGAAAACCTTGGATAAAAGTGGCTAGCTTTGGTCATATTCACAACAAGGGACTGATGAGGAAGAGAATGGGAAGGAGAAGAAGAATCAGGAGTGATGAGATAAGCTATTGATGGTGATGAGATAAGCTATTGATGGTTTATTCGAAGAAGAAGAGTCTGAATTAGAAAGCGGCAAAGAAATGTGGTGTTTGGTTGGGAAATAGAGGGTTTAAGTTTATCAAGTCTTGGGGTTCTTTCTTATTGTTTTTTTTTTAATTTTTTTTTGAAATGGGATTATTTGGTAAAATATGGGATTTTTTTTTAAGAATTCCCTTATTTATACAGGGAGACATCAGATGAATTCTGTCCCCACCCCATGTTAGGGGCTGCTGTTTGATATCATGGCAAAGGAACAGATGCCGGCTCATTGGTTATTTGACTCTGTCCTGGGCAATAATTCTTATTGGGGAGCAAAGCGTTGGTTTATGGAATTTTTTGCACAAATCATATATTTTGTGACAGTTTTGACATTTAAGTGATCACTTAGGTACTTTTCCAGTAGAAAAAGAAACAACATGCAAATACCTAAAAATAGAGGCAGTACTGTTTTTCTCTGTGGAAAACAAGGTTTTTCAAACACATTCTTGGTGTTGTGCACTGGAGCACTTTGGTAAAACAAACTATATTTTTCACCGCTGCTTATTTTATGCACTGTTAGGTCCACATGAAGATACTCAACCAATGTTAAATAGGTTATCTTTCCTGAATTTTTGTTTCAAATATTAATATGGTTTTGACGTCTTTGCCTTGACAGATGCAAGCATTATTTCGAATTGGTCGAGGTAAACCCCCACCAATTCCTGATTCAATATCAGGAGCTGCACGGGACTTCATCCTTAAGTGTTTACAAGTTAATGCAGATGATCGACCCACAGCTGCTCTGCTGCTGGAGCATGCATTTGTGGATAGGCCTTCGTCTGCACCTTCAGGATCTGTATCTCCTGCACATAATAATTGGAGACGAACTTAAGGTTCGTTTTCATCAACATCTGGTGATCATTATTGAGACCAATTTGTTTTCATATTAATATAATTTTGCATTTATTAGGGGACCCGAACATGAACCTACCAAGGGTATGCTTTGGAGAAATGCTTTACTTTGTTCCAGTAGTACCAGATAGGAATCACTTAATAAAAAATAAAATAAAAATAAAGAGCAGCACATCTTTTTGGTCTATCGTTTCCATTTGATTTAAACACGTTAAACCAAACTTAGAGATATATGATTGGAGCTCATTGTGACCTATTATCATGATGAGTTACAAAATACATTTCCCTTTTGCAGGTGGCATAAGTTGGTTTTTCCATGCCAATTGCCCTCATGTTTAAGTATTCATGGCAAAGGCTCTGTGTATGATTCCTTGCACTCTGCTCTGCTCAAAGAGTGGTCTGATATTCTCCCTTTCAAGTGGAATATGTTAACTAATATACATTTATCTTCAACATCAATAAAAAAATTCATTGTTCTGGCTAAAAGAATTTGTCTCAAACCTTATTAGCTGTTTTTAATTCTTGACAACTACTGTAATATGACATGATTCTTGGTTATTCGTTCTAGGATGATCCCAATTCAGATGATCAGTTGTAGCTCCTGCAGCCACAAATATTGCTTTGCCAGGGCAGTGGACATGCGCTATCTACCTCAGCTCAACATAACTTGCTGCAGGCATGGGTCAATCCAGGCATAAAGCCACACTCCAAAGGTCTAGCAAATGCATTGCTTTGTATTTTTCTGTTGTAGACATGAGGATATCTTCATATTTTCACCTTTTTTTTTAGCAATTGTCTCTTTACATGATTGTTTTCTCATGTGAGATTGCAAGTGTCTTTTTCCACATGTAGATGATCACCGCTTGTAAATAGGAATGGAGTGTATATCTCACTGATGAACAACTTTTTTTTTATTAGAAGTCATTTTTTTTTGTTCTAGGTTAGTTTTCAGTTTAGGCCTATTTGCTTGAGACGATCAAAGGCGATATATGTTGGCTGTTAAGTGGGGCTGGTGCATACTGAAGGAAATAATGGATCCTTATCAGAGTCCCATAACTGGTGATCTTCATGTAAAGTACATGTGAAAGAGGCCGGTTATATTCATGTAAATTACATGTGAAACATAATTGATCCTTATCTGAGTCCCATGACATGGTGATATACTAGGTTTGAAAAATCAATCTAGCCTTTAGGCGTTTTTTTTGTCAACAGTTGCTAAACTCAGATGTGTTCTACTCTGTAAGTCAGGGATGTGTTTTAATGCTTTCCCTTGCCCACGTCAACCTCCATTATCGCTTCTCACATCTAAGTAGGTGGATTGGAATTTCAGAAAACCAAATTTAAGGTGTGTTTCAAGGGAAATCTCGACAAAAATTAGAAAGGAGGGGATGGAAAGAGGAAGAGAATGAAAAGCAGTAATGATGTTTATTCTCTTGCTATTACAATATTTTGGGGCATTTTCCATCTCTACAATCTCCTCATTTTTGTAGTTTTCCTATAGCAAATGTTCCTTAAAACCAAATACATCCTTAACTACTTTGAGGAGCAACAACGCTGAGGGATTTTTTCTAACAAATCTACTGCTCTATGTTTCACAACTCGATCTACAAAGTACTATATTGTTTGTTTTGGTCCAAAGACTCGCACGTGATCCGTTCCACAGAGTATTATATTGTCCGCTTTCTCCATGTGTCACGACTTGATCCACAAAATACTATATTGTCCGCTTTGAGACCAAGACTCGCACGGCTTTAAAAAATCTATTGCTCTGTGTCATGATCCGATTCACAAAGTACTATATTGTCCGGTTTAGCCCAAAGGTTCGCACGTGATCCGATTCACAAAGTACTATATTGTCCACTTTCTCTATGTGTCACGACTCGATCCACGAAGTATTATATTGTCCGCTTTGAGCCCAAAGCCCCGCACGGCTTTAAAATGCGTAGTACTTTGTAGATTCAAACGCGTACACCCCTTTGAAGCCCAACGTCCTCATTAGCACACTTTTGACTGGGTCAGACTCTGATATTATTATGTCACGACAGAATACTATATTGTTTGCTTGGGCCCAAGGCTCGAATGGTTTTAAAATGCATAATACTTTGTAGATCCAAACTCGTATATATATATATATATAGTACATCACCCTCCCTTATCCAGGCGATGTGAGACTATGATCTTCCCTTATGAGCTTTTTGGCTTCTCCCGCACCCTCCCCCTCAAGTCCACCCAGACAAAGCTATCACACTATGGGTTGAGGATCTTTCGATTGTTGTTGTTGTTGAACACAGTAATATATAAATAGAAAACTGAGTCGAAGCTCCGAAAGTGGATACAGTATGTTAACTTTTCGAAGTTATGAGGCAGAACATTTTCAAGCCTACTACTAATATAGGTTACATGCCAATCCCCTACAATATTAAGAAAACGATGAATATTATCCAAAAGAGGGTGCCATGCCCAATTTATGCAAATAAAAGGGTCAGTTTATGCAAATAAAAGGGTCAGTTTATGATATCAACAGAGCTGGGAGTGAGTCAAGAACCATTCAAGGGGAGCTTCTATACTACTACACAGCTCCGCCAGAGTAGCAGCAATTTCTTTAAGAACAGCTCGATTCAGCAACTGCCACCACCCCTATCTTCCCCTGTTTTTAGATTAAATCAAAGCTAGCATCACAGTACATATGAATAGTAGCAAAATCTGAGTTAGATTAATTATCGAGGACCCTTAACAAATGAATCTTGAGTAAATGAAGCATTGGATTGGAACAGGTTGTCTGTAAGGAAAGATAATGATGATCAGACATCATATCCTATGAGAGAGATGAGTCTGATCCAGAAACTTAGTCGCGGAGTCATTGCTGCTTACTGACTGCGTTAAATGCAAAAACGTTAGTAAGCACTTGACTCCCCAGCTGATCCAAACCAGGAACAGCAGGTTCAGTCACTGCTCCAATAGCATTTTCCTGACACACAGTGGAGGATACAATAGTTGTTGAAACCTTTAAACCAAAGCTTTGAACACTCTTTTTAAGGATTAATTTAAATAAACATTGAGCATTCCGTATTTGCCAAATGGATCGTAAGACAGGCAATAGATGGAGAAAAATCTTGAACTCAAATTGGGCAATGAAATTCCCACTGACCACAAATAAGAGATAAAGTCATAAATGAAAAGCAAGCACCACCGGGAAGAAAGCACACATTCGAAAAATAAATATAAATATAAATATAAATATAAATGAATAGGAGTTTCCAAATGTGAACCACAAAAAAGAGAACACATATAGGAACATGATGGAGATGAAGATTGTGAGCAGTAGGAATCAAATCCAAATGAAAAACATTGATGAAGCAGGAGGACAACTACGGAAGCAATTTTTTATCCAAAGAAAAATGAAGATGAAGCCTGATTTAAAGTATCATTATAAGATGTTTGTCACAGGAAAAACAAAACCCAAGCTTTGATTCAAAGGACGAACAAGGATCTTCTTTAGTTTCAGAATGATAAAGCTAGCCTAGGAAGGATCAAATTTAACAGAGGAAAACTCCATAAAGACCCCGTGCCATCTAGAGAAAAGCAAAATATTCAATTCACTCACAACAACTGGTAAAGACAGAATTGGTTGACTCAAAAAATTTACATTCCTTACATCAAACCAAGGATCTGACCAGAAGTCAATATCAAAGCCATTCCCAATTTGCCAAAGAGGATGAACATTAACTTTGGATATACTAATATTATGAGTTCCCCTCCAGCTAAAAGATGCAAGTCTAGGTTTGTTGGAGTGAAGAATAGAAGCTTTAGAGAAATACAAAGATATTCACAAACAAATTTAGTAATACAAAGATTTTCACAATACAGATTTAGTATCATCGGGTCTATCTAAAACTCTACGAATATTTTAGAAATAAGACCCAGGTTCGTATTCCGCATAAGAGGAATGTTACGACCTCCTAGTTGTCTAGGTAGAATAATTTTCTCACATTTGCATAGATGTATTGATTTGCTTTTGGAAGTGTCATTCCACCAAAAGTCATGTTTTAGACGGTCAAGTTTATGTGTAACAGAAACAAAAACAAGAAGAAGAAGAAGAAGATAAGTTAACATAGAATAAATGTAAAGGCATTAACCACAGACTTGATTATAACCATTCTTGCTAGCTTGAGAAAGGACTTTGACTTTCCAACTCGCAAGACAATCAAATACTTATCAATAATAAATTGGAAATACATTGTTTTAGACTTTGAAAAAAGTAAGGAAGAGCCTAAATATTTCTCATTAACCCGAAAAATATGAGTTTTAATAATCTCTTTAACCATTCTTTGAAACTTAGGAGGAATGTTGGAGCTAAAAAAAATAAAGGATTTTTCAAAATTCACACTCTAAGCAAAATTGTGGCAATAAATTTTAAAATGTCTTTCAAGTTATAACAGGCCGAAAGAGATACCTTAGAGAAAATAATGAGATCATCTTTATAAAGAAGATGGTTAATAGAAGGGCAGTGTTGTCTAATCTTCAAACCCTCTAATGGATGATCTTGCTCTGCTCAAAGGAGAAGACGAGAAAGAGCCTCAGAATCTACAATGAAAAGATAACGAGAGAGTGGATCCCCTTGTTGTAATAATCCACGAGATGGGGAAAAACTAGAAAGGGGAGAACATTCGGAAGAACTGATAAAGAGTCTAGTGGAGATATATTGAAAAATCATATCCACCCATTCTTCAGAAAAACCTAATTTCTTCATAATGGATAGAAGAAAAGACCATTCTTGTTTATTATATGCATTTGCCATGTCAAGTTTTGCCACCATTTCTCATAGACTTAATTTGGTAAAAAGCTTCATGAGATGCCAATATTATCCGATATTGATTTATTAGCTAAAAAAATCCCTTGATTGATAGAAATACATTTTTCCATAATAGATTTCAGCTATTAACTAAAAGTTTAGTAATCCCTTTGTAAACTACATTACACACGTTAATAGGTCTAAATTTATCAGGGGAGGTAGGGTTAGCAATTTTGGCATAAGAATTATAAAAGTAACATTGAGATTGGGGTCCATTACTTGTTGCGGAAGAAATCGTGCACCGCTTTACGTCTCCAATATGAGCATATCGTCGATTACTAGCTCCTATGATTCGAATACACAGTAATTTTTTAGCCCAGCTGTTGTCCGTCACATTTAAATGGGTTTGAGGTTGAATCATTTTTTTTCTTTGCTCTTTGCATGAAAAAAGGAAGAAATATTGTTTGTTCGGAAAAAAAAAAAAAAAAAAAAAAACCTCGGTTGTTTTTTCATTTTCGACATAGTTTCATTTTTCGACATAAAAAGGCCATTTCTTTTGGTTATACATTTCTAATGAATTGAGTTCGTATAGGCATTTTTTACGCAGCTATTGAAATTGCTACTCTGGCTACGCTTTCTGATACTCCACTATTCGACCAGGTTTAACAATGGATACCCAATATTCAATCCATGCCTAGTATATCACAGTAAGACTGGAAAAAGAAAGCATGGAACCCATCAAGGCCAGGGCTTTCCCATCCATAAAAATTGAGTTTAATCTCTTCTGGAGAAGGGACAGAAAGTAAAGAATGATTATCCACATCAAAAACTACTGGATCAAACAAATTGAGGATATCCAAGAAATCAGCTTCGCCCCAAAAGAAAAAAGATCTAAAAAGAAATTCTAAAATACCAAACCAAATTATGATTGATCTGATAACCAATCCATAATTTTTTCAATAAAATTGCATTTAAACGCATGAGAGCAGTCAAATGGAAAAAACTTTGTATTCATGTCTCCTTGAACAGGCCAAGACATACCCAATTTATTTTCCCAAAAAAAGTTCTCTACTATTTATTTCCAACACTTCAAGATGAAACTCAAGTTGTTTAGTTTCTAAAGAGATAAAATCACTCGGAGGGGAGTTTTGTAAAATATACAGTAAGTTTTAAGGTCTCGTTGATATTGTGTTCACTATTAGAAAAGTTAATTTTGTTCCAAGAAGATAAACTTGTACTCGGCCTATTAGTTTTCATGTGAAAATTGATACTCCGCGGAAGGTGATAAATTTACTCCAATTATCTGGAATAATGTCCTGGTACTGAGAATCTCTAGCCCGCGTTTTAAAGAATTTAAACGGTTTTGGACCTGAGAGGAAGGGGGTGGCAAGGCTAAGGGATAAAGCTCTATAATCAGAGTCAAAAGTATGAATACTCCTAACAAGAACTAAAGGGTACAAATGTAACCAAGAGGTGGACTCTAGAACCTGTCCAATTTTTCTTTACTGTTCGAAAGACTCACTCTTTTATTAGACCAAGTACAATTTGAACCTTTTAGCGGAATATCAATAAGACCATTATTAGCAATATAATCTTGTAAGAAGTGAAGGGTTCTAGAGGGAGGGAAGAGGACACTACCCAATTTACCGTAGACTTAGAAATAACATTAAAATCTCCCATGATCATCCAAGATAGAGATTTGTCACCGATGATATCCTTCATTCCATCCAAAAATTCATATTAGGTTCACCATAGAAAAAAACAGAAAACCGAGAAGATGAGGACTGATAGTTTGAAATTTTGCAAAGCATAAAATATTTACGAGAGGATATGATGGAGATATCCACATCTTCATTCCAAAACAAAGCCAAACCACCAGAAAAATCTTCTGATGCAACAAAAGAGCCATGAGAGAATAAGTTTCCATTTTTTCTACCAAACATTTACTTTCTGATATAAATATGATATCATATTTGGATTTTTTGAATAGGGTACATAGCTCTTGGACTCCAACATCGAACATTCCATGAAAGGATCATAGAAACTGAGGTGATCCAAAAAGGGCGATCACCGCAACCCGTGTGTAAAAGAGAATAAAAAACAAACAAAATCCAGCAAACAATACTTCAAAGCTCGATCATGCTTTTGAAATCTCTGATCAATCCGTATTAGCATAACCACAAGCCTAACATACTTCCAATTATCTGATAATCCTATGTGGTATTGAAAACTATGTTGAACCCGCCAATAATATGCCTGATACAGATCATTGTTCCCAGAGCAACACCATTAAAATATGAGATATCAGCTGCATAAAGATCGTTTGCTAATGGTGTTATGGCCTAGTGGTTAGAGCTGTGTGGGTTTGTCCCCCACGTCCTAACTTTGAATCCCACCTACGGCATGGTTACTTTCTAATGGGTGTTGACCTATAGGTCGCTCAGTTGATAGGTTATGGAATCCTTAAAAACCCAGCTCGCCTTTAAAAAAAAAAAAAAAAAAAAAAAAAGATCATTTGCTAAATGAATCTAGTAATGAAGAGGAACGTATAAAAAGTCACGTGAAGCGAGATTGCAGAAAAAGCCCAAGCTTGACAAACAATCATCATATTAGGACACCCAAAATTCTCGAGAGGAATAAGAAAACAGTTGCAGAAAGGGAAATCAGTAAGACAATTGTAAAGAAGCCACACACTATAACTATATCGAGCTAACAGAAATAAAAAAAAAACCCTTGAGAACCAAAGAAAATCATTCATTAAAAGCCTGGCCAGAGATGAAGATATAGCAAAAGATATGATTGTAGCTATGAACTGGAGGTGGAAATAAAAAAATTGAAGAGAAATGCAAGCTATGCACCAATACAACAATCTCTATGCCAATCACCCACTGTTTAACGTATCACACATCGACTAAAGTGCAATGGACCAGATGCCATCAAAATCAATTGAAGTGATTGCCTGATTGGTTCGGTTTTTTTTTTATAAGAAGCCAAGTGATTTGATGCTTGACTAGAGTTTCATGCTGTGCGTGTGCATTCACTTGGGCACTGAGACATTCAGCTACAAAGAAAATGTATCACAGTTTTCAGCAGGCAAAACAAACTCTGTTTTGGGGTTAGAATCATAGAACCGCCACGGCAGTAACTAAACAGTCTTCTTATCTGCAAGGGAAAACATGAACATGCATTCTAGCATTTTCACGAATGCATATTTTTTTCATTCACGTCCAATCACATAACAACATTCTAACGCTTGTGTTATTCTTTATTTATTAACCAAGTGTTCATCCTGCCCTACGACTTGAAAGATCTGAGCGTGTTGGAGCCCTACTTTAACAGACACATCTGCTTCCGATAGCTGCTCAATTGCTCTGAGAGGATCGTCATTCGCACCCTAAGCTTAGTATCAGCCAAGTGCGGTTCTAGAGTTTTTTTCACCTTAAATTTGCCAACCAGTTTCAGAACATAATTGAACATAGTAATATAATTAAATTTTAGACATGCCCACGCAACAGTAGGTCCAACCAAAATAGTAAAATACCTTGACTTAAAATAAGGACATCCCAAACAGTTCATTTATTTCAATCCCTTCCTAAGTTTCTACGCGCCTGTCTTCTCTCTGAACGTGAGAGGAGGTGACTACGCGTATTAGAATCAGCCGCAAAAGTCGATGTACGGTTACCAGGAACCATGCTGGCAGAGAGTTGTCTTGCAGTTCTAAGTCTACTCAGCCGTGCGTTGAGGCTGGGAAATGAAGCTGGCCTATATGTTAGACGGTCTAAAAATAAGTTGGAGAAAATGCGGCTATCCTCACCATCACTGATGTCCTGACTATCATTGGAATCCTCACTGAATGAGCTGTAATTATTCCGCTCCATCACATAATCTCCTACAACAAGTGCACCTGGCATTGACGACCGTATCGCGCTCAACACATCATCATGTTCTCTCTCACGCTCGAGCCTTCTCCATTTCTGTTCAAGTATGGGATCTTTTGCTTTGGGGCGTGTGTATGGATGTTCCTGGTTCACATGCTTCCTAAGTTCGTTGTATGTTCCAATAAATGAGCAATTCTCGTGGGCACAACTTCTCCTCTTAGCATTAAGATAATCACGTGCAGGTTCAACCACCGTCATCCCTTTCACTTCCCCTCGGCAAAGAGGGCATGCAACTTCCAATACTTCATGTTTATCATGAGAGAGGATGCTCGTGGCAACACTGTTTCTTGACCCGTAATGATGTCCAGGAGGTGGTGAAACTACTTTGGTGTAGGCTTTCTTAAACTGTTCAAGGCAATTTGAGAAGTGATAACTGGTACCGCACATGTATGGACGACAGCCCTTGTCATGAGATGAACAGAGGAGGAGGACAGCATCATGAGGGTACTCCATGCATACTGAACAGGTTGCATCTTCCCAATCTTTCTTCTCTGATGCTATCTTGGACTTCTTTCTCTGGTGTATTTCCTTCTCTTGGTGCACTTTCTTCACTGAGAACTTTGGACTGCGAGATGCAATTGGCCGCAGAGCTGATCTGTGTTGGCGAGAAGAGAGTCTCCGTCGGCCCCTAACACCTGTTGCCATCTGCAAACAGAATATGAAAATGAAAAATATGCATTTGTTGGAATTACACCAACAGTCTGCAAATTCTGGTTTCAACCCATCATTTCTTTATCAAACTAGCCAGCTCAAATTGGTTCAATTTAAACAAAATAGATAATAAATATCAATAATAAAGAAAACTCAAACAAATAAATGAACTAGGTTCGACATAAAGTGAAGCTCAAGTGTAAAAAGAAAACGATAAGGATTTAAAAAAATGGTTCACTGCAATAAATTGTTAAGTTACATATTTTCCATCATATCAATAGCCATCCCTTGATTCCCCCACGGAGATCATTGATGTTAGCAAGTATTTTGGGCCATACTACCAGGGCCATACTACCAGGTTGAGAAAGCTGTTAGTCCAACTCAACACCTGTCAGCAATTGTTCATACTGCCTAAACCCACCACTCTTTAACTGAGGCGTACAAGGGTATTACAATGACATCCTTAACCTTCGACTATAGTACCTCTATTTAGCACCTAGCTGAGACACATGAATTCTATTGTTGACAACTGACAGCATGTGTTTTAGCAACCCTTATCGGTAAAAAGAGGGATGCCATGTCACACTCACAATGTAATTTCAGAATGTGGTGTATGAATATCAAAGTAGGACGATATGGAATCAAAACATTGTTTCCATTGTTTATTGGTCAAAGCAACTTATCATGTCATTTAGCAAGAGATGATTCCTACAGAAACTACAAAGGTTTTAGATATTTTGCCTAGACACATTTGTTTTTTTTTTCTTTTTAAAAAGCAAAATTTTCATTAAAGGCGACTAAGAAAGTTCAAAATTTTCAGCAAAAAGTTTCACCAAATATTTTGTCCAGGCAAGTTCGGATGCTGTAACAGTTTGGTAAAAAGCTCACATAAATTACAAGGAGACCTTAAAAGAATTAACGCCCCAAAATTAGACTCCACAATTAGCATATCCAACGTAGTTGAATCGTATTTTAGAGGACAAATCAGAAAAGGGAGCCTTTCAAATCGTATAGAATTTTTAAGACCTTCCTATGTAATGTCAAAATATCTGAACAGTACATACATGAATTTGAGTATTTCCATGCAAAGCAAAAAATTAATGCAAATTGAGAAAATTACAATGCTCAACTACAGTAACTTCAAGCTACATTGTCAAATGATGCTTAGAGTGCTCCTTTGTGCTATGATCCAAGCAATAAAAAGGACTAGACACAACACTTAGTTGTTTTGAGTAGGGTTGGCAACTGTACCATATCGGATCGGATATCTACAGATCTGGAACCAAACTCGGATCCAAATCGGATGCAAATTTGATATTGTATTTAAGATTCAAACAATAAAATATAACTCAAATATTAGGGTATGAGATCGGATACCTACAGATCCGGAACCAAACCGTTAAACTATGGGCTTGATGCTATTGGTTGGTTTTCTAGGACCATATTTCTTGCTAGGGTGTGCTTGTCGCAAGCAAGCATGAATGCCAAATCTAAATTGAGAAGAACACCTCCTACAAGGAGGACATGTGGAAAATATTGACTTCTGAAGTGATAAATAGGCGATGGAAGGGCCTTTGAAATATGAGTTCCCTTGATATTTTCATAATTTCTAAAAGAAAAAAGTATGCTTATATTGCCCAATTTTCTGTTGGCATAAAGTCAAGTCAGGCATTCAAGTATGGGATTTATTTGTTTGTAGAGATTTATATGATTGGAAGCTTCAAACAGATAAGGGTACAAGGGTACGCGTGTCATGCATGAGCGTGGCGTGTCTACCACTGCAAATCCTTTTAAAAAAATATTATAAAAAGAAAATTCATGGACACAACAATATATTAAACATTTAATATCAATATTTATATACGATCACTATAACAATTATTGAGATAATAATATGTTAAGCTACATGTCATTATAAAAATCAAATCATTATAATTGTATATAACCACAGAAGAGATGCAATAAAGTATTGATCCCTGGTTCTTATCGAGAGAGGTAAGTAAGTAGCCACTACTTTTAAGTAATTATTGCTATGGTTGCGCATTTCTGGGCAAAAGAAGAGATATTGCTAAGGTTTGCAATGAGATTAAGGTTCTTGTGTTACTGTTGCGCGTCACTTGGAGATTCTGTCCAGTGTTCCATTTCATGTTTGTATTTTCAATTGTCTAGTTTATTTGTCACAGGTTTGTCAATTATTTGTCCTGTTTGGTTGAGTTTCTCACTCGCTTATGTCAAATTTAAGATAACCTTCATTTTTACCAAAACAAAGCATATAAATAATGATAGAAAATTTATATTTTATTTGTTTCGACTTTTGAGTGTCACTCAGCAACTATTTGACATCTGGAAAAGATAACGTCTAAAATATGATAATGATATTATAAGTTCACTTTTAGAGATAAAAATCCTAAAAGTGGATCCAAAAAAAAAAATAGACTGTTATTGAACTGAGTGAGGACTCTAAAACTCTTCATAATTTCCTTTATTGTAAGAGTGTGTATTTATCTTCCAATTTACTGTGCATCAAAGAGAAATATGTGGACTAAGTTGACTAAGTATTGATTTGATTCCATTAGGCTTGGGTTCATTTTTTATTCAAATGTTTTTAATTGCTCAATCAATCAAATTTAAATAAAAAATGGGACATATTTCCCTTGTGACGACCACATCAGAAGTGCGCTTTGATTGGAGTTAATTATATGAAGGTTTTCAAGTAGCAGTTCTTAAAATACCATGTATCCTGTCCTGCTCACCCACTGCAAGCCTAGTATAGAATTTGAGAGTACACTACTATAGTGTCATTGAGTACGAAGAGTGTCGACCCAAATTGTCCAACAGTTTTCCTGACCAGTTAATAAAGGGAACTTTCATTTATGAAGACCAAGGGCTATTATGAGTCCCTGAAACAACCAACAAACTGACAGAACTTCTACAATGCTTTGAGAGGTGAGACTAATGTTACGGGAGGGAGAAGGATCCAACAAAACTCAATTTCTAGACTTGGGAAGTATTTAGGAATTAGGAGACATTATGAAACTGCAGGATTAAGCTGAGACCAAACAGCATCTTAATAAACAAACAAAATAGATCATGTGCATAAAACTGACAACATGTTAGTGTCACTTCGTGAGACAATTAACATGGGACTAATGGTTTATGGAATTTAAGCAACTTGCATACACGAATTATTCGTATTGAAAAGTAACTTACATATCTTGTCATATTAGGAAATAGTAAGTTTGTCTACTGAAAGAGATGGAGGATCAAATCGGGAAAATATCAATCAAATGCCTTTGGACGGCCCAACCCCTAATAAAGTTTCAAAAATTAACCAATGCAGAAAAAACAAAACAAGAACTTCAGCTTCCTGAGATGAAATATGCAACACGCTTATCTGAAATTGAAGAATATCTCTCCTCAAAATCCTGGCCTTTGAAACAAACTAAAAGAGTAACAGTACCCAAATAGATATTTGGTATAGGAGAGATGAAACATATACTATCAAACCAAGCGGCAATAGTACAAAATCATAAGTAAGATGTCTAACTTATATTTAATAGATAAACCAAGGAGTGTATCAAAAACAAAAGTAACAATATTTACAACGAAAACGTCTTAGCTAGTAACCAATGAAACGTCAAAAGAACCCTATCGGAAACCCTAAATTATTCAAATCAGCAACACAACATACCAGCTAGGATCTTGTTGAGCATGACATCATGGAATTTCATACCTTGGAGTTGGTCCACCAAAAAGACAAACCGATGGAAAGTGATACATTCAAGACAATTACAAGTCTTTTAGTTTATGATTTCTTTTGTTGATTAGTAATAAGTTTGGTTGGGCCTATGTAAGCCCATAGTTATTAAAGGGCTCTAGTTGAGTTTTATTCCATTGGCTTGCTTAACAAACTTTGTTCAATGACAATTATAAATAAGGCAGAATAATCACTCTTACAAAATTGGCTTTAGTTGGAAGATAAATTTATTTCATTTTATTAGTTTTTAATTTTTGGCAGTTGAATTGTTTTATGTAGAGTAGTTTTAGTGTAATATGGTATCAGAGTAAATATGATGTAATATGAATATTTTATTTATTGTATTATTTAATTAATAATTGAGTCGGTTCATGTTAATGCCCAACTAGGAGTACAAGTCCAATATGAATTGGAATTAGGGTTTTGCTTTTGCAATTAGAATTAGGGATTCAATTCAGTTGGAGTTAGGGTTTTTATTTTGTTTAGGGAACTAGCTGCTCGCTAAAAGCCCATTCCAATTCCTATTGGACTTCTACTCCTAGTTGCCCCTTAACATGAATGATCCCAATTATTTAATTAAATAATACAATAAATAAAATACTCATATTACATCATTCTCATATTAGACTTAAAAGCTTTGAACAAATTGGGAAATTAGGGTTGTTCTCCACAACCACCCTTTTTTGCAAACTTCTTCGATATTTAGATTTTCTTTAACATGAAAATCGACTCAAATATTTAGATTTTCTTTAACATGAAAATCGACTCAAATTTTGTGATGCGTTTCGACCTCACAACCAATGACTTGCGGATAATTGTATACCATTCGTACACATCAAACACGGGTGGTTTCTCCCAACCAATGGCAGTAAGGTTCACTTTCTCAGCTTGAGACGAATCTGAAAAGATCTCATCTCGTTGTTCAGCGTAGCTTCAAGTTATTTACAAGCCAAGACAACAGTCAATTGCTTCGAGATGTCCGCGAGGGCTTTCTCCATGCATTCCATCCTTGCGTTGATGACTCTAGTTTTCTTAGGCGGTATATTTGTCCAAATAATTACCGCTCTGATACCAAATTGATGGGTTCAGAAGAAACTTACAAACCAAAACATTGAAATTTGTATTTGTCAAAGTTTTAAAAATTCAATTAATTGTCAAAATTTAACTAAAAACTATTTATTATATTGCCCAAGATGACATAATTGACCTAAGCTTGTTAAGCAAACAACCATTTTCCTAAACAAAATAGAAACCCTAACTTCTAATTGAATTAAATTCTTAATTATAATTGCAAAAGCAAAAGTCTTAATTCTAATTCCTATTGGACTTGTACTCCTAGTTGGGCCTTAACATGGACCGATCCAATTATTAATTAAATAATAAAATACATATATTGCATCAAAATCCCAGAGCGAATGACAAGTATGCACAAGAGAAGTCAACCATGATAGCAACGGAAGGGCGAGCAAATGTTATTGAAGCAATGGTGGGATGGAAACATGCAAACGGCGACTAAGAGGCTTCTTGGCACAAAAGATTGGATGTATATGGCTCTAGTTAAAAAAAAGAAGTCTACGAGTGATTGAAGAAGCCAGCCACCGGTGCAAGAACCCCACCCAATTGTCTCTCCACCCCCCCCCCCCCCCCCCCCCCCATCAATGCCTATCCCCTACCCTTAGAGTTGACAGACCCACCTACTTTTCTGCCGAAAACTCCTACCTTGTTACAATTACTAGTGGGTTTCCTCTCTCCCCTTTTACCAAATACTCCCTGCATATGAGACACAAAACCTTTTTTTTATAAATCCCCACTATGTTTCCGCAGCTAACCAACAACACCAATCATCCGTTTTCCCATCACTAGATAGTTAGCTTTTTATCCATCTAATAGTTGGTTAAATCCCATTTTTTTACCCCATTACCAAATTCCCCAACCACCATGTCCCCAACATGGTTCCAGTGCCCCTCCACCACCACCTAATATTCATACCTTTGCCACCCGTGAAGAGTATGATATGCGTTTAGCATTGTATCGCCTTGTTTCTTTGTAGATCCACTGGAACATGTCCAAGGGAATGGGCAGGTACACCACTAGTTGAAAGAGCAGTATGTAAAACCACATCTTCTTCCTTGGTAGTGGCAACATGTACAACCGCCACCCATGGCGTCTTTTGGTAGTAGGCGTGGAGGGAGTAGAGGCGCACCAACACCATTGTGACGCCTTGTTTTGGGAGATAGTGATGCAATGGCTCGAAACTATGATGAAAATGCCTGATTTGATGGACTGTTAGAGGTGATGGAGGGCAAAGATAGTACAGATTTGAAGGTAGATGTCCTTATTTATGATTGGAGTTATCAAACGCCTTTGTGGATTGGCTGTTAGAGATATCCAAATTTTGAGTTCAAGAACATGCAAGGAATCAAGGTCGTGCAGCTGGTTTGTACCTTTGTTGGGGTTGGGTCAATTTTGCATGTTGTAATTTTCTCTCTTTGCTTCATTATGGATCTATTCTACACAGCTGCCCCAACACTTTTACGGTCATTCATTGCATGGGGGTGGGGGTTCATTGTATTTCTTTTCTCATGTTCCAACTGAATCAATAACAACAAGCACTTACTACCCTTATCTAAAAATTACCGCTTCCTGAATCTTCAAAGTAGAGAGTCCTATCGGCTTTTTGCATCTCAATGCATGGTTGTTAATGTGCAGCATATACGTGTATGTTTTCTCTTGCAATAATTTCCAATATTTAAGATATTTCGTCAATAACATAGTTTCAGTAGATAAACATACATATATTTGATATTTCAACTTGGAATCTATGTTGTGCTAAGCTCCGCCATGGCTTTCCTTTGCCTCAATGAGGTGCTACTTTTTATAAAAGTGCGTCGACTCAATCTTGGATAGGCGCAACGCCACACCTTAGCCAATGCAGATAATGTCCAAGGCACACATCCAGGAATTTTGTTGGAAAGGGAACCCAAGTAAAGAGAAGAAAATCTCTAGAAAATAACTCACATTTCAACATGACCAAACATTTTCTCTTTATTTTTTCCAGGGAGAAGTTCAAATTATATTGAAAGATGTTGTCGCCGTAACATCTAAAATAAAAATAAAAATAAAAATCTATCCTTCAAAAGATGTATCACCGCAACAAACCTCGGCCTTGAAAACATAGCTTACAATTTTGGGTTCTTGGAGAGGACACTCACCAGCAACCATAAGTATAATGAGGTTAGACACTTTTCTTCACTGATATTTTATTTGGCCAATAACCTTTTTCCTTTTCAAATCTTTTAAGTTTTCATTTGGTCTATGTAGTTAAATGGTTAATTGGTCCTAGATCAGTCCAGGAGGAATATGAGAAGACCTGGGATTAATTTGAACTAATCCGCAAATTAATTAATTGTAACTCCCAGATCAATTGAGGATTTAATTGACCCAAATATTCTAAGTGATATTTTGGTAAAATTGTAACACATTCAAGAGTAATCAAGTATTTCATAACACAATATTTGCTATAACGAGAAATATGAAGAGCAGGTTGGTCTGGTCTGGCATAAGTAGAATGATCTAAAGACTGACTGTTAAGTAGTAAAAGAGTTATTAGCTGTTACTAGGGTCAAAGCAAAGCATTTTTGGTTTGTCACAACCCTACCTTTGACATAATCATAATGATAATAAGAGCAACCAAACGAAAACCTGAATCATTACCGCTCAACCAATCGAAAAAAAAAAAAGCCCTAGAGAAAAAACCATATAATCTTTCTCTACAGTGTGGATATAAAATACCTGAAAGGAAGTGAACGATGATGAAGGGAAGGGAGTGTAGGGGCTTGGGGTTTCAACTTCAATTTCTCTCTCTCTCTGTCTCTGCGCGCGTGGGTCGTCGGGACGTTATTATGCACCCCAATATAGCACACAAATTTCTCTCCGAGGACAAAGAAGAGGAAGGCCTGCTATAGTGGTGTGGTCGTATCAAGGTGCCCCCTCCCATTTCATTTTCTTCTTCCTGTGTGAATAATGAAAGGGAATTTGCTCTCGCGATGAAAGGAATTGCTTTGCTCACCCGAGCAAATATCTTCGTGCTTAACTTTTGTTTTCCAAAAGGGAGTTGCTAGTAACACCATTATTTTCACTTTGTTATACCACTACTCTAATCTAATGCAAAGGCAAATCCTTTTATTTTCTTTTTTTTTTCCCTCTCCTCCTCTCTTCTTGCTTCTATGTAATCTCTCCACGTGCAACTTCTCTTGTGACCTCCTCCTCGTACAAGTTCCTCCTACTGTGACTACCTTCAACAACCATTCTCATTTTCCTCCCCATCCAACAATCCCCATCATTCTCCAACAACCACTTCCTACCCTTCTCGCATGTGGTTGAAAAAAAATGAAAATGAAAATGATGATCGATGATGCATCAAAATAGACTGATCATCAAGGCCGTACACATGGCGTAGAGACCCATCACAAAAATGTAGCGCCCAATCTATTGAGTCGGCTCATAAAGCCCAAGAAAAATAGTCGATTACAGAGGCCCATATAAGGCCCGCCATCGAGAAAACTTAAACAGGGCCCGAATCCAGGCCCGACACGAGTTCTCTCATAAAGAAGAGGAACATTGCACCAAAAAAGAGTCGTGGAGGGAGTTATACATCCACGAACGCAACTCCATTAAGAAAGAGACTGTTACAAGAAACATCTCCTTCCGTTGCGCTTCACATGCTAAGTCAGACAAAGAGTTAACCACAACCATTATAAAAGGTAAAGGGAACATTCGACAGAGGTATGCAACTTTAATTGAGTTTTGTCCATATTTACTTTCTTTTTCCAACAGAGTTACTGACTTAAGCATCGAAGTACTTTCGGCCACCAAAAAGGTGGTCATTGGCAGTCTAACGATTGTTTTGTAGGTCAAACTCACAGGAGGTTGATTTTTTGACGCATCAATGATCTTAAAATAATGATAATAAAATATATATGAATTGTCAAAAGTACTTTGAAATCCTATGAGATTTATGCAAAATCTCAAAAAATCAGTTGTAAGATTTAGGCTTATTGTCGCATGATAGTTTGCGAGATTTTGCATAAAGCTCACAGAATTCAAATTTTCACAAAAAAAAAAAAAAAAGGAGTATCCAACTTATGTTAGTTCTGCGAGATTTAGACTTGATCTCGCAACATAGGTTGCAGAAATAAGCTTAAATATTGCAGAATTTGCACTTTTGAAGTTCATTTTTATTATTATTTGTGTAAGATCATTTTTATTTTATTCCAGTCACTTTCATGATCACGGAGGTGGTGGCAGAGAAGCATCAATGGCGAGGACAGGGTGAATAATGAGGGTTTTTGGAGGAGGAAGAGTAGGGGGTTACTGGAGAAGGATGAAGATTGTTGGAGTGGGGGAAGATGAAAATGGTTGTTGGAGGAAGAGGAAGGTCGGATATGGAGGTGGTGGTCGCACGAAGGGGGTGGCGTAGGAGGAGAAGCTCACTATAAGAGAAGTTGCAGGTGGAAAGATTGTAGAAAAGGAAAAAGATTCAAGGAAAAGGGGGAAATGATTTGCCTATTTAATGGTGGTGTTACATTGGGGTGGTGTTACAAAATGGAAATGGTGGTGTTATATAGAAACTCCCTTTTGAAAATTGTTAGGACACATTCCGTACAGGTGAGCATTTTTTTTATATGAAAATGATTTTTAAGATCATTTATCAAAAAAAGGTTCCATACAATTAGAGTCAGTTGGGCGTCTTTAGACTTCAGTGGAGGAATGAATTTGCTCAAGTGAGCAAATCAATTCTTATAAAAAAAAAAGGTTAGTTGTTACTTGTCCCCTATAATAAATAGATAATTTAAGATTGCCCTCAATTAGGGCTAGCAATAGATCCGATAAGACCGGATATTTGATCCACCCTGAACCAATAAAAGCAGTTCCGGGATAAAAAAAAAAATTTATCCGAATTCGATTCGATAGTGATTGTTATGGTTCCGAATTAAGTAATATTCTAACCGATAAATTGGACATGGTAATTAATAATTTTTAATATATATTTCTAATATAATTGGTAAGGTTTCAGTTATGATTAGTCATCTGCCTCAAAAGAGTGTCATCTCACACAACTTCCCAAAAAAAAAAAAAATTACAAATTAAAAAAATCATCTACACTTTCCAAACCAAATACTAATGACATTTGAAATGTTATATCTCTCCCAAAAAAACAAGGTTTTTTTTTTTAAGTTTGGCCCTCATTTATTTATGCCTAATAGAGTTTGACCCTCGTTTTAAATTTTAATTGAGTCTAACCCTCATTTTCTAACATAATTGTTAGGTTAACATAGTTGACTGGTCAAATTTTCTTTGTGGACCAAAGTACCCTAACTTAAAGCATGTGACTTGCATGTGCCCAGTCCACAAATCCACCAAAATTCATAATGCAGATCTCAAGGTAATCCAAAAGATGAAATATAGGAATAAACTTAAATCCACCCATATTCTCTATATTTCTTCCTTCCCCAATATATCTCCAGATATCATGTTCTTCTTCCCTATCTCTCATCTCACTACCATCAAACTCAGGCAACACTACTGATGATACATTAAAATACACCGACTTTGCAGCCATACACATGGCAGAAAACATCCATCGAGAGGATTTGGCGTCCCATCTACTGGGCCAGCTCGTAAAACCCAAGAAGGTTAAACCAATCATAAAGGCCCAAATAGGGCCCATTAAAGGAAGACGTAATTGAAGCTCGAATCCATGCCCGCACAAATTAAAGCCCAAGTCTAGGCCTGCACGAGTTATCTCATAAATAAGAGGAACATTGCACAAAAAATTCGTTGAGGGAGTTACGCCTGCATGGACGTATCTCCATAAAGAATGAGACTGTTATGAGAAACATCTCCTTTTGTTGCACCTCACATGCTTAAGTCACACAAAAAATTAACTGCGACCATTATAAAAGGTAAAATGAACATTCGACAAAGATATGCAACTTTAATTGAGTTTTTTCAAGATTTATTTCCTTCTCCAAACAGAGTCGTTGACTTAGGCATCAGAGTGCATTCGATTACCAAAAAGGTGGTCTTTGGCAGTCTAACATCTGTTTTGCAGGTCAAACTCTCAGGAGGACGAGATTTGGACGCATCAGTTGGGCGTCGTCCGTGGGGAACGACAAGTTTCATTTCTTAAAAGAAGATCCATAGTAACAAAGTTCACCAAAATTCGATAGACGATCACAATAACCTTCCTACTAGCAACAATGTATCGAAAGTAGCTTGCGAACAAGACGCAACTCAGACCATCGGGCCAATAGCTCAGACAACCCAGACATCCGGCGACACTGTCATGGATCCTCGGGTAGACTTGCTTATGGTCCAGATGAACCACATGGCAAAGATGCTGGAAAAACTCACCCATGAGCGCATTTAGTTAGTCAATCCTATCCAAGCGCCGCCCCAGCAAAACTTCACCAACCGAACTCGAGAAAGCAATGAAGTTCCAACAAAACCTCAATAGGGAAACATCTAGAGTAATGAACTTCCCCAGGGTAGACTCCAGAGAGCGACAGAACGCCTGCTAAAATTCCATTCAGAATCGAGGTCACGGATCCCAACATATTATACGAACTAGTCAAGCCGCCATTCTCCGAGGCCCTCATGATAACTCCCATGCCAAAAAAGCTCACTCCACCAAAGTTTGAAGTATATGATGGCACCACCGACCCAATAGATCACTTGAGACACTTCCACCACATGATGGCGTTGAAGGAGACTACAAAGTCAATCTTGTGTAGAACATTTTCGACTAGCCTTACCTCCACAACAACGAATTGGTTCAACAACCTACCACTGAGGTCAATAGACTCCTTCTAGGCATTAGCCACCACCTTTATCACAAAATTCATCGAAAGCCAGCGGATGAGGAAATGACCATACTACCTCCTTCATATCAAACAAAAGCCCGAAGAGACGATAAAGGAATATGCCACTCGTTTCACTAACGAGTTGACAATGATCAATGGATGCAACGATGACACAATCGCCGCTAGTTTTACTGTCGGGCTAAAAAGAGGCCTATTTTTATGCTCTCAACCTGAAACCCCCCCAAAAAACATGGCGATCCTGTTGAAAACAGCTCAAAAGCACATTTCTCTTGAGGAGATGAAAGCTGTCCGGAGGAAAAATGACCAAAAAAGGGAGAATCGCTCAAGGAAACGGGAAAGGAGGGAGAAAAGAAGACGAGATGACGGACACCGGGAGGATAGCATTCATTCAAAGAGGCATCGAAATAGCGGAAGAACCGAATCTAACCAGCAATAGTCCAGGAAGCTGTAGTCAGCACGACCCTGACACGAGTGGGTAACAAGCGTGATGAAGAAGACATACAAACCATACACGACCTTGAAAACGAGTCGGGCCAATATACTGAAGCATATGGCAAAATGGGATGACATCAACTGGTCATTCAGGATGAGAGAAACCCGAAAGAAGGAGACAAAAGCAAATATTGTTCCTTTCATAAGGATCATGGGCATGATATCGAAGACTGCTACAATTTAAAAGATGAAATTAAGCACTGGGTTCAGAGAGGACTACTCGACGAATTCATCGGAATGCCAGACAAGAAGCTCAACGAAACAGAAAAAGCAGATACCACTACAAGATCAAAAGAACGGCTCAGAAAACTAATATATGCCCTATACTAAATGGCCGGAGGAAACAAAACGATCAACCCAACTAAAGAAGCAGCCAAAAATACCTCCCACTCGAGCTGATTTATATCAAAGTTGGAGTACTAACGAAACTAGACAAACCATTTTACCAATGCACAGAACATGGAGATGTTTGCATTGATCAACTAACACAATTTAAGGACCCTACCGACGGATGCAAGCCCAACCTGAATTACCAACGATGAAATTGATGGCAACGGACTCGACCAAACCTCGGCAGTTGGTGCCGAACCCAATGCTAACGTGAGCATGATTGGACAATTTGGCATTGATGTGAGCATGATTGGACAATTTGGCACTGATGTGAGCATGATTGGACAGTTTGGTGCAGATGTGAGCATGATCGGACAAATCAATACTGCTCAGCTACCGGATCAGAAAGCACCCTGAGTCCATTAGCTACGAAACATATACCGCGAACGAGCGAAACATAACCCATAACGAATCCGACGAATGAAGACATAAATCTTTAACACGAGGATCAACATCAACCAAGCAAAGATCAGGAGAACAAAGCAAATCACTTTGCAATCTAGCATAACTGTTCAAGAAAAACAACCATTAGGGTTGGTCAGAATATCCAGAAGGGAATATCAATAAAATTACAAATTCGAGAAATCCCCATCTTACGCGTGGACAACAGGATAAATGCATCAAAACTCAACCATACAGAGCAATCGACATACCAAGCCAAAAGAAATCAGGACACAAGTCGGATATATCTAATAAATTTTTGGTATGATCAACCACGAAGTAAGAGTTGGACGAACAAGTCAACTTAATTAAAAAACTTCTGGTCGACTAGTGCGTCGAACCAACGAAGTAAAAGTTGGACAAACATGTCAACTTAAGTAAAAAAACTCCGGGTTGACTAGTACGTCAAACCAACAAAATAAGAGTTGAATGAACAAGTCAACTTAATTTAGAAAACTTCAGGTCGACCAGTGTGTCGAACCAACGAAGTAAAAGTCGGACAAACAAGTCAACTTAAGTAAAAAGAAACTTCGGGTTGACTAGTACGTCAAACCAATGAAATAAGAGTTGGATGAACGAGTCAACTTAATTCAGAAAACTTCGGGTCGACCAACGCATCGAACAAACAAAGTAGAAGTTGGACAAACAAGTCAACTTAAGTAAAAAACAACTTCTGGTCGTAAAACCAACGAAGTAAGAGTTGGACGAACAAGTCAACTTAATTCAGAAAACTTCGAGTCGACCAGCGTGTTGACCCAACGAAGTAAAAGTTGGACAAACAAGTCAACTTAAGTAAAAAAGCAATTTCGGGTTGACTAGTACATCAAACCAACGAAGTAGGAGTTGGATGAATGAGTCAACTTAATTCAGAAACTTCGGGTCGACCAATACGTCGAACCAATGAAGTAAGAGTTGGATGAACGAGTCAACTTAATTAAAAGATAACCTCGGGTTTACTTGTACGTCAAACCAATGAAGTAAGAGTTGAATGAACGAGTCAACTCAATTCAGAAAGCTTCGAGTCGACTAGTATGCAGAATCAACGAAGTAAAAGTTAAAACCATGAGTCAACTTAATTAAAAGACAACTTTGGGTTGACTAGTACGTTAAACCGATGAAGTAAGAGTTGAACGAACGAGTTAACTCAATTCAGAAAGCGTCGGGTTGACTACATTAAACCAACGAAGTAGAAGTTAGACAAATAAGTCAGATTAGTTAAAATGCAGCTTCAGGTTGACTACATCAAACCAACGAAGTAAAAGTTAGACAAATGAGTCAGCTTGGTTAAAATGCAACTTCGGGCTGACTACGTCAAACCAACGAGGTAAGAGTTGGACGAACAAGTCAACTTAATTCAAAGAGCTATGGGTCGACTGATACGTCGAACCAATAAAGTAAAAATTGAAACGAAAAAAGTCAACTTGCTCGAGTAAGCTCCAACGCATCAAAAGAAATGATAAAGTCAACCCATCTCAAGACAACGAATGCGTCAAAACATGAAAATAGCCATAAGGGAATTCGAGTGAAGAAAGTTCGACATGCAATTCACGTGACTACAACTGGACTAAAAATGAACAAGCAACACACAATCGGTCGACAAGATAAACTACGAAAACATGCAATACCAAAAATGGAAGCTCTTTTCATTAATAACACCATCTGTTACATCCAGATAAGAAGATGAAGGAGTAGGAGAAGAAATAGAGGCAACCATAGCATCATTGGAAACATTATCTATGGGAATTGACGAAGTTCTCTCTTCAAAAAGAAAATGAAGCATTGGCTCTTCAACCACCGGAGCGCTCGAAGGGTCCGGGGCACATTCTTCACCGTCATCGTCTTCGAAAGCTTGATCAACCAAGTGGTGGTACTTGAACAAAGCTTCACCAAGCCCCTCGATATAATCAAGAAGCTCAACCCGCCCATCAACAACTCGCTTCCAGTCTTCGACCTTCACAATGCTAAGCTTGTCCTTGGCAATAACAAGTTCGTTTTTGGCCGCGGCAAGCCATCCCTCAGCGGTGGTAAGCATAACGGAAGTATTTGCCTTGACCTCGTCGAGTGCAACTGTCAACTGTTCCACCCGATTATCAGCAATATCACGATTAACAGATTGTTTAATCGCAACACTTGTAGCCTCGTCATAAGCTGCCTTCTCGGTGGATAACTCATCCACATCACGTAAACGGGCACAAACCCCATCCAACTTGGCCTTCAAGGACTCAAGCTCCGCAACAACTTATCCCGCACACTTTTCGCTTCAATCAACAAAGTTCGAGCATCCCTGGCAGTTTTCTCCGACCCTGCACATTGTGTTTTCAACGCGTAGAATTGGGAAAGGACGTGAGAAAATACCAGCAGCAGTGCTGCCAACTTTCTCTACAAAGAAAGCACCTGAGCACGACCAGCTCGATAAATCGAGCCCATCGCCCCTGCATAGGTAAGATGATTCATCCCGTCCATTATCTGCTCAAAACCATAATCAAGGTGATCGCTTGGATCCAATACGGGCATTGAAGGTCTTTCCACTGACAGCATGTGCCATTCATTTATCAACTTACGTGCACTATCTTTCACGTCAAGCTGAGTAAACCAACAAAACTTGATGTCTGACTTGATACGAATATCTTTTGAGCTAGGCTTAGTCCAACTAACTCATGGATGAAGAACACGGGGATCCGAAAGCACGGAGGAACCACCCCCAACAGTTGGAAGGGCAGGTGGAACAACAATGACAACGAAAAACCGTTATTACGCTCCTGGTGCGAAGTAACCATAGCAGCGGGACTAGTAGTGGCAACAGGAGCAGGAGAGTCCAAACGAGCAGGAAAAGAAACTAAGAATTTGGTCGCATCACTGACATTAATAAAATGAGGAGGATGAACTTCGAAACTCTGACCACTACCAATAACCTCTTTAGATTGCTCCACCGCCAACTGAAGCATCTTATCATCAATAGCCCGAGGATCATCGTTAGACCATTCAGCAACAATCAAAACACCATAAGCAGATAGACGCCTCTTTTCATTATCGTCCAATGGACGGTAGTCTCTTTATCGCTCCTCTCCAACACCGGCCTCATCTCCTCACCCTCCTCGAAGGATGTGTGATCCTCTTTCATAACATCCTCGCAGGAAGGACTCAGACGAGAGGTAATTTCCGTAACATCCTTGCCAGAAGGACTCAGACGAAATGTAGTCCGAGCAGCACCACGAGTAAATAGTCGTTTCTTCATCGGAACCCGACCAGGATCTACCAACAATCGCCTCAATGGACAAATGGGCCTCGTAAGCTTCCTCTTCCTAGATGTTGGGCCTACAACATTGACAAGAGCATCGAGATTCATAACGCGCATGTCCAAACTCACTTCCCAATCAATGCTAGCACCACTAATGCCAGTACGAGTAGCGAGAGCAGCGATATCCTCAGCACTAGATTTAGTAAGGAAGACCCGCTCCGCTTCGTTCATGGTGTACAAACCTCTACGATCCAAGATGTCCTCAGAGAGAAATCCTCCATAGGGAACTGAGGAAGCTTCAAGAATTGGTCATTGATCCTCCGCTCCTCCACAGTCAACTAGATATCCTTCCTTTTGTTGGGAACTCGAAACGATCGCAAAATTAGACGACTTCGCAATTGGAAGTAGCCAGAGTTAACAGAAGCATAAAACCAGGACCTCGACCAATCGCGGATGTCATCATTAAGCTTCGCAAAGCAGGCAGGAGAACTGAGGAAGCATATATCCTTGGTCACCATCGGACCAACCACCAAATGCAAAACCCTCACATTAGAAGAAACCATGACTCTCCAAACATTAGGACCCTTTTGGGCAGGAGGAATGCCCAAAAAATCCAGATACTCCCAAAACAACTCTAGAAATGGGAAATGAAGGTAAAATGAAAACATGCACGGATACATCGCAACATACCCGGACCTTGGATGACGAGGACCATCGTTTGGTCTAGGCAAAATAATCTCAAGGTTGGGTGGCAAATTATAGTCAGAACGAAGACTGTCCAACATTGCTTGAGAAACTTTCTTAGTTTAAAAATAAGCCTCACAAGTAGCTTGCAGCTTACCGGTTAATTTATCGCCAGCAAACATCGTTAAAGAACGAAACAACAAAGAAAATGAAGGAGACGAAGGAAGAAACGAACCCCAATTTCAAATATAGAGTAAAAAGGGAAAACAAACTCATCACGCCCCATTTTATAAAGCCAAGCAACAAAGGGACTGCTCATGGGACAACTTGCGAGATATGATGGCTTTGTGAAATCCCAAAAATGTGGGCAAAAATGAACGGGTGAGCAGGAAATCAAGACGTCAACCCACAACAAGTTGCTGACAACATTAAATACAAGGCAATGATAGAATTGAAAGACCAACCATCATGAAGTTAGTGGCCACGTCAGCATACCCATTAACTAAGGGGGGAGTAGCTGATGATACATCAAAATAGACTGACTTCCTAGCCATATACGTGGCTGAAAATATCCATTGCAAGGATCTGGCATCCCATCTACTGGGCCAGCTTGTAAAACTGAAGAAGGTTAAACCGATCATAAATGCCCAAACATGGCCTTTTAAAGAAAGACATAATTGAAGTCCGAATCCAGGCCCGTACGAATTAAAGCATGAGTCTAGCCCCGCACGAGTTCTCTCATAAAGAAGAAGAACGTTGCACAAAAAAGAGTCATGGAAGGAGTTACGCCTTCATGGACGCATCTCCATAAATGAGGAGACTAAAACGAGAAACATCTCCTTCCTTGCGCCTCACGTGCTTAAGTCACGCAAAGAATTAACCGTGACCATTACAAAAGGTAAAATGAACATTCGACAAAGGTATGAAATTTTAACTGAGTTTTGTCCAGATTTATTTCTTTCTTCAAACATAATCGTTGACTTAAGCATTGGAATGCCTTCGGCCACCAAAAAAGTGGCATTTGCCAGTCTAACATTTGTTTTGCATGTCATACTCTCAGGAGGACGAGATTTGGATGCATCAACCACAATGAGTCCCACTTTATTTCAATTTTATTGTTTTATAGATTTACATCAGTGAGACCCCAAGTCTTTCGTATATCACACCCATTATCAGAGCCTACGCATGGAGTTCTAATAAGAAAGACTAAGCCTTTGTGTTCTATAGGAAAATGTTGGAGAGTCGTGTTGCTGAAGATAAACACATCTTACCTTTTGTTCTAAAGACTTGTGTCATTTTGGTGTCAGACTTTTCACAATAGGGCATGTTCAAAACTAAGAAATAGTAATCACCTTGATAAGAGCAGACAATCATGAAAGCACCCAAAAGAGTCGGAACCATTCAACCTTTTCATGATGATTCAAGTTCAGATATTATAAGCGTGTGAATTAAAGATATCATTTGAAACAACAACCACCAATCTCTTATTTGTCCAATATTTCTCTTTTTTCCCATCTCCCCTTGAACCCATCAAAATGAAAAGAGAAGCAAAACCACCCCACACATACCAACACACAACACTAACATACAATACACAAAATACGCAATACCCAAAAACAAGTAAACACGGTTAACCAAAAAATGCAACCAAATTTTCACACCCATTTTTTTACTTCATGATTATCAAATCAAAATCATTAAGCTCAAGTTCTACAGATTGTTCTACTAGAGATAATCATTGAAAATTTAGAGATAGAGATAGATTGGATGATTACACATAGAACACAAAAAATGGTATAGTAACTAGTTCACAACCCCTCTACCACTCATTTGTTTCTCCATTAAATAACCCAAACTGGCACTACACCATAAATGACAATTTGTAACACACTAGTTGTGTTACTAAATAATTTTGTAACACCACAAAAATCTTGCAAATCATGGCATTACAAATATTAGTAACACCTCGATGTTTTAAAATCTTCAAATTTTGTAACAGTTGTGCAAAGTTACTAATGGCACTGTAGTATGTTACAATGTTCAGTATTAGCAACATCTCGACGTGTTACAAATATTTTTTTTTTACAAAAATAAATATTTAATTTTATTTGTTTTTAAATAAAAAAAAAGTATTAACAAATGGATGACATCCAATGAAATTATAAAATCTAAATATTCAAATACCAATGTTAATAACAACTACACCAAAACAGTGTTTTTGTAACTGTTTTGAAGTGTAGCTGAAAATATTAGAATCACCTATCAAATGATACTATTCTTGGTGATCCTAAATTTAGAATCATGTTGAAAGTGATACTACTTAAAATTAGTATCATTTGGCTAATGATACTATTTTTTATTAAATGATTCAACTTTACAAATTTGCATTTCAACAAAGATGATACTAATTGTAAAAGAGAATCACATACTTAAAATTAGTATCATTCACTACACCAAAAGGTCAGTTTAGCTACGCCGAGCTGGCCACGGTTCTAAACCGTTGGTGTATTTGCCACGGCCAAAAACCGTAGCTATAAGTACCAACGGCTTAAAACCGTGGGTAAAAAAACCCTGGCCACGGCTTAAAACCGTTGGTATATTGGGCACGGCTAAAAACCGTGGCTATTAGTAGCAACGGCTCAGAACCGTGGGCATTATTAGCAATGGCTCAAAACCGTTGCAAAATTTTTTTTAGCAACGGTTCTAAACCGTGGCTAGTTCTAGTAACGGCTCAAAACCGTGGCTAGTTCTAGCAACGGCTCAAAACCGTGGCTACATGAAAAGCTGAAAAAAAAATTTGGGCGGGCTATTTTGGCGCTCGACCTTCCCTCCACTCGACTTCCATTGACAAACCTTCCCTCCACTCCACAAACCTGCTCCTTCCCTCGACTTCCATCGACTTCCCTCGACTTCCATCCCTCGACTTCCATCGACTTCCTCGACTTCCATCGACATCGACATCGACATCCCTGCTCCCTCCCTCGACTCTACTCCACTCTCCTTCCCTGCTCCCTCCCTCGACTTCCCTCCTCCCCTCCTTCCCTCCTCCCTCGACTTCCCTGCTCCTCCCTCGACTTCCCTCCTCCCCTCCTTCCCTGGTCTTCCCTCCTTAGTACTCGGCGTCTTCAAAATCGATCAGCCACTGCAACCATTCTCTCGTACATGTACTCTCTCTCTCTTTTATTTTTGATGAAATTAGGGTTCCTGAATGTAGAGTTTTTTTATTTAGAGGTTTTGAATCTCTAGGGTTCCTGAATTGTTTTTTGAATCTGTAGGTTTTATTTAGAGGTTTTTTGAAATTAGGGTTTGAATCTCTAGGACTCAAAACCGTATGCCTGATAAATTCCTGATATAATTTAATTTTTTGAATCTTTAATTTTTGTATGAAATTCCTGATATAATTTGAAACCAGGAAATACATCTCAGGGATTTACATAAAAATGATATAATTAGGGTTTTATTTAGAAGGAAGTCATTGTTTTATGATTTACATACAAATGTTGGTCTCTGGACTAGCTTTGCTCCTACAAGGAAGCTTTAATGGATAATTTTAACTTGTAATGTGCATTTTAAAACAAAATGTTTATATGTATGTTGGTCCACAAATTCTGTTTTTTTGATGCTAATGATAATGTTGCTTTATTGTCTATCTTCCAGCTACAGCAGGAACAAACAAGGCTGCCTCCAGTGGCAATACTTTGAACACGAGGAAGCTTGATAAAGAAACAGAAGTTCTTGCTCGTGAGTACTCAACTCTTTGTATCAATTTGCAATAATTTTTGTCGAAAAATCATGTTGTAAACTTGTAATGATTGGATTTATGTATACATACATACATATATAGGTAAAAACACTCGTTGAACTTCCAGGATCTTGATTACATTTATATATATATATATATATATATATATATATATATATATATATATATATATATATATATATATATATATATATATATATATATATATATATAGGTAAAAACACTCGTTGCACTTCCAGGATCTTTCAAATGAAATTGATCATAAATACCCCATTCAAATGCAATTCATTGATGAAACCATGCTGCAAGAGAAGGTTTATGAAATTGATCATAAACCACTCGTTGCACATCAAGGGTTCACAAGTGAAGTCTAGAGTCCAAAAGATCCGCTTTATAATGTCTAGCAATCCTGTAAAGGAAAACACTGGAGAAGAGCCCATCAAAGATCAAGGTATGCTAGTTTCTAATTTTCTATCTATACATGTTGGATTACCTGTATTAAAGATCAAGGTATTGTGTTGTAGAAATTGCAGAACTTGAAGTGGAGGTATGCAAAATTTTCAGACATCTTGATTTATTTAGGGTTAATTATAGATTGCTATTAGGGTTTGATGAGTATGTCCAAATTTTCAACAGTTCTCAAGTTGTAATCATTCTTGCTACTGAATTCCTATCACAAAATCCTTTACAATAAAAGCTTTTTAAAAACTTTTACGTAGAGATGTTAAGTGATTACGTAAGGATTTTTGTTTTTGGTTTTGCAAACTTTTCGCTTATCTGTATATCCAATATATTTTACCTTCTTGGGATCTATTTCTAGAGGCAGTTAAGCGTAGTACCTAAAGGGGATGTCTTGAGATAAATAGAGCTCATAATATCTAGGGCGCGTTAACCTAAGATGAAGTCATGCCATCTAATGCATGTCCTCATTAAAGCTAATTGCAAGAGTCCTTTAAGCATTTTGCTATGGTGTTCTTATTACCCTCCAAATCTAATTCCTTGCATATCCCAAACATCTGATCCTAAGATGTGAATGTGATTGGTTCATAATGTTACAATTACAATTAGCTTCCTGCACTGTGAAGGGATTCATTCATAATGACCTTATCTGACAAAAAAAAAATAGTATATGGCATATGTTAGAAAACTGACTTAATCTTGTTGTAATCAGGTGTTTGTTAGAAAAGTTATTGAGTTGCATGACAAGTATATGGCATATGTAAATGAGTGCTTCCAGAATCATAATCTTTTCCACAAGGTTTGTATTGGACATTGAATCTTGTTCCTAATATGATGTCCTTATTTTCCTTACGTTATTGCTTTCATATTCTAGGCACTCAAAGAGGCCTTGGAAGTGTTCTATAATAAGGGAGTTGCTGGCAGCTCAAAGAGGCCTTTTGGTTATCCGAGTCACCATTTGTTCAAGGAATCACATCGTGGGGTCTATGGTCCCATGCATTGCAACATGGGCGATTACTTATTGAAATATTAACAAAACACATTTTTCTACCTTTAGGAAGACATGTAGTTCTCATTCAATGGTTGAATGAGCATTTAGTTTCTTCCTTAAAGGTAATCATGCACATACACAAAAAAATAAGAAATCTCGCTTCTTTTCCACAATCGCACTCTCCTCCTGTGCCGAACACACCTCACCCAAGTGTGCCTCCCTTGCCTTCGAAACCACTCGGAGCGTACATGTTCCAAGTGGGGTGCCACCTCAAGGAACATGTCATCTCACCCGAAATTCGATCCATGGCAAGTATTCTTCCTAAATCTACACGTACAACCGAACTCACATGGAACGGTGCACCGATATGCAAGCAAGTCTGCATACCCATAATAATATCACCCGTATACAAGCAAGTCTGTATACAAAAATTTCTTTTCTTTTCACATTTTTTTTTTCGGAGTTGTGGAAAAGAGCATAAAAAAACTAAAACTCAAAACTCTTTTATGGTGACACTTTGTCAACCATAAGTAAATCAACCACAGTATCCACCGTTCTCTTGGGGAACAAATAATATTTGACACATTGCCAATTCACACATCTCATCTCTTTGCATCATATAAAAAAACAATATGCACACCAATTCGCATGACAATACAAATACTCAAACTAAAACAAGTGCTCAGTTATATACCAGCCAATATCTATTACTAGAAAATTTTCTTCTATTTTATGTTATGCAATTGGGGTCAATCTCGCCAGCTATGTAAATAGGTCCAAAGAAATACTCCCAAGATAATATCTTCCAGGTCATGATCAAAAGAGCATATGACAATGAGATACATTAGGAACTAAGCAAAATTGACTCATTTCATTCTTGTAAAACTTCCCGTAATCCATCTTCTATTTCATTAAGAAATTTCATCAAACAAAGGAGCAATGTATCTATAACCTGTGACAATTAACGAGAAAATATTTCTGATAGTGGCACAACACTTTGACAACCAACTTTAATAAACTGTATGGACACATATGATGAATTTCAATTTCAACCCGATGGGATTTGACAAATCCAAAATGCACATACACCTACTACCTAAATGTGGTAACATCTGATCTAACCTATGAGATACAATTTGTCCAAATTTTCTTCATGATAACACTCAAGGGTTCCTTAGTCTTACACAAACCCTACCCAATCACATGCTTTTCTAATGATGATGATGACCTAGAAAACCTCGAATGCCTTGACAATTGCCTAAAATCAATGTGAATTACAATGGGTATCCATTCATTCATTCAAATCAATTAATTAAAGTAATCAAACCCCATCATTTTAATCTACCAAGTTAAGGGCAAAATCAGGAAGAAAGAAAATGAGGTTTTAATCAAACTAGATTAAACACACAACACATAACTATCAAACCATCACATAAAACAAACTGAAAGGGGTAAAAGAGAACTCACCTGCTATGTCAAAATACCCAATCTAACAATAACCAAAATCAATACAAAAATTAAAAAGAAAGGGGATGAAAATAAACTCACCTTTTAGTTAGTTGAACCTCAGGATCTTCCCATCTTCATCACCTCTCACTGTCAGCCGCCATCGAAGAAGAAAACGAGAAGAAGGAGAAAAGAAAAGCTTAAGGAAAAAGGGTTTTGTTTTGTTTTTTTTTTTTTTTTTTATATATGGTGAGTGGCTATTCGCCCCCACCGAACTTTCGAATGCACCCACCCTCTTTCACAAAATAAAACCCTAATCATTAGTTTATGAAAGCCCAAATACAATTTAGTAGCAACCCATCAACATTAGGGTTTACAAAAGAAATTTTTATATTTATTTAATTAGGCGGGTATTACAATATATACAACTCAAGAGAATCTCGTCCCGAGATTCGGTAGAGGAAGGTAAGTAGGAAATTAATTCTTAAATAAACAAACTACACATCACATGGACAAACAAATAGCTCATACGTATGCCCATAACTTAATGAAGACAATCACACAAAAATATAAAAATTTCAGTAAGTACAAAAATTACGGGGTGCTACACTAAGGCTGTGGCTGTGGCTGCAAGAACTCGTTAGCTTATTATACTTCGTGCCTAGTCCATTGACATCCCTGAGTTGAGAATCTAAGGTACCAATGGAAGAGAGGTCATGGTGTCAGCTGACAGATTATATTTCATTCTGGTGCTACCAAGACTGTGATGGAATTTTACAAACCATGTTGTGTTTGTGTATGTAAATCAGAAGGAAAATTTGGCAACAGGGTATGCGAGTCCTCAAGCAGGTTACTGTTGTGGTTGTGTGTTTTGAAAAAGTTTATGAATGAGAAAAATGATGAATGCATTTGCCGAGTGCAATACAATGAGCATGACTGATATGCTCTGTTCACTCCATTTTTCAGTTTATCCTCTAAAAAAAATCTGAAGTTTAGTGGTTGATAACCTCGGGTCTGAGTTTATAAACCAGGGTTGGCTTTTAATCCAGTCCCTGTGATTAGGATCTGCAGCTATAGAGTGACTGACTCGCCCTTGACAAAAACTGGAAAAGTAATCAACCTAGCTTATCAGGCACACACAAACTAGCTGACTAGCACAAGTTTTATGGATGAAGAGTTTTATGCAACGAGATGATCAAATGAGAGAGAACAAAGAATCTTCAGGTTTAATATAGGATAACGGATAGTGAGAACAAATAAAGACACACTGACCTGGATATAGTAGCCCTTGCAAATTATCGACATTGTGAAAAAACACTTGAAGTACTTCCCAATAACTCTTTGACCTATATCATTCTGTTTCAGCAGAGGAATATTATTCCTTTTTGCTTTGGTTTCTATTCTGTCTCATATACATGAAAGGCGAAATTAATTATTATTCTACCAATGAAATAGGGAAGATGGATGACATGAAACTACAATTTGATCTGATCCAGTTTAGAAGGCTGGGCTGCTTGTGAGTTGTGAGAATAATATAGGTCTGAAAAATGTTTAACCAGTGAGTAGTGGCCAATTAAGTGTATAGGAATACATTAATACTTATGATAATTCCTTTTATCAACATTTTGTTTAGGGTTTCAGCATAAAACTTTAGCTTATTGTTTTTAATGAATAAACAATGTTATTTAACTCAGATGTTTAAGTCGAAAAGTAGCATCATTGCTGTTAGAGTGGGTCTGGCATGTTAGTGCACTCCCAACATTTTATAATTCGACCGACTGTGGTCTATGTCATAACACGAGTTCATATATGGAAAATTCTTTTAGTAAGGTGTACAAAGCCAAGATACTACACCATGATGTTGATTGACACTCATAAATTTCAAGATCCAATTCGTGTAAAATTTTCAAAAAAAAAAAAAAAAAAACTCCTAGTCCAAACAAGGAAAGTTATATTAACTTTCACAAGAACCTAACATTGGACTTGTTTTTCTCATCTAGGATCATAAAATTGAGTTATGAATCTTAAACAACCTAATAAAACAAGTAATTTGGTGGAAATTATCGATTATCTTGTATTTCGATCTACCAAACCAAGAGAAAAAAGGATTATTATCAACTGATTTTATTTTTCTAATTAAATAATTAATTAGTTTAAGTAATGTAAGTTCAATTGGCCCAAACATAATGCTAAAAAAATATAGAAACAATTATACATGGGGTTCAGTTTTTGTTGCAAGATCATGAACCTGCATCCACTGACATGAATTGTACACTAGAAACTAAACTGAGGGAGTACAAAGGTTAATCAATGACTTGAAAACCCATTAAACCTCTTTACGGTGTCTCCAACTTGCTGCGACAATTTTTTAAGACCCCTATGATCACTAACTCAATAACCCAGGAAACACACTCTGTAGTAGTGATGTGTGTTTGTAAGCTGCGAAATCTTGAACTCGCTAACCAATAAGCCCATCAAACCTCTCAACATGTGTTAAAGACCTCAAATTGGAAATACTGAAAAATCCCTGAGAGCTCTTCCATAAGGCATTAAATCCTATGTCTCAAATACACTTCAAATAGATTTTGAAATCCTTGATTAAGAAGGGGATTAAAGGATTCAATTTCTATTTTGCATCACATTTAGGACCCACTTACATTTCATATATAATTTCATATATAGTTAAGAACACTACAAACACATGATTAAATGAACACTACAAACACATTTATAGTGTTGAAGTCACACTGAGGTGTTTTCTTGCATTTACAACACATTGAGACAGGATTTCAAATGTTAATTAGTAACACAAGCTTACATACTTTATAAGTTTATTAATACAACGATTGGAAGCAACGATGAACTAAAGAAATGGTTGATGTGCAGATGTTGTGCCTTATTCAGCCCACATTCATTCCTATGCTGATACATGGGGTTGGGTCATGGTAACTGATTCTAAACCATTTCTGCATCACTATCTATGCCATTATGTATAAAGCTAAAATATCAATTTAGACTTCCCGTTTGTGCAAAATATATATAAGCATTAGATACTCCGTTCACAGCAGATGCGACAGAGCTAGATATCAGAATCAAACAGAGGATCAAAGGGGAGAACAAATATCTTGATGGCAAGACGTTCTCGTCTGCTTCAATCCTATGCAAGGCAGTCAGAAAAACGTGAGTTTTCCAAACTTATGCTTTCATTTCAAACTTGTTTAGCTCATATTTTGATGAACTATTCCATGATTAACTTGATTTTTTTTCTAGACTGGCTAAGGAGACTCAAGTGTATACAGAAGGAACAGCAAGGTTCATATATGGACATGGAGCTGGCCATAAATCCCATAATGCTTAGTGATAAAAGAATGAAAGGGAGCCTCCTCTTTAAGCACAAAGACTAATCAAAACAAGCTGCCGATGAATGGAAGACAATCTTCCTCCTTTGAAAGATTTACACGTATAAATCATGAACCCCCCACTTTTTCAACCAGGTTTTGGAATTAAGGTGGAATGCATAAATTTACACGTATCTCAAAGATTCATTATCCTCTCAAGTCGTGCAATGCCATCCTAATTGCAAAATCCTGATTCCCCAATAGTTTTGTGTACGAGAGGAGTCATTACAAAAACTTGTGGTAATACACATATAAACGGTACACCATTCACACCTGTAAATGACTTGTTCCTCTTAACAAAACTCATTTCTCAAGAACAACATTATCAAGGATCACTGAATCATTTCGGTCCAAGGAACATCATACAGAATGCCCATGATACCTACATTTCAAAATGAATTAAATCATTTTTTTAGTGAGCAGATAAAGAAAGATAATTCCACCAAGTGGCAACCAGTCTTCCCTGAAATCTCCACCAAGGACAAATGTACTCAATTGGTCCAAGTCCCGAAATTGCCAAAATATGGACAAATGATCCTCCCTCTAATACGATTAACGACTTTCGATAATTAAAGGATCGTAATTCACACAAGCAAGCAACGGATGTCACCATGACCTAGCATTACCCACAAACAATCCATCTCCCCCAACGTGATTGTTTTGTCTTTTTTTTTTTTTTTTTTTTTTTTTAAAATTTATAATTTGACTCTGGTTGGGTAGATTTGCAATGCCTAATTAGCATATCTGAATGGAACTAAACTATTGCTTGAGTTGTGCTTATTATTGACGATGATGTTTGCTCTGACCTAAGGGTCCTGTATTATCTATCAATGTCTCACTGATGCAAGGGTTCTGTATTAGCTTGTATTGCTAGTTTTGTATTTAGCATAAGAAAACAGATACTATCCCACATGCAAAGAGGATTGCAAATTATTCAGTTTTTATGCTTTTGAATCAAATAAGAAGAAAAGCATTCATAACATATCCACATGATGAGTCCAGCCAATCAAATGAGAAGAAAACTCACCTTCAACTTCTAGCAAGAGCTAGGGTTTTCACAAATAAGAGAACGATTGGAGAAGATAAAGTACGAGATCGATTGGAGAGCTGGAGAAGATTGGAGATCGATTACTCTGATAGTCAATTTATGAGATCGCTTGTTTCTGAGATCGATTAGAGAGATGGAGAAGATTAGAGAGCCATCGATAGTACAAATGTGAAGAAGAATAGAGATAAGAAATCACCTTGTTAACCCTAAATTGTTTCTGAGATCGATTAGAAAGCCATCGATTGCTCAAATGTGAAGTTGATTGCAGACGAGTGACTCAATCTGCGACAAATGCGAAGATGAAGATGCCTTTCATCGACAAAATTGTTCTACTGTATGTTTTTGGAGATGCCTTTCATCGAAAACAGAATACCTTTCATTGCTGTGCATTTTTAAATTGGATTCCACTCTTTGCTCGAATACCTAACTAATGGAATGTAGTAGTAGATCCAAACGATTAAACACTGAGTTTATCAGATTGATAATGCTACTAAGAGTTTGAAGTTTTTCATCAAAAGATAGAAGAAAGAGTTTTACATTTAAATGGAAACACTGAACATGCACTAAGAGTTTGGAGTCTACTGTGAGTGTTAAGAGTTTTTTCCAATCAGTAACACTTTGTTTACACGTGCATATCACGTGACAAATGAATAATGTCACAATTTTGAATAGTAACAGAAAATACATGATACAATATAATACAATGAGTATCACTAAAAATATGATGCTAATTATGGTTACAGATTGCCAATAATGGTGTAGTGAACCAAATTAAAATAATCTTGCAACCATTACAAAATGAAATAGTTGCAATCAATTACAACATCGTTTATCATATTGGATCAATATTTAAAAAAAAATACATGTATCAAGTACATCATTAGTATGCTAACACAAGTTGGACGAGCTAGAACAAAATCACAAATCTTCATATCACAATTTGAGTTCAACAACAAGTTGCTTGGTTTTAAATCTCTATGAATGACAATTGCAGAATGTATATATTTCAACCCATGAAGGATCTGATACAGAAAGTACTGGACAAAACAATGACACAAATGTCAGTTATCACTCATGACTCAACTAGAGCTAGATAAAATCACCAAAATAAAAGTTTAAAGCAAAGATTCTCCTGTTCTCATCCTACACAAGACTAAAAAATAAGTGAATTCTTTAATTAACCTTGAACCACAATCTAACGAAAAATAGGATATAGGCGCAATATTTCAACAAAATATTTCAACTTATATCCCACAAATGAAAACAACTCCATTTTAAGTCAAGTTGTTTTTCTAAGGCAAAGGGAACTGATTGTCCTTCTTTTTTGTGCTTCCATTTACACCAACAGTAAGAAAAAGTGTTTTACTAGAAAAAGTTTTGTTTCCCTCTTGCAAGCTAGACAGCCTGAAATTTTCTAATATCTTTCACAACGAAAACATTTTCTTTTCTTTAATTGAAATTTTCAAAGGCTTTAGTTATTTTTTCATATGCTTTTGCAACAAGTTCTATATATGCCTGGATACTTACTTTAATGGATACTTACTACAACAACCATCGATTTCCACTTCTCTCCTCCAGCTTTCCCAACCTTCAGTTCCAGAATTCAATGACAAAGTCAAATATGATGTCCCTAAATCAATAATGAACTAAATTACAACAGTTTTTATAAAACAAGATGTAGTTCACATTAGCAACTTACAGCTGAGACTGCTTTCACATTAGAATATAAACAGTTAAATAGATTAAACCACAGCTTGCAACAAAGAATCACAACTTGTACAATGCGTAGAACGCGTATATATTACTGAAAACTTCAAATCACTATTGACTGCATAAGATAGATTAAAATCATACCCACTGGACAATAAACCAACAAAATTTGAAACTTCATGTTTTACAACGAACAAAACCATCAAATTTTGTTGATAGCTGCTACTTGAAATACAAGCCAGATAAAATCACCAAAACAAAAGTTTAAAGAAAATATTCTCCTGTTCTCATCCCACACAAGACTAAAAAATAAGTGAATTCTTGTATAAAATTCACACAAGCCAGATTATAATTTTTGTGGTCAGCTTTTTATGGTGCAACACACATTTGAAATTAGCTGAAGTCTGCTAGAGATTGGAGCACGATCTTGAAATCCTCATAGTTACTACTACAGGTGAAACTACAAATGAGAATGGTGTCCATGCAACAGGATTTTGTTGAAGTCTGTTTGCATGAAGAATCTGGTAGGCTGTAGCACTTCTATATGTACAAAACTTAATATCTCTCCTTTCACTTCCAATTTTCAGGATGGGGTTCCAGAAACAATTGAGACACTGAGGAAGGCAGGTATCAACTTTTGGATGTTGACTGGTGACAAGCAGAATACGGCCATACAGATTGCCCTATTGTGTAATTCCATTTCCCCAGGTAGATTCAAGATAGGAAAGACTATCTATTCTTAAAGAGAGGATACAACTATAAATTTATGATATTAGTTTTCTGGCTTAGGATACAAAAGCCAACATTGCTTGTCATTGGAACTTTGTTCAAGTTAGAAAGTTTATGTCACAACAAAAAAGAAAAATAAATAAATAATAAAATGATATTAGACTAAGTTCGGATGTTTGTTGGAAAGAAAAGAAGTATTATTAATTAGTCAGAGTGACCATATTAGCTGATTTAACTTTAAAATCAATTTGTGTGTTTCTGAATTCCTTCAGTGCATTTTGTGCCAAAATTATGTTTTTAGGGAGTTTCATATGGTACTTTGTGGCAGGTTTATTGTCAATCAAAGAATTTAGTATTCATCTATCGAATACATGTTCATAAGATCCACTACCTTTCTGAATTCATCTAGTCACAAAAACGGAGTCAAAACTTAAACTCTAAATTAGAAAACACAAACAGGACAAACATGTTGAACCCAATGCGGCAAAGCGACTACAAAACCTTTATCTTTTATTTTTTATTTCTATTCCTATTTACTATTTTCCAAGTATATTTCATTGTTTCTATTCCTACAAAGTAGTGTTAGAATGCTTAATTTCCAGAATACCAAAAGCAAAATGAAATCAAAGTAACTCACCTAATCGAACTTCAGAAGGTGTTTGTTCCACACTAGATATGAGCCTATTTCAATTTCCTAGATTGTCATTTTTCCATTTTGGGGAGCTTTATACAAGCGAGCCTCGCCAATCATTACCTCGTTCAATAGTACATTTGCTTCATGTGCTTGTACCACCCGAAAATGACACATTATACTAGATGAATCAGTATCAACTTTCCCGTGCGCAACTTCATTGCCATCAAAGTCTAACAATTTGCATAGAGTTAAGTTCTCTTGCTAAGGGGTGTTTGCAACCGAACTTGAGGAATTTGACCCACCTTTATTCACTGATTACTTATATTTTGGGTCTTCTCCTAGTGTGCTTGAACAAAATTCTAAAATACAAAAAACATTAGGACCTTATTTAAGTCAGTAATAAAAATGGGAGGCAACAACAATATTAATGGAAAACTCACATTCAATGCTTTAACATCGATCAACTCATTCTGAAAACCATCCAATTGAGTCTCGGCCTTTAATGTGTTCTCAAACTCTACAAGGTGTAGCTTTGCACGTGCAGGAGCAGAATACATGAGTTGTCTCTTCGTGGCAGTGGAACCGATAGATCGAATACCTCCCTGATCCTCCCCAAATACTACAGCTATGACATCAACATCCAAGGCTTTGGAAAAGGTTGTTCCATTCCCTATCATGTCCTTTCTCTTTTCTTGCTCTTTATTGATTTCGTCCTATAACATTCATAAGCAAATAATGAGAAACATGCAAATAAACTCAAAAAATCAACTTTAGAACACATGTAAGCTCAAACATGCAAATAAACTCAAAAAATTAGCAAACAAATGATATTCCAGTGCATATAACATCGTATACCCACGTAATTTGAAGGTACAACAATAATGCACTATTATTATCATAAAGTAGTTCTGTTTTGATACAAAAGTCTCAAATCTGAACCCTGAATTAGGAGCCTATATTTGGAAGGTTGCGATATTCTTCAGTTCCATCTAATTGATAAAATGTGCATTTAGGATTTATTATATTTCTTCATGGCAGTTCTCATTTGCACATAGTGCTTAATCTTGATTTTGCTCCCTTGGTGGAGTGAAGATTCAAGAACATATCCAACGAAAGTCCCCAAACAGAAGAAAAAAAAAGTCTCCAACTAATATACCCAGTAAGATTTTCAAGGTTACCAAAGATCCCAAACCAAATGAAAAAAAAAACGAAAAGAAGAGAGAATACTTCACACACATTAGAAATGGAAAGGAAAACTAAACTGACTACATGACATTAGCTCCTCTAATTAAACAATCTAAAATCTGAACTTGATAAATATGCTTCTGATTTTAGCAAGTACATAACCCATTATATGTTTCTTGAAACTTCAGAGTAATGAAATGTTTTGACTCTGCAACTTCCAGTACGCAATTAAACCATCCATTACTGAGTTGAAAGCTCCCTGAACTATAAAGACTAAAACATCAATTTAGTTCTACACTCTAATAGCATTGGTAAGTCGTAGAGACTAGCATCATTTCTCTTTGGGGCAACCAATGTACCAACTTCAAATATGCAATTTATGCAATAAGCTTCTTGATAAAAAATTGAAACACTACCATTACATAACAGAACACTCAATAGCCCTCCAAATGAGTACAATAAAATTTTCAGTAGTATTTCCTTCTACATACATTTCTCAAATATGGTAAAGAACTGGAACAACAAAAACACAATAACGACCTCTGAAACATTAGTAAAGAACACTAGTAGTTCTGCGAGTTTTTATTCTAAACAACCAACACAAGACAGAACAACAAACCTCCTAAATCACCATCAAAGCTCAAGGAACAATCTTATAACCCTTCATTTTATCAATCCAAGAAATAAACATATTCTTCAAATTCCTAAACCCCAAGAACCCATGTTCCTTACTCTTATTCATACTATTCAAAACAGGCTCCTTCACACTGAATATAGTATCACAAAACCACCAAACCCCTACGTCCTCCAGCTTCGTCGGAGGCTAATAAACATATATATTAATAACAATAAGCACATTATAATAATAGAAACATGACATAATCTTTTAAGAGACATTGTTCATAGACTGATTTGAATCTTTTTGTACGATGGCACATTATAAACATATAATGTGTCATATAAACTCTTATAAAATAAGTCAACTGTAAAAAAAGTTGTAAATAATCATACACATAAGTCAACTGTAAAGAAAGTTGTAAATAATCATTATAGTTTGACAAACAGGGAACCACTTTGTTGCAAAACTGGACAAGTCATCTAGTATGCATAAAATCTAATTCAATGAATACACATATAGGCATTCACAAAACCCATATTATGAATATGAACATATATGATGTTTGTACATATATTTTATCCCATTAAACTAATTATGTTCATATATAATACTCTTCGGAGTATTATATCACAAAGATCTTCTCTTGTTATTCAGGTTTATGTAAACAGTTAGACTACTGAATATGTTTCCAAAACACATGTGAAATTATGCGTAGGCTTTACGGACATAGAGACTAACAAGATGTGAAATTATATAATGCTCAATAAATGTAAGTTAATGATGGTGTTAATAGTGTGGTTTTTTTATATGATGCACTGATGGTGTTAGTTTTCTACACTGAACTTACCAATATTTCCTAAACCCTCTTCTTTCCTAAAACATTTGTCGCTCTTTTCCGCACAAAATGTCACCCAACACTGACATGAATACCCAACTTCATCAAGAATAGCAATATCGTTTATCAATTAGGCATATGATCCAATGAACAATGTGTCATCATAGATTTTAGGCCACAATCATTAACTTGTACCGCAATCATTTGAAACTGTTCAAGTACAACAGTTTAACTTATAAGTTGTCTAATAAAGGTTTTGCTCCCAATAGCCCAACAACAATCCATATTCCATAGTATTGATGAGCAATATAAGACGACATCAACATTACAGGGAGAAAGGCAAATAATGAAATCCCTTGCATTAGTGGCTATGAATGCTCCGTTTGGACCTTGTACCAAGTAACAGCAGAAACACGAAACCACGATATATGCACAAAGCCAAAGCATGAATGTGTTGAGTTTTTGTTTAGATGATGACATGATGTATAGAGAAAAGAAATCATCCCCACAAAAAAAATCAAACAGGGTGAAGTAAAATTTGGCTTTAAATTTAGGTTTCGAATCTGTGTCCTAAGATTGTTAAGTACACATTCTAGTAGGTTATCTAATAATATTTGTTGGTAGCCTATGGTTCACTCTAGAGCATTGATCAAGTAAACTTAAAACAGTGGAAATTGCAAAAAAAATAAAAATAAACAAGTCTTCATAAGAAAGCCGTAAACAAACTTGGGCATTACTCAAGTTTAGTCAATGTTTGGCTTCCCATGTGAACCACAACTGTGTTGTGCTGTTATGTTCTATATGTAGATAGGATTATATATTTTATTTAAAAGAAGGCATGGCATATATTATTATACGCAAAACCCATATTATGAACATATATGATTTAAAACCAAATAGATAATCTAATACTATTAGAACGACGTAGGCATAGCAAATAAGAAGAAATCGTATAAGATCGAAGGAATACCTGGCGAGAAGAGAAACTCAATTTTAACAAATAAATGGAGAGCGAAACATCAAAACAACGCTCTGTTCAACTGGATTTGTAATGAACACGACCAAATCAACACCTTCTGCTACTAGATTTGCAATAAACAAGATCAAATCAGTGAAAATTACATATAAAATGGTAAGAACAAAAAATTCCATCACCAAATGGTAACACATTTTGTTGAATACCCACAACAGTCTTCACTCGACCCCAAATCAAACCAGTTCAATCAATCAAACAGTAGCTTCCACGCCCAAAATCCCCATGATCTGCTCCACATGAGCACAAAATCAATTTTTAGCAACAAAAAAACCTAACAACTCAGAGTGCACAATCAGCTTATTCAATTTTCGCTCGATACAAACCCTAAAACCACAAAAAAACAAGCATAGAAACCTAGAGTGCACAATCAACTTATTCAATTTAAGTGATTTCACTTTGCCATTCTTTCTAAGACACTAATTCTGACTTGGCACATAAATGTCTCTGCAAATCGAAGTTAGATGAATTCAAACAAGAGATAGACTAATCGAAGTTAGATGAAAACCTAATCTATGAATCATGGCGAGAAGAGACACTGAAAGTGAAAAACAAAGACAAGAGAGAGAGAGTTCGATGGACTGAACCGAAGAAGATAAACGAAACGAAAAAGGAGACTTACAAATCCTAATCTCGCTCGCTTGGTGTCGCTATGGATCCAAAAGGGAAATGGGAGAGAGATCGAGAAAGATGGAAAGGGTGAGTGAGAGAGATGAGAAAGAGCTCGAGATATCCGAATCTCTAATTTTGAATTTTATTTTTTATTTTTTTATTACTTAACTTGCCATAATTTTGTAACACAAGTTTATGTTGCAAATCTTGCAACATGATCATGAGTTACAAACTAAAAAATATTAATGTTGCAAATACTCTATTTTGGTGTAGTAAAATAATAATAAAGCTATTATTTATAAAATTACTATTAGTAACCTAAGTCAATAATTAGTAACATCATTTTGAGTTACAAGACTTGTAACACAATGAAGAGTTACAAATTACAAAAATATTGATGTTACTAATTACCCATTTTGGTGTATTGTGGGGTTGTACGTGGTTCACAACTTGACGCGGGTTACTTGCGTTCACATTCAAATGGAATTAACAACAAATTTGACTCAAATGCAAAACCAATTCATACACCACATTGCAATTTCAACCGTTTGGGGAGATATTTTTAGTCATTTCCAAGCCAAAATGGTTTCTTTCATAAAAGTTTGATGTGTTTTCTATGTCTTGGTCTTTTATGATGAGAACTTCATGCGTAAGATCTAATAAGAGTGTTATATACGATGGAATTGAGGTCTTATTAAGTTTGATAGTAGTGAGATGAGAGATCAGGGAAGAATAACATGATATCTGGAGTTACATTGGGAAATGAAGAAAGATGGAAAAGATGGTTGGATTTAAGTTTATTCCTATATTTCATCATTTGGACTACCTTGAGATTCGCATTATGATTTTTTTGTGGGTTTGTGGACAGGGCACATGCAAGGCAGATGCTTTAAGTTAGGGTATTTTGGTCCACAAACAAAATATGACCAATCAACTGCATTGACCTAACAGTTCCGTTAGAAAATGAGGGTTTAGACTCAATTAAAATTTAAAACGAGGGCCAAACTCTATTAGGCATAAATAAATGAAGGTCAAACTAAAAAAAACCCAAATACAATTATAACTAAAATTTGGTCTCATTGGACTTTCTAAAATTGAAAATAAATAAAAGGCGAACTTAGCAATTAATGACATCATAGTAAAAAGGGTTTTTTTTTTTTAGTTTGGTACTCACTAGTTTATACCTATTAGAGTTTACTTTAGCACTCATTTTGAAAACTAATTGAGTCTAACACTCGTTTTTTCTGACGGAACTGTTAAGTCCACGTTGTTGACTGGTCAAGACTAATTTTTTGACCATTTTGCCCCAACCTTGGGTTAATTGAGTCTAATTTTGAAATTTTTTAAACACTAAAATCCAAAATTGCCCCCATCCCCTCCTTTCTTCTATTTCTTTCTCCCTGCAACTCTTATTCTCTCAAGCAACCCAACCCCCAAATCCCAACCCCCATTGCCACCACCACCTCTACACACAAAGACACTTTTTTTTTGTTTTTCTTTCGGTAAAAGCTACTTGAGTTTGAGTTGAAACTCGCAGTTTTGTATGGAAGACCTGCAGAAATCAGATTATTTGGATTCAAAAAGCTAGGAATAGTGTGGAGGACTTGCAGAAAACAGATTATTTGCATTCAAAAAGTTGGGAATAGTAAGGAAGACCTACAAAAAATAGATTATTTGAATAAATGAAGAGAGATTCCAATTATCTAAACAATGCATGGTATCAACTGCATTTACTGGTTTGCTCTGTACTTTATACTAAAATGTATTAGTTAACAACACCACTTCGGGGTAAAAAAAAAAATAATGTGGCCCACTAACTATATTTGTTTTGTAGAAGCTACTCTTATCTGTAAAGAAAAGAATCTTGTGACTCTATAAGCTAACTTCCCTTCAAATAAAGCTCATTCCCAGCTAATTATTCCCATCACCCCTGCAACAATTCTTCTTAAGACGAGCAATGGAGATAAGGGAGAGCAAAACCCAAGACTTAGGAATCTGTTATCATCTATTCAATTTTCTGGATGAGAGTCTTTTTGTTCGAGGCGTTAACCGTGTCACTTTGGGCTAACTAATAAGTGAAGGTTCACTCATACGTGCCAGTGTTCCTCAAAGTAAAGTTGTTTCTACTGCAGACCCAACCTTTGAAGGGAAAAGAATGCGTACAATGGTTAATGGGTTGTCCAAGATCTCTGCGGATTCTCTAATTAAGACTTAGTTGATCAATCAAATGGTTTCTCCATCAGAGATCTTGTTTCTTCAACCCATGGTTCTGTACATACCCAAGACGATGAAGGTGTTCACACTCGAATTTTGAATCCAAATAATTTGATTTATGCATGTCTTCCATACTAAACTGTGAGTTTCACTCAAACTCAAGTAGATTTTACCGAAAGAAACACAAAAAATTGTCTCCGTGTGTGGAGGTGGAAGGTGGTGGTGGCAATGGGGGTTGGGATTTTGGGGTGGAGTTGGCTGAGAGAAGAAGAGTTGCAGGGACAAAGAAGAAAAAAGAAAAAAAGGGGTGGGGGCAATTTTAGATCTTAGTGTTAAAAAAGTAGACTTAATTATCCGAAAATTAGACTCAATTAACCCAAGGTTTGGGAAAAATGGTCCAAAATTAATCTTGACCAGTCAATAACGTGGACTTAATGGTTTCATCAAAAATCGAGTGTGAGACTCAATTAGTTTCTAAAACGAGTGCTAAACTTTAATAGGTATAAACTAATGAATGTCAAACTAAAAAAAAACTAGTAAAAAAAATAACTTATACACTCTTGTACAATTTTAAAAAAAAGGTTGTACCCTTTCAAAAGAGCACTCATTACAAATTCAGTATTTTTGGAAAAAAAAATTAATTAACAATAAAAATCAAATTAGCAGTTAAGGCTGTCTTTGGTATTTTTTTAATTTTTTTTACAGCTTAAATAAATCAATCAATAAATGGCACTAATAAAGTAAGAATATAAAGAGTTTCGAAAAACTTCAAAAAAAAAAAAATCAGTTGCATTACAAAGGAAAGCTTGTACATGGTTGACAAGTTTAAATTGCATAAAAATGTTAACATTGAAAACAGATCGGATAAGTTGAAACTAAATTTTTTTATTTCGGATATGTAATGTTGATATCCGAACAGTTTTGGATCGAATCAAAATTTTAACAGTACCGGATATATATGTATCCGGTCTGATTGCAAGCCGTACCCCATGGATATCCGTGTTACAATCTCATCACGACTAGTGGTCAGGCACATTGATCATGAAGCCCTCACATAGACACATTTGTTTGAATCACAAAGCGAAACTTGGGATACAAACATGTATCTTGAGAAAAGCTAATGAACAAAACTTACAAGGCAAAAGGGGAATGGGTGTAGGCTGGAGAAATCTTTTTTTTTCAACCATGAAATTGTCATCGAGATGTGCATATTGATTTAGTTTGACCACTTATCTTTCCTCGAGATGTTTATCGGGATATAAAACATTCACTTTAGATCCTTAAATCTTTTAGGAGTACTTTGGTCTTAAAAAATTGATTATTTTTTAAGACATCTCGTGCCTTCACAGTCAAATGATAAGGATTGCTAGTCTTGGTAAAGACTGTAATATTGATATGCAATAGGGGTAACCTCAAATTAGTTATTTATTTAGGGTGTAAAGGGTCAATAGTCAGGATGTTTCCCGAGTAGACATGCGACCACTAAGCTTTCTATTCCACAGTGCTTTAGCTCACTCACTCTAATGGCTCTTATTGGCTTGCCTCTGATGCCTTTACACCTCTTTTGTCATTCTCCTTTATAGACGAGACCTTCCCCTATTGGCTTCGCCAGTCTCGGCCTTTACGCACTTTTAGTTTCCTTTCTGACTTCACCTTATCGTCTAGGTTCAATATATGAATCTCCACTGGGCATTATCATTATGATTGAAACAACATATGCATTAGTAGAGCGCCACACCCCTTCGCAGGGTGGCGCATTTTTCTATTGTTAGTCACGTGGGTGGCATCCACAACACATGATATGGATTCTGAAAATAACCCTCACAAGGGGCAAGCTGCAGATCGGTATAGTTGTTGGATTGGTACTACTTTAGTCAAAAGATATGAGATAAATTAGTTATCAAACAATAGGTGGGATAACATTATGACTTTTATCTTTTATACTCCACTTTTCCAACCAAGACCAAGAAAAAAAAACTAGAAAATCATTGAAGCTTTATCGTTTTTAAGCTTTTATTCGCATTTTCTTCTGTAAACTTCTTGAATCCACTCATGTAATTAGTGAGGGGATTCTAACGGTACAGTTATGGTTGATTAGATGTACCATTGATTTTAGAAAATTGAACGAAAAATATGATTTGAGTTAGTTCAAAATTTTCATTGCTTGAAGGGCATTCTAGATTTCCTTTCAATTCTAGAGTCTCTCGTGTTTTTCTATTCAAAGGCTTGATTTCAACATGTGGTTTGTGTTTTGATTATATAGAATTGGAAAGGTACAATGATTTTTTATTTTCTTGTTGGATAAACAATTTGTCATTGATTCAAGTTTGGTAAGGTTAGAGGTTTCTAATGCGTTTACATAACGGAAAAGCTTCGATAATGGAGATTAAATATCGTGAGAATTGAAATGTTTATCTGGTTATTTAAACGGTGAAAAGGCTGAAGAAGATGCAAATCGTAATTTTAGGGATATTTTTTTTCTCTCCTAGTTTTTGAGTTAACGAAAAATAGTGAAAACGGTCGGTTATGCTTTTGGGTATTTTGGTCAAAGTTGAGGTATCTTTTAATAACTCCATAAATTTTTTTATTTGAAATTATTTTAGTAAAGGGTAAACGAACACCCATAAGTAGAAAAATTTGCATGATTACACATTGGGCATGAAATTGGGTCTTGTCCGTTTGTTGAACGACGTTGACCAAGATAGATGTGCCACTAAGTAATTCACACAAAATACCCAAAATGCGATTATAGTAAAAGGCAACGACTACTCCACACCACCAAAAGTATTGTCTCACACCATTACACTCTCCCACACCACCTGCTTTATTTTTCACACCACCACTGCTTTCCCACACCACCTATATAAACAAGCAAAAAACATTTTTCTCCTCCCCCATTTCAAATTTGAAACACAATTGTCTCCCCCATTCAATTCTTCCCTCTTGCAAAACGCAAACGACATTTTCTCCTCCGTTTTGCATCTTCCCTTCTGATCTATTCTTTACTTCGTCTCAGATTTTGACTCCAACGCTTTTGAAACAAGCTTTCAAGATATTCATTTCTTGTAAAAAAATTCAAAAAGTTAACATTGTTAACTTCAACAAGTTTGTTAACATTTTGTTAACTTCTTCTGTTGTAGAAGTTGTTTGTTCTCTTCTCTATTGATTGTTCCATTTGTTAACAAGCTTTAAAAAATGATCATTTAATGCGACAATGCGAAATTTTCAGAAAAACAAAGTAATCTCATGGAAACTTTAGAAAAATTTCAATCACAAAAACAAAGTAAATTTCATAATTTTTTCAGAAATCACAAAAAAACTACTGTTCGATTGAGACAATGCGAGCTTTTCTCGTTCTGATCTGGGCGAACTATAAAATTTTTTTGCTATTCGCCCAAAAACCTCGCATTGGTCTAAGTGAGCTTTATTAAAAATCTCGCCTGCATTGTTCTGGGCGAACAGAAAAATTTTCAGCAAATTGTTTTTGACAAATTTCTGTGACTTTAGTAAAATGACCATAATTTGCTCATTTCAAAACATTTTCAAGTGATTCAAATTGTGTTTATTAGATAACTAAGAATAATGCAATTTTTGCGTTTTGATCAGCTTGAGAATCGGTATCAATTGAGCATATAAGTTGGCCAAAATTCAGGGACATTACCTCATTTTCATTGCGAGACAGATTTGTGCGATTTAAATTGGTCTAAAGTTACGTTATTTTTATATTACAATCTTTTTTTGGGTTGGAAAAAAAAAGTATACCATGGTGTGAGCCAGTACTTTAGGTGGTGTGGAGTAGTAGTTGAGGTATTCATAATGTGAAATTAGGTACTAAAGTGTAATGCACAGTAACACTTTTGTAGCGAAAAAAGAAAGAAATAAAAGGCGCATGGGGTTGATGGTTATGATGGGGTAATGGGGATGGGCTTTGCTGGGAATTACGCTTTACCACGCGCATTGCATCACGCGCGCACTTGGCTTTCCTCGTTGCAGCAGAGCAGGAGGCAGGAGCAGGAGCAGGAGCAGGAGGCAGGAGATTAAGAGAAGAGGAACACCGTCGTTTGTCTCTCTCTCTCTCTGAGTGGAGTGGAGTGGAGAGGAGAAACTAGTAGTAGTAGTTTTTGATGTGGCTGTGCGATTGGTGTTAGGAAGGAGGACGATTCTTCGCCATCCAATTTTGTAAGGGGAGTTTGGGTTTCGTCGAAAAAAAATAAAAAATGGAGAAGTTCAGTATAGAACTGAGAGCAGGTGAGACCACCATAGTTTCCTGGAAAAAACTCCTCAAGGACTCATCCAAAACCTCAACCTCCACCACTACCCCTTCAACTCTCGCTCAACCTGCTTCTGCTGCTCTCCTCCAGGTCAGACTTTCATTTCCCCCTTATTCATTTATTTGAATCTGATTGTTTTCGTCTTTCTTTTTGTATCAATTGCCTGACATTAAATAAACACACACACACACACACACACACACACACACACACACACACTGTGTCTCTCTCTATACAACAACAACAATCACACACACAATCTCCCCTACTTCTCTCTTTGCAGGCCATACTATTTCTATTTGTAACCCTATAAAAATTACAAACTTCTAATGTCTGATGTGCTGCAAAAGATCAATGAGATGCACCAATTTTGGAATTTCCTAGTCCCCTAGTCCTTTTCTGAATGCCAAATCCTAGCTGCTGGAGTTTTTTTCCATTCCCAAATAGAATTGGGAGATTGGTCTTGATCTCCTCAAAGAAATTCTGAAGGAAGATTGAATCAATTCTAATAGGTTGGTTGTCAAGCCAATTATCTGACCACAAGTAAATTCTATCACCTCTTCCTAGAACAAAGCAAATTTCTTTTTTGAAAGCAGGTTGCAGATTAGCAATTGCCTTCCACCAATAGTATCCATAAGATTAGGGCTGTTAATTGGTTCCTAAAAACTGGCCGAACCGAACCGAAAAAACCCAAATCGATTAAAAATCGAAACCAAATAATAAAAATCGAACCAAACTAAATGCTTCAGTTTCCATTTTTGTAATTCCCACACCGGACAGAACCGAATCGAACCCTATATCCTTGTTTCCCCAATTACTTAATCCCATTCTCAAGTCTTCACTCCCTCTTCATCTTCATCTTGCACTGCCTCCTTCAGTGCCAAATTTTTTCACAAAGACGTGTTTTTTATTCACTTTCCTCAAACGCCATTAAAAAACTACCCTATTATAATCCAAGAAGAATTAAATATATTCACCAAAGAAGAAGTCATCAGTCATGGAGAACCATCAAGACAACTTTTAGCAATTCAGTTGCAACTCAGGCTGCAAGCGTCAAACTTCTCCAATCTCTCATTCAATGATACAATTTGGGGGTTATTCGTTTGGAACAAGAAGAGGGTGGAGGAAATTTTGACATCAGAGTTGTTGGGTAGAGGAGCTCTGTTGAGAACAGAGTGTTGGAGGAACAGGGGAGGTGAATGGGTTGAAGATCGAGAACAACTTTGGTGGGTGGATTTCAGCACAAGAACATCAATAACATTAATGGGATTTTCAATAAAGGGGTGTATTCCAAGTCTGGAGGAGGCATTAATGGAGGGATCAATAAGATCGACATCAACAACAACAACATTAATGGTTTCAGCAACAATGGTAAGTTTGAGCAAGAAGGGAAGCTTGTGGGGAAGAAGTACAATAACAATTACAGCAATGGCAATAATGGGCAGAGCAACTCTTTATAAGAGGTTTAAGACTCTGACCATAACAGCAACAACAGTGTTTATAAGAGGTTTAAGACTGACACCATCAGAGTGACTTCCAAGGAGTGTACTTGTTGGTGGGTATATTTTTAGTTTGCTATGCAAGAGAACTTGAAGAGGCGCCTCTTTGCTAGTCTCTTATCCCAATTTCTTATGCTTTTTTCTTGATTTTAGTGACCACTTGAATCTAATTTGATGTTTTGATCCATGGGTATTGATGGATTATATCCAATTTTGGGGATCATTTGGATCAGGAGTTCATCAATTGGATTAAATTTTAGATTAGGGATTTGAGCACCTACTGTTCCTGGAAATGACATGATGAAAGTAGATTGTGAGAAAAAAAAAAAAAAAAAAAAACCCGGAAAAACCTACCTGGTCGGTTCGGTTTTTGTTTAAAAAATAAGAAAACCGAATCCCAAGTTCCGTTCGATTCGGTTCTGGTTCATTTTGGACCGACCGAACTGATTAACACCCCAACAGAAGATCCACTTGGAAGAGATCCATCCTATGTCTCGAATAGCAATAAATGTTCTCCAAAAGGTCTCTTTCTTCTTTCCAAATCTCCATAACCATTTTGACAACAAGGATTTGTTAAAGAGATTAAGTGTCCTGATGCCCATGCCCCTTAAGCTCTTTGGTTTGCAAATGTAAGCCCAAAACAACTTAAATCTGCCATTTGAACCCCAAAGAAAGTCGTTGCATATCTTTTCAATATCATTTGCAACAGAGATGGGAATAGGTATGGCATACATCATGTAGACATGGGTGCTAGTGAGTGTACTCTTGATGAGGGTGTCCTTCCAGCCTTGGAATGTATATAGCTTTCCAAACTGACAGTCTATATTTGATTCTATCCCCGTTGATTCTTAGGCTTGTTTGTTCTTGAATTTGGCACCAAGAGGCAACCCTAAGTACTTAGTAGGTTTCCCTTCAACACAATTGAGAATATCAACTAGAACAAGCAAGTTTGACACCTTCCCAACAGGGAAAAGGGCTGATTTGTGAAAGTTGATGGTTAGCCTAGAAACCACCTCAAAAAAAGGAAAAGAAAAAGACAGAGTTGGTAGCTTTGACTTGTTCAGGACAAGGATCCAAAAAGAGAATGGTGTCATGTGCATATTGCAGGATGGGAATAGAGGCGCATCGCTCTGGAACTTTTAATTAGCTGTAAACTGTCTGCCCTGAGGAGCATTTGGGTGAGAGCTCCGTTTGACCGGTGTCCTATCCTATATTCTGGGAATTGGATTATCTCACTTGTTTCTGGAATGCCTTATCATCCACTTGAGTTCCACACCGTTACTCTGTGATTTTCTTCTTTTCTCTAATGTCCCTCGCAATGTTTTTTTTTTTTTTTTTCCTCTTTTCATTATCCTCATAAATTATCTTCTTTCTTCACCTTGCTTCATTTATGTACCCTCCTTTATTTGCTACATGGTACAATGTCCATGCTTCATAGGGCTGAACAAAAAAGCGACTGAACCGATCAAAACCGAACTGATCGGTTCGGTTTGAGTTCGGTTCGGTTTTAAAAAATTCAAAACCGAAGTGGTCGATTCGGTTTTCGGTTTCTATGTGATTTTAAGCGACATAACCGAATCGACCGAAAATTTATAATAAACAATATACATTTTATATAAAAATAATATAATATGTTTAAAATAGTTGGTTGGTTCGGTTTTAGTTCAGTTTTAGTCGGTTCGGTTCAGTTACGGTTTGCATAAATTAGAATCGGTTTGAAAATTTTGAAACCGACTAGAGTCGGTTCGGTTTTCAACCCTAATGCTTCAACCTTGAACTTTCGATTGCTACTACATCTTTTTTTTAAAGGCAAAATATTTATTATTCAAAAAATGCTTTGTGATACAACAGCTGTAATAATATATATATTTTTACTTCACAACGGTTAAGCCTCACTGAAGTGTCTCAATTTTAATTGGCCTGAAATGTCATGATGTATTCCATCTTTTATTGGCTTATGGAAGATGATATCAACACAGTGACGACTATATTTAACATCTTATTGGCTTTAACTTTTGTAGTGCGAACCCTCAGAAACTGAACCAAATGATAAACCTGCTCCAAGTCGTTTTAGCGCTGTCATTGAGAAGATCGAACGTCTGTACGTGGTAATGTTTGTTCCCTCTCACAGTAGAAGAAATTTAAGATCATAGAAATCAAATGGCAGGATATTGCTGCTTTTTATGCTTGATTTTTCGTCTGAGCTTTAGCATAGTAACCTATGATTTTTAGGGTAATCAAAGCAGTGATGAGGAAGAACTTGGCGGTGTTCCAGATGATGACCAGTATGACACAGGGGATTCATTTATAGATGATGCTGACCTGGTTGGTATAGTAGTTGATAGTTTTGTGTGACGCTTCTGATTAAACCATTTGTTTTTATGACTTGGTACTGGAATGGTAACATTCATTTAAGAGATCATTTTTGTCTTAAGTTGATGTTTTAGTAAGTTGGCATCATTGAAAACAGGAATGAAAGGAGGGCATAGCCTACCTGGTTCCCTCTAGCCTGTTTAAGTTGGACTTAAAAAAGCATCTTTTGTTAAAATTAAGCATAAGCAGAACTGATTTGTTTTCCCTGCAGGATGAGTATTTTCAAGTTGACAAATCAACGACAAAACATAACGGCTTCTTCGTTAACAGGGGCAAGTTGGAGAGCATGTAAGCTTCTTTTTAACCTATCATGTTAACAATCCTCTGTTTTTAATTGTTCGTTACTTTGTTGGGTACTCAGTTTGCTCTACCCATTGTTTGATCTATTAAGGAAGACAACAAAATCATTTCCTTTTACTGGGAATTATTCTCGTTTGGATATTTATCTTTTAATCTTATTTTATCTCAATAATTTAATGCGCAAGCTACTTATACACATCCCCCCTTTTCTTAATAAATCATCTCCTAATTGACAAAACCTATTTACTGGATGGGTTTACTTTACAAGGATTGCAAAACTCATAACACTTTATTGGACTTCTACCTAGGTTCTGATTAGAATAACTGTGGTTCATTTGTCCTTGGTAGAAAATATATCATTATCCTAGACAAGAAGATGTTGCTGTCAGGAATCTCTAGGAAAACGATTGGGCTGTGTAATCTCAGAAGAGAGGGAAAACTGGCTGGGAGAATCTCTGAGAGGTATCGGCTTGTGTCGGGCTAGGTTTGATTAATCAAGTGTCGTGGAATTTCTTAGGGTTTTCTCATGCTCGCCATGAGAAGCTAAAGGTAGGGGATCCTTTCTTTCAGATGCTCTTGGGCATTCATTATACTCTTTTCTCTCTTAAACAATAATTTATAACTTTTCAAAAAGGAAAAAAAAAAATATTGAAACTCGGATGTTGTTACATGTATTAGTTGTACTTTTCTTGAATTTTTGACTGAATGCTTCCATTAATGATAGAGGTGTCATTGTGAAATTTGGCAAAGAGGGTGAAGTTGTCTGGGAGTTCAATCTTATGAAACCTTTTCGTCTTTTTTTCAAAACAAATATTTCCATAACAACAAAGATTGATAATGATAGACATATTTAAAAAATCTTAATGGTGCTAAGACCTAATTGTTTGCATTGTGTGAAAAGGAGCATGGTTGATTGGCTAATTTTGTTAGGCAATTTAGGTTAAAGGCTCCTTGCAGTGGGACTTTCATTTGCGTAGGAGGGCTCTATCAACAGGTGAGATGGAAGAGTTCTCTAGTATGTTGGGGATACTAGAGGGAGTTATGTTGGGTTAAGATAATGATAGATAGTTGTGGAAGGAGTATAAGGAGAGGGGTTTCCTAGATGGTGCATATTTCTCAAAAATTGGCTATGGATAACTGGCCTATAGCTGCATTTCAAAAATTTCCAACCAAACTGATATGAAAATAAGGATTACCCTCGAGGGTGTCTTTTTTCATGTGGACGGAACAAGCTATCATCAAAGGTTGAGCTGGTTTCCAAGGATATGGACATAAAAGTGGGATGTAACGTTTATGGTGTTGAGTTGGATAGTTCCGTTCATGTTAGGCTGTGCTTATGAGGTATTTTTGTGGGATGATTGCTGTTAGCTGAGTTAAAATTTTACCTGTTCAAAACAATGTTCAAAAAATATACCTGAAATCATAGAGATGTTGCCGGGCCATTTATCTCCAATAGGGTAAGAGATTTGGAGGTTACTTTCTTGTACAGTGTCATGGACAATATGAAAAAGGAATGTAGGAGAATATTTTTGTGACAAGTTGTCAATATTGGGGATGGGAATCCCATTTGCCGTCTTTCATGGGGACATTATTTGAGAATTCGATTGCTTTACATTGGGACCTTAACACTTCATAAATTTTAACCTTTAAAAAAATGTTGATTGTTTGTTGAAAGGCACGTTAGTAAAACAGATGCTGGGCATCCGGCGCCTCTTATAGTTATGGTGCTGAGTTGAATAGTTTAGTTCATGTTAGGCTGTGCTTATGAGGTATGAATGCATTTTTGTTGGATGATTGCTGTTAGCTAAGTTACCAGTTCAAAAAAATGTACCTGGAATCATAGAGATGTTGCCGGGTCATTTATCTCTGAAAGGGTAAGGGATTTGGAGGTGTTAACAGAGATTAAGAGAATACTTTCTTATATATTTCATTGGAAGTATTACATGTATTTATATACAAACTATTAAATCTAAACTAGGAAACTATATCAATTAGAATCTCTAATTGACAGCCTAATTGCCAGCCTATTGACAACTATATACACACCGTAACACTCCCCCTCAAGCTGGAGCATAAATGTTAATCATGCCCAGCTTGTTACAAAGATAGTCAACCCGAACCCTATTTAATGCTTTTGTGAAGATGTCCCCTAGTTGTTCTCCAGTTTTCACATAACCAGTAGAAATCGAGCCTTGTTGAATTTTCTCACGAATAAAATGACAATCAATTTCAATGTGCTTAGTCCGTTCATGAAACACAGGATTAGATGCAATATGAAGAGCAGCTTGGTTATCACACCACAATTTCGCTGGTACTGTAGTTTTAAGTCCTACTTCAGTCAAGAGCTGATATATCCAAATTATCTCACATACAGACTGTGCCATAGCCCTATATTCAGACTCTGCACTGGATCTTGACACAACGCTTTGCTTCTTACTCTTCCATGAGACCAAATTCCCTCCAACAAAGATACAATAACCTGAAGTGGATCTTCTATCCATTTTGGAACCTGCCAAATCGGCATCTAAAAAACATTCAATATGAGTGTGCCCATGATTTTTGTACACGATACCTCGTCCTGGTGCTCCTTTCAAGTAACCCAAAATTTGTTTTAACGCTGCCCAATGATGAATTGTTGGGGATGACAGAAGCTGACTGACAACACTGACTGAGTATGCAATATCTGGACGAGTCACGGTAAGGTAATTCAACTTCCCAACCAACCTTCGATATCTTTCAGGATCTTCAAATGGTTCCCCCTCTTCTGTAAGATGTATATTTGGAGTCATTGGAGCACTACAAGGCTTTGCTCCCAATTTACCTGTCTCAGATAATAAGTCAAGGACATATTTTCTCTGAGATAGAAATATACCTTGTTTACTCCGAGTGACTTCAACACCCAAGAAATACTTTAACACCCCAAAATCCTTCGTGTGAAACTGAGTATGAAGGAAAGATTTAAGAGATGAGATTCCTCTAGTATCATTTTCAGTAATTACAATGTCATCCACATACACAACTAACAGAATGATACCAGCTGCGGATCGTTTGTAGAATACAGAGTGGTCAGACTTGCTTTTCTTCATACCAAATTTCTCAACAGTCTGACTAAACTTTCCAAACCAAGCACGAGGACTCTGTTTCAAACCATATAAAGATTTTCGAAGACGACAAACTCGCCCTGACTCCCCCTGAGCAACAAAACCAGGAGGTTGCGCCATATACACCTCCTCCTTAAGATCACCATGAAGAAAAGCATTCTTGATATCAAGCTGATGTAAAGGCCAATGATGGGAAGCCGCCATGGAAATAAATAACCGAACAAACGTTAACTTTGCAACAGGAGAGAAAGTGTCAGAGTAATCAACCCCATAGGTTTGAGCATAGCCCTTTGCAACAAGACGGGCTTTCAATCGGGCAACTGACCCATCTGGATTGACCTTAACAGCGAAGACCCATTTGCAACCTATAGCCCTTTTAGCTGAAGGTAAATCGACCAAGTCCCAAGTACCATTGTCATCTAAAGCATTCATCTCCTCTATCATTGCATTACGCCAACCAGGATGAGATATGGCTTCACGAACAGTTTTAGGAAGAGAGATAGAATCAAGGGAAGCAATAAAAGAACAAGAGGAAGACGACAAGTTATTATAAGAAACAAAGGAAGAAATAGGATAAGCACACTGGCGTTTACCTTTGCGCAATGCAATAGGAAGATCATCGCTCGGGACTGGATCTGATAACGAAGGAGCAGGTGCAGGACATGAATCAATAGGTGGACGCCTGGAGTAAACTTGAATAATAGGAGGCTTGACAGGAGCTGGTTCTGAGACAGGTGCTGGTGTCGAAACAGGTGCCGAGACAGGTGCTGGTGCCGAGACGGGTGCAGAGGATGTGATGGAATAGACTAACAAATCATCATCCTCCCCCTGGCGAGTGGGAACGGATGAAGACGGAAAATAAGGTGTGTCTTCCAGGAAGGTAACATCAATTGAGACTAGATATTTGTTAAGATTGGGACAATAACACCCATAACCCTTCTGAAGACGAGAATAACCGAGGAAGACACATTTCAAAGACTTGGGATCCAATTTAGTGACATGCGGACGAACATCCCGAACAAAACAAGTGCTACCAAATATTTTCGGGTCAACAGGAAACAATGGCTTATTGGGAAAAAGGATTTTGTAAGGTATCTCACCATGAAGAACAGAGGAAGGCATGCGATTAATGAGAAAACATGCTGTAGACACTGCATCGGCCCAAAAAGGTTTAGGAACATTCATTTGAAATAAGAGAGCTCATGCCGTTTCAAGAAGATGTCTGTTTTTACGTTTTGCCACACCATTTTGGGATGGGGAATCAACACACGAAGTCTCATGAAGTATGCCATTCTGAGTCATATAAGACTGAAATAAAGCTCGAGTATATTCTCTGGCGTTATCACTTCGCAAAGTACGAATTGAAACATTAAATTGAGTTTTAATTTCAGCACAAAACGCACAAAACAGAGAAAACAACTCAGAACGACGTTTCATGAGATATAGCCAAGTGACACGAGAATAATCATCCACAAATGTAACAAAATACCTAAAGCCAGGTTTAGACAAAATAGGACAAGGACCCCAAACATCAGAATGAACTAATTCAAAAGGAACACTAGCACGTTTATTGACTCTAGGACTTGAACTAAGGCGATGATGTTTTGCAAACTGACATGACTCACAATTTAATGAAGACACCTTATTATATTGAGGACAAAGCTTTTTGAGTAAAGGGAGAGACGGATGACCCAACCTACAATGAGCCTCGAAAGGAGACGTGACACTGGAGCAAGCAATGGAATGCGGTACCGATGTATCAAGAATGTAGAGGCCTCCAGACTCATGTCCTTTACCAATAATCTTCTTCGACATAAGATCCTGAAATAAACAATGATCAGGATAAAATGAGACACAACAGTTAAGATTACGAGTAAGCTGGCTTACAGAGAGCAAATTAAAGGATAAATTAGGTAAATGTAAGACAGAAGACAGAGATAGCGAGGGGGTAAGGTTGATGGTGCCAGACCCGCGAACACAAGATGGTGACCCATCGGCTAAAGTGACGGTAGAAGTAGATGCATAGGATTGAAAAGAAGAAAATAGACTAGAATTACCTGTCATATGATCTGTGGCACCATAATCAATGACCCACTTGGAGGATGATGAAAGAAGACATACATCGGGTTTACCTGAATCAGCAATAGATGTGACAGAAGGAGATGAAGACTGGAGTGATTCCTGATACTGTGAGAACTTGGCAAATTCATCAGCAGAGATAAGGACCGATTTATCAGAGGCATCAGTAGTGACCGCAATTTTAGACATCACAGGAACCAGATCAGATACAACTACTGACTTTGTCTCAGCCATAACAGGTCAAATAGGTCAGAACTCGGAATTAAAACCTCCAAAATCAAATTTTACAAATGGGGTTTTTCAGAAATCGTGCAAAATCTCCCCAAAATCAAGAGAAATCAGGAAAGAGGCTTGAAAAGCAGACAAGCAGAGGATGGATCGACTGGAAGAGCAGCTTCGATCGACTGGAAGCGTCGATCAACTGGAAGAGTCGACTGGAAGCAGACAAGCAGAGGATGGATCGACTGGAAGCGTCGACTGGAAGAGTCGATCGGTGACTGGAAGCGTCGAACGGCGGTTGGAAGAGTCGATCGACGTCGAACGGCGGCTGGAAGGGTCGATCGACTTCGATCGATGGCTGAAAGAGTCGATCGACTTCGATCGGTGACTGGAGGGTCGAAGTCGATGCCTGTTGGAGGGTCGAACGGCTTCTAGGAGGGTCGAAAGACGCCTGTGAGAGTCGATCTGTTGCTGGGAAGGTCGAACGGTCTTTGACCGGTGCCTGGGAAGATAGATCGGTGGCCTGGGAGTTCGAACTGCGGTGAGAACCAAACTTCAAACTTCAAACTTCGAATATTAAGCCCTAACTTCAAACTTCGAATCTTAATCTCAAACCCTAAGTGGCTCTGATACCATGTTAACAGAGATTAAGAGAATACTTTCTTATATATTTCATTGGAAGTATTACATGTATTTATATACAAACTATTAAATCTAAACTAGGAAACTATATCAATTAGAATCTCTAATTGACAGCCTAATTGCCAGCCTATTGACAACTATATACACACCATAACAGAGGTTACTTTCTTGTGCAATGTCATGGACAATATGAAAAAGGAATGTAATAGGAGAATATTTTGTGACAAGTTGTCAATATTGGGTCGGCAACTATGAGGTTTTCATCACTCTTTGAGGATGGGTGTCCCATTTGCCGTCTTTCATGAGGACATTATTTGAGAATTTGATTGCTTTACATTGGAACCTTAACACTTCATAAATTTTAACCTTTAAAAAAATGTTTGTTGAAAGGCACGGCAGTAAAACAGATGCAAATCTGGGCATCTGGCGCCTCTTATATTTACTGTCGTCAGTGTGAAGAGCAAGAAGAATCCATCAACATCTCTTTTCAGTCATTCTTTTTATAGTCAAGTTTGGAATCTGATTGGGATGAATCTCAAACCCATATCCCCATTTATGATTCTTTTATCCTTTCGCTCTTGGAGGAAAGAGAGATGCTCCATCAAGGGAAGGTGGATTTGGGTCATAGTTTTCCTAGCATGCATTGCATTTGGTTGCTTTGGAAGGAAAGAAACTCTAGAATCTTCAAAGGAAAAAAGACTTGAAAGAAAAGAAAAATGAAGAAACTATCAAGCAAGATAGTAAGGCTTTAGTGTGGCATTGGGGAAATATCTGGGAGAAATTGCAGATCAGCCATTTCATGTGTGCATCTTTGATTGGGAATGCATTTTTAGGATGTAGTTTTTTTTTCTTTGCTTTTCTCCTTTGTGTTGTGTCTTTCTCGGTCACCTTTTCATTTTCTCAATGAATATACTTACTTTTGATAAAAAACTAAGAGAGTGAAATTGACATAGTTTTGTATGTTGGGAACTTCTGCCCATGATGAACATCTGGAACGTGCACTAGATTTTCCTAATTGGTTGTTAGTTTTTTCTAGAATCAGGTTTCTTGTCTTCCGCGTAAGGTTTTAAGGCTTCATGGCATGTATTGGTCTGGTTCTTTTAGTTTAATGTTGGATTATCTTTGCCATGGAAATAATATTTTATAAGTGCGACGTGATAGCCTTGTTGTAGTCACTTAAATTAGTCATTCGTTCAGTTGTTTTACGGATTTATTAGAGAAGAGAATTTTTGTTCTTTGGGTTTGAATCTGTAGTTATTCAAAGAAGGTTTTGTGATTTTAATTGGTATTCATCTTCATTTTCATGTCTGTCCGAGTCTACATCAGAAATATTCTCAAGAAAATAACTAGTATTACCAAATTACCATACACCATAGCTTTCTACGAACATAATGCCATTTAAACATCTCGTACTCTACCTTCATTTCTATATATATTTGATGCGTCTTGTACCGTTGTGAGAATTTTATGCTTCATAGTAGTTCAAAATTTCAAATCTGTTAATCCTCTACTGGAAAGTTGTGAATTTTTTTTTAGATTAGTAAGTTCTGATTTCATTCTTTTTCTTGGATTCCTTTTTCATTTCTAGGAATGAACTCCCCTCTTGTCCCCCTAAGCACCCACGAAAGAGAAGAGGAAGGAATGCTATGACGACATGTAGTGAGATGGATAATGAACATATGCAAAATAAACATGCCCAAATGGGTAATATGGGGGTGCAGGCTGCTGTGAGTACTACAGCATTGTTGGGGAGCAAGTCTTCTAGTCCATCCCAAAGTTTGGTTGTGAAATCCGATCATTATGAAAATGAGAAATTGAGTCAACCGAATGCTCCAAAAGGACCTCCCACAGAAAAGTCTACTGATTCAAACATCAAAATGGAGAATTCCATCAGGGATGCTTCTGCAATCCCATTAAAAGCTAAGGGTAGAGAAAAGCTGAAGGGTGCAGGTGAATCTGGTGATTCCCTTCAGATATATACAGATAGAGGCCCTCCTACTCAAATGAACCTTCAGTCCAAAAGACCACTAACTGATATGAAAGAAATGCAGTCATTCAGCAACAAGCAGCAAAAGAAAAATGTCAGTACTGAATTGCCCGACCTTAATTTTCCAAGAAGTGAAATTCCATTGAAAATACTGGTAAGTGCTCATCATGTATTTTGATTGCCTGTTACAAGCAACTTCTTTCTACAATTTTTGAATTCATGCTTCATTTTAATTTCATATTTATTGTTTAGTGTTATCTCATTTTCTTCTAAGTGAACTGGATTAATTCGAAGGCTATGAGTATTGAATTATCATTGACACTAAACATACAATATTGTACTTAAACAGGTTTTTTTCACTTATTTTTTCGTAACTTGTTTGTTATCCTCTCTGATCTTTTCACCATGCATATCATTTTGCGACAATCTTGATTCTGTGTCAAATTGATTTTGAGATAGATACACACGTACTGATACTTGTTTGTATTATGTAAACACTCTTTGATTGTACTCAAACTTTATGCAGAACACTTCAATGCATGTGAAGGAAGGTTCTAGTGCTCGCTCAAAATGTTCAGTTCTTGATAGGGCCATAAGGGAGTTAGAGAAAGTAGTTACTGAATGTAAGTTTGGTGATTATTGTGAAGTTCAGGTTCTTGGCTTTTATTTTTGGCTAATCTAGTATTGTTATTTTTTATCATGAACATCTTCCATTGCAGCGGTACCACAGAGTATGGAAATTCTGGTTGCTAATACTTCACAGCAAGTGAAGAGGAGATTACCTCGAGAAGTCAAACAGAAGCTTGCTAAAGTTGCTAGGCTAGCGGTAATGAACAGAGCAAATAACTGTCAATTAATCAATTAGCATCATGGTCGCTTGTCTGACATCAACATTGAAGATGGTGCAAATTTGTTTCCTTGTTACCTTAATGTTATTGAAAGTCTTTCTAAGTTAGTTTGACGTAATGGTTGCTGCAGTCGAGCCAAGGAAAAATAACTGAAGAGCTAATCAATCGCCTTATGAGTATTCTTGGCCACATGGTGCAACGCAAAACACTGCAGGTATCTTGTTTGATGTATGATCAGATGAACAATAAGAACATCAGTACCTTTTACTTTTCTTTCATTGCTAATTTATGTGAAATGAAAATCATTGTGAATTGCATACCTGTTCTCTAGTACCTAGACGTGCAATTCTTATAAGAGAAACTTCTTGCATTGGCTCTTTTACATATAAATGAGATAGTTTTCTTGTAATGAAGTTACGAGCACTCAATGCTGACCTAACATGTCTTTGCACCAGAGAAATTTGAAGGAGATGGCTGAACTTGGCTTGTCAGCAAAAAAAGAGAAAGATGATAAGTTTCAACATATAAAGAAAGAGGTGGCTGAAATGATCAGAATCCGGGCTCCCTCTTTGAAGGCCAAGGTAAGTGATGAAAGCATGAGAAAATTAGGATAGTAGCACAGCAGAACCCGGGGCTCCTCTGTTTTATTGATTAAAAACAATTATTTTCAAATTTCAATATTATTATGTCTGAGATGAGTAAACTAGTTATTAGAATTTGGAAGCACTTTTTGTTCGTTAACACAAAAATAAATATTGCATGCATGTGAGCTCCCTAACTAAGGGATGTTTGGCACTAACCAATAAAGTCACCTTTCTTGGAAATCAAATATATTGCTGCAGCTACACCAATTAACTATTTGTACCTTTTCTTTTGATTAGTCTCATGTAGGATAGGAAAGATTTTTTTTTTTTTAAGCTTGCTACACCTCTAACTAATGTCCGACTCTCTCAGGTGAACATGCAGCGAGATGAAGGATCTAATGACTTTAAGGAAGTACACGATTTTGATGGAAAGGGAGTTCTTAAAGTAAGATACATGGACAATGCAATGGAGGATAAAATATGCAATCTCTATGATTTATATGTCGAGGTACCTAATCATGATTCTCATATCTCTATTTGTATCACGGGGTACTTTTTTGCACCTTCATTATTTGCATCTTATTTGTTATTTGGTTTCAGGGACTGGATGAAGACAAGGGTCCCCAAATTAGGAAGCTATATGTGGAGGTAGTTCATGTCCCTTTCATCTTTTGTTGGGCGATGTGTAACTATTTTTGGATTTGTGCTCCCCGCCCCCGGGGCCTCGAAAATTTATCATAAATAAAAACGAAATAATTTAAAGGTTTAGGATTTCTGATGGATATTAGATATTATAATATTAATAAATAAGTGGGCTGAACCCAACAACATAGAATTAGGGTTTTCCTTTCGTACGAGTTAGGGATTTCAATTCAAGTTAGGGTTTCTATTTTGTTAGGAAACTGGTTGTTTGCTCAACAAGTTTAGGTTAATTATAAATAGAGGCTATTGGCGATTGTAAGAACAAGTTTGAGAGTTTGGATGTTTAATTGAGATTGAAAAGATGTAGTTTCATTGTTTTTATTTTGTTATTAGGGTTTTGCCTATGAACCCTAGGTAGTGAAAGATTTAGTTTTATTTACTTCAATGATTCCACTGCAATTTCCTATCAATTGGTATCATAACGTGGTTCGCTCTTGGAGAAGAAGTTAATAAAGGTGTAGAGGAAGCTTAAAGGAGAATTAGGAAAACGAGAAGATTGAAAGAGAAAATTTTCTCATTTTGTTTGTTGAAGAATTAAATAAGAAAACAGAGGGTTGAAATACACCTGCTGCGAGTCAAAAACAGGCCAGCAGTCCGTGACACTCCAGCAGGCTAATTGCACCCCACTATTTGTTTGGCACCCCGAGTAAATTATAATTCAGTTCCTTAGAATACTCCCTACTGTTCCAAAATCACAGAACAATCCTATAATTTATGCAGAGTTGCAGTCTTATAATTAATGCAGTGTTGCCGATCAGTTTGTGGCAGTCCAGAGGCTATTTGCACCCCAAAATTTACTAAGTGCACCCATTTCAGTTATTTTTCCAAAAAAAAAACCCAGATATGAGTTATTGCATGTGGCACCGGCAGGGCATCCAAACCCAATACCCAGGTGTGCTCTATGGTGGTCACCCAATCATGATGAATGTTGCACAACAATCATATGGATTTCACCTATATCGGCGCCTACAATCTGCAAAGTTATGTCCCTTAGTCTGATTACGATTATCCAACACTAGTACAATATGTTAATCACAATGCTCCAATTGCTACCCTTATCATGATGCATATTCCGCCAACTACTACACAGTTAGTTCGGGATGTTAAAGAAAGGCCACAAGTTCAAAAGGAGCTCAAGAAAGAAGTTGAAAATCTAGAAGAAAGATTATTGATCCGGAGTTTGAGGAAAACATCATTGTTGAGGTTGAAGATTCATAACAATATTGTTTATCGGAGTTCTTCCCTATTTTTGGAGAAGATATGGGAGAAATTACACCTACTAGATTCGAATCACGTGCATCATTTGATATTTGTAACTTTCTTCCGACTTTTGGGAAGGAGATGGATGGTTTTAAGCCAAATACATGTAATAGTGTTTTCCTTGAGCCATATTGGGAATCATGGGTGGAGAGAGCTTATGTGAAAACACACATTTAGGCCTTTCTTGGTTTATTATTTGGGTCAGTATAACATGTCTAAGTCCGTTTCTCGGTCCATGGTGAGTAGTTATTAAGGTATGTCGCATTGGCTAATATTGATCACTCTTGGTGATTCATGGATATGGGTATTTCACCTTCGGCTTGTGTATATCGTGGAAAATTTCGTGGGTGTTTGTTGCGGGCTTCACTTTGCATTGTTTTCCATGATGGATTGCCTTATTTCTATTGGTGATTTTTCGGCTTAAGCTCGAAGAAGAGTTTTTCTCAGAAGAGGAGATGGATAATAGATATTATAATATTATTAAATAAGATGGCTGGACCCACAACATAGAATTTGGGCTTTGCTTTCCTATTTAGAATCAGGGACTTCAATTCAATTAGAGTTTCTATTTTGTTTAGGAAAATAGTTGCTTGCTTTAGTCAATTATGAATAGATGCCATTGGCCATTGTTAGAACACGTTTGAGAGTTTAGATGTTGAGATTGAAAAGATTGTTTTTTTTATTTGATTTTATTGTGTTATTAGGGTTTGCCTATGAACCCTAGGTAGTGAAAGATTTTGTTTTATTTATGTGAATTATTCTGTTGCAATTTTCTATCAGTTTGAAATGATTTTTTCCCCATTCAAGCACAAAACAAATAACAAGTCAGCTACAATAAAAAATATGCGAGGAGCTCACAACAGGCGAACAAATAGATTATAATTACAAAGAAAGTAAGTTATCCAAGCTAAACAATGAAGAAATCTAAATAGCGTATTTTGGTAGAGAATTAAAATCCAGATAACACTCCCTCTACCAAATCCATTTCTCCACTCTTTAAAAGATTATTGAGATTTTCTCCTGCTAACCACGCATGAATGGTCCCTTATATTGGCCTGGACACTCTAATTCATTAAAAAATGTTGCCCATACAGCTTGAGCAAACTGACAATGAGAACCTGATCCACACGCTCTTCACTATCTTCACAAAGAATACGATGGTTTTGAAGTCTGAATACTTCAATTTTTAAATTGTCAGCAGTGAGGTTCTTGGCTTGGATCTCTGTCCAAATGAAGAAACTAAGTCTGGAGGGTAGTATTTAATGTAGATCTTCCGTAGGTTGCAACCAGTGCAGGAATTCCCATGAATTGTTGATAGAATTTCAAACATTCAGCTTACTGCAAATCCATCTCCTTTTCCTTTCAATACTTTTTGGTCTTGCCCATCAATTTGTGGAGCAATTTTGCATGGTTTAGAGGAGGTTTACCATTGCTTCAATGTCCAATTCATTGGAAGTTTCTCCTGAAGTTGAATTTCTACCATGATTTAGGGGCAATATCTCCAAAATCTGCAACAAGACCATTTGTTGTGACAAATATCATATAGGGCAGGGAAAAAAAATCCTTCTACCTGAGATTATCACACCATTTATCACTCCAGAACTCAATGGTAGCCCCAGAATCCAATTTCATTGAATTGTAATTGTGGAAAGTGTTGCTCGCTGCTTGAATTCACAACCCTAGATGGAATATTTGGTTCGAGTCATCTACAGCTCCTTAGTGTTCTCATATTTTTTGGCAATGACTGATCTTTACAAAGTCCATTTCTCCTTGGCAGACATTCATAACCATTTGCTAAAGAGAGCATATTTGAAAGCTCTAATTTGGCAAATTCCCAATCCACCTTGTCTCTTGAAGACCCAGTGGCTGACCAGAGATTTTAGTTGAGGGGCGGAATGGTAAGGGATTCTTGGTCGATAATAGGAGTTACTAGAGCGAAGCTAGAAATTTTTTTACTCCAGATCAAGAATTGTAATATCCTAAAATTTTACAAAATTTTGCAAATTTTTTTTTGAGGTCTCGAAATTTAAAGTGCTGAAAAAGAAAAGTACGTTATTTCGAAATATTTCCTGTTTTTCGTAAATTTTTATATTTTCATGTAAAACCCAAAAAATTATGAAGCAAATTACTTTTTTTCGATCAAAATATTTCTTCATTTTTCGTAGATTTTGATATTTTTGTGTAAAACCCAGAAAAGTATGAAGCAAATTATATTTATAGGGATACTTAAGTATTTAGGCTTCATGTTATTATTTAATATATTTATTAGGTTAATTTACTTGTATCTTACTTGTCCACATATTTATATATGTTTTGGCATACACTCGAAATTTTTACGTTTTTGCTACATACCACGAAATATTTCTTCAAATCAGGATACTGAAATTACTGCAAAAAAGAAATCACTATCGTTGCCCAGACTGATAATTTAACAATAAATTTCTGCCAACATTTACAAGTAAACACTAAAATAAAAAATATAATTCTAATTGTATTATTCATGAACTTAATCTAGTATTGTGCATTTATCTGTACAACTATAAAAGGTACATTGTACTGAATCGGGTATAATAAGCCAAATTTTGATCAAGTCATCGACAATTTAACGAAGTCAAACAAGCTTAATAACTATAATACATTATTAAAATTGCAAAATAATAATATAAGTTTGTAAATTTCATCTGGAAAAATGTGCGAACATAATAAGATCCTAATTACAAGTTTAAAAAAAAAATTTGGGTGGTGGAGAGGGGTTTACGAGCCAATCCAACCCTCAAATTTTATACGAGTTGAATAATGATATATATTTTCATTGAGTTCTATAGTTTGTTATCTTAGATTTAATTACAACTTTTTTTTTGTGGGTTTTATTTTATGACATTGTTTTAGTTTGGGTTTCATACTAATTGTGAACAAACAAGTCTTTGTTAAACTATAAATTTATTTCCTTTAATGTATTCATATAATTGCATAAAAATATCTTATGAAAAACAAAATTATGGGATGGTAACAATTAGAGAGAATGAAAAATTTCTCTATATATGTAAAAAAAAAAAAAATTCTTACGCTCCAAGGGAATTGAACTTGGATCATTAGTAATGAAGTTTTAAAGAACAACCGTTGTACCAAAGAGTTGATATGTTTTGTCGAATGAAGTTTTATAATATCGTGTCTTTACGTTTATATAAAAAAAATACAGAAATGCTAGGTATATACTATTTAAAATTTGGGGAGCTACCACCTCTGGTCCGCCACTGTATAGACCTTTTCCAAAGAGATAAGATGAAAATTCTTTTATCCTTAGGAGGTCCCCAAAGGAAGTCTCGCAAAATCTTCCCCATTCCATTATAACTAGTGGTGCTGGAATTGTGCAGGGATAGGAGGTAATATCAGGATACTAGCAAGTGTGGACTGAATGTGAACTACTCTTCTAACTTTAGATAAGTATTTAGTTCTCATAGGAGACGATTCTCCATTCTTTCAATAACCTTATCCTAAAATGATTTTGATTTTGTTATCAAGCTCCGAAAGGAATGCTCCAATAGTTAGTAGGTAAGGGTTTAGAATCACACCCCAAGTATCAATGAAAGCACTTAGATTAGGGATTTGGAAAATGCCAAAGATGGAGGGCTTGGTGAAGTTTATCAGTAAAGCTGGACACGGATTCAAACCACAACAATTAAGTTGATCCAAATTGGCATCACAAAATAGGATTCCGTCATTTGAGCACTGAGTGATTGGAATTGTGGCTTTGTTAGGAAGTACTTTGAAAATATTCACAAACCCAACTCACATGCCCTTTGAACCATAGGAGAAAGGCCTTCTGCTACAGTGGAGAGCAACAATGGAGAGAAAGGATCTCCCTATCTCAACTCTTTTGAGCTCGAGAAAACTCTTCTATGCTCCCATTGATTTTAATTGAGGAGTTCGTCTGTTGTAGCCTGCAAGCTTCATCCTTCTAATCCACATGTAAGTAAACCCCATTTTACTTGGGACTGAGGATTCCAAATGATTAGAGCACAATATATTTAGAGCTTCTTCATTTAAGTACAATATGGTATTATATACATCCATACATTTCGAATACATTCACATTTATTGGCTATTTTCCTGTGTCCACAACAATTTCACCAGTGCCAAAGAGTTCCTTTGTCAAGATTGGAGGGCAAAGCTTCTAACTCTACACCTTAAGAAATTAAAGTTGTCACTTAGTTATTCTTATCTAGTTGATTCCTAAAACATGGTACCTAATTTATGGGTTGGTGGAAGTAAAACTTTCACTACAAAGAGCCTGACTTCAATTTCAGTTAGATGCTATGTGCTCACATAATCATCTTTGGGCATTCTGATAATGTGCCTCGGGCACCTTCTTCCGTTGGTGCATGTTAACTTGATATGTAGAAGAAGCTGAGTCCAATTGTAAAAGGGAAGTCGGTTCTATGCTATGTGTGCCTTTTCTCCTCCTCGCATTTTTGTTGCCTCTTTTCCCCTTGTGCTCTCACATGTTTATATTTTGTCTTTAGATCTATTCATGTCGCTGGATGGATGAGATATAGACAATCTCGTGCAGTTTGAGCCACTCACATGAATTTTAGAAAAAAAAGTCATTTTTTCATTTGCATGTGTGTATACAATATCCCTAAGTTCCTTGTGCAGTGTTTCCTTGAATAATTTCTAGCAGGAATGTTAATATTGAATCTAGGAGAGAGATTATATTAATATCACATGAAATATCAAAGGGAAAAGGGAAAGAGACATGAAACCTGCTCCCCCATATACTTTATTCATATTAAAGCATTAGTGGACAAGTAACAATTTGGTGAACAAGACAACAAGTAACGTGAATATACATGAGATATAATCAAGTGAGTTCCACTCATTTCACTTGTGAGCTACGTCCTTCAAGGTGGACCATCATGCTCAACTTTGTGGAATAAATGCGATAGGAAATTGTTTGTATTTTTGGCTTGGCGAAGATACCATATGACTCATTCTTTGGTAGAAACACGAGGAGCGAGTGTTTCCTTGACCAATAGTTTTCCAGACATGGACAAAGATATTCATTGGATGATTTAATGAAATTCCGAACTTGTTGTTAATTAAAAAGAAAGACAAAACATTTACAATATAAGATCGAGCAAATTAAAATTTACCGCCTTAAGCAAAATGAAGTGACAAAAGATATTGCTAATCTAGTTTGTGTTTTCGTAGTTTCGTTAGTGTTTATTTCTTAGGTGCAATCCTTAAAAGTAGTATTAATCTACATGATGGTTAATTTTCTGTGTTGGTGGGTGGAACCCCTGGTTTTTTCAGATTAATCAATAAATGTGAATGCATTATTTTGCTTATATAGATTCGACTAACTTAATACCGAAGACACCCTAAAATCTTAGTTAACAATACCTTACAAAATGCATGATACAAGATACATATCGTGTCTAAGCCTCACCGATATGGATGGATGATAGGCAATAAGTTGCTAATATGTGTACATAAGTCATATATTAATGGAAGAGTAAGGCTAGGGAACCAGGTTTGTCTGCAACCAGGATGATGTAGCATCATCAGAGGAATTTTTTACAATCTCTAGATACACAAACACTTTGGGGATTTCATTTAGTCTTTCAAGATCATGTCACGACACCGTGGTTGCAGAACCTGGTTGCAAAAACGTGGTTTCCTAGCATTTTTGATTAATGGAATTGTTTATTGGATCTCCTTACTTGAATAAATTTGTTTTATGTATTTTATATGCTTATTTATTTTTATGCCATATAGGTTTCTGATACACGGTACGATAAACGTTTTGATAACTATGCCTAAAACACCAACTGCAAACTCTAAAGGACTCAAATGACGAATTTCCAAAAAAAGGCAAGTTTGGGATTTTACATAATTGGAAACTACTTACTACTGAAAAAAAAAGCCACAAATGGCTAGTCAAACATACTCTTCTAAAAGAAGTCATTGATAAAACAAAGGTTTCCTAAAACAACAAAAATGCACTTTTCAAGGCCTAAACAGGGGAGTTTGGCCTAAAAACGTGGAGCACATGGGAAAGCGATCCACACGTTTTTTTGTCAGCCGTCCTCGAGGTACGGATTGGCCAATTCTTCTATTGCATTAGAAGGAGAGTGTGGTTTTGGAGGCTATTCGAACAAAATATGACTTGATAGACTTGAATGGGTTTCCAAAGCACCAAATCTGCGCTTTTGGGTCAAGTATGGAGCTTTATATTTCCAAATTCCAATCATAAGAATGTTTATGCAGGGGATTGAAGTGGTATTGGGAAAGGCCAACAAAGTCAGCTTATGTAGCGACGGGTAGGGGATATGACCCTGAGTTATGTCCCAGATGTTTTGCTCTATCATAGGAAATGAGGTTTACTGATGAGTTTGGCATTTTAGTGCGGAATGGTATGGATTGAGATATTCACCTTAGGAGGGTAAATTTGTACACTCACACAAGTGGGTAGGTTTTAGGAGATGAAGATGATAGATGGGTGTGGAAGGAGGATAGAAGAAAAGGCTTTTCTGTTTGCTATTTTTTCTCCAATTTGGCGAGGGATCATATGCCTATTGGTGCTACACAATTTTCAATTTTCTGTGGAGCTGGAGTGGAAGAAAGGTTTGCCTTTGAGATTAGCCTTCTTTATGTGAACAACAATTTGGAACAAAATTTCTTATAAACTGGAATTGGCTCATAGAGAAATGGACATAGATTTCTTGTTTTCGTTGTGCAATTCGGAGGAGTCCACAAATCAATTTATTCATTGCGGTTTGGTCAACAAGTTATGGATGCTTTTTGTAGGCATGTTTGGCTTATTTTAGAGGGATTGTTTTGGATATGTTTGATTTCTTTATAGGGATGAGCATCTCAACTTTATTTGTTGAAGGGGTTCGTTTTATTTCCTTGTATGCTAATGGGATGTGTTAGTGTTTGGGCCTTAATTATTTTAAGGTACTCTTTCTTTTACATCTTCCCTCTTTCTAATTATATTGAATCTTTGTTAAAAAAAAAAGGTCCTGAGGTTACTGGAATTAGAGTTTTGGTATCAGCATTGACCCGATTGGTTGAGTTGAGAAATAATACTGAGACGAACCTTTTGTCCCAAGTTTCAATTTATTGAAAAGTATCTGGAGCATGTTTTTAGCCATCTTTACACTGCATTAAGTAGTTCACAGTTTCCTTTCTTTCATCAGATAGCCCACTCTTCAATCTCAGTAAAAGAGATTTAAATATTTTGTGATCATCATTCTAAGCATCACTTATTTTTGTAAAGTTTTGGATTACATATTAAAATATTGTTTATCGTTGCCACTGTTAACTTCTTTGGTTGGGGGAGTTACTGACATTCTTCAATTTTCCTGTACTTTCTGTCGTTCAGCTTGCGGAGCTATGGCCAAGTGGAACCATGGACAGCCATGGGATCAGAAATGCGATCTGTAGATCAAAGGCGAGGAAGAGGGCGACAAATAGTCGGCTTAAGGTATGGGTTTTTTTCCTGGGACTGTGTGTGTGTAAAAGGTTGTTTTATTTTTACTTTCTGTATTACTACTGTTTGAAAAATTTATTTAGTCTAAAACTCAAGGGAATGTCCTTACCAATAGAAGGGAAGTATAATTTGAATCTAGTGTCACATATATACAATCCTGTTGAGTTTCTTTGTCATGGGGCATTCTCAAGTAAAGGCCTGCCTACTCGGCTGCTCAGTTCAGGTGACATTATGATGTGGATAATGTGTCCTTCATAGTCGGGTAGGAATTATAATGATGGATTATAAAGAAAACCGAATCTGGTTATATGTTCTCTTCGTTGCATTCAAAGAGATCAATGGTTCAAAATCATTTCTTTCCCTTGTGATATTTTCAATTATTAGAACTTCATTTAGAACAACATACTAGACAAAGAATAGTATTAATCTGAATAGTAATAATTCTAGAAAATGAAATTGATATAGGAAGACCTAAGAGAGAAGATGCCCTTCTTTTGGTTAAAATCAACCGTGCATTGAATAAGGCACAAGGGTTAGTACTTTGCCCAAGGGTGCAAGGGGGTAACATCTCATTCATTCCATTTTCATTCTAATGATCGGTCAACTAAGGAATGAAATCAAATATAAGGTGGTACTTCAGATATGAGATCTCGTAATATATCTGCAAAGTTCAGACACAAGGGATGATCTGTACGCAACATATATCATCAGAACTTGGCTATCCATTATTTGTATCCTGATGGTATATTAGTATTAGGATTGGTATTTTTAGTATTAGTTATTATTAATAATTTGGTCAGAAATCAATTATGTAGGCAGTTTTGAAGTTGAGAAAACTATTTTCAGATTGAAGAAAAACTTTGTAAGTCAAGTTTTTATTATTTGTTTATTATTTTTGCACCGTTAAATCTATCAATTGGTATCAAAGCGGTGAGACCTTTGGACAAAGATGTCGTGTAAGTGAACTAGAGTCACCAACGCAAGGATGGAACGCGTAGAGAAAAAGCCTTTGCGGACATCTCGGAGCAGTTGGTTGCTGTCTTGATTCATCGAGAACCTGAAGCTATCCGCTAAAAGTCGCGTTGTGAGGCTGGACAACGAGATGTGACATTTTCAGATTCGTCTGAAGCAGAGAAGGTGAACCCTACTGCCGTTGATTGGGAAAATGAGCATTCCTTTGATGATTACGAAGGTGAGGACGACGAACTTGATCTTTCATAGTCAGAGGTTATCATCGCGTCGTGAGGTCATGAAAACCTGCGTTACTGATTTATAGGAACAATACCTAAACTCAGTAGTTCACAACAACATCCTCTATGAAGAGGATAAAAAACAAAAAGGGGTGGTTGTCATGAAGGATAATCCTAATTTCCCCAATTTTGTCGAAATCCCTAAATCTAGGGTTGATAGAAAAGAACACTCTGCGAATCGCGAGTTGCGATTTGCGCAAAAACCCCAAACATATCGCTTGCAATCATAAAATTCACAAACAAAGTTGGGCACAATGCAACCCCTACCCCAACTAACAGAAAATGAAAAGAGAGGAATTGGAGGAAAGAGCGTAGCTGATTTTGACCGTCGTTGGAGCAGGCTTGTCACCGTTCACCACCACAGCTTGCACACCCATCACATTGCTCCATCACGATTGACATCGATAGGGCAAGATGCTCCGCCATGACCATGTTGATCCTCGCCGACCCTCCTCTCAAACTTGTCGGCCGGCACATCGTCACAGTGGCGACAAGACTTCTCGTCCACATCGTAGCAGCTCTGAAGAAGTTGCAGGTTCTGATCGTGTTTTGAATTGGGAAGACAATGTTATGTGCACCCCAATTATTTGTTTGTACCGTCACATCTTGTTTTTCTTCTTATGAGGAAATGGATATGTAGCACCATCATCAACCCTATAGCCACCACAATCGTCGGACTCTGATGTTGATGATATTCGCAATCACATGACTATGTTGATAATATTCGCAATCGCAGGAGGTGCCACTGCATGGCAAAATGTATGCTGACAACAGGAATTGATGTAAACCACTGCAACGAGCCCATTTTCGTTCTCCCAATCAATGGGAGCGAGTCCATCATGATGCTTATGGAGGTGAGAATAATTTTGATGTTCTACCTATGACTTTAGATTGTTTGTTCGTTGCTTGGAGTTGTATACAGTGATATTAAATTAGATGTTGCAACTTACGCTGGTTTTGGTGATGCTAATGTTTTTGTTGATTGGGTAGACCAAATGGAAAAGGTTTTGAAATACAAGTCTCTAACAACTATTAGAACTGAGCATTTAGTTGCAACAAAGTTACACGATACCACATTTAATTGGTGGAGATATTTGACCAAGAGAGACAATTGTTGGGGAAGGCACCGGTTAGACTTGGCATAAGATAAAAAAAGTATTACAAAGTGCTTTCATCCCCAAATATTATCAGTGAGATTTTTTTGGTAGATTGCATAAACTTACACAGGGAAAGCTTTCTGAATATACTGAGGAATTTCGTCTTTTGTGTAGTAGACTGAAGATGAATGAGTCTGAACAACAAAAGGTTGACAAGTATTTGCATGAAGTTTCTCAGCCTATACAGGAGATTTTGGATATAATTTCGATTACTACCATGGCAGAAGTAGAGCAGTATGCTAAGAAGGTCGAAGCACGTTCACAATATCATTTGGCTACTTCAGTTATATCTCAGACAACTTTAGTCCCTATCACACCTACTAAACCAGTTGCACGTACTGTGGCTTACAATTCTAATCTCAAATATTTCGGTTGTGAGCAAGTTGATCATCTTTGTTGAGATTGCCTGAAAGATGAATGTAATTTTCCTTATTGCAGATGGAGATGATGGAGATCTGTCCTCTCATGATGGCACCACAGGCCATGAGGCACATGAACACATTTTCGTAGTCGTTGATGGCTTGGCTGACAACGGCTAAACTCGAGGACGAGCTTTTTCGAAGTAGGAGGGGGGGGGGGGAATGATGATATATAGAATTTTTTTAGTATTAGTTATTATTAATATTGAGTAAGTCATTGTTAAGGCCAACGAGGAGTACAAGACCAATTAGGCTTAGGGTTTTATTTTGCTTAAATAGGTCAAAAATAAAGTTTGTAAGCAGTTTTGAAGTTGAGAGAATTGATTTTAGATTGAAGAAATTTGTTCATTGCTTCCGCACCGTTAAATCTATCATATCTTCTATTGAATTTCTCAGCAATCTAGAAAATATCATAGAAAACCTTGTACCTGCCACTTGCCCCAACCACCCCCCCCCCCCCCCCCCCAAAAAAAAAAAAGGAAAGAAAAGAAGCCACTTTCTCCTGGATGGGCAACATTTGATTTAAGAAACAATCACTTCTTTCTAGATATCCACTTGTTCCCTAAATTGCTGCATACAATTTTGTAGGAAGAACATTATTCATCATTGGGAAACATTCGATTTTAAGAAACTATCACTTCTATCGGAAAACTATCCACTGCCTTCCCTAATTGTGGGAAGAGCATTATTCATTATTCATCATTCTCAAGTTTCTCGTCTTAGGTTCACAAGCCTTTCTGCTGACACATCATCTTTGACCTCAAGTGATATATACATTCTTCTTATTACAGACATATAAGAAATTTATAAGTTAATAACCCAACTCTAGGTTACAATCACATAGCTTGTGTATCGAAAAAACAATATAAGAAATTTTTGAAGAGTCCCTTAAGCCTCTTCTGGTTCGTTTCTATATTCCAGTTGTCACCACACATGTAGTTTTTGCCAACTGTTCATGTTGTAAAAATTAGTATTTACTGAAGTGATTCCTAATCAAGGTACACATTACTCCGACTTTAATGCCATCCTTGTTATGCGTAGGCCTCCTCATTTAATTCTTCACAAGTGTGGTTTATGGTAAAACTAGCAATGCTGGTTTACCATTCTAGTGGCACCTTTGATTTGGTCCCTTTCACTCATTCTATAACTTGAAAACAATATCATTGAAATGATGCAAATAGGAGCATGTCCATGTAAATATATCTTCAAATTTCATAAAATAGGTTTCAAATTTTATTTGCCAAAACAAAAAACCAGTGTCCAGTTCTACTCTGTTAATACTTATTCAAAATGCTAATATGTTCCGATAATTTCTAAATGCTTTCATGCTCCATTCATAACTTCTCCTAGAAATGTATTGAGTCCTCATGCCAGTCTAGTGTTTCACGCCATGGCATTTACTTTTTTGTGTGTTCAGAATCTGGAAAAAATGAAGCTAAACAAGTTAACGGCTACAACAAGGCCACCAGAGGGAGTCGTTTGTGAAGAAGGTAGTTGTGTGGCTCAACCACGTTTCCATGCAATTGATTCCAGTACTCTAGTTGAAGATTCACTGAACCACTTATCTTCTAACACCCCAAATCAATACCATGTCACATCCGAAAGGATGTCAAATTCCTCTACAAATGCTTCTGGTATGAATCATCCAAAACGTGAGAAAATAAAGGGAAACTCAACAATCTATCTGGATGAGTTAAAGAAAACAACAGAACAAACTGTTTTGAACAAAAAGGTGAAGAGTAAGCCAGATTCAGACTTGCAAGGAAAAGAAAGGCACGAATCCCAAAAGCAGTTAGCAAATTATTCTCACAAATCAAGCATACAGATGGATGCTTTTCCGGGCTGCGAACGAATCAACTGATGGTATCTTAACAAGGATTTTTCATGGGAAATGGGTTTTTTTTTTTTTTTTTTTTTTTGTAAAAAGAAAAACCTAAAGCAAAAATGTCCTCCGTGCTAATTTGCTAGTTTGTAAGTAAATGATGTTGAGCCTTTGTGTGTGTTTGTAATAATGTATGTACAATGTTTTTACTAGTTCAGTAACTGTTGTGAAACTAATGCCTTTACATTACCTTGTTGGATTTTTTGTTTTCATTCATGATGAGAACCCTTAAGGTGGACAAGGAAAGGTGAAGAAGTCAAATAAAGAGTATAAGGTTGTATTCTAATATAATATTAGGCGAAACTTTTCACCATGAATGACTTGAGTTCTCGAGATTAAAGTCTTCCACTGCTCCTGGAATTATCTAGTGACAATTAGTTGGCCAAATTAGATGCATGACTGAGTTCCACAAATCATTGTTTTCTCAATTACGGCTTACTAAAAGGCATCTGTTTTGTAGGATAGAAGAGAAAATTTCAGAAGAAAATCAAAACATAGTGGGGGTGGAGACAGTTGAATGATAATCATTTTTAAATTTTGGACTTGGAAAAAGAAAATAATGCAAATGCAAACCATGAACATTTTTTATGGATATAAAATTAATTTTTTTCAGGATGTACAAAATCTCGGGTTGAATTTTTCTTTCGGGAGGCATTGGAGACTAGATGTCTTCTCTGTTGTTGTTTACAAATGAAGGGATATAGATTGCTATAAATTGTTTGCTTCAATTATAAGCAGTAGCTGATTGTAGAGTACAGAGAACTCGGACCTCGTCATTTGCTCGCTGTCTTGAATAGCAGCCTCATTCACTCCCTCTTCCATCAAACCATGCATCAGCTTATCGGTGGAGATTCTAGCACAATTATTACTATTACTAGCAATGCGGAAACATATCCATTTTCATTGCTTGAAATGCTTGCGTCCACTCCCTTTGGTCCTACAGATTCTCAGCTCTCAGTTGTATCCTTTTTATGCTTGTGGGTTTTGAAGACTCAGAATCTCTTGCTGCTGGATTTATTCTCTTGCATGGTAGCAATCTGATCAAATCAAATTATCAGAATAACAAAACAACCAAGCAAAAAATGAAAATATGTTTGTGTTCCAAAGCAAAAAATGATATATTTTTTTTTAATACCTTTGACATGGATTTAGCCAGATGGGGTGGGAAGGGGTTGGGATTGAGCCTTATTTTTGAAGTTTTGCTGGTGAGTTTGAGGAGTAATCTCCAATGAGTTTGGTATTAGAGGAAGATGATTCTAACTTATCAATGAGTTCCGTAAAAGTTGGTGCATGGATTTTGTAGTAGGAAAGAATGCCATCTTGGATCACGAACAATCACTTGCACCAATGTTTGCCACAATTCACCCATTTATTTAGAGCACCCACAACAACACGTGGTGGTCAGCTGAAGAGTAGGTGGCCGTGCTTGTAATGGCTGTTGATGATAATGATGTTGAATATCTTTGGGATTGGCATAATCGAGTCCGACCCACCACATTTTATTCTCTCTGTGATGCCTGGAGGGAGAAGTGCATCAACAGGATCATGAGATGATGGTTTTTGATGCGTCCAAATCTTAACTCCTGTAAATCTGACTTTCAAAACAAATGTTAGATTGCCAAAGACCATCTGTTTGGTGGCCGAAGGCACTCCGTTGTTTAAGTCACTAACTCTGTTGGAGATGGAGATCAATATGGACAGAACTCAGTTAAAATTGCATTCCTTTTGTTGAATGATCCCCTTACCTTATATAGTGGTCATTATTAATTATCTGCGCGACTTAAGCATGTGAGGCTCAACAAGGGTAGACGTTCTCTGTAATAGTCTCCTCCTTTATGAAGATACATTATTGGGGGAACAACTCCCTCCACGACTCTTTCTCTGTAACGTTCCTCATTTTTAAGGGAAAACTTTGTTGGGCCTGGATTTGGGTATCTGATTATGATTTATTCTGAAATGCCTTTTTTAGGCTTTAACGATTGGATTTGCCCTATTTGGGCTTTTTGAGTCGGTCCGGACTTGAGATACTTAGTCCTCGTGATGGATGATCTCTGCCACGTGTATGGTCGTAATGATAGTCTTATTTGATATCATAAGGTACTCCCCCTTTAGTTAGTGGGTACACTAACGTGGCCACTAATTCTACGATGATTGAATTTTTGATTTCATAATTACAGCGCATTTAATGTTGTTAACAGATGTTGCTACGTTTGTTTCTCCGATGTCTCATCCGCCTATTTGTTTCGGCGTGATTTTTGGGATTTCGTTCAACCATCGTATCTCGCACATCTTTCCATGAGCGGTCATTTTGTTGCTCAACCCTATAAAAGGGGAGGTGAATAATGTATTTCCTTCTTTACATTTTCTTCGTTCCTATGCTTTGGTTTTTCTCTCTTTCGTTTTTGTCTCGTAATGATGTCTAGCTTTAAGATTCTAAGTGGTGATGTGCTTGCTACTTGTGAAGTTTTTTTTCGCCTAAGCGGGTGACGCAAGCGACTCTGGATAGTATTCACTATGACTATTCATTGCCAGCTGACCTCGACTCATCTTGCCTGGAGATGATGACAGTCCTTGTCGTCCAAGGCCTGGCTACATTGCACTGTACCCTAGCATGTTTCAGGTCGGTCTTATGCTTCCGGCTCCAGAAATCTTCTGAGAGTATCTAAACTTGTTGGGCATCACTCCTTCTCAAATAATTCCTAATGGCTTGAAGGTGATGATTGCGACCTTAGCGAGGATCGTTCTATCTGGGGTTCCTATGGATATCAGAGTTTTGCATTCCTTGGTGGGGTTTAGTGTAAATACTAATTGCACTTGCTATCTCCATCATGTTTTAAGAATCTTAAGGACGAGTATAGGGGCTGGTCGAGGTCTTGGTTTTACACGTACATCACTTTTGATTATTTCAAGTTACACGATCTATATATTTTGTGGTCATTCCGAGAACCCAAGAGGAATGAATTGTTGTTGTCTTTTGAGGAGCTGCAAGAGTTCCGTGATCAATTTAATAAGCTTCCCCGGGCCAAAATAGATGTTTTCCTTGCTACGGATGTCATCGATCGCAATGGTCTATATACTGAGTGAGGTGGATCGTGCGGCGCTTATGACGACTTGTGCTTCAAAAATTACCATTGCACGTGTCGGTAATGTCATAGTTTCTGACGAGATGCACGAGGGTACTTCTCCAGTTGGCATTCGTGATGTGAGCATTGATTGGGAAGTGAGCTTTGTTAAGAAACTTACAGATCTCGCTGCTCCTACTATTGCTGGAGTGTTGTTAATGCTAGCTCGAGCATTAGAAAGATGAATATTCCTAGGCCCATCAGTCCATCTAAGCTATTGATGATTAGTCCTGGTCATGTCCCGAAGAAGAAGCGACTTGTTAGTTCAATTCATGGTACTACTAGGGCTCTTCTTCATTCGATATCTTTCAAAAAGGGTGGTGGTGAAGTTGTTGACCCTGTTGCTCGAGAGACCGAGGATATAAATCAAACTCTTGAGAGGAGCAAAAAGGTGTTTATTCATTTGGATAATCACAAGAAGAGTTTTGTTTCTTCGCATGGCGTGCCTAATTTTGCCAAATTGTCTGTTGATGATTCCCGTGTTCTCGACAACAAGATGTTCTAGCTTGGTGTCAAGCTATCTAATAATTCGAACAATATGAAGACCTTGGTTGATTTTGAGTTCGACTCCTCGTTGGACAATCAAGTTGTTGCTTTTGGTTGGAGTGTTAAGTTCCCTGTTTCCTCTGTAGTCGCTGATCCTTTGGAGTTGTCTACTCCTTCTTCTGGTTGTCCTACTACTGTTGCTAAGAAGAAGGTTGTTCCAGCTGTGCATTCGACTTCTTGTGGCGGAGCTTTGATTCTTTCTAATCCTTCTATTCTTCATCCACGAGTGGGTGGAGCCTAACTCTGAGGAGGTTCGTATCAAATCCGACGGAAAGTTCAGCTGGTTTTTCGAAATTGACGTCTAGGATAGCGCACGTAATCTCATTGTCGAAGGGCATAGGCAGTTAGTTGAGAGAGTTCTGATGCCTGTTTATTTGCCTGGTAGTCACCTTGATGAAGTTCTGAAGCAAATTATGGAGGGGATGAATCACCTCACTTACGCTTGTGTGATGGGGTCAGATTATAAAGCCGTGCGTGATCAGGTGGCATTTGTCGAACGAAAAATGGCGGGGAAAGCTTTGGTTCTTTTTCATGTTTTCCGTAAATTGGATCCGCTAACAGTGCGGTGTATGGATCGAGCATGAGAAGGCTGCTGAAGCTACTCAGGCTTCGCTGAAGGAAGTCGAGGCTGTTCGGAATAAGTTCACTTTTGAACATGAGGCTTCAGAGACGGAATTGAATAAACTTCGTGCTCATTTGAATGTTGTGGAGAAACATCTACTCGGAGAGAGAACTGGTCGTGATGAGGCCATGCGTTCCGTTGCTGAGCACTTTGCCAGCTTAAAGGCTTCTACGGAACGAGTTACTCAACTGATTGCTGAACTTGCTACTGCTAAATCTGCAGTTTCCTCTACGCTCACCGCAATTGAAGACGAACTTATGTCGATTATGAATAAGCTTGCAATAGTCACTGATAAATTGAAGATAGTAGAGGCGACAGACTGAAAAAGAGTTGTCGATGGTCGTCATGACTTTCTTGATTTTATGGAGTCGCAAGGTTTGGATTTGTCGATGTATCGCTGTTTTGCTGACCAGGTCTTTGAGGAAGAAGAGGAATCCATTTCGAATTCGTGGAGTGATCCTGTTGATGGGGAACAATAATCTCTTCGTCCATCTGAACCCGTGCCATTAAGTAACATTGTTGCTGATACGAATATTCAACATCCTCCGCATGCCTCTTCATGAATGCTTCTACTAACCTCCCTTCAATGTATGTAACTTCTTATGATGTAATGAAGTAGAGAATCAATGAAAATCTCATTTTATTTATCATTGTCGTTTCTATTCAATCTGTCTTTTCATTTAACTTGTTAGACTTGGCCATTTTTTGTTATGACCAAGGTAGTCAAAGTTTGAAGCGAATGTGAAACAATTTGCCATGGCTTGGCTTTAAATGAAAAGCAAAGCGTGAAGCGATGGCTTTATGTAAGTAAAACGACCCTAAAAAATGATTTTAATATTATATAAAAAATTAAATATATGCATTTTGCTTGTATCTAAGCTTCTAAATATATGCATTTTTTTTCTACTAGATTTAGAGGTGTTACTCAAGTCAATGTAAGTGTTCGTATTGCTTCCTATGTTATGATGTTTGTTACCATTCACTGCAACACCATACGTCCAACCAATGTCTTCCTGAGAACTACTCTCCCTTACCCTGCGATTTTCTTCCATAATCAATAACTTCAAGTAAACAAAAAATAACAACATTATTAATGTATAGATTATTAATGCATAGATAATCAATGTATAGATGTGGGTTCTTTCTTCGGGGTCATGTCGGTGAAATTTCCAGTGAAGCTCTGTTAAAGGTAAACAGATTCGTACCTCGAACAAGATCTCCAATTCCTACTTTGTTGAAGCTCTATGATTCAGCCGTGAAGCTCTAAAGAGAGAAGGAGAAAGAGAAAAAACTATGAGAAGAAGAAGAAAGAAAAAAAAAAACGAAATACCATTTTGTTTAATGAAGCCATGGCTTTGGTGGCTTCACATTTCAACAAAAAAGGGTAAAAGCGGTGGTTTTTTGTGGCTTCAGGGTAGTGGCCTAGCTTTGATTAGGGCGAAGCAAGATGTCATTGCTTGGCTTTTGGCTTTAAGCGGTGGCTTTGGATGGCTTTGACTACACTAGTTTTGTCATTCCTGATTGAATTCTGACTTGTTTGTTTGAATTTTTTTTTCAAGTCTGCTTCATGGTTTGACATATTAGTCGTGTAGAAGCATAAATATGACTTTATAGTCTAGATTTTCAAACGTATTTTGAGGTTGTGCAGTTTAGTCGACCAAAAATTCATAGGTAAGTCTGGCATATATGTCTAGGTACTTATTACTTCACGGTTGATCAGACAAGAAGTTTTATGTATATGTTTGACTTGTTTGTCCGGATACATATATTTTAATTTTACTCGTAGCCCGATACCTTGGTCGTGCTATGTGTTTTCTCGAGTAAAAACTTAGTCTGACTTTGTCCCCCCGACTGAGTTTTATTGCTTTGAACGCGAGATGAAGGGTATAAAATTTGAAGTTTCATTGATAATATTTTTTCAAATTCTCTACATTCCACGGTTGTGGTTGTTGTTCGCCCTTCATATTTCCTAACCAGTATGTTTCTGGTCTGTTGATTTTCACCACTTTGTATGGTCCTTCCCAATTCGGATTCAGTTTGCCTGCATCTTGTTCATTTGTGTTGAGTTGAATTTTTTGGAGTACCCAATCACCGACATTGAACGTGCGAGGCTTTACTGTTTTGTTATAGTAGCTAGCCATCCGTCGTTGGTAGGCTAATGTTTTGATAGAAGCCTTTTCTCGCTTTTCTTCGAGGAGATCCAATCTGACTCTCAGTGCTTCATTGTTATCCTCTGCTTTGAACTTTTTGGTTCTGAATGTTGGCATACCAATTTCTATTGGTATCATTGCTTCAGATCCATATGCGAGGGCAAACGGGGTTTCCTCAGTAGGAGTCCTTTTCGTTGTTCTGTAAGCCAAATGATGCCTGGCAGTTCAGACATCCATAATCCTTTCGATGATACGAGCTTCCTTTTGATCGCCTTTAGGATTGTTCTGTTGGTGACCTCGGCTTGTCCATTTGCCAGTGGATGGGTGGATGCTAAGAAGTGTTGTTGGATGCTCAAGTTTTCACACAACTTTTTAACCTTCTTGCCTTCGAATTACTTCTTGTTGTCAGTGACAATTACTTTTGGGACTTCAAATCTGCATATTATATCTTTTTAGAGAAACTTTTCGATATGAGTCTTTCCTATCTTTGCTAACGACTCCACTTCTATCAACTTAGTACAGTAATCCACTGCTACGAGGATGAATTTTTTTTCTATCAGACATTGGAAGCGACCCTACGATGTCAATCCCTCATTGTGCGAATGGCCACAGACTGCTCATCGGGATTAGATTTTGGTCCGACATGTTGGTGTATGAGGTGAATCTATGGCATTTGTCACAAGCACGAACGAGTTTATTTGCATCTGCTTGCATTGTTGGCTAATAGTATCCCAGTGTTAAAGCTTTGTAGGCTAATGTTTTGCCTCTTGGATGATTTCCTCATGTACCATGGTGAATCTCTCGTAGGACATAGTCAACATTGTCTGGTGAGAGGCATCTTAGTAGTGGTCCTGTCGCAGATCTACTGTAGAGTCTGTCATTAATCAATGTGTACCGTGCTGCTTGATTTCACAGTTTTCAGGCTTCAATCTTATCCGTTGGAAGTTCTCTGTTCATTATATATGCTAGGATTGGAGTCGTCCAGTTGTTTTTCAAGCCTGTTTGCACACGTTTCTTGCATTTGATTTTTTAGTATGGAACTTTCCTGTATTGTGACGAGCGTGTTATCATTCTCTTCAACTTGTGCTTCCTTAGCTAGTTCGTCAGCTCTTTCACTCTCTGTCCTTGCACATCGCTGAATGGTTGCAGTCGAGAAACTTTCCATCAACTCGGTAGTCTTTTGGTGGAAGGCTTTCATTTGAGCATCTTTGACTTGGAATTCGCTGTTTCAGCTGACTGTCTTTTGGTGGTAGGCTTTCATTCAGCAATGAAGTCCGCTAATGCTTGAGCTTTTATTGCGGTTTTAGGAGCGTAGCTGATGTCGAACTGCCCGAGCTCTATCGCCCATTTCACCATCCTTCCGGATAGTTCTGGTTTGTGCAGTACTGACCGAAGTGGTTGTTCGGTCATGACAATGATGGGGTGAGCTTGGAAATATGGTCGTAGCTTTCTTGAAGAAATGATCAGGGCGAGTGTTAATTTCTCAAAAGCTGCGTAGTTAATCTCTGCATCTGCAAGTGTGTTGCTGACGTAGTATACTGGCTTTTGTGCACCCTTCTCCTCTCGTATCACGCCTGAGCTTATCGCATGGTCGGACACGGAAAAGTATAAATACAATGTTTCTCATGTGCTCGGTTTTGACAACAACTTTGTTCTTGCCATGTACGCCTTCATGCTTTGAAAAGCCTTTCTGCATTCTTTATTCCACTTGAATGTCTTATTTCCTTTCAAGATTTTGAAAAAAGGTAGACATTTGTCTGATGACTTGGAAATGAATATGTTCAAAGCTGTTATTCTGTCGTTGAGACTTTGCACACTCTTTATGTTTGTTGGCAGCTGCATGTTGAGAAGTGCTTGTATTTGTTTTGGATCAGTTTGATGCCTCTTTGATTGACCATGTATCCAAGGAACTTCTCTGATTCTACTCCATATGTACATTTATCTGGATTCAACTTCATTTTGTATCTTTGGAGCTGGGAGAAGGCCTGTTCAAAGTATTTAATATGGTCTGCTCTGCCTAAGATTTTGACCAACATATCATCAATGTACACCTCTATTGTCTTTCCTATCTGGTCTTTGAACATTCTGTCGATAAGATGTTGGTACGTAGCCTGCATTTTTAAGTCTGAACGACATCACTCGGTAATAGTACGTATCTTTTTATGTTATGAAAGACTTCTTTTCTTGGTCGGGCGGATGCATTTCTATCTGGTTGTAACTAGAGTACACATCCATGAAGCTCAGGAGTTCGTGTTCGGCAATGGCATCCACTATTTGATCTATGCGAGGGAGTGGGAAACTATCTTTCGGCATGATTTGTTTAGATCAGTGTAACCTACACATACTCTCCACTTGTCGTTCTTCTTTAGCAAGACTGTGTTCGCTAGCCAGTCCGGGTAATGAGATTCCTTGATCGTCCTTGCAGTTATCAGACAATGCACTTTTTCATTTATTGCTTGGTTGCGTATGGGGCAACTGATCTTTTTTTGTCGAACTGGCTTCTTGTCCGGATTGACTTGCAACCTATGAGTAATGACAGAAGGATCAATTCCCACCATGTGTTTCATTGTCCAGGCAAAAACGTCCTGGTTATCCTTCAACAGTTGGATCAACTTCAAGGCAAATTCTAGTTGGATTTTCGTGCCAATTTGAATTGCTTTGCCTTCTTCATTGTCCAAGTAGACTACCGTTGTTTCTTCTTTCGTTGTACAATATTTGGTTAGTCCCTTGGACTGGTTGGAGCAGTATTATTGTCCGGGAGGTTGGGGTTCGTTCGATCAGGTTGCTGCAACTACTCCTCTGGTCATGGCAGTGATTGCTATCTGTGTAGACCTTTCATTGCTGCATAGTGGCATTCACGTGCAGCTGGCTGGTCTCCTTTGATTATCTTGACTTCGTCATCGGTATGATACTTTAGGCATTGATGCATAGTAGATGACACTGCACCCATCTCGTGTATCCAAGAACGTCTGATAAGCATGTTGTATGCAGATAGAGCATCGACAACAAGGAAATCAATCAACAAAACTCGTTGTCTACCCGGTTCCCCTGCTTCGACTAGTAATTGGATCATTTTGATTGGACGACACTATTATCCGTTGAAACCCACCATTGGTTGATCATTGGGTGAGAGCATTTCTTCATTGCATCTTGTGGAACACTGTTAGGTACAGAAGGTTGGCCGAGCTACCCATATCGACCAATACTCTTTTGATCTCCCACTTGGCTATCGGTACTGAAATCACCAGAGCGTCATTACGAGGGAAATAGACTCTCTTCGTGTCCTCATTGGAAAAGGTAAGAGTTCAATGTGTTGTTCTGAGGCGTTGTACGAAAGGTTCTGGATATCAGATCCTTGTTCGTAAATCCTAAATTGATCGCTTCTGTGATCGATTGGATAACTCATTCTCTCTAGTTATGCCATGCAAGACGTATATCGGCTCCCTTGGTTTGGTAGTAGCGTCCGCCTTTTCATTCCCTTTGGATTATTCCCACCTAATGAACTTTCTGAGTCGTCCTTTTTGGATATGGTGTTCGATTTCGTCCTTCAGATTGCACTAGTCCTCAGTGTCGTGCCCATAATCCTCATGGAAAGAGTAATATTTACTCTTATTTCGCCCATCTGGATCTCCTTTCATTTTGGGTGGCCATTTAATGTCCTCCCATTTCGCCATGGTCTTTAGGACTTCAACTCGACTTGTTTTCAAAGTCGTGAACGGTTTATATGTCGCGTTGACTGTATGTTTTGACCGTTCATGTCATGATCTTCCATGTTGTAGCCTTGTGAATTCTTGTTTGCTAACCTCGGATCTATCACTGGTCCGATGTTTTTTTGACTGGCCATTTTCCTCTCGAGTTCTGCCGTTTCTTTGTCTTTTTTCCCTCATCTATGAAGTGTTTTTCTTTTTAGATCCGTTCTTCTTCTTAGCAACCACCATATCCTCAAGAGTGATGTATTTTTGGACGATCTTCAATAGAGTCGCCATATTCTATGGGTGTCTAGCTTCAAAGAGTTGTAGATGGTCCCCTTTTATTTTGAATGTGAAGGTGGCTATGGTCATGTCGTCGATGCATCCGTCAATCATAGTTAACTCATCAGTGAAGTGAGTAACGTACTCTCTGACGATTTCCTTAAGTTTTTGCCTGATTTGCAGCAAGTAGTGTGGGCCCTTTCTCATTCACTGGCTGTTGATGAATCTTGTAATGAAAGCAGTGGCTAACGCTTGGAAGGAATCTATCGACCTGGGTTGTAGGACGTTGACCAACTCATTGCCGTGGATGTGAGATTGGTTGGAAAGGTTTGGCACATGATAGATTCCATGCTTTCTTTCAAGGCCATCACGTGGTGGTAGTGTCGCAGATGGTCTGTCGGATTGGTGGTGCAATCATATGCGTTGAACTTTGAGGGAGTGAACTTCTTTGGTAGGGGAGTCCTCATGAGTGTGTTAGAGAATGGAAGTCTGGCCAATTCGTATAGTAGGTTGGGATCTATGACTCCAATCCTAAATGGAACTTGTGTAGGAATTCCATCGCCTTAGAGGCCACCCTCTTGTGGTTCGTTGCCTTTGAGATTCACTTGTTGAAGTTCTGCAAGAATTTCTTTGATTTCCCGAATGCTGTTGGCAAAATTTTGTTGCGGTGGTGTTTGGACGTGGTTGACTGATTGAGCACGCTCCTAGGCAAGTTTGTCCACCACTTTGATTAGATAGTCCATCAGGGTCATGAGTTGATCCATCAGGGATCCATGGCAGTGCCACCAGATGTCTAAGATGACTGGGTTTCCACTCTATGTTGCAATGCTGCGTTATCTGGCACAATTAACACGATTGTCACTGGGTTTGCAACATGCGCTATTGGTAATTCAACTTCGCCAGTTTAGGCATTGCCTTGATTGTTGCTGGGGTGAGGGTTTGTAGAATGCTCTATTTGTTCCAAAAACTTTTTGTCGCTGATTAGAACTGAGGTTGTTTCCAACAACAAACTCTTTTCTTGAAAGGAAACTGTCATTTCCCATAAACGGTGCCAAACTGATGCGTAAGATCTTGTCTCCTATAAATTTGACCTGCAAAATAAAGGTTAGATTGCCAAAGACCACCTGTTTGGTGGTCGAAGGCACTTCGATGCTTAAGTCAGTAACTCTGTTGGATGTGGAGATTAATCTGGACAAAACTTAGTTAAAATTACATTCCTTTATCGAATGTTCCCTTTACCTTATATAGTGGTTGTTATTAATTCTCTGCATGACTTAAGCATGTGAGGCTCAACGAGGGGAGTCGTTCTTTGTAACAGTCACCTCCTTTATGAAGATACGTCCTTTGGGGAGTGACTCCCTCTACGACTCTTTCTTTGTAACGTTCCTCCTCTTTAAGGAAGAACTTTGTTAGGCTTGGATTTGAACCTTAGATTATAGTTTGTTTTAATGAGCCTTTTTTGGGCTTTAACGTTTGGATCTGCTCTTTTTGGGCTTTGTGAGTTGGTCCGGACTTGAGATACTTAGTCCTCTTGATGGGCGATCTTTGTCACGTGTATGGTCATGATGTTAGTCTTATTTGATGTGTCATCAATAATGATAATCAAATTATAATGTAGACTTGTAGTGAATAGAAGACAAGACAAGGTAGATTGAAAAACTTGGTATTGAAGGGACGGATGAGCAAAACTTATAAGACAACATAAACTTAATTAGATAGCAACAATCAATCCATAGTTGAATGCCATCTAGAACTTAATGAATGACATGGATTTCAAAGGAAAATTAGGGTGCGTTTAGTTGGATGGAATCCTATTTCACGGGAATTCATAAAGGGACCCCTCAATTTAAGGCTAAATTGAGGTAGCAGAGCAGTCATCATCCACCATTATGTTTTATGATCAATAGTAGGAATGGAAGTCTCATAAACATGATAACAAAATCTAATGGTGGATTGGTGAGTGAACCTCAAAATAGCTTAGATATATGTTGTCCCTTCATAGATTCCCATATAATAGAATTCCATGAAACCAAAAACACCCTTAGAGGAGTTGGTCAAATCTCTCTCCTCTACTTGTCGTGTCTAAAATTGGGAGAGACAGAGAAGAGACACGATGATTTGATCCCTACAAGTCTGTCTCCCCAAGTAACCGATTGCTTCTCCGAATGGTTAGGAATTCTCTAGTTCATGATATTGACACCCATATTATTTTCTCATTAGTAGGCAATGATGGCAAGCTAAAGACTAAAGTTTTCTTTAGACTGTACTTTTAGTTTAACTTTCGGTTAGTTTTCACTGTACCATTTTGTTAAATTATGATTCACCGACTACCCTAATCGACTTCTATGAGCATCAACTTCATGCCAACCATTTTTTCCCCTTTTGGTCTGTGTTGTTTGGATCATATATAGTCTGAGTACCTGGTACTTGATCCTCATTCCCCGCCATATAGTTTATAACTGGTTTGAAGTTCAGTTCTGTCCTAAAATTAATATAGCTCTTATTAACATCTTTAGCATTATTATCATACCTTAAATTATCAAGTAAATCATACGCTGCCATTCTTAAATACTTAAGAACTTGTATAAACATAAGTATAGACCCATTAAGCAAGTATTTCTACAAACGAACCATAGCATTTGAGAAAAAAAAATAAACAGCGAAAAAAACATTGGCTTAATTGAAATAAAGGAACCATATAACTACGTTCCGTGCCAATGCATGGTAACAAGTAAACAAGGTGGACAAATTCCTTTTTCATCAAATATGATGATACATCAAATAATCCTTTGACCATGACCGTATACGTGGCAAAGATTGTCCATCACGAGGAACTGACACCTTACGCTAAATGAGGATAACATGCTCGATCATAGAAGCCCAAAGAAGCGGGCCCGATCATAAAAGCCCAAAAAGGCTTTTGATAACATACCATGAATGAAATTAAAGGCCTAAACCTCTGGCCCAACATACCTCTTCCCTTAGAGAAGAAAGACGTTAAGAAGGAGATAAGTCATGACGGGAATCACTCCCTAAGGACACATCTCAATGAAGGAGGAGATCGTTGTGAGAAACACATCCCTTCATCATGCCTTGCATGCTTAAGTCACGCACATAGTTAATTACTCACATTATATAAGGTAAATGAGGGATTTACGAAAGAGGTATGCGAACATAACACAACTATACTCTGTTCAAGTTCATTATCTCCCACAATTAACAGACTTAAGCATCGAAGTGCCTTCGGCCACCGAACAGGTGGTATTTGGCAATCAAACCTTGTTTTGCAGGTCAGATCTCGAGGACAACAAATTTGGGCCCATCAGTTTGGCGCCGTTTGTGGGAAACGGGCCTAAAGGTGATGGATCTCAGATTGGTAGAGTTCCTCCATAGATTCCATTATGGATTGGGGTCACAGATCGCAATATGTTGTATGAGTTGGCTAGGCCACCCTTCTCCGACACAATCATGTAGACCCCTACTGAAAAAGTTCACTCCGCCAAAGTTCGACTTACAATGGCACCACTGACCCGTCCAACCATCTATACACCACTTCTACCATTTGATGGCACTGAAAGTAAGCACATAATCCATCATATGTTAAACCTTTTGGAATAGCCTCACGTCCACGACGATGAATTGGTTTAATAGCCTTCCGCCTAGATCAATAGATTATTTCAAGCATTGGGCATGACCTTCATCACAAGGTTCATCGGCTGTCAACGGATCAGAAAGGGTCTTCAGTATTTGCTTTACTTCAAGCAAAAACCTGACGAGACACTCAAGGAATAAGTTACACATTTCACTGATGAGCTAACCATGATCGATGGATGCAGCGACGACACAACTATGACCACCTTCACCTCTGGACCTAAGGGAGGACAATTTTACAACTTCCTAACCTGGAACCTCCGTATAGCATGACAACCTTGCTGAAAAGTGCTAAAAATACATCACTCTTGAGGAGATGTGGGCCACCAAGAGGAATAATGAATCCGATAAAATGCCTTTCCCAACGAATTGGGAAAGAAAAGAGGAGAGAAGGCGGGATGATAGACCGCATGAGGACAACGGTCAATCCAAAAGGCATCAGACTATTAATGTGAAGAGCCAGGCACAGACGGTCGACCCACTTGGTTAACACGAAATACAAACTATTCACTGCTCTAAAAATGATTTGGCATCTATCCTAAAGTCTATGGAAAACTGGGAGGACAACAAATGGCCACTCAAACTAAGGGGAGATCCGGCCAGACGAGATAAGAACAAATATTGTTCTTTCCACAAGGACATGATACTAAAGATTGCCACAATTTGAAGAATGAAATCGAGTATTTGATCCAGAGAAGACAACTCGGCGAGTTTGTTGGACAAAAAGAAAGACAACCCTGAGGAAAGGAAAAAATGGACCCTACTGCGAGATCAGACGAGCAGACCAGAGGATTGATATACGTCCTACTTGGCACAACAGGATATCGAGAACAATCTAACCGACCACGAAAATGATCTATCAGAGATTTGCGAACAAGAATACACCATTCAAACTTTCCTGCTCAGTGTGCCAGAATAGACCACCCAACTCTGGCTTTTTCAGAAAGAGATGCATAAGAGGTTCATTTCCCGCATAATGACGCCCTGGTGATATCATTATCAATAGCCAAATGGGAGGTTAGATGAGTGCTCATCGAGACGGGTAGCTCAGCTAATCTCTTGTACCTGACAACATTTCGCAAAATACAATTTAGCGAAAAGGGACTCACACCCATTGACCAACCTATGGGGTGGGTTCCAGTGATGAGCAGTGCCACCCACTCGGATTAATCCGATTACCAGTTGTAGCAGGAGCACCAAATAAACAACGAGTCCTATTAACAAACTTCTTCATTGTTGACGCACCCTCCTCATACAACATGCTTCTAGGGAAACCTTGGTTACATGAAATAGGTGCAATATCCTCCACCATGCATCAATGTCACAAGTATCACATTGGTGATGACGTTGGGGTCATCAAAGGGGATCAACTAAATGCACGTGAATGCCACTACGCAACAATGAAGGCTCCTAACAAATAGCAATCACAATCAAGACCAAGGGAGCCATCGCAGCAACTCGGTTAACCACAAATGTATCAGGACCTCTTGGAGGATAATGCAGCTCCAACCAGTCCAAGGGGATGACCGAACATTGGCCAACCAAAAAAAGAGACAATACCAGTCCATCTTAATGATGCAGAAGGAAGCAAAACATTCCGGATCGGCACAAAACTTCACCCAGAGTTGACTAAACAACTACTGAAGGATAACCAAGATGTGTTCGCCTAGACAATGAAGGACATGGTGGGCATTACCCCTCCGTCATCACTCATAAATTGCATGTCAATCCAGCTAAAAACCAATCCGACAGAAAAGAAGGTCAGTTTCCCTAGAGCGTAATCATGCCATTAACGATGAGGTGCATTGTTTGCTGAACGCAAGGATGATCATGGAATATCATTACCCAGACTGACTGGCCAATACAGTTCTTGTTAAAGGAAGAACGAAAAGTTGAGGTATGTGTGGATTACACGGATCTTAACAAAGCTTGCCCGAAAGACAACTTTCCACTTCCACGTATAAATCAAATAATGGATGCCACTTCAGAACATGGACGCGTATTCTAGTTACAATCAAATACAACCGAAGTAAAATAAAACATCTTTCATAACAGAAAGAGGCACGTATTGCTACCGAGTGATGCTGTTCGGATTAAAGAACGTGGGAGCTACATATCAATGTCTGGTGAACAAAATGTTCAGAGATCAGATTGGCAAGACAATGGAGGTGTACATTGATGACATGCTAATCGAAAGCCTACATAAAGATGATCACATCAAGGACCTTCATCACGCCCTTTCCCAGCTTTGTAAATACAAAATGAAGCTAAATCCAAAAAAATGTACATTTGGAGTAGAATCAGGAAAGTTCCTCTAGTACATGGTTAACCAAAAAGGAATCGAAGTTGATCCGAAATAGATACAAGCACTTTTCAACATGCAATTGCCCACCACCATAAAAGGCATACAGAGCTTCAACGACAGGATAGCAGCTCTGAACAAGTTCATCTCCAAGTCATCGGATAAATGTTAACCCTTTTTCAAGAATTTGAAAAGGAACAAAATCTTCAAATGGAGTGAGGAATGTGAGCAGAAACTAAAAACGTACATAGGGAGTACACAACTGCTATCGAAACCAAAGCCAGGCGAGACATTATACTTTTACCTGTCAATATTGGAATAATCAGTCAGCTCCGCACTGATGCGAGAGGAAAATGGAACACAAAAAGCTAGTATATTACGTCAACAAGAAATTTGTGAACGCAGAAGCAAACTATCCAGCCTTGGAGAAACTAGCATTGGCCCTGGTCGTATCTTGCAGAAAGCTACAGCCATATTTCTAGGCCCACCATCATCACCATCACTACATAAACTGGAGCTGTTTGGCAGAAAGGTGAAGGGGGCGATAGAGCTCGGTCAGTCCGACATCAACTACACTCCTAAGATCGCAATAAAAGCTCAGGCATTGGCAGATTTCGTTGCTGTATTCACAGGCAATGACAAGCATCAGTCGGACAGTAATAAGGAGCAAGAAACTGCTGAACCCAATACTCAAGGATGTATCTTGCGCTGTGACGGAGCATCCAACGAGAAGGGAAGCAGAACCAAAATAACTCTATACTCAGAGGGAGTAACTTTAGAAAAGGCCATCAAACTTAGTTTCAAGGCCTCAAATAACGAAGCTGAGTATGAAGTAGTAATAGCCGAATTACAATTGGCTAAGCATCTCAAAATAAAAGAAGTTAGCGCTTTCACTGACTCCAAATTGGTGATCAATCAGTTGAATGGCAAATTCAAAGTGAAAGACGCGTGGATGAAAACATACCATCAAAAGAAAAATGAATTGATTGCAAGCTTCAAAACAATCACCGTTCAGCGATGTACAAGAGCAAAAAACCAAAGAGCAAACAGTCTGGCGAAAGAAGCATCACGTGCTGAAGAGTCTGAAAACAATACAAGAAAGTTCAGTTCTAGAGAACCATGCACATGAATTGTATACAACGGATCAAGAAAACAATTGGATCACTCCAATCCTGGCATAGATCAAATTGGAGCTCTGCCAACAGGCAGAATAGAGTCCCGTAAGCTACGACATAAAGCAGTATGACACACATTGATTAATGACATACTTTACAGGAGGTTCGTTGCTAAGATGTTTTTCGCTTAGTGATGCCGACTATGTTCTAGGATAAATTCATATCAGCATATGCGAGAATCATCCAGGAGGTGGAACACTGGCTCACAAAGCTCTAACATTGGGATACTACTTGCCAATAATGCAACATGATGCAAATGAACTAGTTCGGATATGTGATAAATGCCAACGATTTGCTCCGTACATGCGCATGCCAGGGCAAAACTTAATTTTGATGAGCAGTCCATGGTCATTCGCACAATGGGGAATGGACATCATAAGCCCACTTCCAATCTCTGACACGAAAAGTTCCTCATTGTAACAATGGACTACTTCACCAAGTGGGTAGAAGTAGAACCACTGTTAAAGGTAGGTGAAGCTCAAATCTAAAACTTTTTATGGAAGGACATAATATGCAGATTTGGAGTCCCCAGAACAATTTTCACTGACAATGGGACCCAATTTGAAGGCAAAAAGGTCAAAAATTTATGCGAAAACTTGAACGTCAAACACCACTTCTCAGTATCTGCTCATCCACAAGCTAACAAACAAGCAGAAGTGACCAACCGAACGATCCTGGAGGCCATCAAGAGAAAGCTCGAAGCATAAAAAGGATTATGGGTGTCCAAATTACCAAGCATCCTTTGGGCATATAGGACAACAAAGATAACTCTGACCGGATAAACACCATTTGCCCTAGCATACAGATCAGAAGCAGTGGTACCAGTTCAACACAAAAGAACCGGGTGCACAGAAGTTGAATTCAAATTGGGAAGAGCCATACAAAGTGGTGAAAACCAATATACCGGGAACATACTTGTAGAACATTTGAAAAGGTATTACCAATAAACTATCACATTCCAATAATATTTCATCTCTTGCTCCAGTAATCTAATCCTATCAAGACATCAAAATCGAAATTGGAAATTATTTATAAAATCTATTATCCAATCATCATGCCGGACAACTAAGTGTATTAATCCAGTCAGGACATCAAAGTCGGACTAGGAAATTATTTATAAATCTTCTGATCCGATCATCATGTCGGACCACGAAGTGTACTAATCTAGTCAGGACATCAAAGTCATACTAGGAAATTGTTTATAAAACTTCTGGTCCGACATCATGTTGGACCACGAAGTGTATTAATCCAGTCAGGACATCAAAGTCGGACTAGGAAATTATTTATAAATCTTCTAGTTCGATTATCATTGGACCATGAAGTGTACTAATCAAGTTAGGACATCAAAGTCGGACTAGGAAAATGTTTATAAATCTTCTGGTCCACATTGGACCATGAAGTGTACTAATTTAGTCAGGACATCCGAGTCAGATTTACTTATAAACCTTCTGGTCCGATCACTATGTCGGAGCACGAAGTGTATTAAATTGGTCTGGATATTCAAGTCTGATTTATTTACAAACCTTCTTGTCCGATCATCATGTCGGACAAAGAAGAGTATTAGAACTAGTCAGGATCACAAAGTCAGACAAAATGTCTAAGTTCAAAATACTCTTGTTCGACCACCAAGTCGGACAAGAAAGTATATTCAACCAGTCAGGACGACAAAGTCAGACTAGATATCCTTTTTGCAGTTCAAGAACTAAAAATGACAGGGGTTCCGCTGGGCAAGACTATCAATCCACATTTATAGAATTATATAAGTCTAAACTACCAAGTTAGACAAGAACATCTACGATATCTTAATATCTAAGTCTACACCACAGAGTTAGACTACAATACCAATGAAGCCTACACGTCAAAGTCAAATTACGACTACAATATCTTCTAGATCAAAGTTAAGACTAACGTATCTATCAGAACAAGACCTACAAGTTGGACAATGACTATTACAAGTAAGGCAGACAAAGCAACAAAAAACATACAAATATAGAAGGAAGACCATTCATTGATAATCTAATCGATTACATCTGGAGAAGTGGTTACAACAACAATAGTTTGAGAGGAAGCAATTCTTTCATCACTAGTAGGGCCCGCTGGAGGAAATGGAACATTGTCTTTAATAAAAGGATAAGCGGGAGGAGATGGAATATTGTCTTAGATACAAGAGCAACTAGAGGAGACAACACCTTATCAACACTGGCGGGATCAGAAGAGGAGTAGACGCTTGACCTTCGTCAACTGCATCACTCAGAGGAATTGGGGCTGGTCTTTCCTTATCCTCAGACGGAGGAGAAACATCCTCAAGGACTTGGTCAGCAACAACACAATATTTGGACATATCAAAACCCTCTTCCCATTCAACATAATCAATGATTTCAATCCTACCAGTATCAATTTTACTCCACTCTACTGCATCTGCAGTAGATTTAGACTTCTCCGCAATTGCAGAAAGTTCTTGCTTGGTCCGATCAAGTTCTACTTCAACTCTAGAAATATACTCCGAAGCGTTTTCCTTACTGTTTCTTTCCTCAACAAGTTGTTCCTTAACATAAGCAAGTTTTGCAATCAATTGTTCCCCTTGCTCCTCAATAGTCTTTCAAGAAGCACACTGCGACTCAGCAACACGCAATGCCTAATCATGAGCAGCCTTTTCCACGGATAGCTCACTTTCAGTAGCAGACAATCGCTTTCGTAGGCAATTCATCTCTTCTTCCGCAACAGTAAGCTCAGAAGCATACTTACCTCGGACAACTTCCACTTCCTTCAAAGAAGCCCGAGGCATACTCATCTTTTCCTCCACATGCTTCTTCTCCAAGGTAGACACGTGGTCACGACCAATGTAATACTCGGACCCCATCATCCCAACATAAGTGAGATGGGATATCCCCTCCATTATTTGTTTTACGCCTTTGTCAAGGTGTTCTCTAGCCAGACTTACTGACATTGGAATTTTTCCATCAACCACTTATACCACAAGTTAATGTGATTACGTGCACTCTCTTGCACGTCAACCTCCGAGTACCAACTAAACTTACCATCCAAATTAATACAAATTTCTTCAGGAACATGCTCTTTCCAACTAATTTGTGAATGAAGCATAGAGGGGTTTGGAATAATTGAAGCTCCACTCTTGGTCACCTGTTTGACAACCAAAACATTGGTGATGACAAAAACACCACTTTCCCTTTCTTCTTCAAAACAATAGGAGCGGGCTTCAGATAGGGAGGAAGGGAAGGAGACAACTCCTTCAACCTAAGATCAGCAGGACAAAGAGAAGGTGGTGGAGGAGACTTGGAGCTCTGACCTCGATCAACTTCAACCTCGTCAAAGAGAGGATTATAGTCAAAGTCGGCCAAAGTCAACTCAATTTTGGATTTCGAGACTGCTCCATCACAAGTTGTGTCATTTTATTTGAAATGACACACGCGTCATGATCTGTAACCTTGCTGAGATCAGACACACCAACATTAGAAAGGTGGGCCTTCTTGTAATCACTCAACGGAAGATAGACTTCCACTTTACTTCTCTTCACAACCCGTTCTAGTTCCTCATCCTCCTAAGAAGCAAGGTGAGAGTCATTCTCATTCCTCTTCCCAGAGACAGTAAGAGGAAGAGTAGTCGAAACAGTCCTCGGAGCAGAACCCGTTCCAACAGGTCTCTTCTGCTTTAAAGGACGGGCATGATAAATCAACTCACTTGTAACCCACTTCTTAGATGAGCTAACAGGCCTCAGAACCCTTTATCTTCTTGGTGATCGGACCAACACCACCAACGCCAACAGGAGCATCGAGATCTGTAACTTTCTCAATGGAGCTCACTTTCCCATCAACGCTAGCATCACCAATGCTAGTAGGAGCAATACGATTTTTCGTTGCATCAGAACCAACATGAGGGGCAACACTGGCAACAGTGAAGTCGGAGTCACGACTTTGAAGAACTAAAAAATGATTCAAAACATTTAGACTGTACAATACACTCCGATCAACGACCTTTGACACGAGGAAGTCTTATAGACGTGCAAAAGGAAGCGAGAGAAACTGCTTCTTAATCTCCTTATCCTCTTCAGTCAAGTACAAATCAGTCAACTTCTTGGGTTCCCTGAATGACCTCAAAATGGGCTTGTTGTCAAACATGAAATATGCAGACTTCATGGAAGCATAAAACCAGGTCGTCAACCAAAACCTGAAATCATAATTCGGCTTCCACAAAAAAAAGGAGAATGAAAAGAGCAAACTATTTGTGTTAACCTTAAATGCAAAGTCTTTTCGTTTAAACAAATACCAACCCGCAGAGCTCTCACCATGTTTCCAACTATAACCTTCCTGTCGTTGGGACCCATCTAATCATGAGGAATACCGAGCAGATCTAAATAAGTCCAGAAGATCTCCGAAACTAGAAAACGGAGACCGGCCCTAAACATTCCAGAGTAAAGGGCAATGTAACTAGGCCTCGGAAGAGCAGGCTGTCACCCTCTCTGAGCAACACAAGTTCCAAGTCGGATGGAATAGAAAATGTCCGACTAACATAATCCAAGTATCGTGCGTTGCTTGCCTAGGCAAAAAAAAGCCTCATAGAAGGCCAGTTTATCATCACTCAGAGTTCTATTGGGTGCCATGAAAAAGAGTACAGTACAGAAAACGAAGGAAAAAAGAACAAATAAGCTCTGAAAATGAAGACAACATAAAGAGGATAACACAAACCTTCACTCCCCATCCCCTTTGTAGGGTTGGGCAATGAAAAGACAACCAATGAGAAATCGTGCAATATACGATTGCGTAGTGGAATAAAAATCTAATCGACAACTATTGACGACATTTAATGCTGCACAAAAAAGCAATGATGGACCCAAAAAACCAACCGCCAAAGAGTTAGTGGCCACGCAAGCAAGCCCACTAACTAAGGGGAGTAGCTGATGATACATTAAATAATCATTTGACCATGACCACACACGTGGTAAAGATCATCCATCACGAGGAACAAACACCTCATGCTAAATGAGGATAACAGGTCCGATCATAGAAGCCCAAATAGGCAGGCCCGATCATAAAAGCCCAAAGAGGCATGCCCGATCATAAAAGCCCAGTAAGGCATTTGATAACAGATCATAAATGAAATTAAAGGCCCGAACCTCAGGTCCAACAGACCTCTTTCCTTAGAGAAGAGAGACATTACGAATGAGACAATTCACAGCTGGAATCACTCCCCCAAGGATGCATTTCAATGAAGGAGGAGACTGTTGTGAGAAACACTCCCTTCATCACACCCTATATGCTTAAGTCACGCACAAAGTTAATTACTCACTTTATATAAGGTAAATGAGGGATTTACGAAAGAGGCATGCGAACATAACACAACTATACTTTGTCCAAGTTCATTCTCTCACACATTTAACTGACTTAAACATCGAAGTGCCTTCGGCCACCAATTAAGTGGTCTTTGGCAATCTAACCTTGTTTTGCAGGTCAGATCTCAAGGAAAACAAATTTGGACGCATCAAAATCCATGCATATTTCTGTAATAAAACAATATTATTCTTTACTGAATGTGCCACCACGTTGCTAGATATCAAAAAAAAACTAAACTAAAGTTGTCTTACGCCGTATTGAAAGCACCGTTACAATAACTTAGTCTTCCTTATCCCCAGGTTGATATGCTTCCCTATTTTCATTCTCAGCATTATAACTGCTTGTAACGTCACCATCGACCTTACTATGACACATATCATATGGATTTGGCTTGTTAATGCTCTGGATGAGTATCAGAGCCGCAACGAAGAATGCAAGAATGTAAACAGTTCTGATGTCTATTAGCGAATTAAAAAAGCCAATAATCGAGGGGCCACTGATCTTTTTTGTGTTGTTCTTCCATCTCTATATCCTTCAATAAATCGAGTTATTTGAGACCCTTGATCTTTATCCTCAAGACTTTCTGAACCTATAATCTCTTGCACAGAATCCAAATATTTTTCAGTAAGTATTCACATTAAAACATAATATATGTCATGACTAAGGTAGCTGACAAAATGCTCCAGAAGAAAAATAAACTATAGCTAAAATATAGAAATGAATCATGTAATATAATCTTGTGATATAGAGGGTAAGAGTAGCCCGAGTGCTGCAAATTGAAATAATAAATAGAAAGGCAGTGGACCATCTATGCACATTGATGCCACTTGATGATCTGGGGCGGAGTCAGGATTGCAGACAAAGGGGGGCAAAAAAATAAATCACAGATAATTTAATTCTTAAAATAAATAAATAAATATGATTAAAACAAAGTTTCAAAAGTAGTACAAGAGAAACATATTTTATGTGTCAATGTTGTTGCACATTGGATTTTAGTAAAAACTCTCTGCGAGTTCTCATGTTCATTGGGTTTACCAAACCGACCCGAATGCTACAATATTGTTGCCACATAATATCCTCTGCGTTGTAATCCATGCCTAAAGGCTATATAACTGACCCTATAGGGTTTACCAAACCAGGCCCGAAGGCTACAATATTGTTGCCACTTAATATCCTCGTCGCCTCTATCTCGCAGGGAGACTTGCTTTCGCTCTGGTCCGTTGTCTCCACCTTGCATGAAGACGGCTTATCCACGACGAAGCATATGTGCTTCTAATAATCAGTTGATAACTCACAAAATCTTAACTGGTGAGTCTCGAACCTGCGACCTCTTAAAAGGAGAGTTGATGTCCGATCAACTGAGCTTCAATTGGTGGACAACTGTTAATATTAAGAAAGTTACCGTCCAATTGCTTAGTTGAAGCAGACTACTGTGAAGATTGAAGAGTGTCGATGAGGAGAAAACAAGCAAGAGAGAGAGTAAGACCACCTCCATAAATCAATCTATGTCTAATCGAAATCTTATTGTGTGATTGGAGAAATCAATCTCCGTTGAAATCGTCTTGTGCGATTGGAGGAGATTGGAGAAAATCGATCTTTGTCAAAATCATTTTGGGCAATTGAGAAGGCGGAGAGGTGAACTTGCGAAGGTTTCAAACTTCCGAAGGGTTTGTGATTTTGTGTATATTTGTATTTTATTATCTATGAGAGGGGGCAATCTAAAATTTTAAATGGGGCAAGATTGCAAATATTGTTAGTTTGGTGAAGTTTCTTAAAAAGCTTGCCCCCCTTAGCTACAAGGTAGATCCGCCCATATTGATGATACATCAAATAAGACTACCATCACAACCATACACGTGACAAAAATCACTTATCACGAGGACCAACTATTTCAAGTCCGGGCCGATTCACAAAGCTAAAAAAGGACGGATCCATTCATCAAAGCCCAAAAGGGCATGTCAGAACAAATAATAGTCAAAGGCTCAAATCCAGGCCCAACAAAGCTATCCCTCAAAGAGAAGGAATGTTACAGATAAAAAGAGTCGTGGAAGGAGTTACTCCCCAAAGGATATCTTCATAAAGAAGGAAACTATTACAGAGAACGTCTCCCCTCGATGAGCCTCACATGCTTGAGTCACGCAGAGAATTAATAACGACCAATATATAAGGTAAATGGGAGCATTCGACAAAGGTATGCAATTTTAACTGAGCTCTGTCCAAATTAATCTCCATCTCCAACTGAGTTATTGCCTTAAGCAACAAAGTGCCTTCGACAACCAAACAGGTGGTATTTGGCAATCTAATCTTTGATTTGCAGGTTGGAATTACAGGAGACTAGATTTGGACGCATCAGTTTGGCGTCGTCCGTGGGGAACGATAGTTTCCTTTCAAGAAGAGAGTTTATAGTAGGAAACTTCCTTAGTTCCAATTAGCGATTGATGATACACCAAAACAGTCACGTCCTTGAGGCATACACGTGTCATGATGATCTCAAGGAATTACAGGCCTTAGCGTCAGCTCAACACTGATCCGACCCAAGCAGCGTTAAGCCCGCCCCATGCAGTATGCTAAATGGACCTAAACTCTTACGGGTCACTAAGCACACGTGTCTCACAGCTGTCCTCAATACCCGTAAGCTCTACTAAGGCAAATATCTCGAGGATCAACTTCAGCTAGAAACTACAACAACTCTCTGCATCCAACTAGGAAGCAAATACTAGAATACATATCATGCAAGGAAACTTCCTCTTACGAATTATCCTCTTATAGAGAACTATCTCCCGAGAATCTAGGAGCACAGGGCTAACGGGGAACTTCCCTTCTACATCACGACTCCTAATTAAAGAAGGATTTCCACGAAGATCTCCTTCCTAAACTACGCCATTGATGGCTTGGTCGAACCAGGACTTTTGCACTATAAATAAGACATGAGGTTGGTAAGCTAAGGTACCCTACAAATTTCCTATTTACAACACTACACCTTCCTCAGATCCCTGTCTGACTCTAGCATTGGAGTGCCATTAGCCACCACAACGTCTCCCCTCGATGAGCCTCACATGCTTGAGTCACGCAGAGAATTAATAACGACCAATATATAAGGTAAATGGGAGCATTCGACAAAGGTATGCAATTTTAACTGAGCTCTGTCCAAATTAATCTCCATCTCCAACTGAGTTATTGCCTTAAGCAACAAAGTGCCTTCGACAACCAAACAGGTGGTATTTGGCAATCTAATCTTTGATTTGCAGGTTGGAATTACAGGAGACTAGATTTGGACGCATCAGTTTGGCATCGTCCGTGGGGAACGATAGTTTCCTTTCAAGAAGAGAGTTTATAGTAGGAAACTTCCTTAGTTCCAATTAGCGATTGATGATACACCAAAACAGTCACGTCCTTGAGGCATACACGTGTCATGATGATCTCAAGGAATTACAGGCCTTAGCGTCAGCTCAACACTGATCCGGCCCAAGCAGCGTTAAGCCCGCCCCATGCAGTATGCTAAATGGACCTAAACTCTTACGGGTCACTAAGCACACGTGTCTCACAGCTGTCCTCAATACCCGTAAGCTCTACTAAGGCAAATATCTCGAGGATCAACTTCATCTAGAAACTACAACAACTCTCTGCATCCAACTAGGAAGCAAATACTAGAATACATATCATGCAAGGAAACTTCCTCTTACGAATTATCCTCTTATAGAGAACTATCTCCCGAGAATCTAAGAGCACAGGGCTAACGGGGAACTTCCCTTCTACATCACGACTCCTAATTAAAGAAGGATTTCCACGAAGATCTCCTTCCTAAACTACGCCATCGATGGCTTGGTCGAACCAGGACTTCTGCACTATAAATAAGACATGAGGTTGGTAAGCTAAGGTACCCTACAAATTTCCTATTTACAACACTACACCTTCCTCAGATCCCTGTCTGACTCTAGCATTGGAGTGCCATCAGCCACCACAACGGTGGTCCATGGCTCACGTGTGTTACTTGTGCAGGTCAGCAGGACTAAGTCAAAGCAGGGAGTGGAAAACGACTACAACAATTTGGCGCCGTCTGTGGGATCGACAAAGTTCCTATCCCCTCACTAACATCATCTCCTTTCGAAATATAGAGAGATGGTAACTACTAGATCACACAATGATGGAGAACAAAGGGAAACGTTGAGTGCTCAGCCTGGCGCTGCTTCACCACCTTCGACGGAGCAAATAGCGCGCATGCGTTAAACCAACGTTCCCAAAATAGCAGCAGCACCGATGAACCCCGAATCAGGTCTAAGGTCCTAGTTTATACGTTAAGCTTTGTCAATGATAAAGATGCTCAGATCGATGAAACAAAAGCCTAATGAAACACTGAGGGCATATCTGACCCGTTTCAATAGTGAGTTAATCACCGTCAACGTACGCGATGGCCGTCTCAGCCTTCATCTATGGTCTGGTGAAAGGAAAGTTCTACAACTTCCCGATTTTGGACCCACCTACCAGTATGACAGACCTGGCAAGAGAAGCGCAGAGCTATATCGCCATAAAAGAGGAACAAACAACTGGGAGCAAAATCGGGGCCCAGGAAGGAATCGGCTGACGAGATATGCGTACTTCATGGAGCCCACTCTGAGTCTGAACTGTCAAACAGATCGAGGAAGAAGGCTCTCCGAGGTATGAAGATTGAAGTGATACGCGGCGAACAGCTGGTGCCATACGCTCAGAAGCTTGACCACCCTGTGCTACTAGCATTTAAGGAGAAAGACCTCCATGGAATACAACTCTAGCACAATGATGCCCTGGTAGTGGCCATCTCCCTTGCAAACTAGGAAGTAAGGAGGTCCTTGGTTGATACCAGGAGCTCACTGAACGTCCTGTTTCTCCGCACGTTCCATAGCATGCAATTAAAGGAGAGGGCGTTAACCCCTGATAACCGTCCAATGATCGATTTCAGTGGCAAAAAGCGATTCCCGTGAGAAAGATACAGTTGACGGTAACGGCGGGAGAAAAACCAACTCAAAAAACCCTGTTTCAAGAGTTCATAGTGATCGATGCACTTTCGACATACAACACAGTTCTGGGGAGGCCCTGGATACATCATATGGGAGCGGCAGTCTCCACTATATACCAGTGCATCAAGTATCTGGCAAACCAAGAGGTCGACACTCTAAAGGGTGATCAGACAATTACTAGGGAATGAAAACACTGCCACCTAACGATTCTCAGTCAGCGGTTAGCCCCGCGACTAAGATGACTCTCTGTTCCTGTCGAGACGTTGGAGGAAAACAATCGATCCCAAACAATGAGGCTTTAGTAAGCCCTTGAGTTAGGCCCAACGCTGGTCAACCGGAGGAAGAAACCATTATAGTCTACCTTGACAGCTCCCTCAACAGCAAGGCTGTCCAAATCGCTTCCCGCTTGAGCGAAGAGTTGGTAAGGCAACTCACGGAGCTGCTACAACGTAACCAGGACATCTTCGCCCGGACCATGCGAGATATGGTGGGGATCAACCCGTCAATAATCACCCATTACCTAGAGGTGGATCCCACGGGGAAAATCGATAGGCAGAAGAAGAGGCACGTGGCGCTCGAGAGAAACACAATCATAAATGAGAAGCTACAATGTTTACTCAACGCGGACATGATAAAAGAAGCACGATACCCCGACTGGTGGCGAATACCATTTTTGTAAAAAAAAAAGGGAAATGGAGAGTATGTGTGGACTACACGGACTTGAACAAAACCTGCCCGAAGGACAACTTCCCACTCACCCGCATCAATCAGATCGTGGAAGCCACATCCAGGCACAACTTACTCAGTTTCATGGATGCCTATTCGGGCTACAATCAAATATTAATGCACCCCCAGATCAAGAGACAACCTCTTTTGTAACGGAAAGGGGGATATACTGCGACAGGGTAATGTCATTCGGCTTAAAAAATGCAGGTGTTACGTAACAACGACTGGTCAACCATATGTTCAAAGATCAAATCAGCATGGACATGGAGGTCTACATATACGATATGATGGTCAAGAGCCTCTGTAGCCCCGACCACGTACACGACCTCTCTGAAGTGTTCAACCAACTCAAGAAATTCCAGATGAAGCTCAACCCACAAAAATGCACATTCGGAGAGTCTGGATAATTCTTAGGATATATAGTAAATAAGAGGGGAACCGAAGCTGACCCAGAACAAATTCAGGCCCTTCTCGACATGAAAGCCCCAACCAACATCAGAGATGTTCAGAGCCTGACTGGGAATGTAGCTGCACTCAACCGATTTATCTCAAAGTCCTTCGACAAATGCCTCATTTTCTTTAAGATACTAAGAGAGAACAAAGGATTCTCTTGGAACGAAAAATGGAAACAAGTCTTTCAGAGCTTGAAAGCATATGTGGGGAGTTCAGAGCTACTGTCAAAATTGGTGACAGGGGAAACACCTTACTTGTCTATTTCCAAGCATGAAGTTAGCTAGGCCCTCGTATGAGATGATCGAGGGACCCAAAGACCAGTGTATTACACCAGTAAAACCTTTGTTGAAGTGGAGGCACACTATCCAAACCTGGAGAAGTTGGCCCCGGCACGGTCGTGTCCTCCAGGACACTAAGGCCCTATTTTCAAGCCCATTCTATAATGCTCCTGACCAAGCATCCGCTCCGCTCGGTATTACATAAATCCAAGCTATCCGACAAGATGGTAAAATGGTCAGTGGAGCTCAGCTAGTTTGACATAAACTACTCTCCAACAACCACCATCAAAGGCCAGGCTGTCAGACTTCACTGCTGAGTTCACTAGTGGAGCAGAGCCAAAGACAAATCACCAACCCTCTAAATTTAAGGCCCAGGCGTGGATCTTGCGCTACGATGGGTCCTCAACTAGGAAGGGAAGCGGAGCCAAAATCACGCTCCTCTCCCCCAGCGGCTTCACCATAGAAAAAATAGTCAGATTCAAATTCCTGACTTCAAACAATGAGGCCGAGTACGAAGCCTTCCTGTCTGGCCTAAAACTAGCATTAGGAATCGGTATAGATAGCCTAACGACATGTAGCGACTCAAGATTGGTAGGAAACCAGGTCAAAGGGGATTTCAACAGCAAAAACCTTTGCATGATAGCCTACCGTGATGAGGTACTTGGCATAATGGGCAGGTTCGAAAAGTGCGAACTCATACAATGCCCCCGAGATGACAATAAAAGAGCTAACGCGCTAGCCAGAGAAACCTCAGCCTCCGACGAAACCACAAGCGACCTCATCGAATACCAAGAGCAAGCGAGCCTCGATGAAGAAGAGCCTAGAAATATCCATGCTGTAGACGGCAAACCCAATTGGATGACTCCTGATGTAGTTATTTTTTGCTCCCTGCTTTGACCTAATCCTGTTCATCTGTTGACCTGCACAAGTAACGCACGTGAGCCACGGATCACCATTGTGGTGGCGGATGACACTCCGATGCTAAAATCAAACAGGGATATGAGGAAGGTGTAATGCGCTGTAAACAAGGAGTTCGTAGCATACCTTAGCTTACCAACCTCATGTCTTATTTATAGTCCAGGAGTCCTGGTTTTACCAGGCCATCGAAGGCGTAGTTTAGGAATGAAATCATCATGGAGATCCTTATCTAATTATGAGTCGTGTTGTAGAAGGGAAGTTTCCTATTAGCTCTGTGCTCCTAGGTACACGAAAGATAGTTCCCAAACCAAGAACAATCCGTAGAAGGAAGTTTCCCTGCATGGAATGTACTATAGTATTTGCTTCCTAGGTTGAAACATATAGCTGCTGTATTTCCTATCCGAAGTTGATCCTCGAGATACTTGCCTTAGTAGAACTTACGGGTATTGAGGATAAATGTGAGACGTGTGGGCTTAGCATGCTGTAATAGTTTGGGTCCGTCTGGCGGACTGAATTAGGCGGGTTTGGTACCGCTTAGGTCGGATCAGTGTTGGACTAACGCTGGGGCCCGTAATTCCTTGAGATCATCACAACACATGTATGGCTCAAGGATGTGACCATTTTTGTGTATCATCAGCTACTCCCCTTGAGTTAGTGGAGCATTAAGTTGGTCCATTGACTCTTTTGAAAAAGCAATTGTACTGTCGTGATGATTGAACTTAAAGCATTTGTCTCAAGCGTCCGCATAACATTATTGGGTACGTGACTGCTCAAGGAGGGAAAATGCGATTTGTGATCCCTATAAATATTTGTCGCTTTGATGAAGATTTTCTCATTCTTATCCGCACTGTTATTTCGAGTTATAGTATTGTTGTGAAACTTTTTTCATTTTTTCTACCGATGGCTGACAATGTTGAACTTCCTCCAAGGATTTGCTATCTTTCACTTGCGTCAAGTTCTTCAAAGGCAGCTTTGTCGATGAAACTGAGTTGATCAGGCTTTGTAGTATGTACCGTATTCCGGGAGATTTGGAAATTGTTCGCATTTGGAGGTTTGGGCCCAACTACACCTTCTCAGGGGTACATAAGTTTGCACTGAGGTATGTTTGAGTCTGGGCTCCGGTTTCCAGTGCCAGATGACGTCTGACGCTTTTTCTTAATTTTCTTATGCTACTCGCCCAAATGGCTCCTAGCGGGTTCAAGACTCTGCTTGCTATTCTTCTGAGGGCTCATGACGCTGGTCTCCGTTTGACACCGGTGGCGATCCATCACATGACCACTGCTCGATTGGACCCCAGGGGTCTCTACATATTAAACTGTCATTCTTGTATGCGCTTGGTGAACTAGGCATTGGGCACCAGAAGCAGTCGTCATCAGTCGTGAACTGACTAAGCTTATCTGGCAAGTTCGGCGATCATTGTCTATTGGAGAGCAATGATCCCTTGGTGAGTCATCGTCATTAGCGGACAAGTGCTGACTAGACTCCCACTTCCTTGGCAATCTTTGTCCACGTGCAGCGGACTAGGCGTTGGGCACTAGAAGCCATCGTCATCAGTCACGAACTAACTAAACTTACTTGGCAAGTTCGACGATCATTATCTGTTGGAGAGTAATGATCCCTTGGTGAGTCGTCATCATCAGCGGACAAGCGCTGACTAGACTCCACTTCCTCAGCCGTCGTGGTTCGCACATAGCGGACTAGATGTTGGGCCGATATTTGAGTTTGGCCATAGCCGGGCTTGTCGAGGGCTGTAATGGACAACGGTGGAAGTTTTGGAAAAAACAAATATTTTATTGATAATATGTTTTGAGGTGCTCTACATTCCATGGTCATTTAAGCCCGTCGCCGTTTGCATCCTCCAGCCAGTACGTTCCCAGACTATTGACCTTGGTGATTTTGTAAGGACCTTCCCAGTTCGGGTTTAGCCTCCCCGCTCCGGATTCTTTGGTGTTTTGCTGGGTCTTCCCGAGTACCCAATCCCCACCTTGAACTCATGTGGTTTGACCTCCTTGTGGTACTATTGTGTCATTCGCTGTTGGTAGGTGGCTATTTTGGCAGAGGCTAGATCCCGCTTTTCATCGAGAAGGTCTAGCTCTACGTGCATGGCTTCGTCGTTACCGTCGGATCTGAACTCCTCCTTTCGGAAAGTTGGCACTTTGAGTTCTATCGGAACCATAGCTTCCGACCCGTATGCTAGGGCAAAGTTTTCTCTTCGGTAGGGACTCTTTTGGTTGTCCGATACGCCCAGAGTATTCTCGGTAGCTCTGGAACCCATTTCCCTTTGGCTACGTCGAGCTTTCTTTTGATGGCCTCTAGGATTGTCCGGCTGGTAACCTCAGCTTAGCCATTGGCTTGGGGGTGCCCTGGCGAGGAGAAATGGTGATCAATACTCAAACTTTTGCATAGTTTCATGACCTTGCTACCTTCGAATTAGGTTTCGTTGTCGCTAACCAATATTCTAGAGATGCCAAATCTACAGATGATGGTGGCCCATATGAATTTTTTTGATCTAGACCTGCCCGATTTTGGATAGGGGCTCGGTCTCAACCCACTTAGTAAAGTAGTCGATGACCACAAGAAGAATTTTTTACCGGCTGATGCCGAGAGCAGTCATTACCCATTGCGCGAATGGCCACGGACTAGTCATTGGAGTCAGTGGTTGGGCCGACATATGCGTGTATGGTGTGAACCTCTGACAATTGTCGCATCTGCAGACAATATCTTTGACGTCTTGCTGCATGGTTAACCAATAGTACCTTAGAGTTAGGGCTTTATGGGGGAGGGTTCTCCCGCCCGGATGATTCCCAAATACACCGATATGGATGCTTCCCAAGACTCGGCTTTCCTCTGAAGGTGACAGACATCGAAGCAGGGGCCTCTTCATTGATCTTCTATATAACTTGTCGTTTAGGAGAGTGTACCTTGCTGCTCTATTTTTTAGTCTTCTTGTTTCGACCTTATCGGTCGGTAAGTCTGGTTGCTATGTATTCCAGTATAGGAGTCATTCATTTGGTTACGTTTCCGCAGTGCAGACGGCTCTATGCTCTTTTTCGTTGAGGCTTGATTGCTCTTTGTATTCAATGAGGCCACTGGAGATTTCGTCGGAGGCTAAGGCTTATCGGGCTAGCGCATCTGGCCTTTTGTTGTCATCTTGGGGGCATTGTATGAGTTCGTAGTTCTTGAACCTGCCCATTATGTAAAATACCTTGTCACGGTAGGCTATCATGCAGGGGTCTTTGCTGTTGAAGTCCCTCTTGACCTGGTTAACTACCCGTCTTGAGTCGCTGTATGCCGTTAGGCGATCTATATCGATCCCTAATGCTAGTTTTAGGTCGGACAGGAGGGCTTCGTATTCGACCTCATTGTTAGAAGCATGGAAGCCGCTCGGGGAGCGGAGTGTGATCCTGGCTCCACTTGCCTTCCCGGTGGAGGATCCATCACAGTGCAAGATCCACGCTTGGAGACTCAAATTTGAGGGGTGGTGGTCTGTTTACGGTTCTTCTTTGCCAGTGAACTCTGCAATGAAATCTGTTAGTGCCTAATCTTTAATGGCGGTTCTTGGAGTGTAGTTTATGTCAAACTGTCCGAGCTCTACTGACCATTTCACCATCCTGCCCGATAGCTCGGGTTTATGTAATACTGAGTGAAGTGAATACTTGGTCATGACCATTATATAGTGGGCCTGAAAATAGAGCCTTAGTTTCCTAGAGGATACGACCAGTGCCAGAGCCAACTTTTCCAGGTCCGGATAGTGTGCTTTCGTTTCTACGAAGGTTTTGCTAGTGTAATACAACGGTCTTTGCCCCCCCCCCCCTGTCGTCTCGTACGAGGGTTGAACTGACAGCATGCCTGAAAATAGATAGGTACAAGTAGAGTGTGATAGGAGCATAATTAGGCTATTTTTAGTACCATATTTCTATATATATTTTTTGCTATTACTTGTTAATTATGGTACTAATTGCTATTTTCGTGTTTGTGTAGGTTTCCAATTACAAGATTCCAAAATAGAAGCTAAGTGAAGCAAATTGGCAATTTAGAAATACTGATTGCAAAAGGAAACCACACAAAGAAGGAAACCGAGAAAAAAACAATTATAAAAGGGACGTTACTTTTCTTTGGAGAAATCACCCATCCATAGCCTCCTCACGCTTGCAACCACAACAAGCTGCCATGAACCATCATCACCCATCCACAACAAGCATCCCTCATCGCAGCTGCAAGCCTCCAACCATTCCCCACTCTTCATCGCAACACTCAAGAAACATTTTCCCTCGATCTTAATCCCCTTCACCTCCATCCACAATCACCAACGAACATTGACTCCATCACCAACATCAATCCTCTATCTCGCCAGACCGTTCCTGAACAGCCTAGTCCACCACAGTATCACTATCGACCCCTTCTCGCAAGACCCATCTCCGTCCAACCCTTATTTCGCTTCCATCTCCCTTACACCATCTAACCAACACAGACACAAACCCCACCACCATCTCACCATCAGATTCTTCACAGTTTCGCCTCATCTCTTTCTCGCCTGATTCTCTAATCTCTGCCAGCCACGCAAGCACCGACCACCGTCATCCTTCTCCCTCGCAGCCTCTTCTCACCAGAGCAGATCGCACAAGGAGTAGATAAAAGGAGAAGAGTAAAGGAGCAGATCGGGAAGAAGAGATAATTCATTCTCTTCTTAGCGCTATTGGCACCCTAGCTCTTTCTCACACCACCATGGACCATCAGACAATAGAGTTTCTTCTTACCTTTTTTATTTATTTATAGTTAGATATTTAATTATGGATTACTGTCTGAACATGATTAATATGTCTAGCTAAACTTCCTCTTAGGTAGGGGTGGATTCGAAGCCCCGAACATGTGTTTTATAATATTAATGAATTTAATCTTCCTTTTTATTAGTGATTGAGTTTTGCTTAACTGCTTTATAGAGAACTTTTCTTTATATGTTTGTTAAGGTGGCCAACTTAGTAAGCATGCTAGGATCTGGGGCTAGAGTATAGGAGAATTTCACCTAATTGTTATAATCTTCTACTCACAAGTAGTAAATACCATGGAATGTTGGTAAGGTTAAGTAAAAACCTAGGTAAGAACAAAATGCTAAACATACTTGTAATTGCATAGTCAGTGTTCATATTTTCCACAAAACTTAATGATCTTAGATTATTATCTAACTTGCGATTCCTGATTAGATAACATGATAAGAATAGTTTGAAAGCGACGCTAAGTTTAATTCAACGAACTTGGGAAAATAATAAGATTAATGCAGTGTTGATCACGGTTAATTTTGAACATTGTCTCTCACGAGTTAGCAAGTGATTATTGAATATTGATTTATGAGAATATGTTTGGTGTGTGGAGATAAACCCTTAGCTAATTTCTCATATTTTCCATCTCTTTAGTTCTATTATCTTTACAGTAATTTTCCTAGTTATTTTCATAGTTTAACTTAGAAAATCCAATTCCCCAATATTTACTTAATTAAGTTGTTAGTTGTCTTTTAGTTATTCTTAGTGCTAGTTGGCAAACCCTCTAATCCCCGGTCCAGAATGATCCCTACTTATTCTATACTACAATCACAAAGCAGAGTATTAAGTTGTGTGCTACTAAAATAGTGCATCAGTTCCCCACACTAAAATAGCGTGTATTAATTTTTGAATGATGTGGATTTAATTTTTGTTTCTCCTGTCGCAGGTTTCGAGAGTAACTCTGGACTACCCATGTATGCTTTCAGGCTTGTTCACACTCTTCGTTTCAAGATAATCCTTTGCTTCCTCTTAACATCTTAAAGAAATGAAGGCATTTGTCAGACGACTTCGATATAAATCTGTTGAGTGCTACTGCCCTCCCAGTTAGGCTCTGAACGTCTCTGATGCTGGCCGGGGCTTTCATATCGAGAAGGGCTTGAATTTGTTTTGGGTCGGCTTTGATCCCCATTTTGTTCACAATATAGCCTAGGAATTTTCCAGACTCGACTCCGAATGTGCACTTTTGTGGGTTGAGCTTCATTTGGTATTTCCTGAGTTGGTTGAACGCTTCAGCGAGATCACGCATGTGGTCGGGGTTGCAAAGGCTTTTGACTAGCATGTTGTTTATGTAAACCTCCATGTTTCTGCCGATTTGTTATTTTAACATTCGGTTGTCTAGTCATTGGTATGTAGAGCCTGCGTTCTTTAAGCCGAATGGCATCACCCTATTGCAGTATATTCCCTTTTCCGTCACGAAAGAGGTTTTCTATTGATCTGGGGGTGCATTAATATTTGATTGTAGTCTGAATGGGTGTCCATGAAGCTGAGTAAGCTGTGATCAAAAGTTGCGTCTACGATTTGATCGATGCGGGGAAGTGGGAAGCTTTCATTTGGGCAGGCTTTGTTCAGGTCAGTGTAGTCAACACATATTCTCCATTTCCCATTTTTCTTCTTTACAAGAATAGTGTTCGCCAGCCAGTCGGGGTAATGTGCTTCCTTTATCATGCCCACATTGAGTAGATGTTGTACCTTTTCGTTTATGATCGCGTTCCTTTCGGTGCCATGAGCTTCTTCTTCTGCCTGACGGTTTTCCTTGTGGGATCTACCTCTAGGCGATGGGTGATTATCGACGGGTTGATCCCCACCATGTACCGTATGGCCCATGTGAAGATGCCCTGGTTACGTTGTAGCAGCTTCGTGAGTTGCTTCACCAATTCTTTGTTCAAGCGGGAACCGATCTGGAAAGCCTTGCTATTGTGAGGGTTGTCAAGGTAGATTGTAACGATCTCTTCCATCTGTTGCCCAACATTGAGCCTGCCTCGAGGGCTTACTGGTGCCTCGTTATCCGAGGTCGGTTGTTCTCCTCCTGTTCTTCTGGTAGAATGGATGGTCATCTTAATCATTGGCTTAGCCGTTGATTGAAAATCGCCAGGTGGTAGGGTCGTCATGTACTGCCATTCCCTGGCAGCTATCTAGTCGCCTCTCAATGTACCAACCATTTTGTTCGTTGGATACTTGATGCACTGATGTAGAGTGGAGATCGTCGCTTCCATCTAGTGTATCTAGGGTCTCCCTAGGACCGCATTATACGCCAAAGGTGCATTGATTACTATGAATTCTTGAAACATGGTTTTCTGACCCGATTCCTCTCTCGATGTTGCAATTAGTTGTACCTTTCCCACAGGCAATCGTCTCTGACCACTGAAGTCGATCATTGGATGATTATTAGGGATCAACGCTGTCTCTTCTAGTTGTATGTTGCAGAACATATGGAGAAACAAGACGTTCATCGAGCTCCATGTGTCTACTAAGGACCTCCTTACCTCCCAGCCTACCAGGGAAATTGTTACCACCAGGGCGTCATTGTGCGGGAGTTGTATGCCTCGGAGGTCTTTTTTCGTAAATACAAGCGGCACGGAGGGGCCTTGCTTCCGATCATGCAGTATCGGCTGCTCACCGCGTATCGCTTGGATCCTCATTCCTCGGAGAGCCTTTTTCCTTGACCTGTTAGAGAGTTCGGACTCGGAATGGGCTCCATGAAGCACACATATTCTATCGATCGATTGTTCCCTAGGTTTGATTTCTTTTCGGGCGGCCCGTTCTACTCCTAGGGTGATGAAGCTTTGCGCTTCCCTTGTTAGGTTTGTTATACTTGCTGAAGGGTCTAGTGTCAGAAGGTTGTAGAACATTCCTTTTTGCAGTCCGTTGCGAAAGCTGAGACGACTGTTGTGTTGTTGCACATGTTGACAGTGGTTAACACACTGTTAAAGCATGTCAAGTACGCCTTAGTGTTTCATCAGGCATTTGCTTCATTGATGTGAGCGTCCTCATCATTGACAAAGCCTACGTTATCGAGGGTGGTGAAGTAGTGCCAAGCTGAATGCTTGACGATTCCCCTCATTCTTTCTCATTACATGATCTAGTCACCATCTCTCCGTGTTTTGAAGGGAGACAGTGCTAGTGAAAGTTAAGAACTTTGTTGTCCCCACGGTTGGCGCTAAACTGATTCAGTCTTTTTCTGCTCCTTGCTTTGACCTAGTGCCGCTGACCTGCATAAGTAACACATGTGAGCCACGGACCACCGTTATAGTGGCCAATGGCACTCCGATGCTAAAGTCAGACAACGATCTGAGAAATGTCTAATGTTGTAAACATGGAATTTGTACCTTAGCTTACCAACCTCATGTCTTATTTATAGTGGAAGAGTCCTGGTTCTACCAGGCCATCGAAGGCATAGTTTAGGAAGGAGATCTCCGTGGATATCCTTCTCTGATTAGGAGTCGTGTTGTAGGAGGGAACTTCCATGTTATCCTTGTGCTCCTAGATATGCGAGAGATAGTTCCCAAACCAAGAGCAATCCGTAGAAAGAAATTTCCTTGCATGGAATGTATTGTGGTATTTGCTTCCTAGTTGGAAACATAGAGTTGCTGTAATTACCATTCCAAAGCCGATCCTTGAGATACTTACCTTAGTAGGACTTACGGGTATTAAGGATAGTTGTGAGACGTGTGGGCTTAGCATGCTGTAAGAGTTTGGGTCCGTAAGGCAGACTGAATTAGGCGGGCTTGGTACTGCTTGGGCCAGATCGGTGTTGGACTGACGTTGGGGTCCGTAATTCCTCAAGATCTTCATGAAACGTGTATGGTTCAGGGATGTGACCATTCTTGTGTATCATCAATTCCGATAATCAAATACATCGCAATCGGAACCCTGCCAACCGAGAAGGTCGAATCCATAAGACCCAAAAATAGAACAGCAATGTACACTCTCCTAAACGCCAAATTATACAAGAGATCTGTGACAGGCCTCTGTTACGATGTCTGTCACCTTCAGAGGCGAGTCAGGTCCTAGGAAAGATCCACATTAGTATTTGTGGGAATCATTCGGGCGGAAGAACCCTCGCACACAAAGCTTTAACTTTGGGATACTATTGGTCGACCATGCAGCAAGACGCCAAAGATATTGTCCGCAAGTGCGACAAATGTCAGAGGTTCGCGCCATACACACATATGCATGTCCACCCACTTACCCCGATGACTAGTCCATGGCCATTCACACAATGGGGAATGGACATCGTCAGACTGCTCCCAACATCACCCGATAAAAAGTTCCTTCTTGTGGCCGTCGACTACTTCACCAAGTGGGTCGAGCACCTATCCAAAATAGGGCATGTCCAGATCAGTGTAGTTAAGGCGGACGCCTAGGCGCGCCTGAGGCGCGCCTCAAGGCGGTTTGGCAAAGGGGCGCCTCAAACTGGGGCGAGGCGGAGCGGTAAAATGAGGCATCCGCCTCGACCCGCCTCTTTCCGCCTCACGCCTTACCCGCCTCAACCGCTTCAGGCCTTTTAAACAATTAAAACTCAAAACTGAATTAAAACCCAAAAAGCCCAATACCCAATAAGCCCAAAAGCCCAAAGTTTGGGGTATGTAGGGTTTAGTTAGGGTCGAGAAGGAGAATAGATGGCTATTCTTCTATTCTTCTCCATCTTCTCAACGCCTCTTCTTCTTCTTCTTCTCCTTCAAATCAGCTCTCAGCAAATGCAAACAGGTATGTTTTCTTCCTTTCTTCTTCTTCTAATCTTCTTCCTCTTCTTCTCTTCTTCTAATCTTCTTCCCTCAATATGTTGCGTTTCTTTTTTTTTTTTTTTTTTTCACAGAACTGTTCACAGAGGCCGATTGCTGCTTTTTTTTTTTTTTTTTTTTTTTTTTTTTTTTTTCTATGATCTGTTTTGCTACTGCGTCTTCCCTCAATCCCTCTTGAATGAAAGCTAATCTTCTTCCCTCTTCAAATATGTTGCGTTTTTTTTTTTTTTTTTTTCACAGATCTGTTCATAGGCCGACTGCTGTTTTTTTTTTTTTTTTTTTCTATGATCTGTTTTGCTACTGCATGGAAATAGTTATTAGTTTTACTAGGAAATGTTAGACCTCCTGAACATGAGTGTTGTTTTATGGTATGAGTAATTGACATTGCTTGAATTTTGGATTTAGCCCAGTTTTGTTTGGAAATTTTGAAGTCATAGAAGTTGATATATACCATGTGTCTCATTGCGATCTTGATTGAGCTAGATGTTGTATTTGGTGGTGCAGAGTTTTTTCAGTATTGCTATGGGTGAGTGAGCATTCAGCTGTTTGACAGTTAGTAGACTTGTCTAATGGTTCGCTTGCCCTGTTTTTTGTTCTGTTTGATTTATTTGTTGATATGGCAATGACTCTGCAGTGACTGCAGTCTATGAATACTCTGGCCTAATGTATAAAGAGGTTGAATACAGTACATAGATTCATTTGTCAATACTTTTTAGTTAAGTTTTATAATTTGTTTCTGGATGTTGTATATATACAAAGTTACAAACCAAAGTAATCAAACACACATCTTGTTAGTTCATAATGTGTTTGTCTAAGAAACATTAAGGATGCTTAGTAAGAATACTTTTAACGTACTTCATTTAGTAAGAATACACAGACTTCAGTTCATTTAGTAAGAAAAATTAATAGACTTTATTCAATAATATCATGCTGCCTTCTTCTCCTATTGCCTGCACATTTGCTGCCATTTTTTCAACTGTTTTTTTTTTCTTGCTTTCATTTTTTTGGATTTTCCCTTCATCTACTTTCTTTACTTTATGATTGTCACCATCTGTTTTCAGGAGTTCATTGGATTCCAGCTCCAGCTTGTGAATAAACTCTCGGACGTACCTGCAGAAACCAAATCAGTAAGATCAGTAAAGTTTTTATTTTAGTTTTTTTCTACTATGTTTGAAGTTTTCATACAAGTTTTTGTTTTTGTAACCAATAGTTCTTTATTTGGTAATTGCTATATGAATATGTAATAATATAATTATGCAGCTTTAAGTACTTGAAATGGACGCCGAATCAAACAAAGATATTGGATGGCGATATGGTCGATTAGAAAACCCACTCAACAGAAACAACATTGTTTGTGCATTCTGTGAGAAGGTTACAAGGGGTGGAATATTTAGGCACAAACAACATTTGGCTCATGTGGGGCACAATGTAGCTAAGTGTACAAAAGTTCCAGATGAAGTGAAAGAGTTGGTGCGAGATTATATGCAACAAAAAAAGAGCATAACTTCATATAGGGATATGTCATCTAATGAGTTGTATTTGGATGATGATGATACTATGAGAGACTCTGATGAGTTTGGGGCTGAGATCAATTATGGAAAAAGTCTCAGCACTCCTTCTTCAACAAATTCTAATTCTGCCCAATCACGAAAAAGGGGTGCTATTGAGTTATTTTTTAGAAAAGAACAAGCTGCGAGTACACAAAAAAAGGGAAAACTTAAGCAAACTACAATCGATGACAGAGTTAAGAAAGATAAAATAGAGGAAACATGTCAATACATTGCTCGGTGGTTTTATCAAGCTGGCATTCCATTTAATACTGCTCGTCTCCCTAGTTTTCAAAAAATGATTGAACAAATTGGAGAGTTTGGGAAGGGTATGAAAGGTCCAAGCTACCATGAGTTGAGGGTGCCACTCTTAAAAAAAGAAATTGATTATACTGAAAATTTGTTGAAAAGCCACAAGGAGGAATGGGTTAAATATGGATGTTCGATAATGTCAGATGGTTGGACGGATAGAAAAGATAGGACTTTAATCAATTTCTTGGTGAATTCTCCTAAAGGGTCAGTCTTCATGGAATCAGTTGACGCCTCATCATATTCCAAGACTGGAGAGAGATTGTTTGAGTTACTTGATGGATTTGTAGAAAAGGTTGGAGAAAAGAATGTTGTACAAGTCATAACTGACAATGCATCAGCATATGTGCTTGCAGGTTAGTGACAAAAGATTTATAATATATAATTTTATGTGTTGCATATTTGTGTTTATGCTATTATAATTCTAAATAATATGTTAACAATTAACATTCAAAACTCAACAGGTAAAATGTTGGAGGCCAAACGCCCAAATTTGTTTTGGACGCCCTGTGCTGCACATTGCATTGATCTGATGCTAGAGGATATTGGGATGATGCCTAAGATGTACAAGTTGATCAAGATGGCAGTTTCATTGAGTGGTTATATCTACAACCACATTGGTGTTCTAAATTAGATGCGGCAATTCACAAAGCAAAGAGATTTGCTTAGGCCTGCAAAAACTAGATTTGCCACATCATTTTTCACTTTACAAAGCTTGTATAAACACAGGCAGGCCTTGAGGCACATGTTTAATGATGAGAAGTGGAGGTCAAGTAAATGGGTGAAGGAAGTGAATGGAAAGGTGGCAGAAACCACAGTCTTGACACCTGCATTTTGGAATGGAATCACCTACGCTCTCAAGATAACATCCCCTTTGGTTCGTGTGCTCAGATTGGTGGATGGTGAGAAAAGACCAGCTATGGGGTATATATATGAGGCTATTGATAGGGCTAAGGAAGCCATTAAGGCTTCATTTAATTACAATGACAATAAATATAAAGAAGTATTGGAGATTATTCAACTCAATCGTCCTCTTTATGCTGCTGGTTACTTCCTGAATCCAGAGTATTTTTATTCTAATCCATCCATTCAAGCAAATGCAAATGTAATGAAGGGTTTTTATGCTTCTGTTAAGAGACTTGTACCAAATGAAAGAGACCAAGACAATATTAGTGTTGAGTTGTCTTATTATAAGGAAGCCCAAGGCTTATTTGGGGAGGAAATGGCAATGAGGCAAAGGAAATTCTTATCACCAGGTATGTTTGTCTATTTAATTTATGTTAGTCCTAAACTAAAGTACTAAACCTTCTATAGTACATAATTGATTTATAATATGATACAGCTCAGTGGTGGAATTCATGGGGGCAAGATACTCCAACTTTGCGGCAACTAGCTATTCGCATTCTTAGTTTAACATGCAGTGCAAGTGGATGTGAACGCAATTGGAGTATATTTGAGCACGTGAGTAATGAGTATATTGTATTATAATATGGTTAATATTAATTGGTTATTTTCTTATATATTGTGCTTATATTTATATTATTTTGCATAACATTCAGATCCATTCAAAAAAGAGGAATAGATTGGAGCAAAAGCGTCTAAATGATTTGGTTTTCATCAAGTACAATCAAAAGCTTAAGAGTCGCTTTGCATATCGTGATACGATTGATCCTATTTCCTTGTCTGACATTGATGATTGCAATGAGTGGGTAATTGGGAAGATGCAGGAGGAAATAAATGCAGAGGATGAATTGGTATTTCCCAATGATACCTTGACGTGGGGTCAATATGCAGAAGCTGCTGGAATTGGTGAAGGATCATCACAACCACGTAGAAATTCTAGAAGTAGTACAACTCCTACAACCTACTCAAGAAGAGGCTTTACATCAGCCCCTGCATCTGCGTCTACGCCATTTCGATTGTTGGATTTAGAGGAAGACATGGCTGATTTTGAAGATGATGAAAATTTTGAAGTGGATGCTGAAGGAATTGTAGAAAATGAAGATCAGGAATTGGATATTGAAGAGGAAGAAGAGTGAAATAATGAGAAATGAGAAGTTGGTGACTTTGTGAACTAGTTTATAATATGCTTTGATGTTTTTCTTGTTTGTTTATTTTTTAGTGATTTTGTATTGTGAATGTTGGCATGTTAAGTACACTTATGTAGTGTATCCTTTTCTATGTTATGCAACTTTATTATGTTTCCATTTCAATTCTAAATAGTTATGACTTTTTGTACATATTGGCTTATGCAAGTTATCAAAATGATGATGAATATTACTTATCTAAATATGTTTCAATTTATTATAATAAAAAAATCTTTAAAAAATGATAAAGACCGCCTCAGTGAAGTGAGGCGTCCGCCTCGCCTCTGAGGCGTTTTCAGGCTCGTCCGCCTCCCCACCGCCTCAACGCCTTAACTACAATGGTCCAGATCAAAAAATTCATATGGGCCACCATCGTATGTAGATTTTGCATCCCCAGAGTATTGGTCAGCGACAACGAAGCTCAGTTTGAAGGTATCAAGGTTAAAAACTGCGCAAAAGTTTGAATATTGATCATCACTTCTCCTCGCCAGGGCACCCCAAGCCAACGGCCAGGCAGAGGTTACCAACCGAACAATCCTCGAGGCTATCAAAAGAAAGCTTGATGCGGCCAAAGGAATTTAAATGGATTTCAGAGTTGTCGGGCATACTGTGGGCGTATCGAACAACCAAGAGAAGTCCTACCAGAGAGACACCTTTTTCCTTGGCATACGGTTTGGAAGCTATGGTCCCGGTAGAACTTTAGGTGCCAACCTTCCGAGCGAAATACTTCAAACCAGAAGGCAATGATGAAGCCTTGCACGTTGGGATAAACCTCCTCGAAGAAAAGTGGGAGCAAGCCTCCGCCAAGATAGCCGCGTACCAACAACGAATGACACAATAAAGAAGGTCAAGCCATGCGACTTCAAGGTGGGGGGATTGGGTACTCAGAAAGACCCAGCAAAACACCAAAGAAGACGACGTAGGAAAGCAAAATCCAAACTCAGAAGGACCATTGATGCAGATTTAACTAACCTAAATAAATAGGTTAATTTAACCTAATTTTAATAACTGCAAGTGCACAGTGTCTAACTGGTAGACAAGGGCAAGTACAGGTCGATCCCACAAGGACTGTGGTTGCAATTAAATTTCAGAGTTTATTTAAACTAATTTAAATTGGGGTTACAACAATTAAAATATCTAAACTAAAAATCAAATTAAAAACAAAATAAAAAGTTTTAAAGAATATGAGAAGGGAAACCAAGGCATTGACTCCACCACAGGTTCTTTGAGATTTGTGTAATCAAAAATATTATTTTTAAGAATTAACATGACTAACCTAAAGATTAATCTAAGTTCGCAATTGATTTCAGCAAAGGTATAAACCCCTAGCATTGCGTGTCTTCTTACGGCACACACAATCACAGGTTTATTTTAACTAATCCTAAACCCCTAGCATTGCGTGTCTTCTTACGGCACACACAATCACAGATTCAGATTAATTGATTAAATCAAACTTTGAATTTCAACAAAGGGTACTTCTAATTACCGACTAGTCTAGATAATTAATCAGGATATAATCGGTGAAAACAAATTATTGAAAATCAGAAATCAAATGTGTTTAACGTTCAAGCATAAAGAAAATAATAAATTTAAATACACAAACTCTAGGAAATCCTGTGGTTTCATCGTAGCCTTGGCGAAGGGTTTAGCTATCCATGGTAGCGGTGGTCACAGCATCAATGGAGGTGGAAGTCATCTCTGCACGGACGCGAATCCCGAGAAAAGAGCTGCTAATGGCACTGTGGTGGCTCTTAGAGAACTCGGGGGTGCAAATAACTTCCCACACCTTTCTCCCCCGATTTGAATAGAGGAGGCGGGAAAGCAGGCGGGAAACGCGCAGAGCGCTGTTGCGAGAGAGACCGGAGAATCCGGTGATGCTCAGGGCGTGCAGGTGTGCGTCAGGACGTTGGATGGCGGATGGGAAGACGGTGGGAATGTCCGGCGTGTTTCCAGGTGGCGCGGTGAAGTTCTGTTGCAAGGAGCTTGCTGCTGTTCGATTCTAGCGGTGGCTGCTGGCGTTGCAGCTGACGGCGAAGAGAGAGAGACAGTGAGAAATAGAGAGGGAAACAGGAAGGAGGGCCGAAAGAGGGGAAAAACAGGGGCGGCGAGGCGGAACAGAGTCACGATGCAGCTCTGTTTCGCGGCGTGGTTGTGGTGGCTCTGTCGCGGCGGCTGAATCTGTTCTGTCCGCCTTGTGATGGTGGCCGTGAGGGATGGGGACAGGGAGAGGGACAGGGACGGTGATGGAGGAGGCTCTGACGCGAAACAGGGGAGTGTTGTCACTCCCCTGTTTCGTGGTGGCGGTGTTCGCACGGTGGTGGCGGTCTTGGACGGTGGCGAGGTGAGGTGAGGTGGTGATGGCGGGATTATCGCACTGTCGGCACTCCTATCGAGCGAGGATTGCCGGCAGAGAAAGGAGGGGAAACAGAACGTAGAAAAGGAGAGAGCCTTAGCTAAATAGGGTTATTCTATTATCTTGGGCTTGAGTTTTTAGGTTAGCATTTTGGGTTTGGGCTTAGGTTAAGTTAAGTGGACCTAGGTTTATTAGGGTTAGGTTTAGATATGTGTCCCTCTACTTTGTACCACCACTAGAGTCGACCAATTGTCATTCCTTAAATTGTCACCTTAATATCATTTCATCGTTAACGCTCAAATTCCTGTCAAGACATGAAAACGAAATAATTATTATAAATTATAATAATCGAAACACTAACATATATAAATTAAGGGATATATTATGTAATAATTACGTGAATATCAAATACCCCAAAACCTATATTTTGCTAGTCCTCGAGCAAAACAACAAAATAAAATCTAACTCACTTTCGCAGGAATCATCGGTTGCACTTACCTAAACGTGCAACAAGGCTTTAAACCCCTAGATTACCTCTAGTGGACGAGTTATAGTCTCGTGAGGGTTTCCAGAAATGTTACCCACAAACATTATGACTCATAAATTTCCAAAACATGGTAACTCAGTCTATTATCCTCAGAGTAAGAATTTAATTGCCAAAAAATTTTGAAAATAGCTAACAATCTCACAATAATATATCAAAGAGTCTCACAACAATTTAATAATACCCAAAGGTTAAATAAATTTCATCAATTATTCCCAACTCGAAGTGTGTGTGTGCATGGCCTTATCAACATAACTTTTTATTTCAGAGTAAAACAATTACTAAATCTCCTTTAGAAAGTTTGTTTTGACTTCAAACCTCTCATGTCACTCACAATAAAACACTCAGAGATTTGTTATTTCACTCAGTTTATATGTGAGGAAAAGAGTAAATATTGGAAAACAATCATCTCACATATAGTAATATGAAGAACGGACTTTTCAAGAATGGAATGAATATGATCTCATAGACAGGAATATCAATTACTTTTGAGAATGTTAAATCACAGACCATAGTTCTTATTTATTTAATCTCCACATCTACGAAACTAACCATCTCTTAAGATCAACTAGGACTTTAATAGGTTGTAATGGGGCTTAGGTAATGGCTAACAAAGAATGGAAAAAGGTATACGAAAAATCTCTAAGAATGTATATACCCATTAAACTAACACAAGGGTTATGAAGAGTAAATCAATGTTCTAACCATCAATTACTTTTTTTTTTTTCTTTTTTTTTTCAACTACATGCTTTTCCTATTCTACTCAATAGAATGTTTCAACACTGAGGACTCATGGTATATTTGACTCTGCTCTTTCTAATTGCCCATTTCCAACTAACATTCATCCATATACATTCTTAGATAAATTGGGTATTGATAAGGGGTTAACAAATAAAATGCTATCAACGGCTCAAAGGGCTTCAAAAGGGAACTAATGAGTGGGTAAGTAAAAGGCTAGAAAATGTTTAAGAAAAACTTGCCTACATCATTTCTTAAGTTCAGGTTGGTATTATGACATCTCAACTAAATAAACTAAAAAGTTCTAGTGCAATAATTTAATTTTAATGTCATTCTCAAAGCAATTGATAAGAAAAATGAGAATAATGAGATCATCAACGACTTAATGCGAACTCAAGAAAAATTAGAGTATATTTATCTAACACTCAGAAATAAAAGAATGGCTCAAAACTTTCACGGGTTAAGTCTCCACTATTATTCTAAGATTTTCTAGCTCATATCTCACTCATCAACTTCAAATCATGCTAATATGGCTTATAGTGCAAAAAGTAATCGCGTTGAAAAAAATCTCATGAAATATATTTAACTTAAAGATAATATCAAACCATATGTTTTCCTATTGATATATAAAAGTGACAAGTGAAAGCATGTATTCCTTGAATTTAAAGGCATACTTGAAAGCTCATCCTCTTCATTGGAAAGAAACTTAGAATTTGAATGCATTTTCAAAGTGAAAATTTGTCACACAATCATAATTAACTATGTATTCAATGGAGATTGAGTAGAATACAATAGTAAATTGTGAAATAAATTTTAGTTCCAAATTTTTGAAAAATACAGAAAAAACTCATAAACCTCACCCCCAAACCTAAACCAAACATTGTCCTCAATGTATAAAATGATTATCATGACAAATGCAGGAAAAATAAAATATGAGAGTTAGAGTGATATTACCATGGGAAAGTTTTTACCAATTTCGACGAAATCTTCCACCAATGAACGCTCAGAGACATAAGAACTGTGGACTCATCATGATAAATTGATAAAAACAATACAGGACTCAAATGAAAAAATAAAATAAAATAATAATTACATGTATCAGTTGTAAGTCAAAATTGTTACGGAGCTAACGAGTATGAGTGAAATGCAACTAGAAAGAACTCGAGAATCAATCTAGACTAACCATAATGACACAACTGAAGCTAGGCTGCCTCCTAGAAGCGCTTGGTTTAACGTTGTCAGCCCGACATATATTCTCCCTCATGAATGATATATCATGAAGTGACGAGGAAGAACATAGGGAGCATTCACCTCCAAACATAGTCTATGATAGAAACGAGTCAAAAGGGTTAAGAAATCGTATACCAACAACCTGAAAAGTTGGGGATCAGTCCACTCAAAAATAGCAACCACATGTGACACAAGATATACTAGCACATCCCAAAAGCTGCAAAGACACCATCTAAAATCATATAGAAATGGTAAAGAAGCTCGCATTCCTTGGAAGTCAATAGGGATCTTAAACATGAATAGGTCACAAGTAGTGATATGCAACAAATGATCACCCCTTACTCCTAAAACGGAACATCCTAAGTCTGGTTCCAAATAAGAAGATTGGATAATTTCCACATCAGGATGGTGAAAATTGAAATCATCTCTTACCAACAATGGATCCATATAGGTAGCATCAGTCAATATGAAAGGGATGGAAAGTGGTATGTCTATAAATATATCGGGTGGTACAGGTTCATCGTAACAAAATGGATTACACCAAGATGATGAGTTAGACGACGCAACAACACCCCCAAACATAGAATTAGCACTACCTATGGCATGTAGTCTCTCATTAAATATATCTCCCGACTTCTTTGGGACAACCTGTTTTGAATTCAATATAGATGAAATAATAACAGGCAAAGTATCATCAGTACCTGAAAACGCATACCTGAGGGTGTCAGGTAATTGTTTAAGGTCAAGCTCAGGTGGCTCAACTAATGGGACTAGTTTTGACTCACTGAGTGGAAGAGGCTCCACTTTAGACTTCCATTTATAACTAGGATCCACAATGGGGACTGAGTCAAACAAATCATTGACTTCCCTAATGGAATCATCAACATCAAAGTCCAAACTAGAATGAGTCAAACAAGCCTCTAAATGGTCATGTATATCATGAAAACAGTCAAGGGGAGACTCTAAAGACTGTTCACAGTTTGATTCTATGCATGAGTCACTAGGAAGACATATGTCGAGTGGGTCTTCATGAAAATGTGGGGAAGGGAATGGGTCAGGAAGCAAAGTAGTTTCAATCACATTATCCACAAAAACATCATCTGACTCAGATTCCAATGTGTTACTAGTTATGAATTGACCCTCTGAATTTTGAACAGAGTGACTAGGAACTCTTCCTAACTCACTTTCAGATACTGCCTCAGTAATATGATCCACAACTATCTCAAGTCTTTGAGTCGTGGCTATCAACTCAGATATGTCCTTAGAATTCTGATCAATTATACTTGCTGAGCGCTGCAAATACTGATTAATCGTTTCCTCTAAACTTGATGTGTTGGATGGAGGAACTTGGTTATGGTGGGGCATAACATGATTAGGGTATTGAGGAGCCTGAGAGAAAATATGTCCTCCTTGGTGTGAGTGATGAGCCCAAGAGAGATTTTGATTATTGGCGAAATCAGGGCTGTAATAGTTGAACTTTGAATTATAACCAGGTCGCCAATTAGCATTAAAAAAATGGATTTGCTCAGCGAAATATTCAGGATAATCATATTGCAAATCACAATCAGCTGTAGAATGACTAGGACTCGAACATGCAACACAACCCTCAAATGAAACATTACTGGGAGGTAGGGGTTGAGTCAAATTCATAAGTGCATCTAATTTCTGAGTCATCGTCATAAGAGCTGTTTCAAGCTTCGAGGTAGAAGGGGAGAAGTAATCCTTAAAGTCTTTATCCTCATTAGAAGGGGAGAGAAAGTCAGGATAATATGCGGAACCTGAGTTGTAATAATCTGAATATGGAGCATAATCAGGTTGTCGCATGGCATTAAATGCATTCCTGCGAGAGTGGATAATGATTAGATTTCATTTTTTTTTTTTTTTTTTAAATTATGCAAGCCTAATCTATATATGAAGATAACCTAACTCTAAAATAAAAATGGTAAAACCTAATCAGGACCTATATGATGCGCAAGCAAGATGAATGAAAAACGACCCTAGATAAGTACCTAGCAATACAATCATTCAGATTGCCTTCGGGTATTGTGTAGCTGATAGTTATAGCCCCACGAAAAGTCGAGGTTTCTACGAAGCAAATTAATCTCGTGAGAAACTAATTTACTAGGTAGAGGCTGTAACGTCTGGTAATCCCTACAAGCACTCCTTTTTATTATCTATGGTTGTTACTAATCAAGGGCTGAAATCCATTTTAATTAGCCTATCCGCGAGAGAGAGCACGGAGTTTCCCAACATAAAAAATATCCTGAAATCTAATTGCTCCTACCTCTTTTTCTACCTTCAGCTTAAAGTGTAATGCCAGTTTCAGAACTATTCCAAGATTGGATATGTTCCTTCACTTGACTACTTTAAACTTTCAAGTTTCAAAAGAGGGGTCCTATGAGCGTCTTGTCCTAATTTATCTTGCTACAAATTTTAATAGTGAGGGCTTAGGTCCCTAACCCTAAAATAGATGGTGGTTAACCTATCCGCGGGAGAGAGCACAGAATTTTACAGCATCAGAAATATCCTCAATCTATTCAAATTTGCATGCAATTCTAGCTAAAAACAAAACAAGCAAATTAAACACACAGTAATCCACTTAGAAACCGCGTGCAGATGCGGTGGGAAGAAGTTACCTCCGGCGTGAACCTCTCTTGGGTTACTTGCGACGCCGGGTAGAAGTCGAGTTGACGTCGATCAGAAGCACCGTCCACCTGACGGCTCGCCAACTTCTGAGAGTGTCCACGCGATAGCAACCTATAAACAATTCAAACCCTGTGCTTTTTGTTTTTTGTTTTTTTTTTTTTTTTTTATATGCAACCTGTAATATATGCTTCCTACCTGTTAATACCTACAAAAATAAAAAAAAACATAACAAGTATCAAAACTTCTAAGACTTAAAAGAAATAACTAAAAAAATAAAATCAAGCCTATCCTAAAAGCAATCTTATATCTGATATAATTTTTTTTTATTTATTAATTTTTTTTTTTTAACCTAAACTACAAACTAGTGAAAATAAACTCTTAAATCCAATTACACCGTTACAGTCCCCGGCAACGGCGCCAAAAACTTGATGCAGATTTAACTAACCTAAATAAATAGGTTAATTTAACCTAATTTTAATAACTGCAAGTGCACAGTGTCTAACTGGTAGACAAGGGCAAGTACAGGTCGATCCCACAAGGACTGTGGTTGCAATTAAATTTCAGAGTTTATTTAAACTAATTTAAATTGGGGTTACAGCAATTAAAATATCTAAACTAAAAATCAAATTAAAAACAAAATAAAAAGTTTTAAAGAATATGAGAAGGGAAACCAAGGCATTGACTCCACCACAGGTTCTTTGAGATTTGTGTAATCAAAAATATTATTTTCAAGAATTAACATGACTAACCTAAAGATTAATCTAAGTTCGCAATTGATTTCAGCAAAGGTATAAACCCCTAGCATTGCGTGTCTTCTTACGGCACACACAATCACAGGTTTATTTTAACTAATCCTAAACCCCTAGCATTGCGTGTCTTCTTACGGCACACACAATCACAGATTCAGATTAATTGATTAAATCAAACTTTGAATTTCAACAAAGGGTACTTCTAACTACCGCCTAGTCTAGATAATTAATCAGGATATAATCGGTGAAAGCAAATTATTGAAAATCAGAAATCAAATGTGTTTAACGTTCAAGCATAAAGAAAATAATAAATTTAAATACACAAACTCTAGGAAATCCTGTGGTTTCATCGTAGCCTTGGCGAAGGGTTTAGTTATCCATGGTAGCGGTGGTCACAGCATCAATGGAGGTGGAAGTCATCTCTGCACAGACGCGAATCCCGAGAAAAGAGCTGCTAATGGCACTGTGGTGGCTCTTAGAGAACTCGGGGGTGCAAATAACTTCCCACACCTTTCTCCCCCGATTTGAATAGAGGAGGCGGGAACGCAGGCGGGAAACTCGCAGAGCGCTGTTGCGAGAGAGACCGGAGAATCCGGTGATGCTCAGGGCGTGCAGGTGTGCGTCAGGACGTTGGATGGCGGATGGGAAGACGGTGGGAATGTCCGGCGTGTTTCCAGGTGGCGCGGTGAAGTTCTGTTGCAAGGAGCTTGCTGCTGTTCGATTCTAGCGGTGGCTGCTGGCGTTGCAGCTGACGGCGAAGAGAGAGAGACAGTGAGAAATAGAGAGGGAAACAGGAAGGAGGGCCGAAAGAGGGGAGAAACAGGGGCGGCGAGGCGGAACAGAGTCGCGATGCAGCTCTGTTTCGCGGCGTGGTTGTGGTGGCTCTGTCGCGGCGGTTGAATCTGTTCTGTCCGCCTTGTGATGGTGACCGTGAGGGATGGGGACAGGGAGAGGGACAGGGACGGTAATGGAGGAGGCTCTGACGCGAAACAGGGGAGTGTTGTCACTCCCCTGTTTCGTGGTGGTGGCGGTGTTCGCACGGTGATGGCGGTCTTGGACGGTGGCGAGGTGAGGTGAGGTGGTGATGGCGGGATTATCGCACTGTCGGCTCTCCTATCGAGCGAGGATTGCCGGCAGGGTGGATTGGTGTGGTGGCTGGAAGAGAAAGGAGGGGAAACAGAACGTAGAAAAGGAGAGAGCCTTAGCTAAATAGGGTTATTCTATTATCTTGGGCTTGAGTTTTTAGGTTAGCATTTTGGGTTTGGGCTTAGGTTAAGTTAAGTGGACCTAGGTTTATTAGGGTTAGGTTTAGATATGTGTCCCTCTACTTTGTACCACCACTAGAGTCGACCAATTGTCATTCCTTAAATTGTCGCCTTAATATCATTTCATCGTTAACGCTCAAATTCCTGTCAAGACATGAAAACGAAATAATTATTATAAATTATAATAATCGAAACACTAACATATATAAATTAAGGTCAAGCCACTAGAGTCGACCAAGATAGCCGCGTACCAACAACAAATGACACAATAAAGAAGGTCAAGCCATGCGACTTCAAGGTGGGGGGATTGGGTACTCAGAAAGACCCAGCAAAACACCAAAGAAGACGACGTAGGAAAGCAAAATCCAAACTCAGAAGGACCATGCAGAATTGTCAAGGTCAACAGGCCGGGAACGTACTGGCTGGAAGACGTAGACGGCGACGGGCTTAAACGACCATGGAATGTAGAGCATCTCAAAAAATATTATCAATAAAATATTTTCTTTTACAAAAACTTCCACTATTGTTCGTTACAACCCTTGACAAACCCGGCCATGTCCAAACTCTAATATCCGCCCAACGCCTAGTCCGCTGTGCACGGACCACAACGGCCTAGGAAGTGGGAGTCTAGTTAGCGCTTGTCCACAGATGACGACGACTCGCCAAGGGATCATTGCTCTCCAACAGATGATGATCGCTGAACTTACCAGGAAAGCTTAGTCAGTTCGCGACTGATGACGATGGCTTCTGGTGCCAAACGCCTAGTCCTTTGCGTGCAAACCACTAAGGCCGAGGAAGTGGGAGTCTAGTCAATTCTTGTCCACTAAAGACGATGACTTGCCAAGGGATCATTGATCTCTAACAGACGATGATTGTCGAACTTACCAGGCAAGCTTAGTCAGCTCGCGACTGATGTCGATGGCTTCTTGTTCCCAACGCCTAGTCCACTGCGCGCGGACCACAACGGCTGAAGAAATGGGAGTATAGTCAGTGCTTGTCTGTTGATGACGACGACTTGCCAAGGGATCATTGCTTTCCAACAGACAATGATCGCCAAACTTACCAGACAAGCTTAGTCAACCCACGACTGATGACGATGGCTTTTGGTGCCCAATGCCTAGTCCGCTGCGCGCGGACCATGACGGCTGAGGAAGTGGGAGTCGAGTTAGTGCTTGTCCACTGATGATTACGACTTGCCAAGGGAACATTACTCTCAACAGAGCAAGATCGCCGAACTTACCAGGTAAGCTTAGTCAATTCACAACTGATGACGACGGCTTTTGGTGCCAACGCCTAGTCCGCTGTGCGCGGACCACGATGGCCGAGGAAGTGGGAGTCTAGTTAACGCTTGTCAGTTGATGACAACGACTCGCCAAGGCATAATTGCTCTCCAACAGACAATGATCGCCAAATTTATCAGGCAAGCTTAGTCAGTTCGCGACTGATGACGGTGGCTTTTGGTGCCCAACGCCTAGTCCACTGCATGCATACTACGATGGCCAAGAAAGTGGGAGTCTAGTCAACGCTTTTTCGCTGACGACAACGACTCACCAAGGGATCATTGATCTCCAACAGACAATGATTGTTGAACTTGCCAGGTAGGCTTAATCAGTCCGCGACTGATGACGATGGCTTCTGGCACCCAGTGCCTAGCCCGCCGTGCATGTACCATAACGGCCAAGGAAGCAAGAGTCTAGTCAGCGCTCGATCGCTGATGATGATGACTCTTCAAATAATCAACGCTCCTCGAAAGATAACATGTTTTAGGGAACTTCAACACAGTCGGCACGCTTAGGCAACAATGGCTCATCAACAGACGACAACAGCTGAAGGCAGCCGATACACTTTGATTGACTAAAATGGGCATTCTACCCAGTAGTCCAAATTCTACGATATACAAAGCATTTAAAGAAAGCTCGACATTACAAAACAAAACAATACTTTCATTGAAAAGATAAAAAAATTGTTTTGCCCTGGAAAGGACGTTACAACTATGTTAAGGAGAGACAACATCCTTTGCAACTAGTCCTGCGGAGCCAGAACCCTCCCCTCGAGAAATTGGTCTCAAAGCATCCATCCTGTAGCGAGCAAAATCAAGGTCGACACCAGGATGCTCTCTTCTTATAAGCTCCAAAAGATCCAACCTGCCCCGAATGACCTCCGATGAGATTATCGGCCTCCTTGTTGACATGTCAAAATCCACCGCACCTACCAAAGCAGTTAATGTGAACGCTCCTCCAACAACAAGTGTTTCGCCTCACGAATGCGGTGGGGCCCTTCGTTAACTGCAAACTCCAACTGTCGCTCGACGGCGCATTCTGTTTCCGCCCGCCTTCTTTCGATTTCTTGGATCTCCAGGTCGGACGACCATCTATCCACGATCGCATCCCGTGCTCTAGTTCAGCTATCGTCTGCCCCAGTTCAACACGGGTCGACCCCAAATCAGACTTGGCCACCCTCAGTTGAGATCTTACGCCTGCAAACTTTGCTTCAGTGGCAGAAACTGCGGCCCTCACCACCCCCAAGTTCACGGCAGTACTAGAACTCTGCAGCTGATCGGTCAAGGAGTCCACCCGGTAGAGGGCATCTGAGTACGACGTCCGCAAGTCCGCAAAGGCTTTCTCCAAAGCAAGAAATTGCCCATGGGCTTCAGGATGCAGGGCAACAGGATTGTGCGGCTCTGGGGCATAAATGACCATCTCGAGACCGTAGTGACACGAAGCATCAACACGTGGTCCAATATCCTCCCCCTTTAAGTAAACAATGGGAGTGGCAATATTAAGAGGCGAGCGACGACCCCCTGAGGTCACCGCCTATGCAGTGCGCGACAGCCCAAGGGTAGAAGCCTCACGGTCAGAGGGTTGCCTCCTCCTCGGGACAACAACATGAGGCACGTTCGATTCCAATTCGACAAGCCTAGTTGGGCTAGGCAGGGCCAAAATTTTCTTCCTCGAACGACGAAGAACATCCCCTTAAATCGGTGAACCCAGCATGGCGTGGGCGCTGTGAGAACATTGCACCAACCCGAGGGCACAACATTACCTGGCATTACGACCTCCTCAACATACGTCAAAATGAGCTTGAGGAATTCCCTCTCTATATGTCTCTCCTCCTCATTAAGAGACGGAACAACAAACTTCCCTGAAATAGAGTGACGTCAAAACCAATGACACATCAGGAATATAAAAATATATGAGCCAGCAACAAAAAAACTCATGGATATCAAACTGGAAGTATCGGGAAACTCTACGACTCCCAAGCTTAAAGTATGAAGAATCCATCGAAGCTAAGAACCAATGCTTCGCCCAAGGCTCGGCTCTATCCACCTCCAAGCGCAAGTAGGCAGAGCAGTTTAATATGAAGAGACCCCTAGGATCCAACCAAGCAGCGGTCATGTGATGAATCACCATCATGGTCAAACGAAAACCAACATCATGTGCCTTCAGGATAATCGCGAGTAGAATCTTGAACCCGCTCGGAACCATCTGAGCAGAAGGCATGCAGAATGAAATAGACGTCAGACGTCATCTAGCACTGGAAATTGGAGCTCAGATTCAAACATGCCTCAGTGCAGACTTATATACCCTTGAGGGGGTGTAGTGGGGGCCAAATCCCTAAACGCAGGAACGATATCTAAATCTCCCAGAATACGGTACAAACTGCGAAGCCTGACTAACTCGGTTTCGTCAACCGGGCTACCCTCGAAAAACTTGAGGTAAGTAAAGGACAACATGTTCTTGGAAGAAAGTTCCACATTATCTGCCATTGATAGAAAAAATAAATAGAACTTTACAACAACACTATTGCTCAAAGGAACAATGCAGATAAGAATGAGAAAATCTTCCTCGAAACAACGAATATTTATAGGGAAGTCAAAGCACGCCTTCCCTCCTTGAGCAGTCACGTGCCCATTAATGTTATGTGACGCTCAAGACAAGCGCTTCGAGTTCAATCATCACGACGGTACAATTGCTTTTTCAAAAGAGTCAGTGGACCAACGAAGCGCCCCACTTACTCGGGGGGAGTAGCTGATGATACACCAAAACGGTCACGTCCCTGAGCCATACACGTGTCATGATGATCTTGAGGAATTACAGGCCCTAGCGTCAACCCAACACTGATCCAGCCCAAACAGCATTAAGCTCGCCCCATGCAGTCCACTAAACAGACCCGAACTCTTACGGATCGCTAAGCCCACGTGTCTCACATCTATCCTCAATACCCGTAAACCCTACTAAGGCAAGAAACTCGAGAATCAGCTTCAGATAGGCAACTATAGCAGCTCCCTACTTCCAACTAGGAAGCAAATACTAGAATAGATATCACGCAGGGAAACTTCCTCTTACAGATTACCTTTTGATAGGAAACTATCTCCTGTGTATCTAACAGCACAGGCTAATAGGGAAATTCCCTTTTATAGCACGACTCCTAATTAGATAATGATCTCCACGAAGATCTCCTTCCTAAACTACGCCATCAATGTCCTGGTCAAACCAGGACTCCTGCATATAAGTAAGACATGAGGTTTGTATGCTAAGGTACGCTACAAATTCCCTGTTTAAAACATTACACCTTCTTTAGATCCCTGTCTAGCTTTAGCATCGAAGTGCCATTGGCCACCACAATGGTGGTCTATGGCTCACGTGCGTTACTTGTGCAGGGCAGTAGGACGAGGTCAAAGCAGGGAGCGAAAAATGACTGCATCAGCAATAAAAAGCTTTTGAAACAAATCGAGCATTCTACAAACCCTCCACCAAGTAACAATTACGACAACCCTTCTACTAGCAAAACTGAGTTACTAATAGTGCATGTTTCAAACCCAGCGACAATCGGGTTAACTCTGCCAAGTCAATCATCCAAGACATCTGGCAACACTGTCACAGATTCTTGTGTGGATCAACTATTGGCCTAGATGGATCATCTAACCGAAGTGATAGGCAAACTCAATCAGGAGCGCGCAATCCACTGACCATGTCCAAATGCCACCGCAACAGAACTTCACCAACCATGCCCGGGAAAACAACGAAGTCCTACAGAACTTCAGCGAGTGAATCTCAAATGCAATGAACCACAAGAAGATGGCATCTAGAGTGATGGGATCCCTACCCAAGTTTCATTCAGAATCAGAGTCACAGATCCCAATGTGATGTACGAATTGGCCAGACCGCCATTCTTTAACGCACTCATGAGAACCCCTCTACCGAAGAAGTTCACTTTCCCAAAGTTTGAAGCGTATGATGGCAATACCGATTCGACAGACCATCTACAACACTTCCACCACATGATGTCCTTGAAAGAAAACACAAAGTCTATTATGTGTTGAACCTTTCCAACCAGCCTCACATCCACGACAATGAGCTGGTTCAACAGTCTACCGCCTAGGTCGATAGACTCCTTCCAACCGTTAGCCATTGTTTTCCTTACGAGATTCATTGTCAGCCAGCGGATGAAAAAGGGTCCACACTACTTGCTGCACATCAGGCAAAAACCAGAGGAAAATATTAGGGAGTACGTTACTTGTTTCACTGACGGGTTAACTATGATTGACGGATGCAGCGACAACACAGCCATAGCCACCTTCATCTTTGGATTGAAAAGGGGACCATTCTACAATTCTCTGAACCTAGACCCCCCAAAAAACATGGCAACTCTATTGAAGACCACCCAAAAATACATTACTCTCGAGGAGATGGTGGCTGCTAAGGAGAAGAATGAATCTGAAAAGAGACATGCTTCAAATAGTTGGGACAGGAGGGAATAAAGACGAAGAAACGACAAGCCTCAATAGGAAAATGGCCAGTCAAAAAGACATCGAACCAGTGGCAGGTCCGGGTTCAACAAACAAGAATCCAAAAGACTGCAACCCGAAAGATCTAGATATGAACGGTCGACAAATACAATCAGCACGACATACAAACCGTTCACGACTTTGAAAAAAAGTCGTGATAAGGTCCTGAAGACCATGGCGAAATGGGAGGACGTTAAATGGCCACCCAAAATGAAAGGAGATCTAGATGGGCGAAACAAAGACAAAATATTATTTTTTTCCACAAAGACTACGGGCAAGACACCGAGGACTGCTACAACTTGAAGGACAAAATCGAGCACCATATCAAAAAAGGACGACTCAGAGAGTTGATTAGGCGGGAAGAATCCAAAGAGAAAGAAGAGGTGGACGCTACTACCAGATCAAATGAGCGAACAAGGGAGCTGATATACGTTTTGCATGGCATAACTAGAGATAATGAGTTATCCAATCGATCTCGAAAGCGATCAATCTGGGATTTACGAACAAGGATCTGATATCCAGAACCTTCCGTACAATGCGCCAAAATCACACAGCGAACTCTGACCTTTTCCAACGAGGACACAAAGGGAGTCCATTTCCCTTATAACGACGCTCTACTGATTTTAGTACTGATAGCCAGGTTGGAAGGGAGTCCATTTATGATCAAAAGAGTATTAGTCGATAAGGGCAGCTCGACCAACCTTCTGTACCTAACAGCGTTCCGCAAAATGCAATTTACTGAAAAATGCTCTCAATGATCAACCAATGGTCAGCGGAGAACAATGTCGTCCACTTGGAATGATTCAATTACTAGTCAAAGCGGGAGAACCGGGTAGACAAAGAGTTTTGTTGACGAATTTCCTTGTTGTCAACACTCCATCCACGTAAAACATGTTTCTCAAACGTCCTTGGATACACGAGATGGGTGCAGTGTCCTCCAACATGCATGAATGCCCGAAGTACCGTACTAACGACGACGTCGGGATAATCAAAGGAGAGTAACCAGCTGCACGTGAATGCCACTATGCAGCAATGAAAGCTCCACACAAATGGCTATCACTGCAATGACCAGAGGAGCCTCTGCAGCGACCTGGTGGAATGGACCCCGACCTCTTGGATGAAAATACAGTTCCAACAAGTCCAAGAGATCGACCAAATACTAGACAACTAGAAGAAGAAGCAACAGTAGTCTACTTGGACAATGGAGAGGGAGAAAAACAAATTGGATTGGCACGAAAATCTACCCAGGATTAGCCATGAAGCTGATCCAACTACTCAAGGATAACCAGGACGTTTTGCCTGGACAATGAAAGACATGGTGGAAATTGACCCCTCTGTTATTACTCACAGATTGCAAGTCAATCTAGACAAGAAGCCAATCCGACTGAAAAGAAGGAAAGTTGCCCCAAAACGCAACCAAGTAATAAACTAGAAGGTACATCATCAGATAATTGCAGGGATGATAACGGAATCTCATTACCCAGATTAGCTAGCTAACACAGTCTTGGTGAAGAAGAGGAACAACAAGTGGAGAGTTTGTTTAGATTACACTGATCTTAATAAAGCCTACCTGAAAGACAGTTTCCCACTCCCTCGTATAAATCAAATAGACGATGCCACTACTGAAAATGAACTCCTGGGCTTCATGGATGCATACTCTGGTTACAACTAGATATAGATGCACCCGCCTGACCAAGAAAAGACGTCGTTCATAACAGAAAGAAGTACATACTGTTACCGAGTGATGTCATTCGGACTGAAGAATGCAAGAGCTATGTACCAACTTCTCTTCAACAAAATGTTCAAAGACCAGATAGGCAAGACAATGGAGGTGTACATTGATGATATGATGATCAAGAGCTTACGCAAAGCAGGCCATATCAAAGACCTCGAACATGCCTTCTCCCAGCTTCGAAGATATAAAATGAAGTTGAATCTAGATAAATGTACATTTGGAGTAGAATCAGGGAAATTCCTTGGATACATGGTCAATCAATAGGAATCGAAGCTGATCCATAACAGATACAAGCACTTCTCAACAAGCAGTCGCCGACTAACATAAAAGGCATGCAAGGCCTCAATGAGAATAACAACTTTGAACAAATTCATTTCCAAGTCGTCAGGCAAATGTCTACCTTTCTTTAAAATCTTGAAAGGAAATAAGACGTTCAAGTGGAACGAATAATGCAAAAAAGTTTTTCAAAGCCTGAAAACATACATGGGGAGCACAAAATTGCTGTCAAAATCGAGCACGGGTGTAAGCTCAACATTCATACGAAAGGAGATGGGCGCACAAAAGCGAGTATACTACGTCAGCAAAACACTTGCAGATGCAAAGATTAATTACCCGGCTTTGGAGAAACTGGCATTAACTCTGATCGTATCTTCTTTAAAATTGCGACCATATTTCCTAGCTCACCCAATCATTGTCATGACCGAACAACCACTTCGGTCAATACTGCACAAACCAGAACTATCCGAAAGGATAATGAAATGGGCGATAGAGCTCAGGCAGTTCGACATTAGCTACGCTCCTAAAACCGCAATAAAAGCTCAAGCAATAGCGAACTTCATTACTGAATTCACAGGCAACAATGAACGCCAACCAAACAACAATCATGAAGAGGAACAAACCGAATGAACTGTTCAAGAATGGATCCTTTGCTCTGACGGAGCATCCAACGAGTCGGGAAGTGGAGCTGGGATAATCCTGTATAACTCGAAAAGCGTAATATTGGAAAAGGCAATAAAATTCAGTTTAAAAGCCTCAAACAACAAAGTCGAGTACGAAACAGTGATTTGGCTAGGTTGCAGTTGGCCAAACACTTGGGAATAAAAAAATCAGCATCTTCACTGACTTCAAATTGGTGGTAAATCAGTTGAACAGCGAATTCCAAGTCAAAGATGCTTGAATGAAAGCCTACCACCAAAAGACTATCGAGTGGATGGAAATTTTCCAGGCTGCAACGATTCAGTGATGTGCGAGAGCAGAGAGTGAAAGAGCTGATGAACTAGCTAAGGAAGCATCACGAGCTGAAGAAAATGATAATTCCCTTGTCACGATACAGGAAAGTTCCATACTGGAAAATCAAGTGTAAGAAGCATGTGCAACGGGTCAGGAAAACAACTGGACAACTCCAATCCTTGCATACATAATGAATGGAGAACTTCCAGCGGATAAGATGGAGGCCTGAAAACTGCGAAACCGAATAACATGGTACACACTGATAAACGATAGACTCTATAGGAGATCTGCCACAAGATTGCTACTAAGATGCCTCTTACCCGACGATGTTGACTTGTTTTGCGAGAGATTCACCATGGTATATTCGGAAACCATCCAGAAGGAAGAACATTAGCCCAAAAAGCTCTAACACTGGGATATTATTGGCCAACAATGCAAACGGATGCAAATAAACTCATTCGCGCTTGTGATAAATGCCAAAGATTTGCCCCATATACTCAAATGCCATGTTTCGTCACTAGTAGAAATTGGTATGCCAACATTCAGAACCGAAGAGTTCCGAGCAAAGGATAACAATGAAGCACTTAGAGTTGGACTGGACCTCCTCAAAGAAAAATGAGAAAAGGCTTCAATCAAAACAATAACCTACAAACAACGAATGGCTAGCTGCTATAAAAAAAGTAAAGCCTCGCATGTTCAATATCTGCGATTAGGTACTTCAAAAAATTCACTTCAACACAAAAGAACTAGATGCGGGCAAACTGAATCTGAACTGGGAATGACCATACAAAGTGGTAAAAATCAACAAACTAGGAACATAATGGTTGGAAAAAAAAATGAAGGGTGAACAACTACCATGACCATGAATGTAAAGCATTTGAAAAAGTATTATCAAGAAAATTTCCAAGTTTAAACTCTTCATCTCGTATTCGAGCAATGAAGCTCTGTCAGGACGTCAAAGTCAGACCAAAATTTTACCCAAAATACACATAGCACGACCAAGATATCAGGCTATGAGTAAAGTTAAAATATATGAATCAGGACAAACAAGTCGGGCATACACATAAAACTTCTAGTTTGATCAACCATGAAGTAAACTTATAAGTACATGGACATATAAGCCAGACTTATCTATGAATTTTTTGGTTGACTAAAATGTTCGATTTCAAAATACACTTGAAAATCTTGACATATAAAGTCAGATTTATTAAAAAGCTTATACACAACTATATGTCGAACCACGAAACACGCTTATAAAATTTCGGACAAACAAGTCAGAATTCAATTAGGCATGTCAAAAGCAAAAAGAACTAAGTCTAATAAGTTAGACTGGGTACAAATGACAATGATAGACAAAATAAGATCTTCAGCGATTTTCTACTTCATTAAATTAGAATAAGTTATACAGGTTGGAGAGAAGTTAATAGAAGCATTCAGGAAGAAGCACGTGGAAAAGATTGAATATCCATGTCAGCAACACTACCACTTAGAGAAAGAGACGATTGTTCCCCACCAACAGGGTCAATCCGCGAATCCGAAACGGATTCCTCTTCGTCCTCAAAGACCTGGTAAGTAAAATAACGATACATCGAAAAATCCAAACCTTGCGACTCCATGAAATCAAGAAAGTCATGACAACCATCAACAACTCTTTTCCACTATGCTACTTCTGCAGTATTCAATCTATCAGTGATTGTTTCCAGCTCATTCTTAGTCAACATAAGTTTTCCTTCAACAGCGGTGAGCCTAGAGGAAACTGCAGACTTAGCAGTAGCGAGTTTCAAAGTCAACTGAACAATTCGTTCTGCAGAAGCCTTTAGGTTGGTAGAACGCTCAGCAGCGGAATGCATGGCTTTATCACGATTAGTTCTTTTTTCGGATAGTTCCTTATTGACAACGTTCAATCAAGTATGAAGTTTATTCAACTCCATCTCTGAAGCCTCAAGTTCATAAGCGAATTTATTCCAAATAGCCTCGGCTACCTTCAGTGAAGCCCGAGCACCTTTCTCACGCTCCATACACTATGCTCTCATCGGATTAAATTTATGAAGGACGTGAGAAAGAACCAAAGCTCGCCCCACAATCTTTCGCTCGACAAATGCCACCAGATCACGCGCAGCTTAATAATCTGACTCCTTTACACCAACGTAAATTAGGTGATTCATCCTCTCCATAATTTGCTTTAGACCATCATCAAGGTGACTACCAGGTGGATACACGGGCATCGAAGCTCTCTCAACTAACCACCTATGACATTCGACAATGAGATTATGTGTGTTGTCCTGCACGTCAATTTTGGAAAGCCAGCTGAACTTTTCTTAGATTTGACATTAAATCCTAGGAGTTAGTCTCCCTTCAACCAACTCGTGCAAGAAGAATAGAGAGGTCAAGAAAAATCGAAGCTCTGCCCCTAGAAATCGAATGCACAGTCAAAACGACCTTCTTTTTAGCAACAATAGTAGGACGGGCAAAAAAAGAGAAGCAAACAACTCCAAAGTACTAGCAATAGTGGAAGAAACAAGAGACTTGGCATTCCGCCCACGAGCAACGACCTGGTCATCCAACGTAGGGTCGAACTCGAAATCAGCCAAGGTCTTCATACTGTTCGGATTATTAGACAACTCGACACCAAGTTGGAACATCTTATCATCAAGAACATGGGGATCATAAACCGACAACTTGGCAAAATTGGGCATGCCATACGAAGAAACAAGGCTTTTTTCATGATTATCCAAAAAACGAGACACCTCTTTTTTGCTCCTATCAAGAGTTTGTTTTATCTTCTCAAACTCTTGAGTAGTAGGGTCAACAACTTCACCACCACCCTTTTCAAAAAATATCGGATGAGGAAGAACCCTAGTAGTACAATGGGCCGAATTGACAAGTCACTTCTTCTTCGGGACATGACCAGAACTAGTTGCCAATAGCTTATATGGACTGGCAAGTCCAGGAATTTTCCTTTTTTTAATGCTCGAGCCATCATTAACAACATCTCCAACAATAATAGGAGCGTCGAGATCCGCAAGCTTCTTAACGGAGCTCACTTCTCTATCAATGCTCACATTGCCAATCGGAAAAGTACGTGTCTGCCCCTCGCCATAAACAACAACATTGCCAGCACGTGCAATGGTAACTTCGGATGCTCGAGCTTTAGTCGCACACTCCGCTTCAGTCATAATGTACAAGCCACTGCACCAGACAACATCTGTAGCAAGGAAAACCTCCACTGTGGCCCGAGGAAGCTTATTAAAATGATCATGGAACTCTTGCTTTTCCACACTCAATGCCGGTTCATTCCTCTTGGGAACTCAAAATGACTGCATAATATATCAATTGCATAACTTAAAATAACCAGAAATGATGGACGCGTAAAACCAGGACCTCAACCAACCCTTATATTCATCTTTATTATTTTTAAAATAGGAAGGAGATAGAAAGTAGGGTTATTATTTACATTAACCCCACTATGGAATGCAAAACACTGATAATCATAGGAACCCCGGATAGTATGGCTCTTGCGAAGGGTGCAACCATCACCTTGCAGCCATTGGGACCCATTTGAGCGGGAACAAGACCTAAAAAGTCTAGATACTCCCAGAAGATCTCAGGGGCCAGAAGTCTAAGCCTTACCTGAAACATGCTAGGGTATAATGCAATGTAGCCAGGTCTCGAACAACAAGGACTGTCATCATCTCTAGGTAAGATGATCTCGAGATCGAACGACAAAGAATAGTCATAACGAACACTATTAAGAGTCACTTGTGTCGCTCGTTTAGGTGAAAAAAGCTTCAAAAATAGTAAGCGCATCACTGCCCAAAATCTTGAAGTCGGGCATTGTGAAAAGACAAAAACGAATGAGAGAAAAATCAAAATCTAGGGATGAAGAAAATGTAAAGAAAGAAATATAACCCTCACCTTCCTTTTATATAGGGTTGAGCAACGAAAAGACCAATTATGAGAAGATGTGTGAGATATGATGGCTGCACGAAATCCCAAAAATCGCGCTGATACTAACAGGCGGACAAGACATCGGAAAACAAACGTAGCAACAGCTGTTAACAACATTAAATGTGCTGCAATGATGAAATCAAAATTCCAATCATCGCGAGTTAGTGGCCACATCAGCACACCCACTAACTAGGGGGGGTAGCTAATGATACATCAAATAAGACTACCATCATGACCTTACACATGGCAAAAATCACTTATCATGAAGACCAAGTATTTCAAGTTTGGGCCAATTCACAAAGCCCAAAAAGGGCGGATCCAGTCAACAAAGCCCAAAAAGGACCCGTCAGAACAAATCAAAGTCAGAGACCCAAATCCAAGCCCAAGAAAGCTCTCCCTTAAATAGGAAGAACGTTACAGAGAAAAAGAGTTGTGGAGGGTGTTACTCCCCCAATGACGTATCTTCATAAAGGAGGAGACTGTTACAGAGAACGTCTCCCCTCGATGAGCCTCACATGTTTAACGTCACGCGGAGAATTAATAACGACCACTATATAAGGTAAAAAGAATATTCGACAAAGATATGCAATTTTAACTGAGTTATGTCAAGATTAATCTCCATCTCCAATAGAGTTACTGACTCAAGCATCGGAGTGCCTTCGGCCACCAAACAGGTGGTATTTGGCAATCTAACCTTTGTTTTGCGGGTTGGAATTACAGGAGACTAGATTTGGATGCATCACCACCATTCATACAAATTTGAACAAATCATGTAATTTCAAACTGAAATGCATCCGAGATAACACAGATGCATCCAAGATAATAGAGAGATAATTAATTGTGTAGCTTTTTTGGTAAAAACTATTTGTCCCCGGATCACACCCGAATTAAAAGATAAATAAAGAATAATTCCAATACATGAGGTTAACAATTATGTGTGATTGGTAATTGACGCTAGAAGCCGCCAAGTTTTTTGGACTCATCAGATATTAGGTATCATATTGATCAAAGGCTGAAACTGTATGGTCTGTTTTGTTGCATGGAAAACAGACATGGAAATTGAAATCATTTCCATCAATTTCAATTCTGAGGCTCCCCCTCGGACTTGGATTCCCATGAGTAGTGGGAAAACAGTCTTATGAAGAATCGATTTCTTGTGAATGAATAGACAACCAAACAACGAAATTTTTTATAACAGGGAAATGAATTCCATTTCCTATGGAAAAAGGCTAACAAAACAGACTCCTTGTGGAAAACCTAAAAAAGATGGAAATTAGGGTAAATTAGTGATTAGAAATGGAGACAATAAATTGGGACATGATCCTTGTAAGATTTTCTAAATAAAACCAAAAAATCCATATTGATTTAGGCTTCCATACTTGACTATTTTAGATGTTCTTCAGCCCTCCTTTGAACCTTTTTTGCTTGCACATATCCCAACTCCTCATAGCTTCTTCCTCCTTATATATTGTCTAAGCCACCATCATAACTTATCTCGGACTTAAAAAAGAGAAGACTTTAGTAACCAAATTTTCTAATTTCTAACGAAGTAAGTAGTGGAAATTTTATTTAGAGATGTTGATCAACACTACCATAAAATCTCCAACTTTGGGCTCTTTATTCATATGACCTATCCAATGCCACTTGAACTAGTCTTCTCGCTTGAGTCGCTCCATTGTTTATTTCACAATTTTTTTTTTGGAAATGGATGCTATGGGTCTCTTGTGGTACATGTGTTATTCTCATCTCGTATTCAAGGGTTAGGTTCATCCAATTCATGTTAGAATAGTAGCAATTTATGAGGAGGGTTCAATACCGCCTCATTGTTGATCACGATTTAGGGGCCTTGGGATTTTGTATAGTTTTCAATTCCTATCTCAATAAAATTTGAATTTCTCTTCATATTTTTGGTGTCATTAAACAGTTTAATAATTCATAGCGAGTTCCCACCTCCAATAAAACCTTTGTTTACTAAAGATTTAAATTTTATTGAAATGAAAAACCAAATCCAGCAGCCACATCGACCAACCCGGAGGCCAATAACAAGAAATAATGATCCTTGATAAATTAATCCCATGTTATGAAACTCTTGGAACCTAACCCTTGTGAAACCAAGATGGAATGCAAACACCAATAAAATCCATAACAATGTAGCCCCAAGATGAAACTGCTGACTTCTCATGTCCTTTCTTGCTAAATGGTCCATACCCCACTTCTACCCTTGAAAAAGGCTTGGCACTTCCAATCATCACACACAACCAAGATGGTACGCAACTTCACCTAATCAATCCCACTAGTGAAGAGGGACAAGAGCAACCTACCTTGACACATTGAACACCCCACCTTCACTTCCAAACTTGTATTATCTAAGACATCTAAAAATGGACCACATTTGGTTCAACATGAAGGAAACTTTAGGCGGAACACATCTATCAACCTAACCAGATTCTTTTGGAAATTAACACTAGCCCCAAGGGGAGGCCCATCAGACCAAACAATTATAAAAATAAAAGGCGTTTGCTAAATGATACCACCATTTTCGCTGAAGGACACCACCAATATAAACCTTAACCCTCCCAAAATCCATTTTCACCCTTTTTTCCCATGAAACAATCTCCTCTCTCCCCAAAATTTGAATCTTCGCACCATCTTCCTACCCACATTCTCCCTCTACTCTCCACTCTCTGCTCTTTCCCTCTAATCTCACTGTGCGATACAAAGTTAGGAGGTTTTAGTGTGCAATTTTAACCAAGAAAAGGCTTTGTTGGTGTCAGATTCTCTACGATTTGGTGTGTGGTCATTTTTTTGCTTCTTCATGTTCTATTGTTGTTGTGGAAGTTCGTCTTTGCATTCAACCAAACCCACAAAGTCAAGTAAACTCTAAATCTCCATTTCAAAACTATAAATCTCCATGCCTCATTTTTGTTTTGTTTTAATTGTATCATTTTGTTTTAAATATTTAATATGGAAAAGACAAACAAAGATGTTGCGTCTTGTTTGTTTTGTGATGGTGATGGTAGTAGTAGTGGGGATCATCCAGCTCAAAGATGACCAAAGAAGGCGTCTTTGAGATCATTGCAATAAAAAATAAAGAAAATGTAGAAGTGAGAAAAACAAAAATGCAAGAAATGAGGGACAAAGAAGAGGAGACAAGATGTAATAGGGAAAGATTTGATTGACTCGGATGAAGCGATAAAACTCCTATTGCTATTGCCAAGTCAAAGTGGTAGGGTTGGTGAGGGTGTTGCACATAAGGCTGAGGAGACGGAGGAGGGTAAGGGGGATGCTAGGCGTCATGGGGATGAAAAATATGAGGGAAATGGGGAGGTTCAAAATCAAGAGGAACCAGTTATTTCTGTCAAACCTGGTTCCGATGAAGATGAACAACATGACAAAGTTTCTTATCCCGGTGGTCCCAAAGATGGCTCCATATAAGAGGATTACAATGGCCATGTTTCTCGAACCATTTGGGCTAGTGTGGAGGTAATTATAATAAATTTTAAGTTTTTAAAATATACAGTACTTATTATTTTTATATTGTTTGGACAATGACTAGTTTTTCTTATTGATTGTTGTATTTAGGAACGAGGACTTGAGATGTCAACATAATAATAATTTTATAGTTTGGAAGTTGAGTGAGGAGCCGAGAAAAGTAATTTTAATGGTCTATAAGAGTGGTCTTCGACCGTTGATAGACTATTGTAAAGATCATGTCGATAGGATGACAATTTGTGCTTTTATCGAGCGTTGACAACCTGAGATCAACACATTTAACCTCCCTTTTGGAGAGATGATCATCACCATCGATGACGTCTATCGTATCACTTAGTTGTCAATTGTTGGTAAGCCGGTTATGGTGAAAAAAACTCAAATGAAGGCAGAAGAATGTGTGCAACTGTTGGTAGATGGTTTGGGGATTCGAAAGAGTGAAGTTCAAAAACATGTCTAGAATAATCTTAGTTTCGTGGAGATGAAATTTATTAAGGAACTTTGTTGTGGGAAACTGAGTGGAACTAATTCTCTTCAAAAGAAACAAGTTGCTAGGGCTTACTTGTTATTTCTTCAAGGGGTGGGCATCCCATCCCAATGTTTTCGGGTCTTTTGGGATTGATCAAACTCATCCCGATCTCATCGCGTCCGATCTAGAGTGGGATGGGATCTAGATTGAAATTTTCAATCCCCCATTTCGTCCCAAACTTATTTATTTAATATGTATTATAATTAATTTTAATCAAACTACTTTCTAAAGGAAGTTTAGGATGTGTTGAATTTAAATCAAAACATCTAGAAAATTTACTTAATTGATTTGGTACTCTTTATTTAGATAGAAACTTCAATTTGGAAATTTTAGGTCAAATAGAACCAATGAAAATTTATATTTTCACAATGAGATTGGTTGTAGAAAAATAAAGGCAAATGATGGTTTGTTTTAGTCTTGCACTATGAGTCATATGTACAATTAATGGTTAGTGTATCATATAAATGATGTTTAACATAAAACAATGTAAGTTCATTGGACCATAAATTTTATATGACATTTAATATTGTTAGGATGAAAGTTATATGTACATAAATTTGGCATTATTGGTGTTTGAGAAATGTGAGATGAAATTCTTTTGTTATTCTTCATTGGAGGACCATTTAGTACATGTTCATCTGTCCCGTCCCAAACCCGTTTGGGATGGGACGAGGTCAGGATGAGGTCTATCCTGTCTCGGTCCCGAATGAACGGGATGGAATAGGGATGAGGTTCATCCCGTCCCATCCTGTGCCCATCCCTAATTTCTTGGAGTATAGTCAAAGCCATGCAAAGCCACCGCTTAAAGCCAAAAGCCAAGCCATGACATCTCGTTCAACCTTGGTCAAAGTGAGACCACCATCCTAAAGCCACAAAAAGCCAGCGCTTTTATCGCTTTCTTGTTGAAGTGTGAAGCCACGAAAAGCCACCACTTTTATCACTTTCTTGTTGAAGCGTAAAGCCACCAAAGTCATGGCTTCATTAAACAAAAGTGTTTTTTTTTTGTCTTTCTTCTTCTCGTACTTTTTTTATCTTTCTCATTCTCTCTTTAGAGCTTCACGGCTGAATCAAGGAGCTTCAACAGAGTAGCAGTTGGAGATCTTGCTCGATACAAATCTTCTTAACTTCTTTTCTCTCTCGATTCAGGAGAGCTTCAAGAGAGCAACAGTTCATTTCAGTTTTTCCCACTCCTTTCATCCTCAATTGTTGAATCAAATTATCTATGTTTCTTCATTCAACCATTTGTTCTTCTCTTCACAAAGCTCTCAAATGTTGATTTCCAAAGGAGAACACACTCACACAGCTTCTGCATTTGCACCTTCTGACAATTCTCAAATAGATGCCACCAAAATTTCCTCGATCATGACCCCAAAGAAGGAACCACATCATTGAGTACCACCAGCTACTGCCGCAGCGTAGGAGGAGCCCCAATTCAATCTTCTTCCATGACAATCCTGGAGGTCATTCTCGAGCTTCAAGACCCATATTGTAGAAAAATTCTCCCAAATGCCTCAATAATTATCTTCTTGAGGTATCTTACTATGTTCTTGATTTGGGGTTTCCCGATTTCGTATAATTTAGTTTTTTTTTTGCTCTCAATTTGAAACTTTGGGATATGGGGTTTGTTCATTTTTTATATTTTTGCTCATTTTGTTGTCTGGGTATCTCAATTTTATTTATTATCTTAATTTGAAGTTTTGAGAAATGAATCAGAAACCAACGGTTGGAGTCTTGGAGGTATGTACGGATCCTTTATTCTTCCCTTCTTCTTATTGCCTTCTTCTCTTCTTTTATGTGTCTGTTGTGTTCCTGAGAACTTTTCTGCAAACTACATTTGATATGAGATGAAGGCAAAAAGAACTTGAGTAAATAAGAACACTTACATTGACTTGAGCTAACACCTCTAAATCTAGTAGAAAAGCAGAATGCATATATTTGGAAGCTTAGATAGAAGCAAAATACATATACTTACATTTTATATATAATATTAAAATCATTAGGGTCGTTTTACTTGCATAAAGCCTTTGCTTCGTTTTTCGCTTAAAGTCAACCCATGGCAAATCGTTTCACTTTCGTTTCATGCTTTGACTACCTTGCTTTTGGGCATGGCTATCTTTGCTGATAAGACTGGAACAAAGGTTCGTACTGAATATTTGAAGTTGCTAATGAAGGTGGATGATGTTGGGAAGTTCTCATGGGGAGTTGGTACTTTGGCGTTCTTGTATCATCAACTAGGTTGTGCTAGCAGAGTGAATACCAAACAAATATCTGGATATCTGCTGCTTTTGGAGGTTTATTTAAGCTTTATTGTTCAATTATGTATCGTTTTATTGTTCTAGATATTGAACTAATATATTGATGTATTTTTTTTTTTTTTTTTAGTGTTGGGTATACGTTCGCTTTAGGTTTTGGGGTACGTCCCGAGCCTCGTGGAATGATCGTCTCCCCACCATGGCTAAGTGGTATTGCCCCCAACTTAGTGAGGCCGTGAATGGATAAATTTTGACTCTTAAGTTGCATCTCGATGACATGTCTCCTGAAGAGGTAAAATTTAGTCATTTAATTTCATGTTTCATTTCATGTAATTGTTTTCATTTTTCATCCATAATTTAATAACTTCATGTTTATATTGTTAGGTCATTTGGGACCCTTATGTGAAATCCAAGTGAACAACTCCACTTCACAACATTGGGAAGGTGATGCAGTCAATTTTCATTCCCTGCTTAACCTTGACCTTGACCTTGACCTGCTGACCTACACAAGGAACACACGTGAGCCACGAACCACCATTGTGGTGGCCGATGGCACTTCGATGGTAAAGTCAGACGGGCTGAGGAAGGGTTAAAGCTGTAAACATGGAATTTTTAGTGTACTTTTAATCACCAACCTTCCATCTTATTTATAGTGTTGGAGCCCTGGTTCAGCCAGGCCATCGGTGGCGTAGTTTAGAAAAAGAGATCTTCCAGAAGATCCTTCTCTAATTAGGAGTTGTCTTGTAGAAGGAAGTTTCCCTGTTAGACCTGTGCTCCTAAATATGCAGAAGATAACCATATGTGGAAGTTTCCATGTACGCTGTATACTCTATTATTTACTTCCTAGTTGAAGACAAAGTATTGCTGGCTTGCCCATCCGAAGCAGATCCCCGCGATATTTGCCTTAATAGATCTTATGGGTATTGGGGATGGTTGTGAGACGTGTGGGCTTAGCAGGTTGTAGTAATTCGAGTCCAGTTGGTAGACTACACTTTGTAGGCTTGATGTCGTTTGGGTCGGATCAGTGCTAGACTGATGCTTGGCCCTGTTATTCCTAGAGATGAAAGGATGTGTACGGTGTATCATCAACTGCTCCCCCCGAGTTAGTGGGCCACCTAATCGGTCCACTAAGTCACTTCTCGAAAAGATACGCCACTCATGATGTTTGAGTCTAAACCATTACTTGAGCAGCGCGCTGCATAAATTAAGCGTGCATCGGTTCAGTGGAAAAAACGGGAAACCAATTTCTATTTAGATCCCCCTTTTTGCAGAGATTGACTATTTCATTTCTCCATTTTTAGAGACTCCGCTATGTTCAGCTTTTAATTGAAAGCTTGTTCATCTTTTCCATGACTCGCTAGAATCAACTCGACGATGAGCTTCTTGCTAGGGGCCTCTAGTTCTTTGAAGACAGGTCGGCCTCCGAATCGAGCCTGGCTGAGATTTGGAAGACGTATGGGGTCCCTGCAGACCTGAAATTTTTTACATTGGGTATTGATCAGATGCCAATGTTTACTCAGAAAGGATTCGTCTGTTTGCAGTGTGGCAAGTTTCAGATGAGCGTCCGTTTTCCTGAACTTTGAAAAGAGATGATGCTAACGCTTTACTAGGAACTATGTCGTGTCCATGGACTGCGCCAAACTGATGCAGTCAATTTCCGCTCCCTGTTTGACCTTGACCTGCTGACCTACATAAGGAATGCACGTGAGCCACGAACTCCCATTGTGGTGGCCAATGGCAATCCAAAGCTAAAGTCAGATAGGGATCTGAGGAAAGCTTAAAGCTGTAAATAGGGAATTTGTAGTGTACCTTTAATCACCAACCTTTTGTCTTATTTATAATGCTAGAGTCTTGGTTCGGCCAGGCCATTGGTGGCGTAGTTTAGGGAAACGGATCTTCCTGTAATTAGGAGTTGACTTGTAGAGAGAAGTTTCCCTATTAGACCTGTGCTCCTAGATACGCGGGAGATAGTTACCCATTGGAGTGTTGTCCATATGTGTAAGTTTCCACGTACGACACATATAATCTGGTATTTACTTCCGAGTTGAAGAAAAAGTACTACTGGGTTGCCCGTCTAAAGTTGATCCCGAAGATACTTGCCTTAATAGGTTTTATGGGTATTGAGGATGGTTGTGAGACGTGTGAGCTTAGCAGGATTTAGTAATTCAGGTTCGGTTGGTGGACTGCATTTTGTGAGCTTGATGTTGTTTGAGCCGGATCAGTGCTAGACTGATGCTTGGGCCTTTTATTCATAGAGATTATCATGACACGTGTATGATGCAGATGAAAGGACGTTTTGGTGTATCATCAGAAGGGTACAAGTCATTCCAAATCATTCCATTAAATCCAAAATGAAGAATATAGATCGATCTTGCCATAACTACTCGGTGAAGTACGAGATATTGTCTTCATTAGCTGCAACTTGGCAGCAGAATCATCTCCTGTCAAGTGAAAACCAAGATGCACCAATGAAGCTTCCATGGGATTACAACAAGGATTACTTGGAGTGGTTTCATGACATTAGTCATCCGTTCATCCAGCCACCGACAACTAGGAGGACACATCCCTTAAGAAATCAATTGTTCATATCGCACGATCAGGTAATTGAAGTATACTTTAACAAATTGATGAGGCTCTTGAGTTGGTGGATGCCTCTATTGAACAAGGCGAGAATGTTGATAAAGTTGTGTTGCTTTGTTGCTCATGACACAAAAGAAAGTAGGCAACATGCTAAGATAAATGTCTACACATGTCACCTTCACAAACAATGAGAAAGAGCAACATAGTGGTTCAAGTGGTGATGGTAGTGGTGCTCCAAGTGGTGGTGCTGCAGGTGGTGGTAAAAGAAGGGTTGATGGCGATGGTGGTGGTGTCGTTGGTGGCAGGGGAAGGAGTGGTGGTGGTAGAAGAAGGGGTGGTGGTGTTGTTGGTGATGTGGCAGGGGAAGGAGTGGTAGTGGTAGAGGAAGGGATGGTGGTAGTGGTGATGACATTGAAAAAGTCCTAGTTGGTGGAGGAAGTGAATACAAAACCAAGAAGAGGCATGAAAATATCACTCCAACTCAACCTCGAAAATACTATGAGGACGTGATTTATACAATTTTGATTGTTGTTAACTTTGTAGTTAATGAAATGTAATGATTATACGTTTATGAAATGAATTTTGATTTCACAATTATGATTCTCTTTAGTATTTATGTATGATTTATATCACTGTAATGGTCACAAAGTTAACTTTAATTCAATTAAACACAATAAATTTTATACACTAACCCGAAAAATAGGACACAAAGTCAAAATTCAATGAAAGCAAAAGTTTATGACTACAAACGCAGAAACCACTGCGAAAATTACTTTTACAATCGCAGAATCCGCTACGAAGAATAAAACCACACTCGCAGAAAGTAATGCGTTAATGACCTGAATAGCAAACACAACGGTATATGCGAGCACAAAACAAACAATCGCACAATAGTATGCGAATGGAAAAATCAGCCTCGCATGTACCACAACGAAGGGACATATTCTAGACAAAGACTTTGTCCATTTTTTTTTTATGATATTTTGTGTTTCATTTTTTTTTTTCTTCAGTTATTTCAATTCCTATGATTTAGATACTCTTGGCATAATTGATTTATTGAAGAAGATCAAAATTATGGTTTTGCTATAAATCAAATATGCCAAGAGTGTATGTAAACCATAGGAATTGAAATAACCAAAATAAGAATCAAATTTTAAAAAATCACAAAAATGGATAAAATCTAGAATCTGTCCGATCGCAGAGGCTCCTGGGAGTCTGTGAGTCCCATTCGCAGGATCTCTACGATTGGACAAATTCCAGACTCTGTCCATTTTTGTGATTTTTTTTACTTTAAATATTTTTTTATTTTTTCAATTTCTATGGTTTAGATACATCTTGGCATATTTAATTTATTGCAAAACCCTAATTTTGAGCATTGCAAGATGAAAAGGTCAAAATTTTGATTTTGGAAAAAATCAAATATGTCAAAAATCTATCTAAACCATAGAAATTGAAAAAATCAAAAAAAAAAAAACAAAAAACAAAAAACAAAAAACAAAAAACAAAAAACAAAAAACAAAAAACAAAAAACAAAACCAAAAATTTGACAGATTCCGGACTCTGTCCATTTTTTTGATTTTTTGATTTTGAATATTTTTTTTCAATTTTTATGGCTTAGATACATTCTTGGCATATTTGATTTTTTGCAAAACCAAAATTTTGAACCATGCAAGATGAAAAGGTCAAAATTGAAACAAAAAAAAGAATAAAAAAGAAAACCAAAGGATGGACAAAGTCTGGAATCTATCCAATTGCAAAGGATCCTGCGATTGGACATATTCCCGACCTTTCCATATTTGCGATTTTTTATTTTGATTTTTTTTTTTTCAATTTCTATGACTTAGATTCAGTCATAGAATATTTGATTTATTGCAAAACTCCAATTTTGATATTTTCATCTTGCATAGTCCAAAATTTGAGTTTTGCAATAAATCAAATATGCCAAGAGTGTATCTAAGCCATCGAAAATTGAAAAGAAATCCAAAAAAAAAATTCAAAATAAAAATTCACAAGATGGACAGAGTTTGGAAACTATCAATTCGCAATGGTTCATGCGACTATTTTCAAGATCATTGCAGCGGCACCCGCGAGAATTAATATTTCACTCGCAGAATCCGCTACATTTATATTTCAGGTCTTTAACGCACTTTATGCTACAAGTTTTATATTTTGTTTCGCAGTGGCGTTTGCGAGTTTGTGAATTACTTTCGCATAGGTTTCTGTGTTTGCAATCAGAAATGTTTGCTGTCATATATTTTTTATTTTATGTTTCTGGGTTTATTGATAAAAGTTATCGCGTTTAATTGATTATCTGTTTACTTTATAACCATTACCATAATATAAAAATCACTCATACAACTAGTCATCCTTAAAATGCAAAACCAAAAAAATTCATCATGAAATGTAAAATATAATTTGTTGACATTTAATGATCACAGAGGTACAAGTCGTCGCAGAATATAAAAATGTTGACTTCTTTTACAACTAAATCATCATATGTATACATGTAGTTTACAAAATGTGCAAAAAGTTACAAAATGTGGATCAATCATCAATATGAGTGACCTCTTTTGACTTTTTAGCTTTGAATGCATTGTACTTCTTAACCATCACATCACCTATTTGTAGCTAGCCATCAAACGAAGTCTTCCATGATACTGCTTTTGAAAACATAAGAGAGAGCCAAGTCGATACTGTCTGAGGCAATGGTGGCCTTGGAGCAAGATGAAGTGGGAACTCTGGGCAAGGTGTGCCATGAAACATAACCGTACGTAGTTCACGTATGACTACGGCATAACATATTAAAAACATGTAGTGTTTTGGTTCCCATAAACACAAACACACAACTATAACTGTTTGTCGCCAACTCTACCATATCCAGTTGAATCAACTAGTTTCGGCGTGTAATACATACAATGTCTTCTGGAATTGTCAAAGCATCCTTCACAATCTTCACCCCACCCTCGTTCCTCATTTGAAGCCACAAGTCATGGCTAGTTTCTAGCTCCATTAATAGCTCATTTTTACTTGCCACCAACACTATTCTCGTCGTAACCTAGGAAGTTTCTTATGTATCTGAATCCACAATGGCCATCAACGATTACATTCTAAATGTCCTCAACATAATTCCAATCCATAGAAGAATTTGCTTCATAAACGTAATTTTATACTTCTTCGCCTTCTATTTTAGCTTAGAAACACTTTCTTGACTTCTAAGCTCTTCTTGTGTCTTCGCATACTCATGACCAGAGGGGTCCCTTATCGTGGACTTCTCATGCTTGGAAAATTTCTTCTATTTAGGTATCCCTTTGCCCTTTACAGATTCGGTTGGTTCGATCATGACGGTTGAATTAGAGCAACTCAAATCTAAGAGTTTCCTCTTCAACATCAATTATTGATCTAGAGTGGATTCAAATAACTTTTCCTTAACAATGTCGACCACTTAATCTATAATCATATCCTCAGTTGCACATAGAAGTGTTTTGCCAAGTTGCATCCAATGCTTGTGTAAGATAGACAATGGAAGTTGTTCTTTAAGACTGAGATATTAAGCCATTTCATGAACACAAGACAACTTGTGAGTGGTTTGAATCACACATCGACACTTGACTGGGTCGTTTCCTAAAACTTTTGCTCCAGACCTACGAATTCCTGATAACATCAAGTCAATAGCCTTGTGCAACACAGACTCATGAAGTTTTCTAAATAAGGATGACATGTTTTTTCATACCTTCATCAGACTTTTTCTGAAGGACTCTCCAATCTCTATAAGTTGGACTTGGATCATGTCATGCATTTTTGTCCATACATTATAAAATGTGCATTGGAAAATTTCCAACATCTTTTTTTAACCTGAAGTGTGCACCTTGAACATGACTAGTTGTCCATTGGCCAAAATGCATGAAAGTGTCGGTCCATGCATTCACAAAGAACTCTTTATGTGGATACCAAATTGTCTGCAAATAGTCCAAACACTTGGGATGTGATGTCCATCTTCTCTCGAACTCAACAATGCCCCTGTTCTATTCTTGCATTGTAGTTGATCTATACAAATCCGAGAAAGATTCAATAAATTTGTTCTACCCCTCATTATCCTAAAAGTGTTTTTTTTGCAATTATTTTCCACATTTGTATTTACATGACATCTGCACAACAACCTCCTTGCTTCTGGGAAGACTAGCTCAATGACTTTGATCAAACCAAGCACTTTATCGGTCACAAACACCTTGGGAAAGTTGTTTGCTTAAAACACTCCTAGTAATTTTTCCAACGCCCAAGTGTACGACTGTTCATTTTCAAAAAACATAAAACAACAATTAACATTGAAAGTCATGTCAATCGATGTGACACCCACAACCACAGCGGCACCTGATAGCAATTGGTTTTGTAGGTGTAATCCATAACAACAATCAATAACAACAACCACAACAACATAAATTACCTTAAAAACATAAATAAACAAGTTTTAGGGTTCAAATATTAACCGTTGACCCTAAAAGTAACAATGTTGCTTCAAATATAAATGAAAGTGAAATTAAACATGATATTACAATAATCACAACAACAAGAAAATACCATGCAAGCTCATCTCAACTTGAGAGTGTACCTTTTTGTGGAGTGAGTTGTTCTTCCTCTTGAAAATGTCCATCTTCTTCATTCACTCCTATTAGTGGAGCACAATGATGACTTTCAACTTCACCATTATCATCTTCAAGCCTACCAACATTATTTTCACTTAACTCATCCATTTCTAGATACATACTTCATGCAAACCCTTCCAAACAAAGATGAAGAAGTAGAAGAGAGAAAGAGAGAGACGATGAAGAAGTAGAAGAGAGAAAGAGAGAGACAATGAAGATGTGGAAAAAAAACACCGACATTTGGGGTTTTCCAGGGAGCTTGGGTGGGAAGACAAGCCCTGCGAAATGGGTTCATTTCCTCGCTCGAGAAAAAAAATGAAGCGGTGGAATAGAGGCAGAGAAGATGCAGACGTGTAAGAAGGGAGAAAGAGGATGTAGACGTGTAACAATGTAACCGGTGTTCGTCATTTCAGCGAGATTGGGAGGGGAAGAGATATGTGAGTCAAGAGCTGTGGTCGCTAGATTTGGGAGAAAAAACATTTTTTTGAGTGTATATAGCAGTAGTGTCGTTGATTGATTCAAAATAATAATAATTTGGGGAGTGATGTCATTCAACGAAAATGATGGTGTCATTTAGCAAATGCCAAAATAAAATTATAAAAGAACCACCACTAGTCCATTTCCATTTCCACCCACCTCATCAAAATCCGACATCATTAGTGCAAGAGCAAGCATCACATTTCCAGGCTATTCCTCTTCCCATTCATAAACAGCCCCCTCCTAAGGTAAAAGACCCACCGACCCCATTAGGTCTTGGCAGCTAGAAATCTTGAGGCTTGTCCCACTTAAAAAGGAACACCAGGAATAGTCTTGGGAAAGTGTCTTTGGGACTTGGGAGCCACCGAACCACACCATTTGTCATGTCCAAAATTTAATCTTGTTCCCTTTCCCACCCAAAAGAGTATTTCACCTCTTGGAGGAAGCTATTATGCATCACATTGGATAGCTTTCCACAAAGTTGTACCAGAGGATGCAGAGGAAGGTACCTCTTCTCATTTTCGTTATAGATATTAAAAAAAAAATTAAGGCTCATTGACTTTTCAGTGTATCTCTCAGTAAAGTAATATTCAATTTCTTCTTGAAAGTTCAGAGTCCTAAGCCTCCCTTTCTAATGGAAGTGCCACCAATTCCTATCTCAGTGAATGAAATTTCTTCCTGCCCTCCGCCCCATTCCCAATCAAACTTATTGATTTTTTTTAATCGAATTGCTTTTTGCTTTAGGTAATGTACATTTCGGCCTGTAATTTAGGCTCTACTTGGTACATTGTAAAATAATGCATTTTGCTAATTTATGAAAATGCATTAATTTGCATTGCATTGGTTTGCAATACATTATTTTACAAGCGCTTGGTAGTATTTGTTTGCAATGCATTATTTTACAAGCGCTTGGTAGTAATTAAAGAAAATCAAAGCAATGCGAAAAGTGATTGGGGTGATGGTGATTGCAAAATGTGGGCGATGGTGGTGGTGGCAATGACGATGGTGGTTGTGGTGGTTCGGTGGATATAATGGTGGGGGTGGTAATGGTGGTAGTCATGGTGGTGGTGGATGGTTGTGGTTACTATGGTGGTCGCAGTGGTGATAGTAGTGATGGTGATGGTTGTGGTGATTATGCTATAGTAGTGATGGTAATGGTATGGTAGTTGTGGTGGTGGTTGTACTGGTAATGGTGGCGACAATGGTTATGATGCTAGTAGTGAAGTTGGTGGTGGTTGTGGTTAATAGGGTATGGTAGTGTGATCGTGGAGGTGGCGGTGGTGATGAAGGTGGTTATAGTATGGTGGTTGAGGTGGTGGCGGTGGCTATGATGGTTGTGGTGGTGGCAATGGCAGTGATGATGGTTGGGGTGTTTTTAAGGAGTTGAGAGTATAATTCAAGTAAGATGAGGAGATGAGTTTTGCAAAGTAATGCAGGAGATATTGTCTCGCAAAGTTTTGCAGAATTTTATAACTAAGAAGATGTGGAGGTCTTAAATTCAAATTTCAGTAACTATTTTTTGCAAAGTCAACCAAGCACCCAAGTTTTTGTAACCGCCATAAACTTTTGCATATGCAATCTTTACCATATACCAAGTGGAGCCTTAGTTATTTTGCATACTAAGAAGTAGAACATGGCTGCTAATTTGGGGAGGTCAAGCCATGTTGTGCTAAATCACAAACACTACACCAAATTGACACTTTTGTAACAACTCTCAAAACAGTATCACTTTTGAGATGTTACAATCCACCAAACAATTTCAAGTCAAAACTAAATTTAGTAAAAAAAAAATGAAAAATAGTAACACAAAAAAAATGATACAATAAGTTGGATCACCATGAATAGTATCACTTTTATAACCATACTCTTCATGGTGATACAATTATTGTATCATTTTGTTTGTGAAAATGTGTAAAATTGTTAGGTGAATTGTTACACTTCAAAAGTGATATTGTTTTGGGGGTTGTTACAAAAATGCCAATTTGGTGTAGTGAAAGCTAACTTGTTGAATCCACAATAAGTCATTGTTTCCAAATATAATCTAGTCATATTTTACTGCAAATCTATTAACAATATAGAGTAGTGATTCATACTTTACTTTTAGACATAACGTCAGTTCAATAACAGAGTTCTTGCATGATTTGTTAAAGATTGATTGTGTTATGGGAGAAGGATGCACAAAACAAGTTGATTTTGGGATGATCACATGTACTTAGGTGTATGGTTCTCAACTCCTGCACCTAAAGAAATAACTCTTTTACACACTCATCCACATCCATGTATTTCGGGATTTCCCAAATTGACCATAAAATGTGGAATTTTCTTTCCGTAAGTGTCGAGTTCAAATCACTACACCCAAGTGTAGATGATCTAAACTCTTGATTTCATCAAGAATTCAATATTACACATCAGAATGGTGTTTTAGGTGGGAGATAAAGATAAAAGATGGTTGAGATTTACCCAATATAAAGATCTAACTACCCTACACAAATTCTCATATTTCAATATCTCTTACACTCTTTCAATGTCTCATCTTTCAAGTATAAGTTATTTTTTTTACTAAATCTATTTTGATTTGTACACATAAATTTATAGTTGGATTTTTTGATTATTTGTCATGGTGTGCAATTTCAATGGGAGTTGCTACGTGTACCCGACTATTCGGCTCGATTGCACCAACTCTTTGTTGCACCGGCATTTTGAGATGTTTCGACTTTGTTGCACCAACCTAAAAGATGTAACACCATCTTACTTTTTTTAATAAATGAAAACCATTTGGTGATGAAATTTTCTCGTTTAGGAGCGTCAGTAAATAAATTATAAGAAATGTAAGTGGTTGCAACTATTAAAAAATGCATTCAAACCCAAGAAATCTACATCTAAATATTTATATGACCATAGTGTTTGGTGATGGAATTTGGGTTTTAATACGTATTTTTTTATCAACCTCTCTGTGTTTGTTGAACATATTATATTCTTCTGCACTTTAGACTTTTTTACACAACCTACCATAATGTTTGCTATTTATTGTAGAACTTGTGGCGATACTTAATGTATCTTTGATGTTTGTACGCAAATTTGAAAAGTTAAGAATTCGTGACTAAAGTTTAGTTTTGTTGATACCATTTTTTTTTATCAAGAACAAACTAATGCTCACAAACGAGAAAATTTTAACCACCTAATAGTTTTTATTGATAAAAAAATGAAAGTCGGTGTTACATATTTTAGATTGGTGCAACAAAGTCGAAACATCCTAAAATGTCGATGCAACCGATACAAATCGTCGGATACACGTAGCAACTCTATTTCAAATTTATACATTTTATATTGGGAAATACCCCTGTTCAAAGTTGAAAATTTGAGTGCCAAAGGAAATACCCTAGTAACATACAATTCACAACCTACACTCGATAGTTTGTGGAGGGTCGGTCGTTATCAAAATGGAACTAAATTCTAATCTTCAACTGATGCCCCCTAAAATTCCAAGAAATGCTACATTAACTGAAAATAGCTTTCTAGTTTCAATATCCATCTCGTGAACAAGCGTTCCTCTCCAACCAAATATTCCAATGCTCCCTATATTCTGAGAAGGTGGGCTTTGGAATCATCCACAGTTCCATACATTATGCAATGGAACCCATGGAAGTTGTAATATGAGTAGTCGAACTGTTTCTAATGCTTAGATCGATTTCTTGTTAGTTGGGAACTTGATTGGTTTGACAGTAATGTATTTATCTCAAGGCCTGATGAAATCAAGATTTAGGTAAAACAACTATCCTTAATGAATCAGAACTTAAGACTCGTAGCACTAACTGTTCTTGTAACACTAGCTTATAATTTATGAAACAAAAACCGAGTAATCGTATATCTTCATTGAAAAGTATCATTAGGCCAATTTTTCTTTTCTACTAATCCAGATCAACCAGATTAAAAATCAAATGAATAGCTTAAAACATGAGTCTAGCAATAAAGGTTGGGCATGAAGCTATGGGACATCTACCCATAACCACCTCAGTATAGGTCTCATCAACCTTAATATACCTCTCGACTTATTCGAAATCACAAGGCACATAGATGATCCCATGCCATTTTTGGAGTAATATGTGAAACAACTTTGTAAGTATGGCTTAAAATGATAAAATATAAAAAAATAATAGAAACCAACAGCTTAAGACAATGTTACATTGTTAGAGAAACCAACACCTTAAAAATATTATGAGATTCCTAAATAACTCCTTAAAAGTGTACTTTCTATAATAATAAAACATCCGATGTTGGTTGAATGCTAGGAAATTTTGAAGGAAATATCAACTTCCAGGGAAAAATGAGTCATTTTCACTAGGGGTGGGCAAAAACCGATTTAAATTCAGTTAACCGAACGAACCGATTTTCAAATTCGGTTCGGTAACCGAACCGAAATATGAGTAGAAAGAAAATAATTTAAACCAAACCGAACCGATTATAAATGGTTCAAATCGGTTTACAGCTTTGAACCGACCGATTTATAACCGAACCGACCGATTAATTAGATATATATATAAATAACTAAATAACAGGTATGTGTCAATACCTGATTAGTGCAACAAATGCACTGCAGTGCACCCTGTTGCACTAAATCGCCCCCCTTCTCTCAAAGTTTTCAATTTTAGGCTAAAAATTGGGTCTGTAAAAAATTGGGCCTGTAAAAAAATTGGGCATGTTTTAATGAAAGTCTTTCAAGTGCTTGAGCCCAAAATTTCGGCCCAACCGAACCGAACCGATCCGAAATTCGGTTCAACCGAATTCATCGGTTTACAAATACAAAATTTGATTTCGGTTTGGGTTTTGGGCAAACCGAATGAAATCGGTTCAAAATCGGTTTGGGGCTCAAAACCGAACCGAACCGACATTGCCCACCCCTAATTTTCACTGTTTCTTCAAAAGTCGTTGAGAAAACGATATTCTGGTCCACTTGTTTTGCTCCATTTATTTTATCATTTTTATTTTTACTTACAAGTTAGTTTGGATAACTTTGTTGTAAACCCCAAAGGCCACTCTTTATCGATAGATTTATGGCTTGAGACACTTGATAAATAAAACCTTATTGGCGTCAAGGGTTGAAGGAGGCACAGCTCCAAATCTTCCCTCCTTCCATCAAATCCTCAAACCCAGCTGCTAACAAGGGTTAACAATGGTTAAAAAAAGGCTTTCTTCCCTTTTTTTTTTATCATCCTCCTCTTCTTCCCCTCTAATATCTAAATGAGAAATGAAAAGTTTGAGAACCTGGGTTCTTTATGTTTTGATATTTTTGGTGCCAATTGTTGTTTTTGTGTATGATTTAGTGGATTCTATGTAATTGTGCAACTTCCATTTTACTTGTTTGTTTTTAGGCTATTACTAAATAATACCACCAATGCCCTACTTTCTGAAAGATACCACCACTTGATGAAGGTCACCACCAATATAAACAAAAAAACCTACCTCTCTTGTCATCTCTCCCACTCTTCTCCATCAATCACCACCATCACCCCACCACCGCCAATTCTCCACCCCTCCACTTAAATTTACACTAAGTGTCATCTCTTTTCAAAACACAGAGAGATGATGACCACCAGGTCACGCAACAACGAAGAACCAGGGGACATGTTCGACGCTCAGGTTGTCCCTGTACCGCCTCTTTCAGCAGCACCTGTCGTGTGCATGCATCCAACTCACAGTCCCGCGTCGACGACAACACTGGTGGACCCCGAATCAGATGAATGATCTATTTTCATGCATCAGGCTCAGTCTACAATTAAGGCGCTAATATCAATGAAGCAAAGGCCTGATGAGACACTAGAAATGTATCTAACCCGCTTTAACAGTGAGTTAACCACCATCCACACGTGCAACAATACAACGGCTGTTTCAGCCTTCATTAACGGATTGCGGAGAGGAAAATTGTACAACTTTCTGATGCTAAACCCTCAGGCAAGAATGAAAAACCTGACGAAGCAAGCACAAAATTTCATTGCCATGAGAGAGAAACAGAGAAGAACCGAACCCGGTGAGCCATCGATCGACAGAATACATGCGCTTCATGGAGCACATTCCGAGTCCGAACTATCCAACGGGTCCAGAAAAATGGCTCTACGAGGTATGAGGATCCAAGCGATACGTGGTGAACAGCCGACACAACATGAACGGAAGCAAGGCCCATCTGTGTCTTTGGTATTTACGGAGAAGGATCTCCAGGGCATACAACTCTCATACGACGACACCCTAGTGGTGACAATTTCCCTGGCAGGCTGGGTGGTAAGAAGTTCCATGGTCGATATCGAAAACTCAATGAACGCCTTGTTCCTCCGTACGGTCCGCAACATGTAACTAGATGAAGCAACATTGAGTCCTGATGGTTGTCCAGTGATCGACTGGAAAAAAATGGTTCCCCGTGGGAAAGATACAGCTAACAATAACAGCGGGAGAAGAGCCAACTCATAAAACCCTGATTCAAAAGTTCATAGTAATTGACACACCTTCAGCATACAATGCAGTTTTGGGAAACCCTGGATACAACAGATGGGAGCGGCGGTCTCCGCCCTACACCAGTGCGCCAAGTACCCAACGAACCAAGCAGTCGATACATTGAGAGAAGATCAATTGGCAGCCAAGGAATGCCAATACATGGAGACTTTTCCACCGACGGTCTTCAACAAGCAGCCAAGACTACCCTCTGTTCAACCCGAAGCATAGGAAAAGAACGATCGGCACAAGGTAACAAGGCACCGGTAATCCCTCGAGGCCGACCCAATGCCGGACAGCCAGATGAAGAAACCTGTTACGGCCTACCTCAATAGCTTTCAAAATAGCAAGGCCATTCAGATCAGTTCCCGCCTAAGCAAGGTAGTAGTGAAGCAACTTACGGAGCTGCTACAGCATAACCAGGACATCTTCATCTAGACCATGCGTGATATGGTGGGGATCGATCCATCAATAATCACTCATCGCCTCGAGGTTGACCCCTCGAAGAAAACCATCAGGCAGAAGAAAAGGCTCGTGGCACCCGAAAGGAACATGATCATAAACGAGGAGGTACAGTGTTTACTCGACGCGGACATGATCAAGGAAGCGCGATACCCCAACTGGCTGGCAAACATCGTTCTCGTAAAAAAAATGGGAAGTGGAAAGTGTGCTACTACACTGACCTTAACAATGTCTGCCCAAAGGACAGCTTCTCACTCCCTTGCATAGATCAGATCGTAGACGCTGCTTCGAGACACAACCTACTCAGCTTTATGGACACCTATTCAGGCTAGAATCAAATATTGATGCTCCCCCAGATCAAGAGAAAACTTATTTTGCGACGGAAAGAGGAATATACTGCTATAGGGTTGAAAATATTGTTGCTACTTACCAACGATTGGTCAACCGAATGTTCAAAGAACTGATTGGTAGAAATATGGAAGTATATATCGACGACATGTTGGTCAAGAGCATTCGCAGCCACGACCACGTACAAGATCTTGCCAAAGCATTTGACCAACTCAGGAAATACCGGATGAAACTCAACCTTCAAAAGCGCACATTCGGAGTCGAGTCTGGGAAATTCCTAGGCTATATAGTGAACAAAAGGGGAATCGAGCCCGATCCAGAACAGATTCAGACCCTTCTCGACATGGAATCCCCAACCAATATCAGAGACGTTCAAAGCCTAACTGGGAAGGTAGCAGTACTCAACAGATTTATATCAAAGTTGTCCGACAAATGCCTCCCATTCTTCAAGATACTAAGAGGGAGCAAAGGATTTTCGTGGAACAAGGAATTCGAACAAGCCTTTCAGAACCTGAAAGCATACATGGGAAGTCCAAAGCTACTCTCAAAGCTCGCAATAGGTGAAACGCTATACTTGTACCTGTATGTTTCAAAACACGCTGTCAGTTTGGCCCTCGTACGAGATGACCAAGGAACCCAGAGGCCAGTATACTACACCAATAAAACCTTCATAGAAGCAGAAGCACACTATCCGGACCTGGAAAATTTGGCTTTGGCGCTGGTCGTATCCTCCAGAAAACTGAGACCCTATTTTCAAGCCCACTCCATAACAGTCATGACCAAACATACACTCCACTCGGTATTACATAAACCCGAGCTATCTGGCAGAATGGTGAAATGGTCGGTAGAACTCAGTCAGTTCGACATAAACTACGCTACAGGAACTGCCATCAAGCCAAGGCACTTGCGAATTTCATCGTTGAATTTACTGGCGGAGAAGAGTCGAAGGTAGACTACCAACTCTCGGAATCAGATGTCCAAGCATGGGCCCTGTGCTGCGACGGATCTTCAACCGATAGGGCAAGTGGAACAGGGATCACATTTTTCTCCCTCAGCGGCTTCACCCTAAAAAAGACAGTCAGATTCGGCTTCATCGCTTCAAATAACGAGGCTGAATACGAAGCACTCTTGTCAGGCCTAAAGCTAGCTTTAGGGATCGGCATAAATCGCCTAACAGCATACAGCGACTCAAAACTAGTAGTCAACAAAGTCAAAGAAATTTTCAATAGCAAAGATCCCCACATGATAGCCTACCGCGACAAGGTACTTGGCATAATGGGCAAATTCAAGAGTCGACAGCTCACACAGTGCCCTTGAGACGACAACAGAAGAGCTGACGAGCTAACAAAAGAAGCCTCAGCCTCCAATGAAGTCTCCAATAGCCTCATCGAATATCAAGATAAATCAAGCCTCGACGAGGAAGAACACAGAGATATCTAGGTCGCAGAAGCACAGCCAAATTGGATGACTTCAATACTAGAATATATAGCGACTGGGGCCCTACCAACCAAGAAGGTCGAAGCACGAAGACTCAAAAACAGAGCCACAAGGTATACTCTCCTAAACGACAAGTTATACAGGAGGTCGGTGACAGGGCCCTTGCTCTGATGCCTATCGCCTTCAGAGGCAAGCCAAGTCTTGGGAGCTATCCACAGCGGTATATGCGGGAATCACCCAGGTGGGAGAACCATTGCCCATAAGGCCCTGACTCTAGGATATTATTGGTTGATCATGCAGTGAGACGCCAAAGACACCATCCTCAAGTGCGACAAATGTCAGAGGTTCGCGCCATACACCGATATGCCAGCTCAGCCACAAACTTCAATGACTAGTCCATGGTTGTTCACGCAATGGGGAATGGACATCGTCGGGCCGCTTCCGGCATCGGCTGGTAAAAAATTCCTTCTTGTCGCCATCGACTACTTCACCAAGTGGGTCGAGGCCGAGCCCAAGCCCCTATCCAAAATAGGGCATATCTAGATCAAAAAATTCATATATGCCACCATCGTCTGTAGATTTGGCATCCCCAGAATATTGGTCAGTGACAACGGAACCCAGTTCGAAGGGTAGCAAGGTCAAAGAACTGTGTAAAAGTCTAAGAGACAAGCACTACTTCTCCTCGCCAGGACATCCCCAGGCCAACGGCCAAGTAAAGGTTACCAACCGGACGATCCTAGAATCCATCAAAAGAAAATTTGATGTAGCCAAAAGGAAAATGGGTTCCAAAGCTACCAGGAATACTGTGGGCATATCGAACAACTAAAAGAATCCCGAACGAATAGACACCCTTCGCCTTCGTACGGGTCGAAAGCTATGGTTTTGGTAGAACTCGAGGTGTCAATCTTTCGGACGGAGGAGTTCAGACCAGACGGTTAGACCTCCTCAACGAAAAACAGGATCTAGCATCTTCCAAGATAGCCGCCTACCAACAACAGATGGCACAATACTACAACAAGAAGGTCAAGCCACGCGAATTCAAGGTGGAGACTGGGTACTCAGGAAGACCCAGCAAAACACCAGAGAAGCTTCAACGAGAAATCTAAATCCGAATAGGAAGCACCTTACAGAGTTTCCAAAGTCAACAAAACGAGAACATACTGGCTGGAAGACGCTGACGGCAACGGGCTTAATCGACCATGGAATGTAGAACATCTAAAAAAATATTATCAATAAAATATTTTGGTCTTACCAAAATTTTCACTGTTATCCGTTACAACCCTCGACCAACCCGGCTATGACCAGACTCGAATATCACCCCAAAGCCTAATCCGCTTCGTGCGGATCACGACGGCGGAGGAAGTGGGAGTCTAGTCATCGCTGGTCCGCTGATGACAACTCGCCAAGGGATCATTGCTCTCAATACAGACAATGATTGCCGAACTTGCCATTTAAGCTCAGTCAGTTCACAACTGATGACAACAGCTTCTGATGCCCAAAGCCTAATCCGCTTCGCGTGGATCATGACGACAAAGGAAGTGGGAGTCTAGTCAACGCTGGTTCGCTGATGACGATGACTCGCAAAGGGATCATTGCTCTCAATACAGACAATGATTGCAAAACTTGCCAGGTAAGCTCAGTCTGTTCGTGACTGATGACGACACCTTCTGGTGCCCAAAGCCTAGTCCGCTTTGCTCGGATCACGACGGCAAAGAAGTGGGAGTCTAGTCACCGCTGGTCCGCTGATAACGACGACTCGCCAAGGGATCATTTCTCTCAATAGAAACAATGATCGCCAAAACTTGCCAGGTAAGCTCAGTCATTTCGCGAGTGATGACGACAGCTTCTGGTGCCCAAAGCTTAATCTGTTTCGCACGGATCACAACGGTGGAGGAAGTGAGAGTCTAGTCAGCGCTGGTCCACTAATGACAACGACTAGCCAAGGGATCATTGCTCTCAATACAAACAATGCTCGCCGAACTTGCCAGGTAAGCTTAGTCAGTTCGGGACTGATAACGATAGCTTCTGGTGCCCAAAGCCTGATCCGCTTCGCACGGATCACGATGGCGGAGGAAGTGCGAGTCTAGTCAGCGTTGGACCGTTGATGACGACTCTCCAAGGGATCATTGCTCTCAATACACACAATGATCACCGAACTTTCCAAGTAAGCTCAGTCAGTTCGCGACTGATGAAGACAGCTTCTGGTGCCCAAAGCCTAATCCACTTCGCACAGATCGCGGCGGCAAAAGAAGTGGGAGTCTAGTCAGTGTGGGTCGGCTGATAACGACGACTCGCCAAGGGATCATTGCTTTCAATACAGATAGTGATCGCTGAACTTGTCAGGTAAGCTCAGTCAGTTCGCGACTGATGACGACAGCTTCTGGTGCCCAAAGCCTAATCCATTTTGCGCGGATCACGACGGTGGAAAAAATTGAAAGCCTAGTCAGCGTTGGTTCGCTGATGACGACGACTCACCAAAGGATCATTGTTCTCAATCCAGACAATGATCATTGAACTTGCCAGGTAAGCTCAGTCAGTTCGCGACTGATGACGACAGCTTCTAGTACATGAGACATAATCCGCTCAATGCGGATCACAAAGGCCAAAAGGAATAAGAGCAAAAATCAGTGCTAGTCCGCTAACACTTAATGAGTCGTTACAGACGATGACTGAGAAAGCCTGGTCAACACCTGACTAGTAACGATTTCTGCTGGTTAAACCCTAACCTGTAACAGAACAACCTAAAGCAGCTACATATTTGAATGATGAAGACAAGCATTCCACATAGCGGTCAAAAACTCTATGGTCTACAAAGCAACTAAAGCAAACACGACAATACGGGACAAATACAACACTTTCATTCAAAAACATGTCTATATATTATCTGTCCAGGAGAGCACCCTTCCACGGGCTTCGGGATGCAACAAAATAGGACCATGTGACTCCAGGGCACGAGTAGCCATTCTGAGACCGCGATGACGCAAAACCTCAACACATGGTATAACTTTCTCCCCCGCTAAGTCAGCAAAGGGAGTCAGAGCGCCTAGCGAAAGGCCGGAATCCCCCAAGAGTGTCACCTGTGCAAACCGTGACATACTAGGGGAAGAGGTCGCCCTGACAAAAGTTTGCCTTTTCCTCGGGACAAAAATGGGAGGTACGTTCGTTTCCAATTCAGCGAGCCTAGAAGGACTAGGCAAGGCCAGGCCTCTCTTCCTCATGCAATGGGCAACCACCCCCTCAGTCGGTGAACCTGACATGGGTTTAGCACCATAAGAACATCGCAGTAGACGGCAACGTGAAACATTGCCTGGCATTATGACCTCTTCAACGGAAGTCAAAAGAAGCTTGAGGAACTCCCCTTCTATCAGCTTATCTTCCTCCCTGAGAGGCGGAATAATGAACCTCCCTGAAACGAAAGAACAATGTCAGAACTAGCATCACAAGAGAGACATATAGAAGTACGCATACCCCGATGACCGAGAGACTCACAAAGATCAATCTGGAAGTATTGAGACACCCTACGACCCCCAAGCTTGAAGTAACCAGAATCTGCCAATGCAAATAATCATACTTCTCCCATGACTCGGCGCTGCTCAATGCCAGTCACAGACAAGGAGGGCACTTCAACAAACAAATACCTCTGGAATCCAGCCGAGCCTCGGTCAGGTGATGGATCAACGACAAAGATAAACGAAGGCCAATGTCATGAGCCTTCAGAAGAATTGCGAGCAATATCTTGAACCTGCTCGGTGCCATTTGTGCGGGGGGCGTTCAAAAATGAGTAAAGAAACACCAGACATCATTTGGAGCTCGAAGTCAGAGCTCGAACTCGAACATGCCTCGGTGCAAACCTATGAATCCATGAGGAGGCACAATCGGACTTAAAACTCCAAACGCGGAAACAATTTGCAAATCTTCCGAAAGACAGTACAAACTACGAAGCTTGATCAACTCATTTTCGTCGACCAAACTACCTTCGAAGAAATTGATACAAGCAAGGGATAACGGGTCTTTGGAAAAAGATTTAACGTTGTCGCCCATTAGAAGTTGGAACAAATACTATGGTTCTAAAAGATAGCGCAAATAACAATGGAGAATTCCTCCTCAAGACAGTGAATATTTATAGGGAAGGCAAACTGCACTTTTCCTTGTTTAGCAGTCGCGTACCCATTAATGTCATGTGTTACTCAAGACGAACACTTCGAGTCCAATCATCATGACGGTACAGTTGTCTTTTCAAAGAGTCAGTGGACCGACTTAATGCCTCACTAACTCCAGGGGAGTAGCTGATGATACATAAAAACAATCACCACTCTAAGCCATACACGTGTCATGATGATCTCGAGGAAATTCGGGCCCCAGCATCAGCCCAACACTGAACAGGCCCAAGCGGTTCTAAGCCCGCTCAATTTAGTCCGCCGGGCAAACCCGAACTCTCATAGCACGCTATGCCCACACGTCTCACAGCTATTCTCAATACCCATAAGCCCTACTAAGGCAAGTATCTCGAGGACTAGCTTCGAACGGGCAACTACAGCTGCTCTCTGCTTCCAACCAAAAAGCAAATATCAAAGTACATTCCAAACAGGGAAATTCCTTCCACGGATTGCTCTTGGATTGGGAACTATCTCCCGTGTATCTAGGAACACAACTATAACAGTGAACTTCCCTCCTACAAAACGACTCCTAATTAAATAAGGATCTCCACGAATATCTTCTTCCTAAACTACGCCTACGATGGCCTGGTAGAACCTGGTCTCCTTGCACTATATATAAGACATGAGGTTGGTAAGCTAAGGTACGCTACAAATTCCCTGTTACAACATTACATTTTCCTCAGATCCATGTCTGACTTTAGCATTAGAGTGCCATCGGCCACCACAACGGTGGTCCGTGGCTCACGTGTGCTACTTGTGCAGTCAACAGGTCAGCAGGAACCAGGTCAAAGCAGTGAGCGCAAAATGATTGCATCACCTCCTGTGACGAATTGGATGATTTGCAGGATTTGATGTGTGAAACATTCGTTCCATTGGATTATGAATGTGACCTTTTGGTAGGTTAACGAAAGTTACACAAAGTGGACACATGATTAACGTTTATGCGATTAAATTTCATGCTTTGAATGTGCACGCTAAGCCTCATGAGTCAAAATGTCGGACAATACTTCATTTCTACCATGGTTTGGATGCTAGTCTTAGATCTTTTTTAGCTTTAGAAGAATTTGATACTTTTTTGTCTGTAAAAACATGGCTAAGCGAACAAAAGCTAAGCTTCACTTCAGGATCGGACAGAGTAGAAACCTCATGTGAATTTGGTTTTCCCTTCGACTACTTTTTCGCGGTGACCAAGTTCTTATATATCACTTAAGTGCTTTGGATGTGGCCAACTGGCCACGTTCGAAATAATTGTCCAAACGAAAAATGTGTTGTTAGCCGGGGAGGGTGATGTAATTGGGTAAATTTGATAGTTATTAATATGTTTGTTTTTGTTAATTGGGTCGGGTATTAAAGCGTGTATTAAATAATAGGGCATTAGCACATATTAGGGTTAGGTAGGTTGCTTGTCGGATAAGCTAACAAGCTTTATAAATAAGGTATGAGAATTTGTAAGTGGGGATTGATGAAATGCAATTTCAAGTTATTTGTTTATCTTTTAAATTAGGGCTTTTCTTAGCTTTAGTTTTAGGTTAGATTTCACTAATATCACTACGTCATCACCATTGCAAATTTGCACGCCAGGTCCCCACCACAACACCATTACACCACTAGCTCACACTTCCATTTCCATTATTACTATAATATTACCATGAAACCTTCCACCAGCAGCAACAACAACAATAACCGACACACATCAGCACCTTAATACCATCACCATGAAACCTGCCACCAGCAACAACAATAACTGGCACATATCACCACCTTAATACCATCACCACGATATCAAAAACCACCACTAACGGCATGATACCACCAATAAAAATGACAAAGAACACCAGCAACTTCACACACCACTGCCTCCACCAATAGAATTTTCATATCACACGATGATATTATCGTTGCCAATACACAAATGACACCAGTCCATACCATGACCACAACCACTATCATCCCACTACAAAATACCACCATTGTCGTCAACACAATACCGTTCTATTCCACAAGCACTTCAATTAACATTGTTTGCATTAATACAAATTTTCTCACCACTTTATTTAATTGGTAATTGATGCAATACAAAAATTGGCCAACATGTATCGAGGTAATGGAGTGAAAAAATCAAAAACACTAGTTTTATGAAAACGGCATGCTGAGAATTGGTTTCTCTCTTTGTTATTGAGTGTTGTTTCTTTTTGTGTACTTAATCCGGTATCAGTACTCAAATATGTGAACAAGGAATTAACTATCATTTGGGTAGCAAACTTATGTTGATGGAAAATGGCGCTCACCGATCAAATACATTCACGGATGCCTATTAAAAATCTTTGTTTATGTAGTAGAATATGTTCAAGGATACGTCAGTAAAGCATCAAGCAAGGCCCAATACAAAATAAAAGAGAACGCAGAGATGATTGTCACAAATCTTTAGTGGTTATCCCTAATGACGTATACAATACTTGAATTATCGATGTAGATGCTAAATAGTTGGTTCTCATCCTTCAGAGACTACGAGTATAATAGAAACATCCATCGACAAAGGGTTGTGTCAATTTTATTCTTAATTTATCATTAAGAAATTGTAAGACTCGTTACTAGAGAACAAGGGTGACTTTTTCCATTCTAAACATTCTTTCCCACTCAAAATACACAGCAACACACATGGTATTGAATCCATTCAACTTGTCCCACACATCAACCCCATGCCAAACCAAGGATTGATGTCATTTTAAACATTGGAGTTAGAAAATGAAGCACACCATAAACTAGCTTCACATGATGTTGATGGGTAGCAATCAAACCAATCTTGCCTTTCATTAATGTATGGTTTGAATGATCTTACTCCATAAACTATTTGGCTAGTTGGTGTACATCCACAAGTATCTTTCAATACATATATAGGCCATTCCTGAAGCACACTGAGGAAAAAAAGATGTTTGGCACAGATTTTAGCCTTGAGTAAGTTTTTATTGGTTTGTCTAATTAGGAGAAGTTCAACGTCAAGGATTGTTCCGTTGATATGCATGTCCTTGATTGACGAGAGTAACCACATTTGGCAAACACGCAAAACAATGAAAGGATATTCTCATGATTTTGAAGAGGTATCAAAGTATATGGAAATAAAGTGAGGCTAGGGAACCAGGTTTTGCAACCATGTTTTATAACCAGGATGATGTGGCATCATTAGAGGAAGTTTTTTACAACCTCGAGATACACATAAATACTTTGAGGAGTTCATCATTCTTTTAAGATCACGCCACGCCACCATGGTTACAAAAACATGATTTCCTAGCATTTTCGATGGAAATAATATGGTATTGCATGATCTGGGTCTGCTAACCTAATAATAATTAGTTTAATGAGTTGTCAAGCTTCTTGGTTGTTGTAATTATGAAACCCCAAATCGGGTTTCTAAACTAGTGCTTGTGCAACTAAAAATAAAATAAAAATCAGATTCTCTCTAAATATCTCCATCATGCCATTTCTTTAAAAGTTAATCAATAAAGTACCCCCCCCCCCCCCCCCCCCCTACTTTAGGTAATCAAAAAAAAAAAAAAACTATTGGAAATTTATTAGTAAAATAGAAGATGGTGAAACTTACCTTAGGAGCAAGCCTTTTGTTGTGGCCACACCAAGGGGCATAAAAGTCCACAAGGATGAAATCATGGGTTGCAATGGCCGACTCGAAGTTGAACTCGTCCAACTCCAGCACTTTTCCCTTTCCCTGTCACTTATCTGTTGTTGATGCTTCATCAGAATAAATCAGTTGTGTCAGCCATAAAAATAAGATTAAGAGGGCCTTTTTTTTAAGTGTTGAATGAACTATTTATTTTGCTTCTAAATGGGTTGTTGATTAGAAGTTGTAAAATTAAAAGGTGTTTATTTTTAGGTATTAAATGGAAACTGTTTGACAATTTTACCCTAATGAGCTCAATAAAATTATGGCATAAATATTGTGCTTAAAATCATACCCAATAATTATTCAAATCCTAGATAATATTACAATACCTTTCATTACAAGAATATCAAAATATGACCAATTACATTTTTTAACATTATCAAACCGAATTTATTATTAATATTTCGTTTGCAATACGATCCTAAATTAATCATATTTTAGAATCTTTAATAAGGTATTAACATACACATAAAGCATAAAAACTACATGCTACATAATGAAAACTTGAAAATATATATGAGAGGGAGAATTGGAGAAAATAAGAAAAACTAAAAATAATTAGAGAAAGAAAACAAAGATGAAGGAGAGAAACGAGATAAGTTTCTTACTGTTGAAGAGTCCTTGTAAAGGTAAGTAGAACAACAATGTTTGGTGAAAGGAATGAAGGTGTGCCGTAAAAATTTAGCCCTACTTGTTTTTAAGAAGATGGGGCAGCAATTGTCATTACAAAATTATTTTAAGATTACTATTGAAATAATTTTTGAGTCAACACTCAGTGCTAAGTGATCAGCACCCCCTGTTGCTTACTCCAATTAAAAGTTCAACTTCTTATCAGAACTAAAAACAAACACTCTAAACAAGGTGTCTCACTTCTTATTAAGACTTCTGACTTCATTCAAAAGCAAAAAACAAACACCCTCTAAGACCCCAAACACCACCAATACAATAAGTTTTTGTTGATGACGATGCATCATCATCATCCAAATTCTAATTCACTAACTCCTTTTTTAGAAAGATATTCATGAGTGCGTGCGAGGTCCAGTTTGGTATGTTGGGCACTCTCAAAAAGGCCAACCCTTTTCAATAACTTTTATGACCTCACCGTAGTCGAGATCAATTTACTTAAAATATACACTTAAATTCAATATTACAAACACTAAGGGGTTCAACTCCCAAGTCCCAACAACAAAACTAACTAGCTGAGAGGAGAGCTCAACTGTGGGTGGATATACTCCAACTAGTGATTCCATAAAAATCTCAAAAATATGAATAAAAAGAATTTGTAAGGGGCAAATAACTAGTTTTATACTATTTGAGAAGTCCTTAGAGTTAAACACGTTCTACTGCAGAGCCCAAAACTCTTTTGATTGTCTTGCCCTACCCATACCATTTTCTACCAGTGGTTTGGGCTGAAAGCTCCAATTAATTAAGCTTTGGGCTTTCTGTTGGAGCACAAATTATGGGTCATTCAACTTGACGTTGATATGTACTGCTGACTCATAAATAGGTGATTGAATCTGGGTTTGAGTCTGGTTAAATATATTTGAGTCATTCTGGATGCTACATCTGCCACGATTGAGTTCCTCATTGTGAATGCTTAGCCGTGACAGTAGGTTTTTCCATTCCCCATTCTGGCATTTTTATTCTTCCTTTCTGTTGGCTCTCTTCAAAATTCTACAAGTCTTGAATCTCCGCTGTGATACCATATAGAAATATTGAGGAAGAATTGAATTTCAATCATGTTGACACAACATACAAAAAAAGGTTCGAAAAAAAAATTAGTCATATTCTAGGCTAGTATCGAGGATGATTATTGATAAGATATCAAATTTGTCATCTGATCACAGTCATACACGTGGCATGGGCTAACCCTAACACGAGAAAAGCTTCAGCGTGGTCCCAAGCAGACTCATTCATAAACTATTGTTTAGCCCATAAGTCAGGTGCCCAAGTCATGCCAGCCAAAAAGGCATGAATCTTGAGGCTTGGCCTAGGACAATAAGGCTCGAACAAAAATATATGAGTTGTCATACGCTTGAGATCCACTCGCATAAATTAGCTCTTAACCTAATCAAGCATTGGGTCTTAAACAGAGCCAAATGTCGAAGACTCAGTCATGCACATGTAAGATTATGGGCGAGATCTCCTCCCTCCATGCCCTCGATATTAAAAATAGTTGCAGAGGGAACACTCACTACTTAAGGTGAGAAAAGGAAAGAAGAAAGGTATGCATACCATTTGCTAATTACAACTAGTCTTCATTCTTCCTTGCATTGTTACTTGACTTAAGCATCGGAGTGCCTTCAGCCACTACAACGGTGGTCCCTGGCTCGCCACTGCTCATTTTTGCAAGCTTGAATCGACAAGGACATATTTGGACACATCAGTTTGGTGTCGTTCGTTGAGAAAATCGACAAGTTTTCCTTGAACGAACATATAAAGTTTCTAACTAAGCAGAGCATCTAGAGCTGGTTACCAGCACCAGATCTCTAACACTCAACGATGATGTCGAGCTTGACAAAGCTCTGGCCGGGGAGGCCCAAACACAGGGCCAAATCAATCTGATCAAGGAAGCTAAGTAGCCACTGAGGCGCCCGAGGCTGACCCCGCATGAGTCAGATCCTGTTCCACTTGGATCACTTGGCACAGGTGGTAAAAAGGCTCACTCGATATTGACAACAACAATCTGAGACCGACCAAAATTCGGGGAGATCCCAGACCCGAGAGGACACATGGGAACACGTTCAGGAGGGAAAAAATCCATGTAGATGAGCAAAAACTTGCCTAAAGGGGAGCCTAGGAGGATATGAGGATGATGGGGACCATACCCCGAAGATAGACAGAGCCACGGCCAAGAACCCACTCCGACTAGGGATGGTCAATCTTGATGTCCTGAATTATCTCAATTTCCCTCCATTCTCGGAGGAGATCATGAGTGCCCCTCTTTCGAAGAAGTTTGTCCCCCCAAACCTCGAGTTCTATGATGGAACATCAGATCCGTCAGATCATTTGTGCCATTACCACCATGTGATGGCACTTAAAGAAAGTTAGAAGCCATCCTGTGTAGAACTTTTCCCACCTGCCTAAAAAAGGTTGCGCTAAATTGGTTCCACGGTCTCCAATCGAGATCTATAGATCCATTCCAGTTCTTGGCAAAGGCAATCATCACCGAGTTTTTTGGGAGCCAACGGATTTGGAAAGCGCCCAACTATATGTTGAACCTCAAGCATAAGCATGGCGAGACCCTTAGGGAATATGACACTAGCTTCAATAACGAGCTAACCTTGATCAACGGTTGTAGCGACGACACAGAAGTCACCGCTTTCACTTTCGACCTCCGAAAATGTTAGTTTTACAACTCCCTCACCTTAGAACCCCAGTGGATATGGCTGGTCTATTAAGAAGCACCCAAAAATACATCATCTTGGAAGAAATGTTGGCGGCCAAGAATTTCAATGGGGAAAGTGAGCCAAAACACTCCCCCAGAACCAAGGACAATGATGAAAGGGGAGATAGTTTCAAGCGAAAATGGAGAGAAAACCATAGCGGCTTGACCAAGCAAAGTTATACAAGGCCAGCAGCTCCAGTTACCCCTATTACACTCCATCGAAACTCAAAGGGGATCCCTCAAAACATGATAAAGACAAACATTGTTCTTATCACAAATAGATGGACCACGACACCAAAGACTGCAGGAGCCTCATAGATGAGATCTAGTACTAGATTCAGAGAAGACAACTGAAAGATTTCATCGGCCTTAGGGACATGCAGCCCCAAGGCGAAAGAATGGTACAAGAAACAGAAGACATGACTCCTAATGTCGTATGTGTCCTTCATGAGGCAAAAGAGGAGAGATAACACTCGAATCGTTTGCTAAAGAAATCGTACAAGAATTGTGAGTTAGGTTGCACTACCGAGATCAACTCATCTAGCACATAGGAGAATAAAGAAAAGTCCTAAGCTTAACGTTCACAGAACAGGACATGAAGGGAGTTCGCTTCCCCCAAAACGATGCCCTAGTATCTCAGTAGGGATAGCAAACTGGGAAGTAAGAAGATCGTTGGTAGACACGGGAAGTTCCATCAACATATTGTTCCTAGATGCATTCCTAAAAATGCAACTAACAAAAGAAAAGCTGACACTTTCAATCAAGCCATGTTCGACTTCAATGGAAAAAGCTGTTACCCGGTCAAAAAAATTGCATTGTCGGTAGTCGCAAGGCAGCTAGACCTACAGAGGATCCTGATGATGAAGTTCTCGATCATACACGCCCGCTTTGAATAAAAAGTAATCTTGGGCCTACATTGGTTACACCACATGGAGACGATAGTCTTCACCCAGCACCAGTGCCTCAAATAACTCTATGTGGCAAAGTAGGCACAATTATAGGAGATTAGACCATCACTCTAGAATGTCACTACACTACGACCAGGCAACCAAAACATAGAGCACAGCGAACTGAACAAAAGGATCTAGATGAGGAAACCCCGAATTCAGATAAAGAAGACGCACCTCTGCCTTCATACGTCGAACCTCCATCTAGCTCAAGAGGGAGGCCGGATGTTGGGCAGCTGGAAGAAGAAGCCATCACCAAATACTTGGATAGCCTAGCTAACACAAAAGCAGTCCAGATAGGCTTGAACCTTAATAAAATCACTGGCAGATCAACTGGCCGCTCTCTTAAAGGAGAAGTAGGATGTATTCGCCTAGGCAGTAAAAGACATGGTGGGGATCAACCCCTCGGTAATCATGCATTGACAGCAATCAATCTTGAATTGAAGCCTGTTAGGCAGAAAATGAGGCTAGTCTTGGTAAAAAAGACTTATGAACGCCGACATGATACGGGAGTCTCACTGTACAGAATGGCTGGCAAACACGGTCCTAATAAAAAATAAAAATGAGAAGTGGAGGGCATGCATGGACTACACGGTCCTTAAGAAAGCCTACCCAAAAGATAACTTTCCACTACCTTGAATAGATCAGATCGTAGACGCGAAGTTCGGACAAAAACTACTCAGCTTCATGGATGCATATTCTGGCTACAATCAAATTAGCATTCACCCACTAGATCAGGAAAAAACCTTCTTCATAATGGATAGGGGTTCATATTGCTACTGCGTAATGTCATTTGGATTAAAAAATACAGAGGCAACATACTAACGGCTGGTAAACTGAATGTTTAAATGACAAATTGGAAAGATTATGGAAGTCTACATCGACGACATGCCCGTGAAAAGCCTACATAGTCCCGATCACTAAGTGGACCTCTAAGGAGCGTTCTCCCAACTCCAGAAGTACATAATGAAACTCAACCCACAAAATTTCACCTTTAGGGTACAATCAGGGAAATTACTAGGGTACATAGTCCACTGAAGGGGAATAGAAGTTGATCCAAAGCAGATGTAGGCTTTTCTCGACATGAGACCACCCGCAAACATCAAAGAGGTTCAGAGCTTGATTGGGATGGTGGCAACCCTGAATAGGTTCATCTCCAAATCCTCAAACAGATGCCTTCCTTTCTTCAAGATCCTGAAGGGGAACAAGGAATATCAATGGGGAGAACGGTGTGAACAGGCCTTCCAAGATTTGAAGGCGTACATGGAAAGCACTGAGCTACTCTCGAAACCTACTCCAGATGAGACGCTCTACATATACCTCTTTGTGTCAGAACATGCTGTTAGATCAGCTCTGAGGGAAGAGAAAGGGAAACAAAAGCTCGTCTAGTACATGAGCAAAATGTTCCATGGGGCAGAAGCTAACTACCCTAACCTGGAAAAACTGGTGATGTAGTCGATTCTTGTTCTCTTTCTTTGTGGCTTACCTAGACCTGCGCAGGAAGTAAACGTGAGCCAAGGACCACCGTGTGGCGGCCGATGGTACTCCAATGCTTAAGTTAGATAAGGCTTAGGAGAGACTTAAAACTATAAACTGGAATTATTTAGCGTACATCTAGTTCATCGACCTTATCTCCCTTTTATGGTGTAGGAGTCCTTTTTCAGCTAGGCCTTTGGTGGCGTTAGTTGAGGGAAAGAGATCTTATTGTGGAGATCATTTCCTAATTGGGAGTTGTCCATGTGGGATAGTTCCCCTACATGACCCTAGACCTGCATGAGAGGTTTCCTTTTCTAAGTGTTGTCCATGCAAGAAAGTTTCCTTGCCCGACTTATACTCTAATATATGTTTTCTAGTTGGATCCAATGTGTTGCTGGCATGCCTGTCTTGGGTAAATCTCTCAGATACTTGCCTTAGAGGTCTTATGAGTATTGAGCCTGACCGCGTGACGTGTGGACTTAATGGCTCAATGCAACTCGGATCTGATTGTCTAGATCCTGCCAATAATGGGCTTAGTGTTGTTTGGGCCTCGCAAGATTGAGCATGTAATCAAGCCTGCTTTGTTCTGTTGACGAGATTATCATGACACGTGTGCGGTGCTGATCAGTGGACGGTTTGATATATCATCGACTACTCCTCCGAGTTAGTGGGTCGTCTTATCGGTCCACCAGGTCATTTCATGAAGTTACTTTGCAATCATGATGATTGAATCTGAGTTGTTTCCTCGAGCGGCGAATTGCATTAGTTGAGTGTGAGCCAGCTTGAAAGCAAGAAAGGCGGGAGTTCAATTTTCTATAGATCTCCTGCCTGTGGAGTATAGCTCCTTTACTTTTTTGATCTCAGAGATTCTTTTTTGCCGTATTGTCTTTCGTACTTTTGACTTTGCTTAACCTTCATATTCGAAAGCTTGTATTGTCATTCATGGCGAGCTGGAATTAGCTTCCTAATGAACTGTTCACTAAGGGCCATAAGTGTTTTTAGGAGAGGTTGCTCTCTGAATCTGATCTAGAAGTCCTCTGTAAGACATAAGGGTTCCGGGTGATCTGGTGCTTTGCACTTTGGGCGTCGATCTGACGCCATGGTACCCTCCTGAGGGGTTTATCTGTATTCACCAAGGTATGCTTCAATTGGGTGTCCACTTTCCCGTTATCAAGGATATCTGGGAGTTCCTGGCGTACCTCAGTATTGCACCCGCTCAACTTGTGCCAAACGGGTATAGGACTTTGATTGCCATTCTAATCAGGGCTAAGAACGCAGGTGTCTGAGTGTCTTCGAGGGCGATGCAATTGCTCACTTATCCTCGGATAAATGAGCATGTTGTGTGTGTACTAATGTGACCAGGCTGCTTTGGCAAACTACCTGATGATTTTAAATCATAGCAGAAGTTCTGTTTCAGGGCTCCTGCAGACTCAACATACTTTGTGTTTGCTAGTCGTCCGATCGAGCGTGAATTTAGACCACTGAGTAAGTTGACTCCTCCGGTCTTGCTTGCTTTAACTGCAAACTAGATTGACCTGTTGTAGATTTTGCAGGGAGATTTTCAACTTCGCCTCTTTAAGCTGAAGATAAATTAACTTTGGATGCGTTCAGTGAAATGCCTCGTCTAAAGGTAGAGGATATCGTAAAGCCTTCTAGTACTGAGCACAGCGGACTGTGGGCTCATTGGCACATGGCTGCCACTCTTTTTGGGTAAAGAAGCCAAAGCCCGAAGGTGCGCCTATTTCGTGAAAGATGAAGTTTCCCAAGATCAAGGTTCCAAGCCCTTCAACGAGGGTAGAAATAGATTAGGCACTTCCTTCTCTTGTGCATCCAAAGAGGTCTCGTGCTTTGTCTATGTCCGTTCGCAGACGTCTAGCCTCATCTGAATAACGTGATGCTATCGGGCAAAAGCCCGATGAGACTGTTATTTCTAAGGGGCGTGATGCTCAAGTTGTGGCCCATGTCTCTCTTCCTGACTTGGAAAAGGAGTATCTGCAAATGGTTGGTGAGGAGGATATGACCAAGCAAAACACAAAACAGTCGGAGTTTCTTAATAAAATGTTGTTGCAGGCAGGCATGGAAGCTTCGAATGGTCGTCCTTTTTCAATAAAGGACTTTGAGATCCGTCTTTCTATGGATCCTGGACCTGTCAAATAGTCGTCTGATCATCTGTTTCATGGTGAAGGGTCCCCTTCTTGTCGCCCATACTATGATCCATCTCGTTCATGTCTCCATATTCAACTAACGACAGGTCCAAGGAATAATTTGCTATCCTTTTCTCCGTCAACTGATATTGAATTGGCGCGTGAAAGAGAGCTGATTGTTGCGGGCAAAGGGAAAGTTCTTGATGATGGCCCTGGTGCAGTGAAAACATCTAAGGGCGGCGTTGGGGTGACTCCGGTTCCGAATGATCATGAGTAACCAAGCTTGGCATCAAAAGGTTGACATCACTTACGTTGCAAGGAAGCATATCAGCAGGTGGAATGACTGGTTGACGAAGTGCGCTCCGGAGCCAGTGGGATAAATGCTAGGAGGGCATTTAGATAAAGCGCATAAACATCTTATGTTGGGGATGGCATAACTGAATCAAGTGGCTGCATCTAGAATTGAAGTCGGGGCCGCTCGTGCGAGAGTGTATATCATGGAGCGGGTATTTGCAAACTTGCAGAAGTCATACTCTGACGCTCTCCAAGATATTGAGTTGTTGAGTAAGCAACTTGAAGCTTTATCAGATACTGGAGCGGAGTCCATGTCCATTAGGTCATAGGCTCAAAAGGCTCATTTGGAGGCGCTTGAGTCCGACTTGGCGGGGGCAGCGTTCGCGAGGGATCGGTTTGAGAAAGAATTGAACCTTGTCTGTCGTGACTTGCAGTTTGCATGTGAGACTGTGGCTGGAGTGCAGGCTGAACTGCAGGCTTTGCATGATGAGGGGGTCAAAAAGGAGTCCAAATGGATTGTCTGATGTCAGCAGTTGGAGGCCGACGTTGAGTTCAATGCCAAAAGTGTGCGGACCACTATAGAGTAGTTCCTTCTAGTGCAGAGTGAGTTGAATATCATCAATGAAAAGTTGGGCGCTGAGCGGTCCAAGGCTAAAATGTTGTTGGGCGAGCTGGAGCTCGTTGAATCAAAGGGGCGCGAGGAAAAGCTTCTCCATGCTTGAGGCGCGTTTGAATTCAGTTATTTGTGCATGAAAGGTTGGAGCTATTGAATCTGATGAAAAAGAAGCATCCCGATTGGGATCTCTCCTATTATAAAGAGATTGCATATGCAGTGTTTGAAGTGACCTCCGATTCGTCTGAAAAATAAGGTGGACCTAATAAGGGGGGTCAAGAATCAGCACCTACAGATGTGTCTCCTGCTTCGTCCCCTGCTAAATCTAGTTTTGTTGTATCTGACTCTCCTCTAGATGAGTGGTGAATTTTGTATTTTCTTTCCAGTTTGTAAATGAATAGTACTTTGCACTTGTCTGTCTTCATTTGTTTTTCTTGTAGCATTTACATGCTCATTCTTATTTCAGAATTACTTGTCAGACGAGAAGCTCTGTTAGGCTATGAAGGTTTATGATTGATCCATTGTTGAGAGCTCTGACTTCTTGTGCTGCAATGTTTGTGTTGTTCTGGTCAGACTCCTTTTTAGAAATTGGGGAGTGTAATACACCCTCTATCTGGCAGTTTAGTTGTCTGTTGGACCAGTAGTTGTTGTTGTTATAAGCGTATTTGTCAGACTGTGGTCCCAGCGCTAGCACCCTTGTAGATTATCGGACAGTAGTCCTTGCGAGTCGTCTGTGTTGATTTTTCAGAACTCTGACTGGACTTTTGACTCGTCTTTATTTGTTATTCGTAAAATAGGTTTAATTGGACCGGGGGTTGTTGTCGCCAGTTATGACTGACTAAACCGGGGTCAGGTTTCGGCGACCAAGATGGTCCCTGGTAAGCCATCTTGATCAAGTGTCAAGGGCACTGACGAGACTCCCACTTTCAAAACCATCTTGATCCGTTCGTAGCGGACAAGGAAGTGGAGCGAGCCAGCAGTTGTCATCGTTAGTCGTTCTGACTAAACTTTGGCAGGGGTTCGGCGATCATTGTGTGTAGTTAGCCAATGATCCCTGGCAAGCCATCTTTACCAGGCTACATGAGCATTGACTAAGCTCCCACTTCTAGGCTGTCAAAATCCGCGCGCAACTAACTAGGCTTCGAGCAGACCAAAACCATCATCATAAGCGGCCACTGACTAAGCTTTGGTTGGGGTTCGGCGATCACTGTTTGCATACGAGTAGTGACCCCTAGCAAGCCATCTTAATCAGGTGTCGAGAACGCTGACTAGACTCCCACTTTCTAGGTCGTCGGAATCCGTTATTTGAGTACTAGGCTTCGAGCAGACCAGAAGCTATCGTCGTCAGTCGTCACTGACTAAGCTTTGGTTGGGTTCATTCTCTTTTTTCCATGTTTGGACAGTGAGCCCTGGCAAGCCATCTCGATTAAGCATCAGAGCACTAACTAAGTTGTTACTCTCTAACCCGTTGACATCCGTTTAATTTCCCTAACAAGAAACTATTCTCATAGGTCGAAACTGACTAAGCTTTGATTAGGTTTGAAACCATTATCTATAGTTGGACAATGGTCCCTACCAAGCCATCATGGTCAAGTATTACAAATACTGACTAAGCTCCCACTTTCTAACCCATCGTCGCCCGCTTCTGGCGGGCTAGGTCCTAGAACAGACCAGAAGCTGTTGTAATCAATCGGAGCTGACTAAGCTTTGGTCAAAATAAGATTTTGGGCGAGTAAGTCTGGCTTGGGTGTTCTAACTTACTGAGCTCGCATGCAAGATTCTAGGCGTGTAAGTCTGACTTAGGTGTCCTGACTTACTTAACTCGCCTGTAAGATTCTGGGCATGTAAGTCTGACTTGGGTGTCCTGACTTACTTAACTCACCTGTAAGCCTGACTTGGGCGTGTAAGCCTGACTTGGGTGTCCTGACTTACATAACTCGCCTGGCGGTCTGATTCCAGCATCGGATCGATTGATCAAACTAATAATAAATTGACCGGTTTTAATGAACAGCAGCGGAATAATAGCGGAGTTGATGCCTTGGGTTTAATGATGACACTCTGTAGGAGCGCTCCTTATTCTGTGGGCGCTCAGGGCCTTTACTGTTTGTTCTTTTAAGTGTGCTAGGCAGGATCTAGCAGAGCATGAGTTTGTGCCCATTAGTTGAGGGACCCAATTAGAAAAAAAAAATTGTGGATCAGCGTGTCAGGGATACGGCGCATTCTGCAAGACAGTTTAGTATCGATTACTAGCCCAGGTTAATGGGGTTGTTTGCAGGGTCATTAATTCAAAAGATGTGGACTTGTACAGTAACAATTGGAACCTCCGTTTTCCCGATTTTGCGTACGGCATTTAATGCTAAAGTAACTACTTGTTAACGCCTCTTCGTGAACCATTTCACCTATATATGGACTGGCTATTCTACGTTCAAGCACTGCAATGAGAATAGTATAGCATGTTAATCAAATGCATCTTCCAGAGAGTTTTCTTTGGGTTTTCAAAAGGCTGAAGGAAGATTTCCCTCACTGAAGTCTTCGAATGTTCTGACATTTGCGTTGATGTGTCTTGATAAGACTTGCTATTATGCGGTGCCGCCAGATCTGGGTGGGCATCTGATTGATCGCATAAGATCTTGCAATATCTTCTTACGTTGCGAATAAGAGTTACGGACTTCCTCTCGGGGGTCAGGTCTGTCTTCCATCCTCTGGTGCTCAAGCACTCTTTCATCCGTTTACTGTTGTCGAGGGATGTTCCTCGCAACTAGTTTATGGTGGATGGGAGCGTTGGAGGTCGAGACTCTCATTTTCAGGGTGGTATACATGTGTCACCCCAAGCACTACACACATTTGAGAGGCATCCCCATTTGGTAGCATTGTGAAACCTCGACGATCCCGTTGTTTCGGGACATTTTCGTCAACTTTCTATCACTTCCTTGTGTTCCTCTTAATGAGGAAGACTGGCGGAACAAAGAATTGAGGGAGTACTCACAACCCTCTTCATGTACTTTGTTTGCCTAATTCGAATCATCTTTCTAGGGTGATTTGATGGAGCAATGAATTGAGTACGCTCTTTCGTCTTCTGTCGCAGACGTTTTACTTTAAGCACCTTCTCTTCTGGAGGCAGATTACCAGATTAGAGTCTCAACCCTTGTTTCAGTGATAGATGCTTGCATCAGACTTAGATACTTGTAGTGCATAAATTGATGTACTAGTTGGTCGGCAAGCTTTGTAATAACTCTCATTGCAATCAATAAAATATGTTTTATTTCTGAAATGTGTCTTGTATGAACAACTCTTTTCAACTGAGATTGAAAACTGAAAACAAGAAACGAAATCAAAGTAACAAATAATTTAACTCTGAGCGGAGACTGAGCTAATCTGACCCTGAAGAAGGCACAAATGGTCCTGGCTCGGATTGCGTGGCCCTCTAACGAAGTTTATTTTTTAAAAAGCTAACGAAGTTACTGCATAGTGGATTTCATGCAGGTGGGCAGTTTATTTTTACCCCCTGATTATGTCTGTAACATTACAGATTTTACAAACAAAACAGGTCATCTGTCAGCATTCGTCCAGATTTACCTCTTGTCACTAAAACAAGTATATCTTTCGGCACAAAATTCAGATTGTGATACCGTAAAATCCTTTAGAAACTAGACTCCAACAGTAAAATTTTGATATAGAGCATAATACAGCACACCCTAAATAACCCAATCAAAACCATCATAGAAAAGCTGCACAGAATCAAGACGGATAGAATACAAACAAGTTTTAGCACATAATTGAAAAATGTTTCCAACCTTGATTTCTCAAACTCCACTTCATCCCAAATATAATTTCCAAGCTTATTAGGTATAAAAAAAAATCCATATCACTTACAAAAAAATTTCCAATGAAAAGAGAATGGAGGAAAACTCACTAATTTCTACCAAAACTTTATAAACATGAATTTCTAAAATTCAATCAGTGACATTTGTTTCTACCTCGAGTGAGATCTAACCGTTGGATGAACTCCTGCCACATGGTATGTTTCTCATACGTGTGTTATGAATATACTGATTTAATTTGAAGGTATTCTGAGCTCTAGAAGGTCTTGGTCCAATGAAAATACAAAGACTGCGCAAAGCTGTATTTATTACGGGATTTAAATAAAAACCTAGTTGTATGTTTTCTCTTTTAACTCAACCAATTCCTACGAAAATACAATAAAATTTTCATATTTCAAATTTATATTTGTATTAAACCCTACTCTTTTCAAATGATTAGTCTAAAAAAGTAAAAGAGAACGAAGAAGATTCACCGGTGTTAAGCATTATTTTTCTTCTCCTTCTTCTTGTTTCACCTCTTTCCCCTAATTCCTTACGAAAGTTCCTCCCATTATTTTATGTGTATAAAAGAAAAGAATGAGGCTAGGTTTTTCCAACTCTTTTATAAAGCTCTAATTAGGGTTTCCTAATTTTATTTTTTTGTTAAATGTACACACACTTTTTACTCATTTAACCACTAACAATAAAACAAGTTTTACACATTATGAAATTATAATAAATTACAAATTTATAAGTAAATATTATTTATATTTGTGTAATTAGGCAGGTATTACAATATACATACCTCAAAAGAATCTCGTCCCGATATTCGAAGTGTAAGAAAGCAATGTGAATTTTTAAAAAAAATTCAAATTGGCAAAAGAAATAAGATTTTTTTTTTAAATATACATTTTCAGATTAGAAGTTATTCAAATCCTATACTTATAGAAAAAATTTCACATCATACAAAGTCATACATCAAATATGCATAGATACGAGGTTGTTACCTGCGTATATATAATATTTTAATTAGAATACAAAAATAATAAATTGAAACACTTTATATACAAACATATTTACAAGGACACTGAAAAAGTATGGGTATTACAATATATACAACTCAAAAGAATCTCGTCCCAAGATTCAGTACTTAATTCTACAATAAACAAACTACCTTCCGAATGAAACAACACTAGAGTCCAAATAATAAATCACTCAAAAAATAAATTTTCTACTGACCTTCCTTAAGAAACAAAGCACACATCACATAGACAAACAAATAGCTCATGCATATGCCCATAACTTCATGAAGACAATCACATAAAATATATATTATAAATATTCAGTAAGTATAAAAATTACGGGGTGCTACAATATATACAACTCAAAAGGAATCTCACCCCGAGATTTGTTGAAAGGGCTAACTAAACGCTCCGAACACAAAACCACTAAATGAATATCTAAACGGAATAATGTCACCCACTACTGACATTAAAAATAAGGTATGATTAGCCCCGTACACACAAGTCAAAGGAATCTCATCACTAGATTCACTAAGAAAATGAAACAATACTAAAAGTTCAAGGTTCACCCTTGTCACTTTATCTCTAGACATTTCACTACTATTCTCCCATATCCACATTTCGAGGATCACCTAGACTCTACCCCAGCCTGGGCTAACCAAATGCTCTGATACCAAACTATCACGCCACGATTTTTGAGAAAACGAAAATTCTTTTAGCCACGAAGGATAGGATCATCCGCTTCCCCAAAACTCGAGATGTGAAAATTTAACAACAGAAACATTAAATAAAATTAACATAGACAAAAATTCTAACCGGTTAACTCTTTGAAGATGAATGCTCCATAAAAATAAACCGCAAAAGATGCCACCCCAAAACTCTATAACCTGATAAAGGCCAAATGGCTACGTTCCAATAAGAACGTACCCAAGAAGCAAAACTCACTTGGGTCAGCGAGGTAGCTGGTATGAGTAATCTCCATCCTTATAAAATAAAATAATTTACATGATTTAACATGAAAATTTCATAAACAAGAAAATAACACTCAAAATCTTGTAGTTCCTCAACGGGGTAAACTTTACATACTAGTCAGTTTTATCATGCTTAAAATATAAATTTATTTTACCAACACTTACAAAGTAAAGGTTTAACATGGTAAATCCGATCTGCAAAAATTGTTAGTAGACCTACCATCCTACACGAAACGGTTAGAAACAAACGGATAAAATGTCTAAGTTATCAATCCTCATAAATGCAATTTATTTTCAAACAACGATACAAATCAAAGTCATATTAGACTATTATTAAAATATCAGCAAAACGCATTTTCTACCTTTAGGAAGACATATAGTTCTCATTCAATGGTCAAATGGGCATTTAGTTTTTTCCTTTAAGGCAAATACATTTTACCTTAAGGAAGACATGTAGTTCTCATTCTAAGGTCGAATGAGCATTTAGTTTCTTCCATTAAGGCAATCATGCACATACACAAAAATCTCGCTTCTTTTCCACAATCGCACTACCCTCCTTGTGCCGAACACACCTCACCCAAGTGTGTCTCCCTTGCCTTAGAAACCACTCGGAGCGTACATGTCCCAAGTGGGGTGCCACATCGAGGAACATGTCATCTCACCCGAAGTTCAATCCATGGAAATCATTTCCTGAATATTACACGTACTACCAAACTCACATGGAACGGCGTACCCGATATGCAAACAAGTCTGCATACCAAAATTATATCAGTAGTATACAAGCAAGTTTGTATATTAAAATAATTTCTTCTTTTTTTCACATTTTTTTTTCGGAGCTGTGGAAAAGAGCATAAAAATCAACTAAAACTTAAAACTCTTTTATGGTGACACTTTGTCAAGCATAAATAAATCAACTACAATATTAACTCATTCTTTTGGGAAAATTAGCATTTTTCATAAATAAATTTTCCATAACACAACAGGGATCAAACCCAATCAATACGAGGATACTTCTTAGCAAGTCAATTTGCATAACAATCCAAACTACACAATCAGTACTAGTGCCATAATCTTTATTAGTCACAATCAGTACTAGTGCCATAATATTTATTACTCATTGCCTCCATTCGTGTATATGTAAAGAAAAATAATTCAAACAATATACAAAGAGTGTGGACAATCTGGACATGAGTAATAACACATTCAACCCAAACTGCACAATTCATTCTACATGATGCCACATGCTAACAAGACAACAATACCAATTCTGAACCAACACAAAATCATTATATATTTCCTATACCAAAAGTATTGTATCCTTACATATTTAGTGTACTTGAAGAAAACAAACATCAAGTCTTCGACATTCTTCTACACACATCACCACTCCATGGAAATAAATCAAACAAAACAATTCATTCATAGAACAATCGAAGTCATTCACTCCACTACCCATTGCACATCCAATGAAGCGTTGGGGAAGATGATTGCTGCAACAATTCAAATCACACACTCCAAAACATTCAACTACAGTTTCACTACCCAGCCAGAACCTAGTCAAACCCTCTCCAAGCCTTCCGACTTCCTAATCAATTTAAACAGCCCCCAACTCAGTTGTAACTATCCTAGTTTTATTTGCCTAACAGTCGGGTAAATAACCCTCCAAATAATACTGAAATGAACAAATTGTCCTAACTATACAGCTTAACAAGTCATCACTCAAATGTACATAATTCTCACATTAGAAATTCAAATTGACTATCGTTAAGGGCTATAGAAAGTAAAAACAAAGAGGTTTCCAACCATATATAGCATACCCCCTGATTATGTCTGTAACATTACAAATTTTACAAACAAAACAGGTCATATGTCAGCATTCGTCCAGATTTACCTCGTGTCAATAAAACAAGTATATCTTTCCTCACAAAATTCAGATTGTGATACCGTAAAATCTTTAGAAACTAGACTCCAACAGGAAAATTTTGATATATAGCATGATAAAGTACACCCTAAATAACCCAATCAAAACCAGCATAGAAAAACTGTACTGAATCAAGAATGATAAAATACACAAACAAGTTTTAGCTCATAATTGAAAAATGTTTCCGACCTTGATTTCTCAAACTCCACTTCATCCCAAATATAATTTTCAAACTTATTAGGTATAAAAAAAAAATCCATATCACTTACAAAAAAATTTCCAAGCAAAAATATATGAAAAGAGAATGGAGGAAAACTCACTAATTTCTACCAAAACTTTTATATACATGAATTTCTAAAATTCAATCAATGAAAATTGTTTCTGCCTCGAGTGAGATCTAACCGTTGGATGAACTCCTAACCAACGGTATCTTTTTCATACGTGTGTTATGAATCTACGGATTTAATTGAAGGTATTCAGACCAATAGAAGGTCTCGATCCAATGGCAATACTAATACTGCACAAAGTTATATTTATTACGGGATTTAAATAAAAACCTAGTTGTAGGTTTTCTCTTTTAACTCAACCAATTCCTACGAAAATACAATAAAATTTTCATATTTCAGATTTATATTTGTATTAAATCCTAACCTTAATCAATTGATTAACCTAAAAAAGTAAAAGAGAATGAAGAAGACTCGCCGGTGTTAAGCATTATTTTTTTTCTTCTTCTTCTTCTTGTTTCACCTCTATCCCCTAATTCTTTATACAAGTTCCACCCATTATTTTGTGTGTGTAAAAGAAAAGAATGAGGCAAGGTTTTTTCAGCTATTTTATAAAGGTCTAATTAACGTTTCCTAATTTTATTTTTTTGTTAAATGTACACACACATTCTACTCATTTAACCACTAACAATAAAACAAGTTTTACACATTATAATACATTACAAATTTATAAGTAAATACTATTCATATATGTGTAATTAGGCAGGTATTACAATATACACACCTCAAAAGAATCTCGTCTCGAGATTCGAAAGGTAAGAAAGCAATGTGAATTTTAAAAAAATACAAATTGGCAAAAGAAATAAGATTTTTAAATATATATATACATTTTCAAATTAGAAGTTATTCAAATCCTATACTTATAGAAAAAATTTCACATCATACAAAGTCATACATTAAACATGCATAGATACGAGGTTGTTACTTGCATATTTATAATATTTTAATTAGAATACAAAAAAAATAAATTGAAACACTTTATGTACAAACATATTTATAAGGACAATGAAAAAGTACGGGTATTACAATATATACAACTCAAAAGAATCTCGTCCCAAAATTCGGTAAAGGAGGGTAAGTAGGTAATTAATTCTACAATAAACAAACTACCTTACGAATGAAACAACACTAGAATCAAAATAATAAACCATTCCAAAAAAAAAATTTCTACTAACCTTCCTTAAGAAACAAAGAACATATCACATAGACAAACAAATAGCTCATGCATATGCCCATAACTTCATGAAGACAATCACATAAAATATATATTATAAATATTCAGTAAGTATAAAAATTATGGGGTGCTACAATATATACAACTCAAAAGGAATCTCTTCCCGAGATTTGCTAAAAGGGCTAACTAAACGCTCCGGACACAAAACCACTAAATGAAAATCTAAACGGAATAATGTCACCCACTACTCACATTAAAAATAAGGTATGATTAGCCCCGTACACACAAGTCAAAGGAATCTCATCACTAGATTTATGAAGAAAATGAAACAAAAATAAAAGTTCAAGGTTCACCCTTGTCACTTTATCTCTAAACATTTACACTGCTATTCTCCCATATCCACATTCTGATGATCACCTAAACTCTACCCCAGCCTAGGCTAACCAAATGCTCTGATACCTAACTGTCACGCCCCAATTTTTTAGGAAACAAAAATCATTTTATCCACATTGGATTAGGATCATCCGCTTCCCCAAAACTCGAGACGTGAAAATTTAACAACAAGACATTAAATAAATTTAACGTAGACAAAAATTCTAACCTGGTAACTCTTTGAAGATGATCGTGCCATCAAATTAAACCGCAAAAGATACCGCTCCAAAACTCTATAACCTGATAAAGGCCAAATGGCTACATTCCAATAAGAACGTACCCAAGAAGCAAAAATTTACTTGGGCAGCGAGGTAGCTGGTATGAGTAATCTTCATCCTTGTAAATAAAATAAGTTACATGATTTAACATTAAATTTCATAAACAACCAAATGACACTCAAGGACTTGTAGTTCCTCAACGAGGCAAACATTTCTTACTAATAAATTTTTATCATGCTTAAAATATACATTTATTTTACCAACACTCATAAAGTAAAGGTCGAACATGGTAAATTTGTCCTGCAAAAATGTTAGTAGACTTACCATCCTGCACGAACCGGCGGTTTTGAAACTAACGGATAAAATTTCTAAGTTATCAATCCTCATAAATACAATTTATTTTCAGATCATAGTCATAATTACCATTATTTAAATATCAACAAAATACATTTTACCTTAAGGAAGACGTGTAGTTCTCAGAATGAGCATTTAGTTTCTTCCATTAAGGCAATCATGCACATATACAAAAATATTGTTTCTTTTCCACAATCGCACTACCCTCCTTGTGCCGAGCACACTTCACCCAATTGTGCATCCCTTGCCTTCGAAACCACTCAGAGCATACATGTTCCAAGTGGGATGTCACATCGACGAACATGTCATCTCACTTGAAGTTATATCCATGGCAAACATTTCCTAAATACTACACGTACTACTGAACTCACATGGAATGGCATACCCGATATGCAAGCAAGTCTGCATACCAAAATTATATCACACGTATACAAGCAAGTCTGTATACTAAAATAATTTCTTCTTTTTTTCACATTTTTTTCGGGGTTGTGGAAAAGAGCATAAAAAATCAACTAAAACTCAAAACTCTTTTATGGTGACACTTTTTCAACCATAAATAAATCAACCACAATATTAACCCATTCTTTTGGGAAAACTAGTATCTTTCATAAATAAATTTTCCATAACACAACAGGGACCAAACCTAATCAATACGAGGATACTTCTTAGCAAGTCAATTTGCATAACAATCCAAACTACACAATCAGTACTAGTGTCATAATCTTTAGTAGTCATTGCCTCCATTCGTGTATATGTAAAGAAAAATAATTCAGACAATATACAAAGAGTGTCGACAATCTGGACATGAGTAATAACACATTCAATCCAAACTACACAATTCATTCTACATGATGCCACAGGCTAACAAGACAACAATACCAATTCTAAACCAACACAAAATCATTATATATTTTCGATACCAAAGTATTGAATCACTACATATTTAGTGTACTTGAAGAAAACAAACATCAAGTCCTCAACATTCTTCTACACACATCACCACTAAAAGGAAATAAATCAAACAAAACAATTCATTCAAAGAACAATCGAAGTCCTTAACTCCACTACCCATTCCACATCCAAGGAAGCGTTGGGGAAAATGATTGCTGCAACAATTCAAATCACACACTCCGAAACATTCAACTACTATTTCACTACCCAACCAGAACCTAGTCAAACTCTCTCCAAGCCTTCCGACGTCCTAATCAATTTAAACAGCCCCCAACTCAATTGTAACTATCCTAGTTTTATTCGCCAAACAGTCGGGTAAATAACCCTCCAAACAATACTAAATTGAACAAGCTGTCCTAACTAGACAACTTGACAAGTCATCATTCAAATGTACATAATTCTCACATTAGAACTCCAAATTGACTACCGTTAAGGGCTATAGAAAGTAGACACAAAGAGGTTTCCAACCATATATAGCATACCCCCTGATTATCTCTGTAACATTACATATTTTACAAACAAAACAGGTTATCTGTCAGCATTCGTCCAGATTTACCTCTTGTCACAAAAACAAGTATATCTTTCCGCACAAAATTCAGATTGTGATACCGTAAAATCCTTTAGAAACTAGACTCCAACAGAAAAATTTTGATATATGGCATTATACAGTACACCTGAAAGGACCCAATCAAAATTAGCATAGAAAAACTGCACTGAATCAAGACTAATAGAATACACAAACAAGTTTTAGCTCATAATTGAAAAATGTTTCCGACCTTGATTTCTCAAACTCCACTTCATCCCAAATATAATTTTCAAGCTTATTAGGTATAAAAAAGAATCCATATCACTTACAAAAAAATTTCCAAGCAAAAATATATGAAAAGGGAATGGAGGAAAACTCACAAATTTCTACCAAAACTTTTATATACATGAATTTCTAAAATTCAATCAGTGGCATTTGTTTTTGCCTCGAGTGAGATCTAACCGTTGGATGAACTCCTAATTAACGTTATGCTTTTCATACGTGTGTTATTAATCTACAGATTTAATTTGTTGATATTCTGATTTCCAAAAAGTCTCGATCCAATGCAAATACTAAGACTGCGCAAAGCTGTATTTATTACGGGATTTAAATAAAAACCTAGTATTAGGTTTTCTCTTTTAACTCAACCAAATCCTACGAAAATACAATAAAAATTTCATACTTCAAATTTATATTTGTATTAAACCCTAACCTTAATCAATTGATTAATCTAAAAAAGTAAAACAGAACGAAAAAGACTCACCGGTGTTAAGTATTATTTTTCTTCTTCTTCTTCTTGTTTCATCTATTTTCCCTAATTCTTTGCGTAAGTTCCTCCCATTATTTTGTGTGTGTAAAAGAAAAGAATGAGGCTAGGTTTATCTAACTCTTTTATAAAGCTCTAATTAGGGTTACCTAATTTTATTTTTTTGTTAAATGTACACACACTTTCTACTCATTTAACAACTAACAATAAAACAAGTTTTACACATTACAAATTTATAAGTAAATATTATTTATATTTATGTAATTAGGCAGGTATTACAATATACACACCTCAAAAGAATCTCGTCCCGAGATTCGAAAGGTAAGAAAGCAATGTGAATTTTAAAAAAAATACAAATTGGCAAAAGAAATAAGATTTTTTTAAGAAAAATATACATTTTCAGATTGGAAGTTATTCAAATCCTATACTTATAGAAAACCTTTCACATCATACAAAGTCATACATCAAACATGCATAGATACGAGGTTTTTACTTGCGTATATATAATATTTTAATTAGAATACAAAAATAATAAATTGAAACACCTTATATACAAACATATTTATAAGGACAGTGAAAAAGTACGGGTATTACAATATATACAACTCAAAATAATCTCGTCCCAAGATTCGGTGGAGGAGGGTAAGTAGGTAATTAATTCTACAATAAACAAACTACCTTCCGAATGAAACAACACTAGAGTCCAAATAATAAATCATTCCAAAAAGAAATTTTCTACTAACCTTCCTTAAGAAACAAAACATATATCACATAGACAAACAAATAGCTCATGCATATACCCATAACTTCATGAAGACAATCACATAAAATATATATTATAAATATTTAGTAAGTATAAAAATTACGGGGTGCTACAATATATACAAGTCAAAAGGAATCTCGTCCCGAGACTTGCTGAAAGGGATAACTAAACGCTCCGAACACAAAACCACTAAATGAATATCTATACGGAATAATGTCACCCACTACTGACATTAAAAATAAGGTATGATTAGCCCCGTACACACAAGTCAAAGGAATATCATCACTAGATTCACGAAGAAAATGAAACAATATTAAAAGTTCAAGGTTCACCCTTGTCGCTTTATCTCTAGACATTTACACTACTATTTTCCCATAACAACATTTCGAGGATCACCTATACTCTACCCCAGCCTAGGCTAACCAAATGCTCTGATACCAAACTGTCACGCCCCGATTTTTTAATAAACGAAAATCCTTTTATCCACATAGGATTAGGATCATCCGCTTCCCCAAAATTCGAGACGTGAAAATTTAACAACAGAAACATTAAATAAAATTAACATAGACAAAAATTTTAACCGGGTAACACTTTGAAGATGACTGCTCCATAAAAATAAACCGCAAAAGATGCCGCCCCAAAACATTATAACTTGAGAAAGGCCAAATGACTACGTTCCAATAAGAATGTACCTAAGAAGCAAAAACTTACTTAAGTCAGCGAGGTAGCTGGTATTAGTAATCTTCATCCTTATAAATAAAATAAATTACATGATTTAACATTAAATTTCATAAACAACCAAATGACACTCAAGGACTTGTAGTTCCTCAACGAGGCAAGCGTTTCTTACTAATAAGTTTTTATCATGCTTAATTATACATTTATTTTACCAACACTCATAAAGTAAAGGTTGAACACGGTAAGTCTTTCCTGCAAAAATGTTAGTAGACTTACCATCCTACACTAACCGGTTAGAAACTAACGGATAAAATTTCTAAGTTATCAATCCTCATAAATACAATTTATTTTCAAATCATAGTCATAATCACCATTATTTAAATATCAACAAAATACATTTTACCTGAAGGAAGTCGTGTAGTTCTCATAATGAGCATTTAGTTTCTTCCATTAAGGCAATCATGCACATATACAAAAATCACGCTTCTTTTTCACAATCGCACTACCCTATTTGTGTCGAACACACCTCACCCAAGTGTGCCTCATTTGCCTTTGAAACCACTCGGAGCGTACATGTTCCAAGTGGGGTGTCACATCGAGGAACATGTCATCTCACTCGATATTCGATCCATGGCAAGCATTTCCTAAATACTACACGTACTACCGAACTCACATAAAATGGTGTACCCGATATGCAAGCAAGTCTACATACCAAAATTAAATAACGCGTATACAAGCAAGTCTGTATACTAAAATAATTTCTTCTTTTTTCACATTTTTTTTCGAAGTTGTGGAAAAGAGCATACAAAATCAACTAAAACTCAAAACTCTTTTATGGTGACACTTTGTCAACCATAAATAAATCAAACACAATATTAACCCATTCTTTTGGGAAAACTAGCATTTTTCATAAATAAATTTTCCATAACACAACAGGGATCAAACCCAATCAATACGAGGATACTTCTTAGCAAGTCAATTTGCATAACAATCCAAACTACACAATCAGTACTAGTGTCTTAATCTTTAGTAGTCTTTGCCTCTATTCGTATATGTAAAGAAAAATAATTCGAACAATATACAAAGAGTGTTGACAATCTGGACATGAGTAATAACACATTCAACCCAAACTGCAGAATTCATTCTACATGATGCCACGGGCTAACAAAACAACAATACCAATTCTGAACCAACACAAAATCATTATATATTTCCTATACCAAAGGTATTGTATCCCTACATATTTACTGTACTTTAAGAAAACAAACATCAAGTCTTCGACATTCTTCTACACATATAACCACTCCATGGAAATAAATCAAACAAAACAATTCATTTATTGAACAATCGAAGTCCTTAATTCCACTACCCATTCAACATCCAAGGAAGCGTTGGGGAAGATGATTGCTGCAACAATTCAAATCACACACTCCGAAAAATTCTACTACAGTTTCACTACCCAACCAGAACCTAGTCTCCAAGCCTTCCGATTTTCTAATCAATTTAAACAGCCCCCAACTCAGTTTTAACTATCCTAGTTTTATTCGCCAAACAGTCGGGTAAATGACCCTCTAAACAATACTGAAATGAACCAGTTGTCCTAACTAGAATGAGGCAAGGTAAGTTCCTCCCATTATTTTGTGTGTGTAAAAGAAAAGAATGAGGCTAGGCTTTTCCAACCCTTTTATAAAGCTCTGATTAGGGTTTCCTAATTTTATTTTTTGTTAACTGTATACACACTTTCTACTCATTTAACCACTAACAATAAAACAAGTTTTAGACGTTATAAAATTATAATACATTACAAATTTATAAGTAAATATTATTTATATTTGTGTAATTAGGCAGGTATTACAATATACACACCTCAAAAGAATCTCGTCCTGAGATTCGAAAGATAAGAAAGCAATGTGAATTTAAAAAAAAATACAAATTGGCAAAAGAAATAAGATTTAAATATATATATATATATATATATATATATATATATATATACATTTTCAGATTAGAAGTTATTGAAATCCTATACTTATAGAAACAATTTCACATCAAACATGCATAGATACGAGGTTGTTGCATGTGTATATATAATATTTTAATTAGAACACAAAAGTAATAAATTGAAACACTTTATATACAAACATATTTATAAGGACAGTGAAAAAGTCCGGGTATTACAGAGATGGTGTCCGCATCTAGATCAATGTCCTCTTACAGGACATGTTTGACAGTTTTCCTTCGGTATTGACCCCATGGAGGACGTAAATATTGCCACGAGCTTCCTTTTCAATCTCCTTAACAGCGTCCGCTATTTCCTTTGCTCAGCCCTGCCTCCTGTCCGAGCCTAGGAACTCCTTGAGTTTGCCTTTCCTAATCCAATACTCGACTTTTCCTCAGAGGTTTCTTCAATCCTCAGTATCATGTCCATCTTCCTAGTGGTAGGTGCAGTATTTGATGTTGTCGCGCTGAGCAGGGTCTCCTCGTTGCTTAGGCGGCTACTTTAGCTCTTCCCAATCCTTGATGAAATCTAGGATATCAGACAGACTGGTTTTTAGAGGGGTGACAGACTTGGACCCGACGTAATTCGAGGCCTTTTCTTGCCTAGGGCGGCCCGAGTCGGTCTTGTTGTCTGTGCGCTTCCTCTTGTTACTATCATTGTCCTATTTCTTCTTCCCTTTTTTCCTGTCCTTTGGAAAAAAGAGTTTTTTCTCTGACTTTTGCATCTCTCTTGGCGGCCAGCATTTCGTCCAGAGTGATGATCTCTTAGCAAGTCTGTCATATTGGTTAGGGGGTCCAGGGTAAGGAAGTCATGGAGCTTGCCTCTTCTCATACCCGAAGTGAAAGTCGTGACGGCGGTGTCATCACTACATCCATCGATGAGGGCCAACTCATCATTAAAATGAGTGACATGCTCCCTCAACGTCTTGTTCTATTTTTTCTTTAGGGTCAGTAGACAGTGCAGGCCCCTCCTGAGCCGTTGGCTATCCACGAAGCGTGTAACGAAAGCCAATGCCAACATCCGGAATGAATCGATGGATTTCAGAGAAAGGTAGTGGAACTATGTCAGTGCTTACGTCTTCAGGCTTGCGGGGAATGATCGACACATTATTGCAGCAGACCCTTCCTTGAGCGTCATAACGTGTTGGAAGTGGCACAAATGATCGAACGGGTCTCATGTCCCATCATAAAACTCCAACTTTGGTGGGATGTATTTCTTCAATAGTGGTTCGTCCATGATATGATCCATGAACGAAGGGACTATGGGACTAAACAAAACGTCTGGGTTTATGCCCCGTTGCGGATGGGGTTGTACAAGACGTGTCTGTCGGTTCTGGATGTTGGGTCTCTATTGATCGCGCCTCCGCCTTTTGTCCATTGAGAAGTTGTTGGGGCAGCGGGGCTCTCCTAAACATGCTCTCTTTAACTTTCTGGGGATCGGGCCCTTTGATGCTCACAGTCCCCCACTGCAGGTGGAGGATTTTGTTGTTTGAGAGCCTCTAGCATTTCTGCGATTTGATGCATCTGTGTTGAATGTAGGTCCTCATTTGGGTCTGTTGGGACCGCCACCGGCACTGGGTTTGAGGAGGTTCCTCCTGTGGAAGTGGTGAAATGGGCGGCGCTCTACTGGTTTGAGCATTTGAAGGCTCAGGAGCATCTCCATTGTTGTGAAACATTGTTGTCACCATCTCACTGATTCTCTGGAAAAAGTGGTACTACTATTTTTTCTGAGGAACTATGTTGTTCCCCACGGACTGTGCCAAACTGATGTAGTCGATTCCCGCTATCCTTCCTTGTTGCTTACCTAGACCTGCACATGTAGCAAACATGAGCCAAGGACCACCATGTGGCAGCCGATGGCACTCCGATACTTAAGTTAGATAAGGCTTAGGAGAGGCTTAAAACTGTAAACTAGGATTATGTAGTGTACCTCTAGTTCATCGACCTTATCTCCCTTTTATAGTGTAGGAGTCCTTGTTCGGCTAGGCCTTTGGTGGCGTAGTTTAGAGAAAGAGATCTTATTGTGGAGATCCTTTCCTAATTGAGAGATGTCCATATGGGATAGTTTTCGTACACAACTCGTGCTCATAGATCTGTGAGAGAGGTTTCCCTTTCTAAGTGTTGTCCATGTAAGGAAGTTTCATTGCCCGACTTATACTATAATATATGTTTCCTTGTTAGATCCAATGTGTTGCTGGCCTGTCTGCCTTGGGTAGATCTCTCATATACTTGCCTTAGAGGTCTTATAAGTATTGGGCATGACCGCGTGATGTGTGGGCTTAATGGCTCATTGCAAATCGAATCTGATTGTCTGGATCCTGCCAATAATGGGCTTAGTGTTGTTTGGGCCTTGTTGGATTGAACATACAATCGGGCATGCTTTGTTCTGTTGATGAGATTATCATGACACGTGCGATGTTGATCAGAGGACGGTTTAATGTATCATCAACTGGCCTTAGCACTAGTAACTTCTTCCAGAAAATTGAGGCCCTACTTCCAATCTCACTCAATAACAGTCCTGACTGAGTACCCACTCCAATCGGTATTGTATAAGCCAGAGCTGTCGGGAAGAATGGTTAAATGGTCATTGGAGCTAGAACAGTTTGACATCCATTATGCTTCGAGAACGGCCATCAAGTCGCAGACTTCATCGTCGAGTTCACGGGAACAGGAGAACCGGGGTTGAATGACCAGCAAGGAGACGAGAACCTCGAGCAGCCCTCATACAGGTCATCCAACATGCAGGGTTGCGGAGCCGGGATCGTCCTTTAAACCCTAGAAGGGGTAACCCTCATGAAGACTGTCAAATTGTGCCTCTGCGCTACAAACCATGAAGCAGAATACAGGGCCTTCCTAGCCGTGCTAAAACTAGCTAGAGGAATCAGAATAGAAGAAATCATGGTGTTCAACGACTCCCAACTGGTGGTCAATCAGGTGAACGGTGAATTCGATGTTAAAGAGCCCAGAATGATAGCCTATTGAGGGAAAACAATTGATGCCAAAATATTGTTGAAGAGAATACTACTCCACTGCTATTCCAGGACAGATAACCAGGAAGCCGACAATCTTGCCAGAAAGGCTTTGTCCGTAGAGGACGACTCCGACGCATTCATAGAGTTCTAAGATAAGTCGGCCTTAGAGGAAGAAGGGCTCCACGAAACCTTCTCCACAAGCAAGGAGACCGGATTGATGAGCCCCCTACTTAGCTACATATAAGATGGAGTTCTCCTAGCAGACAAGTTAGAAACTCGCAAACTGGAAAACAGAGCGGTACGGTACACGAGCATCAACGACAATCTATATAAAATATCAGCAATTGGCCCTCTGCTCAGATGCTAACCCCCAAAGAGGCAGACTATGTCCTCCGAGAGATCCATGAAGGAATCTACAGGAATCACCCCGGAAGGACACTAGCTCATAAAGCTCTCATGCTATGGTACTATTGGCCAAAAATGTAGCAAGAAGCCGAGGAGCAGGTCCGTAAGTGTGATAATTTTTAGAGGTACGACCTGTACATACATATGCCTGCACAAAACTTGGTCCCAATGAACAGCCAATTACCCTTCGCGCAATGGAGGATGGACATTGTAGGCATGTTCCCCATCTTTGAGAGGAAGAAGTTCTTCCTTGTGGATGTCGACTACTTCACCAAATCGGTAGCAATGGAGCCCCTCTCCAAGATAGGAGAGAATCAAATCAAGAAAATTCTCTAGAAATCTATCGCCTACATGTTCGGAATATCAAAAATCCTGGTCAGCGATAATGGGACTCAATTCAGAGGCAAGAAAGTCAAACAATTTTGTACCGACCTGGGCATCAGTCACCACTTCTCAGCGCCGTGTCACCCCTAGGCTAATGGACAAACAAAAGTCACTAATCGAACTATCCTAGAAGCATTCAAGTAAAAACTCAAAGCAGCCAAGGGGCTCTGGGTCTCTAAGCTTTCGGACATCCTTTGGGCATATCATACCACAAAAAGGACTCCAACTGGAGAGACACCATTTGCACTGACCTATGGGTCTAAGGTAATGGTCCCAGTAGAACTAGGAATACGTACGTTTAGAATGGAGGATTTCGGGATGGAGGACAGTGATCAAGCTCTGAGAGTCGGATTATACTTACTCGAATAGCGAAAAGACAGAGCTTCCATAAGAATAGTTGCCTATCAGCAAAAGATGGCCCAATACTATAATAAGAGGGTTAATCATTGAGAATTCAAAATTGGTGATTCGGTACTAAGGAAAACCCAACTGACACAAGAGACCCAAGAGAAGGCAAGTTAAGCTTGATTGGGAAAGTCCGTACAAGATGACAACAATCAAAAGGCCCAGAACCTACTGGCTATAAAACATGAGCGGAGAGCATCTAAAAAAACCTTGGAATGCAGAGCACTTAAAGAAGTATTATCAATAAAAGTACTCTCTTTAAAGAATCTCATTTCATATGACTCCATGCACAGGAACAAGCCTAGTCCTACCACAGGACCACAATGGCACAACAAGTAGACTAAACCCAGTCCACTGACAGTTCACCGCAAATGGACGAGTCCAGTCCACAGACGACTCACCGCTCCTAGACAGCTTAGTCCGACCATAGAACCACGATGGCACACAAATGCAAACCGAACCCAGTCTACAGACATTTCACCACAAGCGGGTGAGTCTAGTCCAAGGACAACTCGTCGCTCCAAAGATAACATGGAGCCAAAGTAGCACACATGCGAACTAAACATAGTCCATGGACAGTTCACCGCAAGCGGGCGAGTCCAGTCCACGGACAGCTCACCGCTCCAAAGATAACGTGGTCCGACTATGGTGACCATAATGATACACATTGCCCGAGCCTAGTCCTATTTAGGATGTTGACAGCTTGCCGCATAAGTGACCTAGTCCGCCTCAAAAGCCAAGGCATTACACTTTCGAACCGAACCAAGTCCATAAACAGTTCACTGCAAGCGAGTGAGTCCAGTCTACAGATGACTCACCGCTCCAAAGATAACTTTGGCTACTACGGGGACCATAATGTCGCACATTGTCAAGCCTAGTCTTATTCGGGATTTCAAAACCTCGCCACATAAGTGACTTAGTCCACCTCTGGAGCAAGGCAACACACATGCGGACCGAGCTCAATCCACAAACAGTTCACTGCAAGCGAACGAGTCAGTCCACAGACTACTCACCGCTCCAAAGATAACCTAATCCTACTACAGGGACCGTGATAGCCCACATTGGCCAAGCCTAGTCCTGTCGACAACTTGTTGCATAAGTGACCTAATCTGCCTTAGAAGCCAAGGCAACACACATGCGGACCGAACCCAGTTCACGGACCATTCACCACAAACGAGCGAGACCAGTCCACGAACGACTCACTGCTCCAAAGATAACCTGGTCCTACTACGGGGACCATAATGGCACACCTCGGTCGAGCCTAGTCCTATTTAAGATGTCAATAGATTGCCGCATAAGTAACCTAGTCTGCCTCAGGAGCTAAGGCAACACAAATGCAAACCAAACCTAGTCCACAAACAGTTCATCGGGAGTGGAAGAGTCCACTCCACAGACGACTCACCGCACCTAATTGTTCCAGTCCATACGAACCAAGGAAATGCCTAACCACCAAGACTCAACTAAAAATGAGTCAGATTGTGGTACGAAACTAGTCCTAAGTTATCAAAGCAATTTCTCTGCCACTTCAGTTCTACACATAATTAAGTGGGAGTACTTCAACAGGTCGGCACCTACTTATAAGCGACCAACCCGCGAGGCACAACCCACTCACACAAAGATCACTCTTCAATGATTCACCCCCATTGACGAATCAAGTTATTTCATTAAGGGAACTGCGCAAGCGGGATCAGAACTGCACGCATCCCCTTCCAGACCAGGTCATCCCAGTGCCTGATTAGAGTTGAACTGTCCTACACCACAGCGTTCTGTCTACTCAGATAGTCGTGCCTTTTTCGTATGTTTAAGATTTGTCCGCCCATGGCCAGTATGATTCACATTCACTCAGAGCATACATAAAAACATGAATTCAAACAAACAAGCAGACTTTATTGATTATCAAAAAGTTATTATAAAGCTTGACCGACTGATCATTTCGAAGGGTTACACACTACAAGAATCTGAACTCGGGGGAAGAAGAAGTAGTGGGAACAGCCACCCAAAGTTGGCAGCTGGTGTTATCTCCCAAAGATGGTGAAAATTTTCATGGGAGCACCAGAAGATGGAAGACAAACTTGGGCCCTAAGGAAAAGTTTGTACTTTTCCTTTACAATGTAAGAGTAAATTTGGAAGTCCCGTGGAACAACAGGAAGTGCACTCAAACCAAGTGGCTTCCTCCAATAGCAGGTCTTGTTGAAACTCATCGCCGCAAATGTCAAAACATTTGAAGACTCCAACAATGGGTTCTCCCTTTTGTCTTCTATAGAGGCCAAAATATAAGTGCACTCTCCAAACTAGGTGCATTTGAGGAACGAAGTCTGCCAAGCACACGATAACACTTGACCCTATCAAATCTAGCGTATATATAGACGCAATGTTCATAGAAGGTGGTCACCCAACAGCCGCATCGACATTAAATGCTACGCGGGGAATGAAGAGGCGATGGTTTCAAATACAACTGCGCCAGACCCCATTCATCGAATTAATGGAACTGCACGGCCCCATTAACTGGGGGACTAACTGATGAGACATTGGAATAGTCACACGTGGCATGGGCCAACCCGAACACGAGAAAGGCTTTAGCCCAGTCCCAAGCATACCCATTAAAAAACTGATGTTTAGCCCATAAATCATGTGCCCAGGTCACGCCAACCCTAGAGGCACGAGTCTTGGGGCTTGGCCCAAGACAATAAAGCCCGAACATAAACCTCTGAGTTGTCATAGGCCTGAGACTCGCAGAAATTAGCTCCTATCCCAATCAAGCATCGGGTCCTAAATAGAGCCAAGTGTCAAAGAGACTCAGTCATGCACAAGTAAGATTCTAAGCGAGATCTCCTCCCTCCATCATGCCCTCGATAGTAGGGACAATCGTGGAAGGAACACTCGCTACTTAAGGTGAGAAAAAGGAAGAAGAAAGGCATGCATACACTTTGTCAATTACATCTAGTCTTCCTTGCATCATTACATGACTTAAGCATCGGAGTGTCTTTGGCCACCACAACGGTGGTCTCTGGCTCACCATTGTTCATGTTTTTAGGCTCGAGATCAGCAAGGACAAATTTGGACGCATAAATTCTCACTAAGTGGAATCAAAGGATTGGAGAATCAAGGGATTAGAGTCAACTTGGTAATTAGACAATCCTTATAATCTCTCCATTAACAACTCACGCCAACAAATTATTGACAAACACACACAAAGCTAAGGATGCATACACAAAATATAATCAAATATTGAAGTCTTGGAACAGGTCTAGCTTCTTATGATTAATAAAAAAAACAAGAATATTGTTTTTTCCTAAACACTTATTTGATATTAAAGACTTATTAGACTTCACATACATTGACAAACACCACTTAATTCACATATGTTTTTCTTAATGTAAAGAATTGTAATGAAATATTATTGTATTGTATTGTTGTGTTGTGAAAATATTGAATAGAATACAAACTTATATAAAGCTAACTTTGACATAACCTAACAGAAATAGGAAACCTAAGACTTCTATTCTATTCTGCCTTTCCTAACCTATTCTGTAACACTTTCCTATTTTATAATATAGGTAGACTTCTATTCTGTAACATTTTCCTATTTTGTAACATAGGTAGACTTCTATTCTTTAACACTCCCCCGTAAGCTGGACATGTAGACGCAAACGAAATGTGCAGCTTGGATGAAACTTTGAAGTCCTATTTGGTGATGAAATCATTATTGTCGAGTCTGGATGATTCTTGTTCCTGTAAGATTCTGGATGATTCTTGTATGAAGAAATCATGACTCAATTCGAGTCTTGGTATTGGTGATTCCTGTATGAAGAAATCATTACTCAATTCGAGTCTGAGTATTGGTGATTCTTGTATGAAGAAATCCTGACTCAATTCGAGTCTTGGTATTGATGATTTATGTATGAAGAAATCCTAGTATTGATGATTCATGTATGAAGAAATCATGACTCAATACGAGTCTGAGTATTGGTGATTCCTGTATGAAGAAATCATGACTCAATTCGAGTCAACACAGATTTTGGTACTGATCAAAGATGGTGGGTGTGAATAGCGGAGTGAAAGAGATTCGAATTTCTTTCTTTTCCCTCTGTTTCTTCTTCTTCTTCGTTTCTTCCCTGTTGTGCGATCTGATGTGCGATCGAACTTGTGACAAGGAGAGAGAAGAGAGAGAAGAGGAACAGAGGAAAAGTGGTGGCCGGGTGGCAGGTTGGTGGGGTCGGTGGTGGCGGGGCATGGTGGTGTGGCCAAAGGTGAGGGACGTAGTATTGCTCCGTCATTGTTGTAAAGAGAGAAGATAAGGTAGATAAGAAAAAGAACAATGGTGAAATAGGGGTTTATATTGGTGGTGTGCTTCAGCAGAAGTGTTGATGTCAAAAAGTCGTTTACTTAATTTATTTGCAGCGAGTTTCACACCACTAAAGTACTGTCCCACACCACCATATCTACATTTTTCTCTCCCACACTACCTAATTTATTTTTCACACCACCACTTTTCTTCCATACCACCAATAAAAACTCAAGTTTTAAAATTTTCTCTCTCCTCCTCTCTCTTCCGTTTTTCTTCTCTACCCTTCTTTTCCTCCCTCCCTCTCTTCTCCATCAGACACCACCATCATCACAACCACCCCGCCACCACCACTTCTCTCCCTCTTTTCTCCATCAAGCACCACCAACCACCCCACCACCTCTCTCACACTCTTCGTCTATGAAAATAGGGTATTATCCCTAACTTTGGTTCAACTTATATGCTCGATTGAGACCGATTCTCAAGCTCATCAAAACATTAAAATTTTATTACTCTTAGTTATCTAATAAACACAATTTGAATCACTTGAAAATGTTTTGAAATGAGCAAGTTATGATCATTTTACTAAAGTCACGCAAATTTTTCCCACAAAGAAAATGGGATAATGTCCTTGACTTTCGGCCAACTTATATGCTCGATCGAGACCGATTCTCAAGCTCATCAAATCATGAAAATTTTAGTTCTAAGTTATCTAATGAGCATAACTTGAATCGCTTGAAAATGTTTTGAAATGAGAAAGTTATTGTCATTTTACGACAAACGCTCAAACTGTCCAAAAAAAAAAAACATAGTGTTTTCACCCATCCGCATAGGACAATGCGAGTGGGAGTCTCATACTTGCACAGGTCCTTGTGAGTGAAAGTCTCAAATTTGCATAGGTCTGAGCGAATTTGAGTCATCTACTCGCATTGCCCAATGCGAATGTGTGAAAACAGACTTTTTTTTCTGGACAGTTTGAGTGTTTGTCGTAAAATAGTCATAACTTTCTCATTTCAAGACATTTTCAAGTGATTCAAATTATGTTTATTAGATAACTCAGAGTACTACAAGTTTTGTGCTTCGATAAGCTTGAGAATCGGTCTTGATCGAGCATATAACTTGGCCGAAAGTCAGGGACACTACCCCATTTTCTTTGCGGGACAGATTGCGCGACTTTAGTAAAATGACCATGACTTGCTCATTTCAAAACATTTTCAAGTGATTCAAATTGTGTTTATTAGATAAATCAGAGTACTAAAATTTTCTTGTTTGATGAGCTTGAGAATTTGTCTCAATCGAGCATATAATTTGGCCGAAATTCAAGAACACTACCCCATTTTCTTTGCATCACAGATTTGTGACTTTAGTAAAATGACCATAACTTGCTCATTTCAAAAGATTTTCAAGTGATTCAAATTGTTTTTATTAGATAACTCAGAGTACTACAATTTTTGTGTTTCTAATGAGCTTAAGAATCATTCTCAATTGAGGGTTTAAACTGGTCGAAAGTTACCCAGTTTTTTTAAAATAATTTTTTTGGTGGTGTGGGTTAGTATGTTAAAAAAAATACATGGTGGTGTGAGACAGTACATATGGTGGTGTGGAGTAGTCGCTGCCTAATTTATTTAGCAAATGAGCATGGATGCCTTCCATTCCGGCGAGGGTACATTTTAATGTGAAAGAAGAGAATTGTTATTCCTATTCACAAGATGTTTTTTCCAACCATCACATACTGACATGCCCACATCAAATTTCAAACTTTTCTAATCACACTCCTTTTATTTTTCTCGCACACCCACACCAATTGAAAAGGTAATTTCGGATAGAACTCTGAAACTCCCACTCGAGCCTTAATAAACTCCCTTGTTGGTTTCAACTTTCTCTCACGCTTACAATATATTTTTTTAGGCTCCAACTACAATCTTCACCTCGAGGGGAAGTTGTGGAGCTGTTTAAACTCAATTTTATGAAGTTGAATACGAATTGCCACTCCGACGGAGCCCTCAAACTCTGAGAAGAAAATGCTTTTATCTTCCTCCTATTATCCCCCTTCATTCATATGGTTGTACACCGACCTTTTATATGAAGATCAAGATACTTTTTCCCCTCTTTTCTTTTCTCCAGACCTAGAATATTACCCATGAAAACAATCAATGTCTACTCTTCGTCAATGCAAATCATGCATGCCGAATAACAAAATTCGAACCAAAATGGAAATTTTGCATGAAGAATAGGACCTCGAATATTTAAAAAAAAAAAATTGGACCTTGAATGGTATCCAAGACAAATACTCTATGTTGATTCGTCAGATTCTTTTTTATCATAACCATTTCTACTTTATTTCCCAATTGTTTTCGCTATTGACTCTCGCGCATGTTTTTATGCATTTATTTTGTTGTTTACAATGACTAAATGAGACCACCACCCCAATTTTTTTATTTGAATTTGTTGAAGGACACCACCACTATATACACCCAAAAAAGTTTTTTTTCAAATTTATCCCAAATCCAGTGACGAGAATAACCCCACTTGCAGCGTTCGTTCCTCTCCCAATCTCACCGGAACGACGAACACGGTCACACCTCTTCTACGTTTTCATCCTCTCCCTATCTTAGACTTCTTTATGTCTCTCTTATCCTTCTTGGAAAGGTTAGGGTGATCCATGTGAGGAAACGAACCCCAAACGCCAGCATTTCTCCCTCTCTTATATGTCTTCATCGTTTCTCTCTTTTCTACTTCTTCATGATAATGGTGGAGTTGAAGGTCAGCATTGCGCTTTATTTATAAGAGTAAATCAAGAAGATGAACATTTTCAAAAGAAAGAACAACCCACTCCACTTGATGTACACTTTCAACTTGAGATAAGCATACATGGGTTTTTTATGATTATTGTAATGTCATGTTTTATTTCCTTTTTCATTCATATTTGAAGCAACATTATTATTTTTAGGGTTAGTTATTAATATTTGAACCCTAAAACTTGTTTATTTATGTTTTTAAGGTTAGTTTGATCGTTATTATTGTTGTTGTTATTATTGATTGTTGTTATTTTTGTGCATAGAATATTATCATCGATCAAATAGATATCGAGACATCTTCAAATAATCTTAACAACCCGAAGATACTCAAAGCGTATTTGGAAGAGACCAACCTTCTATAGGTAATCATTGCCTTAATCATTTTCTTCATTACCTTTCTTAATATATGATAAAAAAAATTTATTTAATGTAGAAGGATGATAATGTTAACAACAATGGGGAAATAGCACTAGAAGAGGTAGTTGATGATGGCGACTAATAACAAGTTTTTTAGTCTTCTTAATGTGAGTATGCGTTATTTTTCGTAGGTATTCCCATCGAGGTCGTCCTTGATAGTTTGGTGCCAAAGTGTTGGTAAGGATAATAACATGGTTTTGATTATAAGTAAATCAGAACTCATTGATCACAAACGTAAAAGCATGATCCACTTGGGATGTCAGAGGGGAGGGAAGCTCAAGAAAAACCAAAGGCAAAAATTGGAGGTAGGTCGATCAACAAGTACAAAGAAGTATGGGTGCCCATTTCAGTTGAAAGGGGTGCCACAAGGCAACAATCGTTGGAAACCGCAAGTGACCTATGGAACCCACAATCATCCATGATCAAAATCTCTTCTTGGCCATTACTTAGCTGGCAGAATAAACGAAGTAGAGATCGGGTATTTGCATAATATGTCAACATCGGGTGTAACCACTGGTTTCATATTGTCTGGTTTGAAAGAGTTGTTTCCCAACAATTTTTCATATTTGAATATTGTTTACAATGTCATTCATGAGCAAAGACACTCCAACTTAAAGGTAGGACAACTTTGCAGCCCACAGTGCACTTGTTGAGCGAGAATGGTTATATTGAGTGGCATATAGACGACAATCAGAATAGAATCACCAATATTTTATGGTCGCATCCCGAGTTAATTCAACTAGCAAAGTGTTTCCCATCGGTGATGGTTATGGATTGCACCTACAAAACCAATCGTTATTGAATGCTGCTATTTGAGGTTATAGGTGTCACGTCGGCCAACAAGACTTTCAATGTTGGTTATTGTTTTATGTCTTATGAAAATGAAAATTCATACACCTGGTCAGACAACTTTCCAACTGTGTTCGTGATTCACAGAGAGTTGGGTTTGATCAAATCCATTGAGCGAGTCTTCCCTGAAGCAAGAAAATTATTGTGCAGGTGGCACGTAAATACAAATGTTGAAAAGAATTGTAAAAAAATACTTTGAGCATATTGAGGGGTGGAACAAATTTATAGAATCTTTCTCGAATTTGTATAGATCGGCTATAGAACAAGAATGGATAAAGGCGTTGTTGAGTTCGAGAGAAGATAGGCATCACATCCGAAGTGTTTGGACTATTTGCGAACAGTTTTGTATCCACATAAGGAATACATTGTGAATGCATAGACCACACTTTCATGCATTTTGGCCAACGAGCAACCAGTCGTGTTGAAGGCGCACACTCTAGGTTAAAGAAAATGTTGGAAACTTCTCAAGGCACATTTTATAATGTATGGACGAAATGCGTGCATGATCCAAGTTCAAGTAATAGAGATTAAAGCGTCATTTAGAAAAAAGTCTTACGAAGGTCAAGAAAGAACATATGTCACCTTTATTTGGAAAACTTCATGGGTTTGTGTCGCACATGGCTTTTGATTTGATGCTATCCGAAATTCGTAGGTCTGAAGCAAAATTTGTCAGCAACGACCCAGTCAAGTGTCGATGTGTGATTCGAACCTCTCATTAGATGCAACTTGGCAAAACACCTATTCATGCAGGTGAAAATGTGATTATAGACCCATTGGTCAACGCCGTTAAGCAAAAAAAAATTAAATCCACTCCTGAGCAGCAGTTGGTGTTGAAGATGAAGCTTTTAGAGTTGAGTTGCCCTGGTTCAAATGTCATGATTGAACCATCCGAACCTGTAAATGCCAAGGGGATACCTAAAACAAAGAAATTGTCCAAGCAACCCGTCTGGTCATGAGTATGTCAAGACACAAGAGGAGCTTCGAAGTTAAGAAAGTGTTTCTAAGCCACAACAAAATGCGAAAAAGGAAAACTATATTTATGAAGCAAATTTCTTTATGGATTCGGGATGATATTGATAACATTCATAATGTACTCACAAATGGGAATTGTGGATTTATATGCATATGCAACTTCCTAGTTTATGACGAGGATAGTGGTTGGAAGAAATTAAGAAATGAGCTACTAATGAAGCTAGAAACTAACCATGAGTTGTGACTTCGAATGTGGAACGAGGGAGAGGTGAATATTGTAAAGGATACACATCGAAACTTGTTAATTCAACCAGATATTCTAGAGCTTGTGTCGAACCGTTACGATTGTGTGTTTGTGTGTTATGGTAACCAAAGCACTATATGTTTTCCATCTGTTCAGCCGTCGTCAAATTTGAACGACATAGGAGTATGTTTCATGGCACACCTTGCCTAGAGTTTTCACTTCATCTTGCTCTATATGACACCAAAACCACCATTCCCTCGGACAGCAACCGACTTGGCCCTCTCGCATGCTTCCAGGAGTGGTTTCATGAAAATGTTCCTTTGATGGCCAGCTCCACATTAGTGACGTGTTGTTGAAGAAATACAATGCATTTAAATCTAAGAAGAAGTTCGAGGAGGTCGTTTAGATAATGGAATGATCTACATTCTGTAAAAATTTTGCATTTTATAAATGACATGTATACTTGGGATGATCTAGTTGTAAACACAGGAACCAATGCGAAAATAAAATATCCATTCACACGAATCGCTGCGAAAAAGACTACCAGAATCACAGAACACGTTGCATTAAATAATAACATAACACTATGTGTTCCAATATTCTGATTTTTGTCCAATCGCAGAGGATCCTGCGAGTTTCAGTTTTTTATTCACAGGATCCTCTGCGATTGGACATAAATCATACTCTTAACTATTTTTTTGGTTATTTTGTATTAGACTCTTTTTTTCAATTTCTATGATATAGATACACTCTTGGCATATTTAATCTATTGCAAATCCCTTCCCCATTTTGACATTCTCATCATACATCCATATAAATGGTGGTTTTTCAATAAATCAAATATGCCAAGAGTGTATCCAAACCATAGGAATTGAAAAACACAAAAAAAAAAAATAATAATAATAATAATAATAATAATAATAATAATAATAGTCAAACATAAATTTTGACAGAGTATAATTTTTGTCCAATCGCAAAGGGTTCTGCAAGTTTGAGTTTCCCATTCGCAAGATCCTCTGCGATTGGAGAGAAATCATACTTTGTCCAATTTTTTTGTTTTTTGTGTTTGACTTTTTTTTTATTCCTATGGTTTGGATGCACTCTTGGCATATTTGTTATTGCAAAACCACTATTTCTATAGATACATGATGAGAATGTCAAAATGATGGTTTTCCAATAAATCAAATATGCAAAAAGTGTATCTAAACTATAGGAATTGAAAAAAAAAAATAGTCAAATACAAAAATTGACTGTGTGATTTTTGTCCAATCGTAGAGGCTCCTGCGAGTATGAGTTTCTCATTCGCAGAATCCCCTTCGATTGGATAGAAATCATAATCATGTATCGCATATTATTTTGTGATTATTTAATTTAGATTCGTAGTAGTTGTTGTGTTTGTTGTGACAGGTCACTAACGCAACCAGTTCTGCGATTCTGGTCGTCATCATCGCAACAGCTCATGCGAATATAATTTTATTTTTGCAGTGGTTCCTGCGTTGTCGTTGAATTTTTACTTTGTGTCTAATTTTTCAGGTTGATTGATAATTTTATTATGTTTAATTGATTTAACTTAACTATGTAATTGTTGCAGTGATATAAATCATCCACAAATATTGTCCCTTACCATAATTATGTTCGCACTTGATTATGCAATTGTTGTCTTGTTTCTGAGCAACCTACCAAAACTATAAATAATTCATGTATTGGGAAATCATAATTCCTTTCATAAACGTAAAATCATTACATTTAATTAACTACAAGTTTACAACAATCAAACATATATAAATCACGTCCTCTTAGTAATTTTTTGAAGTTGAGTTGAAGTGATATTGTCATGCTTCTTCTTGTTTTTGTACTCACTTCCTCCACCAATCAGAACTTCTTCAATGTCACCACCACCACCACCCTTTCCTCTTCCACCATCACCTCTTCCTGAAGCACCACAACCCCTTTCCTCTTCCACCACCACCATCACCATTTCCTCTACCACCAGCCGAGGCACTAGCACCATCACCCCTTCCTCTACCACCACCTGTAGCACCACCATCACCACTTGAACCACTCTATTGTTCTTCCTTTTTGTCTCTGAGAGTGACATGCGCAGACATTTGTCTTAGCAGGTCACCTACTTCTTTTGCGTTGTGAGCAACACAACCTTATTGATATTCTCGCCTTGTTCAATAAAGGGATCCACCAACTCAAGAGCCTCATCAACCAGCTTCTTCTGTAAGGAAAACATTGAACTTAGTAAAAATAATTAATTTTTTATTTCAAATGTTTGCGTTTTTGTTAAAGTGATCAACTATCCGATTGTGTGATATGAACAATTGATTTCTTAAGGGATGTGTCCTCCTAGTCCTCGATGGTTGGATGAAATGATGGCTAATGTAAACCATTCCAAGTAGTCCTTGTTGCAATCTCATGGAATCTTTATTAGTGCACCTTGGTTGTCAATCGACGCGAGATGATTCTACCAAGTTGCAGCAAATGACGACAGTATATCGTGCTTCACCGAATAGTTATGGCTAGATTGACCTATATTCTTCATTTTGCTTGAATGACTTGTACCCTTCCCATCCGTCTTATCACTCGATCTGGGTGATAGGGTTTTTCAACGTCAAGCATAACAAGTAGCCTTGGAACCATGTGGTGCTATGAAGTGGAGTTATGCGCTTGGATTTCACATAAGGGTCACAAATAACCTGACAATACAAACATGAAGTTATTAAATTAAAGAAGAGAAATGAAAATAATTGTCTGAGATGAAACATGAACTTAAATGACTAAATTTTACCTCTTCATGAGATATATCATCGAGATGCTCCCTAAGAGTCAAGATTTCTTTAGACACGACCCGGCTAACTTGGGGACAATCCCACTTAGCCATGATGGGGAGACGATCATTCGATGAGGCTCGGGCAATACTCCAAAGCCTAAAGTGATCGTATATCCAATACTAAAAAAAATTTAAAAACACACACATCAAACTAATTACTTCAATATCTGAAACACTAAAAAGATAATTAACTGAACAACAAACTCAAAATATACGTCCAAAAGTGGCAGATATCTTGATATTTGTTTGGTACCCGCTCTGCTAGCACAACCTAGTTGACGATACAAGAACGCCAAAGTACCTATGCCCCATGCAAACTTTCCAACATTAGCCACCTTCATTAGCAACTTCAAATATTTAGTGCGAACCTTTGTTTTAGGCTTATCAGCAAAGATAGTCATGCTCAAAAGAAGTAACAAGTAACCCCCTAGCAACTTGTTGTTTCTTATGAAGAAAATCAGTTCTACTCAATTTCCCACAATAATGCTCCTTAATTAATTTCATCTCCATAAAACTAAGATTCTTTTGGACTTGCTTTTGTGTTTCACTCTTTTTAATCCTCAAACAATTCACCAACAGTTGCCCACATTCATCTGCCTTCATTTGAATTTTTTTCACAAAAGTCGGCTTACCAACAATCGGAAACTAAGTGATATGATAGACGTCATCAATGGTAATGGTCATCTCTCGAAAAATGAGGTGAAATATGTTGTTCTCTGGGTACCAACGCTCAACAAAAGCACAAATTTTCACCCTATTGACGTGATCCTTATAGTTGTCGATCAAGGATCATAAACCACTCTTTTAGACCATTGAAATTACTTCTCTTGTCTCTTCTCTCAACTTCCAAACTAAAAAATTCTTATAGTGATACCGACATCTCAACTAGCCTCGTTCCTAAATACTACAAGCAATAAGAAAAACTAGTTAGTGTCCAAATAATATAAAAATAATAAATACTGCATATTTTAAGAACTTAAAAATATTATAATTACCTCTTCACCTGCCCAAATGGACCGAGAAACATGATCATCATAATCCTTTAATATGGAGTCATCTTTGTGACCACAGGATACAAAACTTTGTCATGTTCTTCATTTTCATCGGAACTAGGTTCGACTGGAGTATCTAGTTCCTCTTGATTTTGAACCTCCTCATCTCTTCACCCTCTTTTTTTTTACCCTTTGCATCCTCATTGCCCTTAACATCCTCATCACCTTCCTCGTCCCCATCACCTTATCCCTTTCACCCTCTTCCACTTCTTCAACCTCATGTGCAGCACCCTCACCAACCACACTGTGTTGACTTTGCGATAGCATTAGGAGTGTCGACTCTTCATCCGAGTCAATCAAATTATCCTCCATTTCATCCTCTCTCCTTTCATCTCCTCTTATTTCTCCCTCTGTTTTTGCATTTTTTATCTATTCTTTTTTTTCATTGCAATGACTTTTCTCAAAGATGTCGTCTTTGAGCTGGATGGTCCCCACTACTACCACCATCACCACAACAAACACCACCAACCAAAGAAGATGCAACGCCTTTGTTTGTCTTTATCATACTAAACATTCAAAACAAAATGATACAATTAAAGCAAAAATAATGCATGGAGATTTAGATTTTTGATATGAAGATTTAGAGTTTACCTAAATTTGTGGGTTTGGTTGATGCACAGACAAATCCCCACAACAACAATCGAACAGAACAAAAAAGATTACGACGCAGCAAATCACTCTCAAATCACAAAAATCACACACCGGCATAGCCTCAAATATTAGCAACCACCTTGCACCAAAACAACACCAATCGCACCACAAAACGCACCAAAATCGTACACATAAAAGGCCCTAGTTTATATCGCACAGTGAGAGTAGAAGGAAAGAACATAAAGTAGAGGGAGAGTAATGGCGGGAAGAGAGGGTGTGAAGATTCAAATTTTGGGAAAGGGAGGAAATGGTTTCGTGGGAGATAAAGATAAAAAAAAAAAATTGGATTATGGGAGGTTTAAGGTTTATATTGGTGGTGTCCTTCAATAGGTGCTGATGTCCTTCAGAAAGTAGGATAATGGTAGTGTCTTTCAGCAGAACTGGTGGTGTCATTTATTCATTGCCTTAACTAAAACTTGACTTTTTTAATAACTATACAAGTGCATGATTTTATGCATGGCTCACTATGCATGCTTAAATTTATGCGTGTGGGTCATATTACAAAGTGTAAAGAGGATCCAAGGAAAATCAAAATTTTCATGTGGCTGTCAAAAACAGATTGGATATGTATCCATCCAATGATCTAATAATGATGGTACAATTCGATTCGATCCGATCCTATAATCGGATTGAAGTTTTTTTTCCCTCTTCCTCCTCTTTTGTATATCTTTCACCTCTACGATTTCTTCTTTGACAACAAGCAAGAACAACTAGGGGTGGGCACGAGACGGGATGGACCTCATCTGTATCCCATCCCCGTTTGTTCGGGATCAGAACGGGATAGACCTCATCCCCACCTCGTCCCATTCCAAAAGGGTTTGGGACGAAGATGATCACATACTAAATTTAGGATTGAAAATTTAACATGCAAGATTGAAATTTTGGATTTACCAAACACACAACTCAACTCAAGTTTCCATGGTGATGGACTTAAAGGTGTTTGGGTAGGGATAAATCCTTTGCAAATCTGTAACACAAACTAAATTCAAATCAGTCAAAGGCTATTTAACTTCATAATCTTGTTCAAGGCTACATAGTAAAGTCAGGATACTACATAGTAAGCTTACCTTGTTCAAGACTGTTTGCCTTAGTTTTGGTGGATGGTCATTGAATGATGTTAATTCAGGAAGCATCTCTTAGGGTAGAAAAAATTACTCCAACCATAAGCTCACATTTCTAAAGAGTTCTTATTCAAGAACAGAAATGGTGTGGCTATTATTTTCAAGCAACTCTTGAATAGTTATATTTTTCCCAAACTCCCTAAAGTTGTGTGAAGGGTAGGAGTTGTTTTACTTCTCTATGCAATTTGTTCTTAGAGGATCCACAACTTAGCTAAAATCCATTGCTACTAAAAGCCATTGCTTAAAATTATATAATTGCTAATGTTTTAGAAGAAAATTCCCCTCCAAAATAGCCTCTATATATTACGTTTAGACTAGCACATGGAAGCTCTGTGAGAATAAAATAGTCATTGCAACAAATAAAATAGTTATGTCAACAAATAGTTTCATAATTTATCTACATAATTCATCATACTAAATATTAAAAGAATCAGTTCGGGACGGGACGGAATGGGCAAGATTGAAAATCTACATTGGATCTCATCCCACTCTAGATCAGGAAGGGACGAGATCGAGATGAGATTGATCAACCCCAATAGAACTCAAAAAAAATCGCGACGAGATCGAGATCGCGGGATGGGATGCCCACCCCTAAGTAGGGTGGAAAACCAAACCGATATTTTCGGTTTCAAATTTTTCAAAATCGAAACCGAAATGAAGATTTCAAAAACCGAGTCGAACCGAGTGATTAGGTTTGTCGGTTTCATCGGTTTACTATATCTCTATTCACAGATGATGCATGGTTGAAACAGATTATCTCATAGTAGGAAAGGGCACCACCACCATTGAAGAAGCAATAAGAATTCATAGCCATCATCTAGTTGTTGCTAGCAAGTGACGAGTAACTGTGTGTGATCTTGTTGGGGCTCGGAGAATTCTCTGATTTGCTTGTTAATTTTTCTTATGGTTGTTAAATTGAATGTAGTTTCTTCCTCCTCTTCAACTCCTTGTGCACCTCGTAATTGTAATTGTCATCATTGTTAGCTAGTGTTACAAACAATTAAGCATCTCGAATAAGAGACAGTCAATCAGTGAGTCAATTAAGACTTACTTTGAAAAGTATAGTAGTTGGAATCGGAATTAGAGGAGAGACTTATTGTGTCAAGTGAGTTGTGAGTGAGTGGTAGTTGAGAGTTGCAACTTGCCTCTGCTCTTTTGTTGTTTTTGGTACGGTAATAAACTTTTCAAACAATGTTATACAATTTCCTCAATCGAAACAATGTTACAAGTGAGAACTAAGTAACCAAACAATGTTATAACTATGATGGAGATGTTGATGTTGATGGTGGAGGGATAAGACCCCACATCCAATTCTAAGAATAAAAAACAATAATAAACCACCTTACATATTAGTCTAATTATAAAATAAACCACCTCAAATTTGAGTTAGAAGGTAAATATGGTTTTCCAAGACACAAACACACCCTCAACTAAAATTTACTAATAACCTACCCAAATAGAACATCCTAGACTTATAATTTTGAAGAAACTGGCGTATATAGAGATTAAAATATTAGATATTGGCACATTAGGGACAAAAAAAAAATATTTTAACTGCGTATTTTGAGCCCCCTTAGTTTTCATTGTAAATTAAGATACTACATACACATGACTGAACGAAAATTATATCATTTAGCTCCGTTTGAACTGAAATTTTGAGAAAACTTAAAGACCAACATCATAAACAATGTTTCAAAGTTTCAGCTCTTTTCGATATGTGTGCCTCAAGATACATATTAAATTGTGAAAAGTAGACCTCTCTATCATAATCATGAAGCGAGGGCCCACTTTGGGTGTATCCAACTGGCCAACGCCCATTGTCTAAGACCACCCAAAAGGGTGGTCCTTGAACACCCACAAATATCATTTATCAAGATATTTAATTGCAGGACCTAAGCACGTATCTCAAGAAACGGTGTCAAAATGGGCTAAAATTTTGGGATGTTTCTTCTTTTAACACTGCCAATGCCCTGTAAAATGTTCTAAAACTTAGAACAAAAATTCAGTAGCGATCCTAACACTCTAGTTGATGTGGCGTTCGAAGGCGAGAAAGGAATTTTTCACATTTGTAAAAGGTAGGGTTGGGCATGTCCAGTTGACCAGCTTGAATAGCCAAGATTGAGGACATGACCGGGCTTTTAAAAAAAAATTCAGAGACCAAGCCCAGACAGGTTAATCGGGAGGTCCTGGGTAACCGAAAATTTGGGCCTATTCTCGGGCTTGGGTAGTGGCAAGGAATTGAGACAAAGATAAATGAGAAGGGATGAGGGGTTCAACCGCTGGAAGTACGGCTTTGTCGTGAGTAAAACAGGGAAGGGGGAGAAACAAAGAGGGGGAGAGAAAGGGAGACGGGGTTGGAGAGGGGCGGCTTTCTCGTGGGTGAAATAGGTAGAAGGAGGGGGGTTGAACCAAAGAAAGGGGGAGACAGGTGCGAGGAAAGGCTTCGTTTTCACAAGTGAAACAATAAATGGAGAAGAAGGCAATGTAGTGGTGGTTGTTCATGAATTAAAAAGGAGGAAAACATGAATGGGTTGGGGAGTCCAATAGTGTAGAGCTCATACTTCTTCAATCTACCAACCATCTTCAACATCTCATCTCAAATCCCCAAATCAAAACCCACCCCAAAATTCAATCTTTCTCAACCCCACCAACCTCATTTCTCAAACCCCCATTTCTCTTCTTCTCAAAAAGGGGCAAAGCCCAGTCCCTCCAATCTCTGAAACATCCAATATTCCCACAACCCTACTTCACAAGACCTCACCTTTCTTTTTTCCCCACCAACCCTACTTGACCAAATCTTTAAAAAAAAATTTCAACAGAAAACTCAGGTCGCGAAGGCATCAGCGATGACAACATCGGTGAGTGTGGCCATGGCATTTGGTAGTGGTGGTTCGACGACAATAAAGAAGAAGAGGGAGGTTGAGGAAGTACGAACCGTATGGATCGGTGGCTGCAAGACCTGTCTGATCAAATCTTGTGTTGTTGCTGCTCCATGATCAGAGAGAGAAAAGAGATGAGTTTTGAGTTTGACTTTTGTCGGGGAGATAGAATCTACATTATATCAACTTTGGGTAGGGATGGCAACAGGGCGGATTTGGGAAAATTTGTCCCTTCCCGTTGGGGATCGCGGATCCCCGAATATCCGTTTATACAATTTTATAAAAACCATCCGCGCTCCGGTCAGATTGGCGGATATCCGCCCCGCCCCGAATATCCGTTTAAAAAAACAAAAACAAAACAAAAAAGTGTATTCTTCTCGACAACACTCAACAAAAAGTGTATACTCTTATCTCTATGGTGAATCCCTTTTTGATTAAACAAGATTTGTGGGAATCAATGGATAGCAAGCCTGATCCTGCCCTTGCCTTGTTGTGGGCATCTGCAGCATCATATCAGGAGTTGCAAAGCTCCAAAGTTGACCGAAATCTCCCCTTGCAGGCACTGCCCAAAACCCTCATCCCTTCTTCGCTTTTCCAGCTCTCTCTTCCCAAATTTGTCCCTTCGATTTGTATTATGATCATCTGTAACATGCTTTTGTTTATATGTTTGGATCTTGAATTGTCGATCGGTGTGACTGTTTTCTTTTTCTGATCTCTTGACTTTATCATAATAATCTGGTTTTGTTTGATGGATTGGTGTTGAGTCCGAAATAGAGTCATCAACAACACTAGTCCTACGACGCTTGCCAAGGATGAAAGGAGGGGGACTAGGGATGGCAACGGGGCGGATTGGGGCGGATTTGTGCAAATCCATCCCCGCCCCGCTGGAGATTTCGGGTCCCCGAAACCGCCCCGCATATCCGTTTATCATTTTTTTTGAAAACCATCCCCGCCCCCGGCGGATATGCGGATATCCGCCCCGCCCCATTTAACCCAAACAACAGCAACCCAAAAAAATTTCATCAACATACAATAAATTCACACAAAAAATTAAAAAAAAATACAACATATTACAAAAAAAAAAAAAAAAAAATTTCTACAGATCAGATCTGAGTTACCTGATCTAAAAATATTACAACAAATAAAAAAAATTTCAACAAATTCAAAAAAAAATTACAACATATACAAAGAATTCGATCTCTGAGATCAGATTCACATCTTGAAAACTGATCGGATCAGATCATACCTTGATCAGATCAGATCAGACCTTGATCGGATCTTGATCAGATCAGATCAGATCAGATCTTGATCGGATCTTGAACAGATCTTGATCTTGATCGGATCTTGATCAGATCTTGATCAGATCAGATCAGATTTGATCAGATCAGATTTGATCAGATCTTGATCAGATCAGATTTGATCAGATCTTGATCAGATCAGATTTGATCAGATCTTGATCAGATCAGATTTGATCAGATCTTGATCAGATCAGATCAGATTTGATCAGATCTTGATCAGATCAGATCAGATTTGATCAGATCAGATCAGATTTGATCAGATCAGATCAGATTTGATCAGATCTTGATCAGATCAGATCAGATTTGATCAGATCTTGATAGATCTTGATTTGATCAGATCTTGATTTGATCAGATCAGACTTTGATCAGATCTCAGTCTCGGATCTTGATCTTGATCTCGATCTCTGATGGGAGGAAAAAACCCTTTTGTCGGATTTGAAGCTTGGACATTGAGGGAGATCTCGACTGTGAGAGGAAGATCTTGGCGATGAGAGGTCACGGCGTGAGGGGAGAAGGGAGTATCTCACGGCGTGAGGGAGCAGGGAAGCAGATCGCGGCGTGAGGGGAGCGCGAGAGAGATCGCGGCGAGGTGGGGATCGCTCTGTGAGAGGGTAGGGATGAGGGAGAGGTCTTCGCTCTCGAATCGCTCCTCGGTCGGCCCCTTTGCATTCTTGTGTGAGAGGCAGAGAGGGAGGGAGAGGCGGGTGAGGGACTGAGGGTGTGGTGTGTTCTCTGTCTGCTTGCGTTCTTGTGTGAGAGGCAGAGAGGGAGGGAGAGGCAGTGAGGGGAGGGAATGAGGGAGAGGAAGTGGGATCAATGGGTTTTTTAATCCCTTTATAAAGGGAAGGGCATTATTGTAATGTTCAATAATAAACGGATAAACGGATATCCGTGGGGCGGATATGGCCAAATCCGTATCCGCCCCGAATATTTAATGGATGTTGTTTGGATATCCGTATCCGCCCCAAAATCCGTTTAGACATATCCAAAACCGCCCCAAACGGATTGGGTGGGGCGGATATCCGTGAAAATCCACCCCACTGCCATCCCTAAGGGGGACCCATTAACATAGGAGTGGAAGAGGGTCTGTGGGGATGAGAAATTGTTGAAGGTGCAATGGTTTAAAATGCACCTATAACCAATTTGATGACCAGAATCTGAAGCATATTTTCTTCATTTCACTATTGAACAAAAGGGGAAAAGAAGGTTGAAACACCCAACCAAAGTAGAAAAATTAGTGTGAGAGAAAGAGAGAACAAGGTGTGATTTGTTTTTTCTATGTGCGGAAAACCCTAAAACCCACCGCCATGTGATAGCTGATGCGGAAGAAGCTGGGGTTGTTCACGTGTTAGCTAAAACATTATTGCTACATAGATTATAGGCATCTGGATGTGCCTCCCCCTCTCGTCCACCTTACTGTGACGATCCTTCGACAATCTTTACTGTTGAACCAGACTCTGCCCCCTAACCATGTTGGACAAATGAATGCTTTATCCCTCAAGGAGTGGGACAAGTAAGAAAGAAGGGTTGAGAAGGTGTTGGTGGTCTGATTTGGTGCAGAGGAGGAAGAGAATGGGCAGAGGATAAAGTGGATCAATGAGAGAGATATCAAGTAGGTTAGGGTTTTTTCCTTTTAAGGATCAATGTATTTCAGTAAATTTCTTACAAAAATGGATATCCGCGGGGTCAATATGGCCAAATTCGTATCCGCCCCAAATATTTGACGGATGTTGTTTGGATATCCATATCAGTCCTGAAAACCGTTTAGGCACATCCAAAACTGCCCCATTCGGAGCGGATATCCGTGAAAATCCGCCCCACTGCCATCCCTAACTTTGGGTATAGTTTGGGTTGGGCTTTTGATGGGGAGGTAAATTCCACATTATAAGTTAGAGAAGAATGGAGGGGTATAGTTTGGGTTGGCCTTTGGGGAAATTGGATTTTTTTTTAAATATTTGGGTGGGGCGGGTTAATCGACGGGTTTCAAAAGTTGGAACCAAGGATCAGACTAGAATTTTAGTGTCGGGCCTAAAAATCAGACCGAAAACAGAAAATTTATTAACAAACTGGACCGATTGGGCCGGGTCGGTTCCCAGTTTTTCGGTCCGAAATGCCCAACCCTAGTAGAAGGATGCCATGATCAGGTATGATTTGATAGTTTGCATTACTGACAAAACTTGAGGTGCCATATGATTCCAAATGTTCATGTTACAAATAGACAAGCTTTAGTGAATGTCTTTGGTGTGCTCTTAGTAAAAAATCATTCCATCAACTAGGGATGGCAGTGGTGCGGATTTGGGCAAATCCGTCTCCGTTCCGCCAAATTTAGTTGATTTCTGAATCCGCCTAAAAAACACTATTTTTTTTCAAAACCATCCCCGCTCCATCATGGATGACGAATATTCGCCCCGCCTTGATTAACTACCGCATCCTTCCATCTTCTCCCCGAGATACTCATCAACAACACGCCACCAACAGTCAACACATCTGGCCACTACCAACATATCTCATCACCCACCACTACCAACAGATCTCACCACCCACCACCATCAACAAATTCTACCATCCACCACCACCAATAAATCCCCGATCCCTCTGTAGTAGTTGAAGCAAGATAAGGGGACGAAGGAGGAAGAGAACTTCGAGAGCTGCGCGACAAAGAACGGTCACCAAGAAGAAGGAGGAGGAGGAGACTGTGATGGACTGTCGGTGGCTAGTGATGGAGAGAACTGATAGGAAGGGTCGTAAAGTGTTATTCTATCTATGTGTGAATTGTGATTGAGAAAATTAATCTACCAACCATCTCACCATTCTTTCTTTTCCCTAAAAAGTAAAAACAACACATCCCATCCCATCTCTCTTTCTCTCTCCCATTTTAATAATCCCAGCCCACAATAGAAACAAAATAAAAAACTAAAGGAGGGGAGCTGAGAAGAAAGGAATCAAATGTGGGATTTAATAGTTTTAAGGGTATATTAGTAATTAAACACAAACAGATATCTGCGAGGCAGACATGGCCAAATCCTGCTCTGAATCCTAACGAATACAATTTGAATCCCTGAATCCACCCCGAAATCCATTTACCCAAACCCAAATCCACTTCATTCGATGTGGGGCGGAGTGAATATCCGTGAAAATCCGCCCCACTTACCATCCCTACCATCAAAATAAGAAGAAGAAAGAGATGGCATAATTAAGGCAACTCTGCATGCTTTATGACTGATGAGACTTTTGCGCTTCCCATTTGTTCGCCAATCGGTCATATGGTGCCCCATAAGTTTCCTAATGCACTTCGAAGCCATCAATCTATTTCCGCATGTATTCCTTTTTTGTCTTAATCATTATAATCCTCAAATTGTGTAACTGAGCGTGTTTCAAAGCTAAAACAAATAAATTAGATAAGTAACAAACCAAGAAGAGCATAACGTTGTTGGATTCGTATAACAAAAAAAAAAAGTAAGAACCCTTGCTTTGAGGATCTGGATATTTAGCAATGGCTTGGCATATCTTAATGTAGCTATCAGACTTAAATGCATTAAAACAAATGTCATTCTCATAAGAAAATCAGCATTGTAAGAGCACACATTGTTTAATGCTTTCTTGTTTGTTACGGAAGTGGGATATTTTGGAACACAATCAACATCTATGGGAGAAAGAAATCCATGCAAAGTCTTCTTCCTCGTTAGACGTCCATCCCTAGCAATTTCCTCAGGATATGTTAAAACTACTAATCATTTATTCTTTAGCTTTCTTCTTTTTTTTCCATGCCTTTGTTTTCCTTTACATGGAAACCCTTTTTTCCACAACCTCATCGAGAGCCTTTGGGCACTTTGGTCCTGCATCCTTGTAACCACCTAAAATGTGTTGCATGAAACACTTAATTCCTCCTTTCGTAACTTTAGAACAAAAATCACACCGTAAATCTGAATTGAAGAAGGTTTCAAACTTCTAGGTTGAGGCTTTGGATCATTGTTACTCTGACTGGTAGAATGCGAGACAAACATTCTAAATACGAATAATATACAGTTAACTATCTAGTATCTAACCAAGCAATTCTACATAAAGATAACATATGCAGTCCAATATATTGATTGTTAAGAGATTCAATTGAAAATATTGAATTATGTTGAATCTTATTTCACTTTGCAATCAGCAATAAGCCTATTGTTTTCCTTTTGGAAGTTGCAAGTTACAAAAGGCCTTACTTGAATTCCTAAGACGAAATCAGTGAAAATCACACTCAACATCCAACAATCTCAATTAGGTTGGGTTTTGAGAAAAGAAAAAAGAGAGAAGAGAACTCTTTCACTGTTTGTCGAAGAGAATAACTAAGAGTGAGAAGAAGAAAAAAAAGGAAAAGAAAAAGGAAGAGAGAAGTCGGGGGGGATCAGATATTAGAGAAGGAGAAGAATAAGAATAAGAAGAACGAGTTAAGAACTGAAGTTAAGTAGATGAAAAATAAAAAAAGGAAGAGAAGACGAAACTAAAAAGAAAAGGAGAAGAAGAGGATTGGAGTGAAGGATTTTTTTTTTCTGGAGGAGAACAGCAACAACAACAGTAAGAGTCGCGTGGTTTGTTATGGCTTTTCCAAATCTAGTTTCTAACTAGGGTTGTCGAGAATGAATAAGTTTGGCTAAAGTTACTTAATGAGTCATTTAATTACACTAATTAATGGCTATAGCCACTCTCATTAATATTTATCCAGAAATGAGTATTATTTTCAGTAGTTAAAGCTCCACACTACACCAAAATGACCATTTTGCAACACAACCAAAATTTATTTGCATCATTTTTGGCATGTTACAATATTTGTAATAGTTTAGTTAAGTAGCTACTGTTTTTGTATGATACAATCACTAACATATGCCAACCCTCTCATATTCTCTCGTGATACAATCACTAACTTCTTGTTGTTTGGATTAAAAAAAAAATCTCAAAATCATCCCTCCCTCGAAAAGGAAAAACAGCTGATATTTTTGCTCAAACCCAAACAGCTAAAATCTCGAACTCTCCCTCCCTCCCTTCCTCGACCACAATCTCCAAGTTAGGGTTTCAACTCTCTCGAATTTGATCAGTGAGGCAGAAAGTTTCGACTTCACTCTCTCGCTTCAACTTATCAGCAATCGCTCCAAGGTTAGGGTTTCGGTACACTTTGAATAGATCTCGATTCCACTTTTTCCAAGTACTGATTCTTCTTCTTCGATTAACTCGTACAAATTTTTGTTATCGATTCTCTCATTTTGTGTGTTTCAACTAATTTAAAGTTTATATCAAGAGGTTTACAGGATTCGGTGATTGAACTCAGCTTGTTGATCTAATTGTATGCAAGAGGTGAAATTCTAACCATTATTTGGCAATATTGATTTATTATATGAAGTATTTGTTATGCAACGATTATGACGATGCATTGTTGGTTCAGTGAGGTTTGTAAATCGATCTAACATTCTTTTGTATTATTATTTTGGATGAATGAATGAATGGATACACATCTAGTCTAAATGATGTATAGAAAGTCAAAAACAGATAATAAGGTACAATCAATGGGAATAAAAATCTTACAACGAATCATAAAGTACGAGTGTGGAGAAAATTATCATGACAGACTTTAAATATTGGAAGCTCAGACTGAACAGAGGGGGTGGGAAGATTACAAAAGATATTCTAATCCAACTTCAATAATGACTTGGATTTCCTACTTGGTCAAAAGATGTATGGCAGCATATCTTTTGTAGCTATTTGTTTATACTAATCTTAATTATGCCAATTCATGGATTAATAAATAATTGAACCAATTGATCATTCAAAGGTAAAAATCGGTTTTTGTTTGTGGTATTTTGTTGAACGTCATTATGTTTTGGAATGGTAATTGCAAGTAGCTAGCTATTATTCCAAGGTAGGGGTTTGTAAATTCTTCTATGTTCAGGCCAAGGTTTGGCATCCGGTGACTAGCGCTCTATAGTAAGACAGTGTTCTTGCTTAATGTATTATATTTACCTACATATGCATCTAAAACTGCAACAAATCCAATTGTAGAGTTCCTAGAGTCTGGAAATCTGGTTTTGAGAGACCAAAATTCAAATGAATATCTATGGCAAAGCTTTGATCATCCATTGAATACTTTGTTGTCAGGTACGAAGATTGATTGAGACTCAAGTATAGGATAGAATAGGCATCTAACGTCGTGGAAGAATTTGGATGATCCTTCCCTCAGGGACTTTACTTATGGAATTGATCTTACTCTGTATCCTGAACCAGTTGTCAGAAATGGAGCTAATAAGTATTCTCGAAGTGGCCCATGAAACGAACTTCATAACAGTGGCCAAGCTGAACTAAATAACAAAATAACTTTCGTCTACCAGGTTGTAAGCAATGAAATCAAAGCTTCTTTCAGTTTCCAGCTTGTTAAGCAATATGTTCTTACAAGGTTCGTTCTGAGGCAAAATGGTAACCAGGGAGACCTTTGGTGCCTCACATGGGTGGTTAACCGGAGCCAGAATTGTCTCCTTCAATATCCAATTCCAAGATATTGTTGTGATGAGTATGATCGTTGTGGTGTTGGCAGTATTTGTGATATAAATGAGGTACCAAGTTGCCTATGTTTGGAGGGGTTCAAGTATGCATCACCACCTGACTAGAATAAGATGGATTGGTCTAGGGGATGTGAACGTAAGATGCCGTTAGATTGTGCTAACGGGGATGGGTTCCTGAAGTTTACAGAAGTCAAATTGCCCGATACAACTAGAACTTGGATGAATATGAGTCTGAATCTTGAGGAATGCATGGTCAAGTGTTTGAAGAATTGTTCTTGTATAAATTATGCTAATACTGATATTCGTGGAAATGGTAGTGGGTGTGTGATGTGGTTTGGAGATCTGATCGACATAAGAAAGGTACTTGGTGCTCAGCAGGATCTGTATATTCGCATGGCAGCTTCTGAGTTAGGTACAAATTCCATTTTTTTCATTAATTAATTTCCTTGTAGTAGAAACTTCTTATGTGGGATTACTAAGGGCATTCATAATTTTCATAACTTTCCTTCTCCATGCAACATGAAAAACTTTAGATCTATTATAAAAACAAAATAAAACTAATATAAATATCATATAATATAATATGAATGTCGTGGCACTTATATTCTTTCAATTATATTCACTGATCTTTTGAAATTATTTTCAGGAGTAGATGTGCACAAGGAAAGCAAAATTGTCCCAGAAAGTGTGAAAACCCAAAATAGGATTATCACTATTATCGTGTTTCTGTAGTTCTACTCGTTTGTTTTATATGGAACAAAGCCGTATTGGTGGTTCTGAATTTGAACCAAAACATCATAGCATACATAACACCTATTTACTGCGCTAACAAAGGAAAAAAAAAAGTTTATTCAATTCATATATGTTTGACTTGATCTAATTATATCAACACTGGCATTCTTCTTCCAATCTAATTCATGTGGTTCTGCAACCTCAGGTGGAGCAATTTTATACTCTACACGTACAATAAAAATCAAGGAAGCTTAAGGCATTAGGTAACTTATGCCCACCACAATAGTCCGTTACTTGTTTAATTGTTGAATAAATTTGTTTAGGACCCATATTGTTCATTTAGAAATATGGTACTGTAGTCTGCTTCACTTCTAGAGTTCACAATCTGCTTAATGCATTGATGACTAAGATGTGGTGATCAGGTCCATCTACTTATTAGAATGGAAGAGCAACTTAGTGGCTATGATCTTGTTGGTTTTGCTATTTTAAGTTCTATATACTTCCCCGTTATCCGTATTTGTTAGTGCAAATCTAGTAGTTTAGTGGGAATCTTCTTGTGTAGGCATGCATAACTAGCTTGTTGCTTAAGGCAGTAAATTTATGTAATAGTTGGAAGTAGTAAATCGTGTATTGTTTGATAATAGAATTTAGATTGAAGCCTACAGAGTTGTTTTCCTCTCTTTTTTGGAACACATTATGCCATTATAATCCAGGAATGTGAAGCTACAAATGAACTACAAATGTTTACTTTTAACATTTTAGGAGTGCTTCATTGTTTACACTCATGAATACTCACAATAGTTGAGCTATATGCATTATGGCATTATACTCGTAAAGTTCATAAGATCCAATGTTATTTTTGATAAACCAATAAGTTATTTATTATCTATAGAGATAGGCGAATATGATCCTATGTACCTGGGCAGTTTCAATTTTTTATTTAATTTTTTATTATCACTAAATGTTGAGTGTCACTTGTTTTTGTCAGAGATAATTGGCTGTGATGATGAAACTATAGTTTATGCTAGTTCTGCTACTAAAAATTCTTGATTTCTAGTTTTGATGAACAGGTTCTTTCAATGTTGTTGGATCGATCTGTGAATCCAAGTATCTTGAATAGGCACAAACAGGTCAGTATTTGATCAGATATTTGCTTCAAATGATGATTCAACAACAGTGGTTATGTTATCTATTTAGTTTGCAAAGTTTTGATCCTTCTATGGGTTTGGGATTGTTTCAAACTCCTCTTATGTTAGCTGCAATGCATGGGAAGATTGGCTTGTGTGCAAAAACTTCTCGATGCATGGGCTAATGTATGAAAAATTTGCTGATTTTATTGTCATGTTGGTTAGTTTTGATTGGAATGTTGAAGGTTATTGGGTTATCTTTGAAATTGGTTAGATATTGATGTTACTATGGTCATTTGGATTGCCTTCAGGCAATTCTCTCTGCAGCTCATGCATCCCATGTTTCAGATTCCTGGTATTGTTTTTAGTCTCGCTTTCATATTGAATTGTTGGAAGTATAGTTCTTGATGTTATAAGTTTGTAATATTTTGATTTAATTTGGATTAAAATCAGGGGATTTGTAAGATTTGTGAAAGTTAGATATGGAAATGGATCAACCCCATTACACCTAGCCTCCCATCAAAGACGTCCAAAATGTCTTCATATTCTATAAGATAGTGGAACTCTAGTTTGTGCTTCAACTGGCGGATACGGGTACTAAATCCTTATCATGGTCTTTTTTTAGATTTAATGAGAAATTCAATCTTGTATATCTTTATATATGACAATCGTGATTGCAGGTTCCCAGGTAGCACACCACTTCATTTAGCGGCACGAGGAGGTTCATTATATTGTGTTAGAGAACTCCTAGCATGGGGTGCAGATAGGCTTTAGAGAGATGCAGCTGGGTAGTCTTCAATTCTTTTGATTCATCTTTTATTTTTTTTTGTTGGATGATTTTTGGTGATAAGGTAGATGAAGTTATGCTACCTGGGTTCCGATTTCACCCAACTGATGAGGAGCTTGTGGGGTTTTACCTAAAGATAAAGATTCAGTAGCGAACACTTCCCAATTGAGCTTATTAAGAAATTGGACATTTACAAATATGATCCATGGAATCTTCCAAGTAAGCTAATTAACTTCCATGCATAACTTGATCCAAGTTTTTCTTTTACTTCAGTCAGAAAGAGGCATTCATTTACTGTTTCTTTTGTAACTAAAAATCTAAGTCCACAATGTTCTTTTACTTTACCTTTGTGTACATGAAGTCTGACAACAATATAAAAGTTTTTTTCTGATTCTTTTGACCTGACAAATTTGTCTGTATCTTTTATTGCAGGAACCCTGAGCTGAGAGGAAAGTAATGAAGATATAGATAGGCCTATTTGTTAGAATTTTGCTGGGAAAAATAAGGTTTTTCAAATGTAGAGACACTATAATTCTTTTCTTAATTTATCTACCAACAAACTAGTGTAATTGCCTGTAATGAGCTTCTTGGTTGTAAGACTTTTGGTATTTGTTTTGTTTCAACAATATATTTTAAGATTACACTTGGAATGCTATTTTGATATATAAGAGTACAAGACATTAATTCAAATGCAATTTAATAAAATACAATGTTAGCACAAGTTGGATGTCTCTGATTTGAGAGTTTTGATTATTTGATATGTTTTGCTATTATTTTTCTTAATTGGAGCCCTTGATGAAAAATGTATTCATCAAAAGGTTGATAAAAGGATGTGGGGAAAATTAGCAGCATTCCAAAAGCATCGGTGTTTAGGTTTGAGAATTTGCGTTGTTTTGCGTAATTTTGGGTGTGTACTATCCATTTTTTTTAGCTTTTTTTTTATTTGGAAAATGTTTTAAATTAGCTATAGTTTTTACATGATACAAAGCAAAATTGAGTATCAATTTCATTTGAAATTAGTATTAGCTAGTGTGTAACTATATAAAATTTAGTATTAGTTTTATCATGTTGCAATTATTCCATTAGTATGGGTTGGTTGATGATACAATTATTCCATTATAGTATGGGTTGGTTGATGATACAAATATTAGCATCACCTCATTTGGTATGGGCACAAAAGTGTTACAATTCATTTTAGCAACATGTAAGAGCTATAACAAAAATTCCTTTATGGTGTAGTGCCATTTTGATGATCTAGTCGAATTTGAATGGTAAATCTTGTTAGATTGGTATGAATTCACCATTGAGTATGAGTCTAGCTATTCATAGCTCCAAGCTTAATTACCAAAGAAAGGTAGATCATACTCGGTATGTTTTGAATGATTGTGTTGTTCTGCTTTATTTAACTTGGTTCTTTAGAAAAATAAGTTAATCTTCTAACTGACGTTGAGAAGTACTATTAAATATTTATTTGTTTATTATTAGATCAGAAATTCTAACTGTCGAGGAAACTAGCGAGGGAGGGGTGGGAACCCTCCATCCCCCTCGAGATGGGTGCCTTCATCCCCTTTCGCGCATCCCGAAGGGGTGGAGGGTTCCCACCCCCTCCCTCGCTGGTTTCCTCGCAGTTAGACAAGCTCTTATTAGATTATGATAAAAATTTCTTGCAGGTGCCACGCCCGTCAATCTTTGATCCTGCTGGAAAGTACATATCTTTGATAATTCCTGCATTCAATGAAGAACACAGACTTCCTGGAGCTCTTGATGAGACTATGAAGGACGTAAGATGCCGTGTAACCTTTGCCTCCTCCCCCCAAACATAAAATATATATATATGATTCAGATTAGCTTTTTTTTGTCAGCTCTTTCAGACATTATGGTTTGTTGCTGAGTCCTCACCCATCTCACTGACTTGACTTACTATTTCACAGTTATCTCCAACAACGTGCTGAAAAGGACCAATACTTTACTTACGAGGTATGTGTTCCCTGTAAATCTTTTTGAATTGAATTTTATAACCCTGGGAAAGTTCATTTTGTTACAATTGTAATATTATAATTAGTAAATCCGATTTAGCTTATTCGCACTTGTCATTTGTAGCTTATTTTATACTCAAAAGTTTCTTCATTTAATGTTTGCTACATCGAGTGAGTTAGCTTTATAAGTTCCAAAATTTAATACAAGGAATTAGCCTATTGTACTTGTGTGGCAGGATTGCATGCTAACTTTTGGAGGGACCATTTTTATTTTTTTTTATTGACATTATGATCCATTGTACTTCCTATCTCCATCATGCTGCTAAGTTCTTTGTATTCTTCTTGTTTTTGGTATGTCCTTTGTTAGCTGAGTATCTAGTATCTTGTTCATACAAGCTCAGCCTACTTTTTCTGTGTACCATTTGATATTGTATAAATCGTCATCCAAGTTATTACAAACCAGTAAAGATTGTTGGCTTGATAAAGACATGAAATTTGTTCTGCTTAGGCAGTAATTGGAGATTCTGAGCCGCGTGAACTTTTCTAATTTAAAAGATAGCATTTCTGTACTCACTAAAACATGACATTTTCTTTCTTTGTCCTTCATCTTTTACAAGATATGACAAAACTGCTTTGGATGATATAAATATAGAGATTTGACTATTTTCATGAGTATCTCTTTATCACTTGTTGAGAATCAATGATTCTCCTATAATATAGGGATATGATTAGGATATTGTAGTTGTGAAAATCTTATGAATATTGTAGTTGTGGAAACTGAATTGTATTCTTATCAGAAGTTACCTAAAGCTACTAGGATACTTCTTGTATAAATACCCTTACTTGTATAATGAAAAACTTATCTTAGCATATTATTTTCTCCATACCATTGTTTTACATGGTATCAGAGCCAGGTTAATCCTAGCTCTTATTTCAGCCGGCAGCTATCACTATAGTCATCTTTCTTTCATCCTCCTTTTACCATGGACAATAATACAGAGATTTCTTTGGCTAGGAAGAACCATGAAACTTCTAGCCCTTTTTTTATCCATCACTCTGATCACCCTGGAATGGTGCTTGTCTCCAAGCTTCTTAATGGAGACAACTACGCAACATGGTGTCGTTCTATGCGCATCTCCCTAAGTTAGAGTATATTGATGGAACGCTGGAGGTACCCTCAGAAGAGACAAACTTGAATAAGTTTCTTCTTTGGCAACGTTGCAATGACATGGTGCTTTCATGGATCCTTAATTCCATTGAACCTGACATACAGTGTGATTTATTCATCTACAGCGCATGAGGTTTGGGAGGATCTCAAATAAAGATTTTCCCAAAGTAATGCTCCAAGAATCTTTCAGTTGTTGCGGGATCTTTCCACTTTTTCTCAAGAAAAATTGTCTATAGCAAGTTATTTCACCAAACTAAAAAAACTATGTGATGAATTGGCCTCATATAATGATCTGCCCTTGTGTTCTTGTGGTGCTATGAAAAAACACATGGAGTATGAATTGGCCTCATATAATGATCTGCCCTTGTTAGCAAGTTATTTTCTACTTTGCGCAAGGCTTATTCCCTTATTATACAGGAAGAAAAACAAAGAGAGCTGGGCACATCCTGTCCTTCCATTGAATCTACAACCATGGCAGTTCGTCAAGGTACCTGTCCTTCCATTGAGTCTGCAGTCATGGCAGTTCGTCAAGGCCAAGCACCTACTAATGCCAGTAAGACGCCTTTGCATTGCACATATTGCAACCGAGACCACCATATTGTTGATACTTGTTACAAGTTGCACGGATTTCCACCCGGACACCGTTTGCATGGTTCTAATAAGCCTAAGGGAAGTTGCAACAAAGGAGGAGCAAGCACCAGGACTGTGAACCATGTGAACTCGAACCCAACATTAGAAAAAATCCAAGTTGTCATGCCTAACTTATCTGAGATCCAATATCAACAAATTCAAAATATGATGAGCGAAAAAAGACTCCCACCAATCCTCAGGTAATACCAAACATTTTCTTTTCTTTTTTCTTTTTTCTTTTTTCTTTTTTCTTTTTTCTTTTTTCTTTTTTCTTTTTTCTTTTTTCTTTTTTCTTTTTTCTTTTTTTTTTTTTGTGAAAGGCAAGCGGGGTTTTTATAGGATCCCAAAACCCATAAAAAAAATTTGATTTTAGGGTTTGGGGGAGAAGCAAGCTTCGTCTACTATTCATCTACAGTAACCTCGATCTACTGTTGCTACAGTAGTTTCGGGATACGTTCACGCACTGTTCACGTTTTGTTCTTGTGATGTTGCTGATCTGCATTAAACTCCATGAATCTTGAAGGCCCGATCGAACAAGGATGACCACAACACCTTCGTAACCCCCAAGTCTCTCCATCATCCCTCGTGGAGAGACTCAAGAACGCAAGAGGGGATCTGATCCTTACCCTATGTCGACTGGAACAGGAGAGGTGAAGGACCGAGAAGAGGCTGCAATGAAGTCGTTGCCTGATTATCTAAGATCAGGTCTTAAAGCGTTGAGAAACACAAACAAAGATGTGTTTTTGCATCTCCTTAACGACCTAGGGTTTCAAGGGGTGCAGCGCCATGTGATAATGAAAAAGAATAGGAGAGTGCAATGAAGAATACGGATGATGCTAGCGTGGACTGCAATATTTCAGCACATACTGTAAGTTCAAAACCTGCTGATTTAAAAAATGCAAATACAGTTAGTAATGGACCAATACAAACTACGAGCACAAACGTAGAACCTGTCCAGAAACCAAGATCTGCTCTATACATGGATTGGGCGTCTAAACTTAAACAAAATAATAACATAGAAATAACCAAACTTAAGAGAAGGCAACCGAAGAGAAAATAAGATTGTCTTTTGCTCGGGTTTGCGTGGAAATTGATACAAGTAGTCAACTTCCAAAGACGATTCCTATTGAAATCAATGAGAAACTATTGAATGTAGATGTCGAATATGCATGGTTACCTGCGAAATGTACAATTTGTACAGGGTTTGGACACAATAACAAGAGCTGCCCTAAAAGCAAGGCAACTAGTCAACCCGTTGTACAAGTTTGGCGAGAAAAGAATAAGGAAAAAGATGAATGAGGGCTGGATTGTGGCGTCAGGGAAGCATTCATTCAGGCCGAAGAAAACTTCGCAACCATTAGGCACGAGTGCTCCTTCTAAACCAAGCAATGTAGCGCATACCGACAATGCAGAAAGCAGACAGAATCTTGAACAAGGGCAAGAAGTAGTGGCTGATGTAACACAACAAAGTGCAACACAAGATGTGGAGGAACCTGCAATTATTGTTGTGGAAGAGGAGAATAATACATGGCTGAATCAGAATAAAGGAAATGAGAAGGGGCAAGAAATAGTTGCAGAACCAGGCTGTAAGCTTGCTGGATCGGGCCAAGATACACCTACCATAAACCTGGGGAGCACGCAAACATTAGAAGTGGGAGAAAACAGCAAGAAGAACAATGAAATAGGTGTTGATTCAGCATTTAAAATGACCGATCCAGGGCTGAATTCAACTTCAGTTCAGGTTGCTTTAATCCAGTGTCTGCAGGAAGAAGGCAATGAAGAGGATATCAGTATGAGGCAGTTCAGTGAGGAGTATGATGCGAGGACAGTGCCAGGTTTGGTGCTCCCTATAATAGGAAGAGAGATGACACCAAAGAAGGATAAGATTTCATCAATGTGCGATGGCACTCAGATCAGTCCAATGATGACAGCAACACTTACGAAGAACCTACATATTGGAGGAGGTAATACTACACAGCCTAGAACAAGGCTTTCAAAAGACCCCAAGTCACAAGCAATACTTAACTCGATACTCAACAATAGGAATTCTTTTGCAATGCTACAACATGAGGAGACGCACAATGATCATCCAGGTAATTGATGATGATTATTCAGATAGAATGCAGATGTTTATTGGATGCTTGTATGGATGCTATGTTGAAACTAGCATTCAATGGAAATATTTTCAAGGTTCAGTGTTCTCCGGTTCTTTACATTGACTTTTCTTACATATTGAGCCTTCCATTATGCATAAGTCATATCATGAGGATGATTCTAGGATTGATTGGTGCGTGCGAAACAGTTAAATTATGGCAGGTGCATCAAAAAACTACAATTGTAGCAAACCATCTTGCGAGTCTACTTCCCATCTTGGAGATTGTTGAACTAGATATAATTAGGTTGTTATTTGACAATTTAATGGAATCTTCTATTTTCATTGATGATGTAATGAGTGCACGTATGACAATTTTATTAATATAAAGGTTTGGGGACCCTCAAAACCTCTGCTCACTTTCCAAAAAAAAAAAAATACCAAACATTTTCATGATCTCAATTGGATTATTGATAGTTGCGCTACAGACCATATCACCTCAGCTTCTCACCTGCTTAGAGCCAAAGCTAAAAATCCCTTTATGCAGCCAGTAATGTTGCTAAGCAGAGATATAGCACCCATTAGTTTCACTGAAATTTTATCTCTTAATTATCATATTTCTTTGAAAAATGTTTTATGTGTTCCTACCTTTAAAGTCAATCTCATGTCTGTCAATCGCATCACAAAGGGATTACAATATTCAGTGACTTTTTTTCCTTCTTGGTGTATCTTGCAGGACCTGGCAACGAGGATGACGATTGGTTGGGTAAACAACGTGACGGGCTTTATCACTTAGTGGCGTTGACTTCTGACCAAGCACCTTCTACCAACAAACCATCCTGCCACCTTGCTTCCGCTTCCGCAGATTTATGGCATCGCCGTTTAGGTCACCCTTATTCTTCGTGTTTACATGTTTTAGGCAAAACTTTGTTAAATTGTTCCTCTAGTTTGAATAATGTTTGCGACGCCTGTCATTTGGCAAAACAGACTCGCCTTCCGTTTAGCAAAAGTTCAATTTCCACTATGAAACCTTTTTTCCTTATTCATTGTGATATTTGGGGGGCTCACAGAACTCCTTCAATCTCTGGGGCTCGGTTTTTCCTAACAATTGTGGATGATTTCTCTTGATTTACTTGGGTATTTCTTATGCACCACAAAAATGAAACACAATGACTACTCAAATCTTTTCTTCCATGGTTAAAACCCAATTCAATACCACCATACAAGCTATTCGTGTGGATAATGGGGGAGAATTTTTTTCATTAAGGGATTTTTTCAAAGATCATGGAACTTTATATCAACATACTTGCGTCGCCACACCACAACAAAATGGTGTTGCCGAACATAAGCATCGTCATATCCTTGAAACTGCATGGGCCTTACACTTTCAAGCTAACCTCCCTCTTCATCTCTGGGGAGAATGCATACTCACAGCGGTTCATTTGATCAACAGGTTTCCCACCCTACTTCTTTTCCACAAAACCCTATTTGAGAAATTATATAATGCAACACCATCCTATACACATTTAAAGGTTGTTGGGTGTCTTGCATATGCCAAACATATCTACACTTCTCACAAATTTGATCAATGTGCTAAGCAATCTGTTTTCCTTGGCTATCCTTGACGTTGTTTTAATTTCATGAAAATATTTTTCCTTTCAAGACCGAGCATACCCAATTCAATCATTTCCCTTCCTCAGACCCCTTACCACCACCAACCCACCATGATGCCTTACCTACTAGCCTACCCAATGACTCACCAGGGTTGTCCCCTTCCTCTACTCCATCTACTCCTCTACCCGCTAACACAGAACTCCCCTCTCTTACTGACCACACACTTCCCTCACCAAGTAACCCTTCCTCTTCATCTGAAAGTTCCCCACTAGTGCTTCCTACTTCTCATGTTCATGTCTCTCCACCAACCGCACCACCTCCTCGCCGGTCAGACCGTACCAGAAATTTGCCTAGCCACCTCCAGGATTATGTCATCACGTTGCCACCATCCATCCAATCAGAGTCTTTGTCTCCAGTTCCCTCCTCAGGTACTCAATATCCCTTGTCCAATTTTATTTCTTACCATCAATACTCACCATCCCATCTAGATTTCATTTATAACATCAACTGTCATGTGGAGCCTCGAACTTATGAGGATGTTGCCTCATATCCAAATTGGCAATAGGTTATGCTCTCCGAACTTCAAGCGTTATAACTAAATAACACTTGGACTCTTACTTCTCTTCCTCCCGGTAAGGAACCAATTGGTTGTTGGTGGGTTTACAAGATTAAACATCGCTTTAATGGTTCAATCGAGCGGTATAAGGCTCGCTTGGTTGCTAAAGGGTATACTCAGACTGAGGGCATTGATTACCATGACACATTCTCTCCCACTGCCAAGCTTATCACAGTCCGTTGTCTCCTTGCCATTGCTGCAGCTCAATCTTGGTCTCTTCATCAGCTCGACATTCATAATGCATTTCTTCATGGTGATATTCATGAAGAAATTTATATGCTCCCACCTCCCGGTCTACGGGGTCAGGGGGAGAATCTGATATGTCGCCTCAACAAGTCCCTATATGGCCTAAAACAAGCTTCTCGTCAATGGTTTGCTAAGTTCTCTGATGCCATACAAGTTGCTGGTTCCGTTCAATCTAAAACTGATTACTCCCTCTTCACACGTAATAAAGGGAAATCATTCACTGCCCTTTTGATTTATGTTGATGATATATTGATTACAGGAAATGATTTGGGTGTCATCAATACCCTCAAACAATTTCTTCATAATCGTTTCCGTATCAAAGATCTTGGGGATTTAAAACTCTTTTTGGGTATTGAGGTATCTCATTCCAAGAAAGGTATTGCAATTTCTCAGAGAAAGTATGTTCTTGATATTATTAAATATGGAGGTTTATTAGTAACACGACCAGTTTGCTTTCCTATGGAACAAAATCTCAAATTGTTAGACACATGTGAATTGCTTGCAGATCCACAAAAATATAGAATATTGGTAGGCCGCCTTATCTATTTGACCATCACCAGACCTGATATTACTTATGCAGTTCATGTCCTCAGCAGGTTCATGCATGAACCAAGGAAACCACATTGGGATGCAGCATTCCGTATTTTGAAGTATCTTAAAAGTTCTCCAGGAAGAGGTCTTTTTTTCTCAGCTCATAATTCTTTGCGTTTAGCAGCTTATTGTGATTCAGATTGGGCTGGTTGTCCCACTACTAGAAGGTCAACAACAGGTTATTGTGTCTTTCTGGAAAATTCATTGGTATCTTGGAAGACAAAGAGACGGAAAATTGGCTCCCTCTCTTCAGCAGAAGCCGAGTATCGAGCCATGATGAGTGCTTGTTGTGAAATAACCTGGTTGCGCAACTTATTGCGAGATCTACAGGTGTCACATCCGGAGACAGCGATGCTTCACTATGATAATCAAGCTGCTTTGCACATTGCGGCTAACCCGATCTTTCATGAGAGAACAAGGCATATTGAAATAGATTGCCACTTCATTAGAGAAAAAATTCAAAATGGTTCAGTTGAAACCAAGTACATAACTTCATCTAAGCAAGTAGCGGACGTGCTCACAAAGCCGTTAGGAAAAGACGCTTTCAATGGCATGTTGCACAAGTTGGGAGTTCTTGACATCCACTCTCCAACTTGAGGGGGAGTGTTGAGAATCAATGATTCTCCTATGATATAGGGATACGATTAGGATACTATAGGGATATGATTAGGATATTGTAGTTGTGAAAATCTTAGGAATATTGTAGTTGTGGAAACTGAAGCTACCTAAAGCTACTAGGATACTTCTTGTATAAATACCCTTGCTTGTATAATGAAAAACGTATCCTGACATATTATTTTCTTCATACCATTGTGTTACATTACTAAATTTAAATTTTCCCTAATTTTTTTTATTATTATTATTTTTAATCTTAATTGTTGGATGTTTGAGGTATAATTTATTTAATAAAGATGTGAACTGGACAAGAACAGAAATGGTTGATAAGTTTCATCTCACCATCAACATACAATCTGAAAACAACAGGAAAATCATCATACCAAAATCACCCCTTAGAGGTTTGATGATGAAAGACGTGATTTGCCTTATTGGACTTCTCAACCCCGTGATGCTATGTCACTCGACCAATACTTGGAGAGGCAATGATACATCAGGGAGAGTCAGTGTGAAACCTTGCTACATTTTCTTTATTTCACATGCTTTGTAATTCCTATATTTCATGGGAGCTCAATTCCCCACCTTTGATCACAATCTAGAATTCATATGTAAGCGGTCCATCACATGTAGAATTCATGATAAGTGATCCATCACATTTTCATTAAATTTGCCTTAAACACAAATGGTCCCCCCATGGATTCATGGAATTGATTTCCATGCAACCTAGGTGTGTACATGTAATTGCACTAAATTTAATACTAAAGAGACAATTAGACATTCATTTAATTAAACACTCAAACATGCATATAGGCAATCTCTTCCAAATTTTCGGCAAATCATCTATAAAGGTCACCATATCAACTAATGACAGATCTAAACATCAAACAAATCTAAAAACGAATATCAAGTATTTAAGATGTTCTAAGTCTAGAATGTCATCATCCTTATAGAGAGTGAGATAGAAATTGAGAGATCTTACCTCGTTGAAACCTAACTGGAGAAAACAATCCCATTATCAACGGGGATCTGGGCGAGGCCTAGGCAAAGGTATTTGACAAACAGTGAAAACTGGAAACCCTAAGAAAAGAGGCCAGAGTGCTGATACTGTTGAAGCTGTCACTGTTACAAAATTGGAGAAAAAAAGGTGTTAAAACACATACTGTCGTCAGGTGTCAGGTGTCAGGACTGCAACTTTCTTAACAGAGACAACTTACTGAGCATGTGCACAAATTGGGAAAAAAAACATAAGAATGCCCGACAACTCCCATATTTCTTTCTTCATATGAAGGAGAAGTCCCTGTGATCCGATTACATCATTCAATCTGGGTCACTCTGCCACCCTCCACTTCATGCGATGTCATTCTGAAGTCATTATATAGAATTGAAAATTTTTCTAACCAACCACTTGGAGAGTTCCCCCTTGATCAGGTCCTCGTTTGTTTCAGACAACACTTTGATGTTCAAGTAATTCCCATTGGGACCCAGCTCATAACATGCATGCATCATCACCGTAGACTTCATGATAGATGATGGCCTGAACCTTGTTTTTGAAGTTCGCATGCAACAATGTATGCTTTCTTAATTTTACTCTTCATCTTCAGGTCCATAAACCTCTTTATATTAACATCAAGCTGCCATCACATATGATTCATCCAAAAAAACAGTTCCAATATAACTTCATTGGAACATTGAGTTTGGGCAGCAATTATGTATGGATGTGATCAGATGAAGTCAGATTTCAGTTATTTTATTTAATGAATAAGAAGAAAAGATATATTGGTCAATTGTTTGTTTTGAGTTGAAGCTGTTACTTCATCTTCATGAAATGGCAATATAAAAGCACCAAGTTCAACTTATACAAATGTCCCGATGCCCGAGCATTATAAATTTATAATTATGTATTAGCCATATGGTATGCTATTCCAAAGATCTATTCAAACTCTTTGATGAGTTTGGATCGCTAGTTTATTTAGTATTGGTTCACAAACAAGGTGGGTAAAGCATTGAGGCTGAGATGATAAGTGGAGCCCTCTTATCACTTTAAGCTAAAAAAAAATATCTGATATTTATGAAGAAATCTATTATATGAAAAGAAAAAAAAAATTCATTTTGTTTATTTCTAAGCTTGTACCTAGCAAAATCAAGTTATTATAATTAGTGATAACTGGGCATGAATTCTTTTTATATATAATCATATAAAAAAATTAAATAAATGCGTTTTTCACAAAATTATTGATTGTAGTTTCATCGATACTCATATGAAGAGTTAAATATCAGAAAAAGAAATCAAGAATATAAATTTATAACTAGGCAAACTGACCTGAAAAGGCCTTTGAAATGTGAAATGAATAACCACTTAACATAATCTTAATTTTTTTTTCCCAAAATCCAAAATTTTCTTTTATACATAAACTGATTTGACTTGATTGGGTCACAAGGCCAGCGTTATAAATGCTCTAAACTTTAGAAGAAAAAAAAAACAGTCACTTTTAGGGTGTGCTTGGTTGGATGGAATTCATTTCCATGGGAATCCTACATTTAAGCTAGCACTAATCATCCACCATTAGATTTTGTGATCAATGGTGGGAATGAAAGTCTCATGAACATGAGAATCACTCCCTGCTCCTCCCAAAGCATGTGATTCTCATGTTTATGAGAGTTTCATTCTCATTATTGATCACAAAATCTAATGATAGATTGGTGAGTGAACCTCAAATTAACTTAATAAATGTAGATGGTCCCCATATGGATTTCCGTAGAATAGGATTCCATGCAACTAAACACACCCTTAGTTTCAATCTTTGAGTTGGTTAAATTGAAGTGGATAGTCACCTACCTACTGTAGCTTTGCTTAAACAGATTATCTTTGTCAAGTCACTTTCATGGATTTTATCTGAATTAACCCTACAAAAAATTTCTTGATATTGATATATGTATAATTCCTGGACAAGTGCTGATTGTTGATGATGAGAGCAGTGATGGTACAAAGAGAGAGTAGATTATGATTTTGTTAGGAAATACTCGGTAGAAAATGTAAGGGTGATTCTTCTTGGAAGAAATCATGGCAAGGGCGAAGGTATTAAACAAGTGAGTGTATCTATGTTATTCATTTCGTCATATCCTTCATCAGATTGTAGATTGTTTTGGTCATTCTTATTGGTGGCAGAGAATTTCATATTGTCGACTTTCTGACGAGTTGCTGGATGTTTTTATTCTACTTGTGCATTCATGTTGTTGGATATTGTGCATGCTATAATCTTGTCACTTTGTTAATTTTGTTATATACTGATTGAAGCTTTTAATGTTGTGAAAGCATTGTGAAACAGGGAATGCTTCACTCACGCGGTGAACTACTTCTTATGCTCTACGCTGATGGGGCAACCAAGGTTAATGACCTAGAAAAACTTGAATGCCAGGTGTGTAAAAGTGAGACATTCAGAAGTAAAATTGTGTGCTTTACATTTCATGAACTGGTATTATTTGGTGTTATTATGGTGAGAAAGATACTTTCATTAAGCCAATTCTTTTACTAGATAAGCGCATTAGCTGAAAAGGAACTTAAGTTAAAAGATGCAGTGAGCAGTGATTCAAATTCTAGAATTTCAGATATATCATTTATGCATTTGGTTCTCGCTCTCATCTGGAGGAGAAGGCTCTTGCGACAGTATGTGTTGCTCATCTCGATCTCCTCAAGTAATACGCCCCTTACATATTTCATTTTCTGATGAATATTAATTTGCACTTGTGTGAGACCCTGAGTGGGCGGACCTGAGGTGAGGGTGAGGGTTGGAGCCCAACAGGCCGAGAGAGGTTGGACGAGCTACAAGGGGAATCATAGTCCCATATCGCCTGAGTAGGGGAGGAGGATGATCCTTATATGTGCGGGGTCAGCTCCCCATTGTATTGACGCGTTTTAAAGCCGTGAGGGCCGGATGGTAGCCCGAAGCGGACAGTATCGGTACAGTGCGAGAGGGGGGTCATCACAGTTTGGTATCAGAGCCTGACCCAGCCGGAAGTATGCCACGTGGAGGTGGGCCCTCGGGCAACGTGGATGTTGTGCCTGTGTGGTCAACGAGGACGTTGGGCCTTAAGGGGGGTGGATTGTGAGACCCTGAGTGGGCGGACCTGAGGTGAGGGTGAGGGCTGGAGCCCAACAGGTCGAGAGAGGTTGGACGAGCTACAAGGAGAATCATAGTCCCAATCGCCTGGGTAGGGGAGGAGGATGATCCTTATATGTGCGGGGTCAGCTCCCCATTGTATCGACGCGTTTTAAAGCCGTGAGGGCCGGATGGTAGCCCGAAGCGGACAGTATCGGTACAGTGCGGGAGGGGGTCGTCACAACTTGTTTCAGAGGAAGTGGTATTGCAATTTTCTCATGAAGGGTTTCCACTTGGTAGTTTTGTTGGCTTGCTGGTCCAGGAATCCGTGATACTCAGGTAGTCTTTTTGGCAGATGAAAATGTCTATTTTTGTGTGGTGACCATTTTGCCTGTCAAGACATTTGTATAGACATGCGATTACGTCTATTTCAGTGTGGCTTTAAGATGTTCACAAGGGCTTCTGCTCGGAAGTTGTTCTCAAACATCCGTTTGAAGAGGTATCTATTTCAAACACAGTTCTGCCCCTAACTTTTTTGTTCATGATTTTGGCAGACTGAACCTAGAATTTAGAATTTCTGTTTGTATGTATAAGGGTGTCAATTGTTGGTGGAACCAAACAACCATTGAGGACCAAATAAAGAAGAGTTTTTACCTGGCATACCTAAACTAAGGAAATTTTAAAATCTCACCTGAAGTTTACATAACTATTATTGTATCGCTAATTCTAGGGGGCGAGGGAGACGGCGCGAAGGAGGGGTGTAACCACCCATCCCTTGCTCCCTAGAATGGCTCATTATTGTATTGTTGAATTCATTTACAAAATACATCTTAGAAAAACATTACTTCTACAAATATTATCTAAACCATTGTAGTTAAGGCGTTGAGGCGAAGCGAGGCACATAGGCTTGAAAACGCTTGAGTTGTGAGGCAACTACAAGGGTTCAGATGATATTTGTGAGGCGCAAAGCGGTCTTAACATTTTTTTAAAAATAAATTGAAGCATAGTAGCATACATGTCATTTTAACAAATATGTACAAAAAGTACACAACCACCTAGAATCGAAATGGAAACATAATAAAATTACATAGCATAGCGAAAAAATGCACTACGTGTCAAGTAACTTGCAAACATATTTGTGTGGCCTATGTGCAAACATATTTGTGTGGTGTTATGGCCTAGTGGTTAGGGCTGTGTGGGTTTGTTCCCCACGTCCTAGCTTCGAATCCCTCCTGCGGCATGGTTACTTTCTAATGGGTGTTGACATATAGGTCGCCCAGTTGATAGGTTATGGGATCATTAAAAACCCAGCTCGCCTTCCAAAAAAACAACAAAAAAAAAATCAGTAAATCACCAACAAAAACATTAAAGCATAATGTAACTAGTTCACAAACTTCTCATTTCTCACTATTTCACTCATCATCTTCATACCTCAATTCTTGATCTTTTTTTTTGCAATTTCTTCAGCATCCACTTCAAAAAAAATTATCATCTTCAAAATCAGCCATGTCTTTCTATAATCCAACAATCTTGACCTTCAGCTTGACAGCAACAAGACTCTTGACGGTTGCAACCTCTTATGATTCAAAGTCTGAAACCCTAATGGCTATCTAATAATAGAGAGTGGGCTTTGCGCTTTTGACTTTTATATTTATAGCCAAGTAATGTAAAATTTTACTTATAATATGTAACATATGACTTGTGAATATGCAAAGTTAAATATGAAAGAATAACAATATAAATATGCCTGAGGCGATAGGTGGATTGAGGCATAGGCGGACTGAGGCGCACAAAGGTGGACGCCTTATTTCATCGCACCGCATTGCCTCACTTTGAGGCGGATTCTTGTAAAAATGCCTTGAGGCGCACCTAGCGGTCGCCTTGACTACAATGATCTAAGCTACCCTTTTCTTTACTTTAAATTGGTAATTTGTTTTTCCTATCGGCCAAATAACTCATTTAGTCAATATGTTTATATATATAGATTATTCTCGTTCTTCTTTTTTTGGCACTAAAATGGTCTTGAGTGACTCAATGACTTGCTATTTTATTTTTATAATTGCTTTAAAATGAATAAATAAACCAATTATCACCCCCCAAAAAAACCCTAATGTTTTTCAAACCCTAAATCCCATTTTTAAATAGATCAAATAGTGAAAGAATTGAATGAGTATCATGCTATGCCCAAAATCTCTTCCTAGACTGATTAAAATTCAAACTTTCTTTACAATTATAATTGTGTAACTCCCGAAAATGATATATGGATTCTATTACTTAAAACCTTTTTGCATGTCATTTGTATTACTTACATTATTTTGATTGTTGAAACTAACTATGATAATATGAAAATTTAATCGTGTAAGAAGTTTATTAATTTACTTGGTCAAATTGTTCATATGGAAAAAAATAATTATTAAAAAGTAAACTAAATTTGAATTTACACCTTACTTTTATTAATTGGAAAGGATTACATGTGGAATGCAAAATTCAAGATTTAATGAGTTAATGATTTTCTAGGGTACACTTTGGTAACGGTACTTACAAATTAAGGTATGGGAACGTGTGTTTCAGCTTGAGGGTTTGATTTGTATTAATTCGACTTTGGGGTAATCAAAGTGAAAAACTATTAAGTATCCACCCAAATAAGTAAGGTTTCAGCAGAAAAACATAGAGGTGTTCTATTTCTCAATCTCAAAGAGGAGCTCATGAGACAATAAATAATGATGCATGGAACCCTAATCATTAATTCATAAAGCAAATCTCTAAACAAAATTCATGAAACAACCATGCAAGAATGGAGCCTTAATGTTTAAATTATAAGCAAATTATTTTATTTGATCTAATTAATCCTAATAAAAAAAAACATAGAGGTGTTCTATTTCTCAATCTCAAAGAGGAGCTCATGAGACAATAAATAATGATGGAACCCTAATCATTAATTCATAAAGCAAATCTCTAAACAAAATTCATGAAACAACCATGCAAGAATGGAGCCCTAATGTTTAAATTATAAGCAAATTATTTTATTTGATCTAATTAATCCTAATAAAAAAAAACATAGAGGTGTTCTATTTCTCAATCTCAAAGAGGAGCTCATGAGACAATAAATAATGATGCATGGAACCCTAATCATTAATTCATAAAGCAAATCTCTAAACAAAATTCATGAAACAACCATGCAAGAATGGAGCCCTAATGTTTAAATTATAAGCAAATTATTTTATTTGATCTAATTAATCCTAATAAAAAAAAACATAGAGGTGTTCTATTTCTCAATCTCAAAGAGGAGCTCATGAGACAATAAATAATGATGCATGGAACCCTAATCATTAATTCATAAAGCAAATCTCTAAACAAAATTCATGAAACAACCATGCAAGAATGGAGCCTTAATGTTTAAATTATAAGCAAATTATTTTATTTGATCTAATTAATCCTAATAAAAAAAAACATAGAGGTGTTCTATTTCTCAATCTCAAAGAGGAGCTCATGAGACAATAAATAATGATGGAACCCTAATCATTAATTCATAAAGCAAATCTCTAAACAAAATTCATGAAACAACCATGCAAGAATGGAGCCCTAATGTTTAAATTATAAGCAAATTATTTTATTTGATCTAATTAATCCTAATAAAAAAAAACATAGAGGTGTTCTATTTCTCAATCTCAAAGAGGAGCTCATGAGACAATAAATAATGATGGAACCCTAATCATTAATTCATAAAGCAAATCTCTAAACAAATTTCATGAAACAACCATGCAAGAATGGAGCCCTAATGTTTTAATTATAAGCAAATTATTTTATTTGATCTAATTAATCCTAAAAAAAAAAAAAAAAGATGAAATGTAACAGAATTAAAGAGAGTGTTTATGTGGAGCTAGCCTCACAGTTTCATATGCATATCCCAATAACCTGAACCCTAATGGGTTTTTGTGACTCCGGATCCGATACGTCTACCCCTTGGCAAGCTGCAGAGCTGGTGTGTCCAACATTATATATGCATCTGATGAATTGCATTAAGAGGCTCGTTAGATATAAATATAAGTAAGGTTCATGAGTTATGCTGAAGACTAGAGTGGTGCTTGATATACATCACTTGATAAACACGTCCTTGACCTTAGGCATTTAACCGACTCAAATTATATATTTATTATTAGTAAATAAGTGCCCTGCTGTTATTTCCATCTCATCAATTCTTTGTTTGTGTCACGGGCTCAAGAACACCCAAGTCAATAATAATTTTGAATCTTACGCAGGTGGTGCTTTGACGTTGAGGTGGTATATTTGAGTAAATGTTTCTCTATCCCCATGATTGAGATACCTGTAAAATGGTCTGACATTCCTGGATCTAAGGTTAGCCTGTGCAGTATTATTCCTCACATGCTCTGGGAACTTGCTCTTATGTTCGTAGGATACAGGACACACATGTGGAGAATTCACACCTGATCTGGTGTTTGTTTGTAGGTGGTTCCAGTCAGTGTAGTGGCGGACAACCAGGAAATAGTGGTTTTTTGAAGCTGGAGATGCAATTTGCCAAACAACATGCATGGTAACCGAGGCTACAGGCAAAAGATGTTTTGAGCTGGACTGGGGACAACGATAATTAGATGTGAAGAATTGATGACAGAAACAGCATGGAACATACTGCCCTAATCTCCTTTTTTTTTTTGATAACTTTACTGTCACATAGATTCTGCGGGAAAATATAGTTATATTATCAAATAAAACAAAAGTTACAGTCTTGAAGGATTTGAAATCATCATGTTCTAGTATATATATATATATATATATATATTGCATGTGATTTTGCGCTGTACCTAACTGCTAAAGTTAGTTCTCATGGTGGGATATTAGAGATTCTGGCTCAAGAGCTTTTCCATATAGTCAGTTGTGCATGTGTTTCAATGTTTTTAGCTAATAAACATTGTCTCGCATTCATCATGGATAGCATAACTGTGCCTTCATGGATTCCCTTGAGAAAATAGCTTGAGATCTTTTCTCAAGTGGAAATGTGGAGTTTCCCATTGTCGTCATAATTGTCTTTCTTCATGTGGATAGCATAACTGTGCCTTCATGGATTCCCTGTGTTCTAAATTTTGATAGGTTTTCGTGTTTACTTTAAGCAGATGGAGTAATTGGATCTCCCCATTTGCTTGCTAACAGGTAGAGAGATGAGTTGCATCGTGTTGCTTCTAATTGATAGCTAATGAGGAACGTTGACAGTGTCATATTCACTGGAGTGTATGTTATTATTCTACCCAAACCCAAATCTAACCCATCTAGAGGGGATTTGTAAATCTGAATTGAAAGTGTTTCCTCAGCTTTCCTAATAAATAAGTTTAGTTTCAAAGAATGATGCAAATGCTATGGGAATCTAAAATTGAACTTTTGGCAAATTGCTGAATTTGTGTTTTACTTGTTATTTTTATTTTATTAATCAGTTGAATTGCAGAACAACAAGGGATGGAAAACAAGCAATATTGTTTGAATGGATTGATTTAGAATGCGCGTTTGGGGTTAAGGAGAAAAAGATTGTTGGTGAAATTCTTTCTATGGACTGTTACAGCTACCCTTTGAATTTTGTTTAAACTGATGGGTGTACTACCAAGACTTGTGCAAATTGAAGTAAAATGAGGAACCAATGGGAGAGATATGAGATGCAGGAAGAAGAGATCCAGTCGTTCAAAGAAAGGAAGACGATGATGGAGTCATGTCACTCACGTGGGATCCTTAAATCCTTTGCGATCTATATGGTGAGATATGGGATCCTTTGGGTATCCTTATTACTTTACCGACGATGGAGACATTTTTAAAAAAATTTAATTTTTGAAAGAAAATAAGGATAAAATTGCTCAAGTCCATACGAACTACTAGTCTGCTTTAAATACTTCACCCATTTGAGAAGAACATAAATCATCCCAGCAAATTGACGGATCCCACAAATTATTTGTCATGGTTAGTGCATGGCATTATCACAGAGACCAAACTAAACCTTCCATTTTCCTGTTTTAAGTTGATATCTGCAGAAACTTCAAACCTCAAACAACTGTTCTTTCCTTGTTGGAGTAGCAGTTTGAGCAAAATTAACCAGATCTTGTATAAGTTTGGCTTCCTTTTTGTATTCTCTTGTTGGGTGTGCTTCCATTGTGGGCTTCCTTCATTGATGTTCAACGACTCTTCCCCGGCAGCTTTGGTAAGGGCTGAGTCTCTTTTATCACAACTACCTGTCACATGGAAGAGTCTCAGATTGGAATTCGGATCCTTCTTTTCCGCTACATAGCTTGAGTAGACTCTATCGGCTGTGATATTTCCAAACAGGAGCTCTGCTGCGTTGTTAGTGACATGAAGTGAGATACATTCTGACTCGTCCCATACATAGAGCTGCATTGGATTGAGAACGTTAAACTCCAATCAGTTATGATAAATTCTAACTTATCCAAGTCCTACAAAATCACCAAGTCTTTTGTTTTGCTTCGGCCAAAATCAGAAGATAAATATGAATTTCGAAGTGATGAAAACCACAATTATCATCATGTTAAACTAGCATATGACACATAACAAATGGCCCTGTGACCACGAAATGAACGCCTCAAGGAGATGCTCTTTCGCTACAATAAACAAATTCATATTGAGGCTAGTTTTTAAAAGTAGTTCTAAATAAATAAATAAGTCCAAAAGGAAAAGGGAGAAAGGAGAATGACGGTGAGATGAGCAACAACTTAAGGTTGCAGTAATCTTTAAGCTCATGTTTTCACTCAAAATTAGGGGAAGAGCTATGAATATTTGCTGTGGAAAACTATTAGTAATGTAGTTTTCTTCGACCTCAAATTCTCAACTTTTTCCTCTCTTCCCTCTGCAATCTAAAGTTAAAAGAAGGAAACAATGAAGGAAACAAACAAGGAAAATAAATGATGCTCACCAGAAACGGTCTGTAAATCATGCACACAATATGAAGCTGGTTGGAGCTTTTCTGGCAATAAAATGGGTACCTGTTCTGCTCCACCGAAGACCAGCTGCAGCAGAGTGCAAGCACCATTCAACAATCACTAGAAGTCTACAACTAGTACTTCCACCGGAAAGTACAATTTGCAAATGCAAGAAATTTCTTACCCAGAATCCGAATCTAAAGAGCAACCACATAATTTGCACCCAAGACAGAAGAGATCTTCTGGCAATTTGGTATCTCCTGTCCGAAGCCTCCTACTGATGAACACCCCTTCCTTATCAGTGTCTTCATTAGATCTTCCAATGGATGGCAGAAATATTTCACCCACAAATGCACGAATGAAAGCGTTGCAGGAGATGGTTAGGATTGATATTTCTGAAATTGATATGCAATCGTAACACTTTCTTTCGCCATGCCGCTTCCAGTTTTGAAAGACTTGCTTATTCTGCAAAGCATTTTATTATAAATCCTGCATGAGTATAAAAGATGCTCAAACTGAAGTATAGAGTAACAAACCACAGAAGGGGATGATGTATCCAGGACAAGTAAAACTTAAAAGAACATTTTGCCATAAATATTCTGCTTGTTATTTTATTTTTGACAGTCAGCTCTTTTATCATGCATTAGACGTGGAGCAACAAGAATTAAATAATTGTGTACATTGTTTAATGATACTCTATTCATACAAAAATAAATAAAAAATGTTCACACGTATCGTGTCGACATTCACGAATGCTCATACCCTCATTGGACACTAGGCTAAGATAAACTTTTTCACATATCTTTCAAAAGTTACAATTCTTTATAAATGTTGCAAGCATATTATTGCAAGTTAGTAGTACATGAGTTCTCGGGAATGGGCTTTGATGATGATGATGAGTAGTACATGAGTAGCAATATTGACCAAAAAGTGAATTAAAATGACTTAACAATTCAAAACTTATTACCAAAAAGGCAAATAATACCAAAATATACATTTGTGTCCTCAATATACCCCATATTGTGATTTTTTGACAGTCAACACTCCTATTGGACCATTAAAAATAACTTGTTGGTTTTTAGTGTTAGATTATTGTGTGTTAGACTTAAAGTGCTTCCTAAGGAAAGTCTACCGATGATGTGATGATGCAATAAGTGAACATTGTGAGAAAGTTGGTGATGATAGAATGAAGTTCAAATGTAAACATTGTGGGAAAATGGTGAGTGGGGGCATAAGAAGGATGAAACACCTTCTTGTCGGGAGACTACGAGATAGTATTGCCATAAGGTTAACAAAGATATTAGGCATTCTTTTTTTAAAATCTTAATGATTTGAAGTAAAAACAAGAGGCTAGATAAATGAATGTTGAAAAAATCTTAATGATTTGATTAAAAAATAACAGGTTAGGGAAAATGTTGTGAAGGAGGATGATGTGGGTGAATTTGTTCTCTATAAAAAATCAAACTTCAAGAGGGCGAATCTAATCAGATATCAAGCGGATGCGAATAAACAAAGGCATTATCTATAGTACGACTACACAATAAATTCACATGGGCATCACCCTGGATAAACACTGAGAAAGTACTGAAAAATCTCGAAGCAATTGTGTTGGATGAGATCCGAATCCACGACCTCCGAGGACCAATGCTTTGATACCATGATAAACTATAATTGTCTCTAAAAGCTCAAACTTCAAAAGAAGGCGAATTTAATCACATATTCACATATCAAGCGGAAGTGCGAGCAGAAACATGGAAAATGCCGATGGACAACTACACCGTAAACTCACAAGGGCATTACCGTGGACAAAAACATGGAAAATGCCGATGGACAACTGGAGCATGCTAATATTCCAACAAAAGTGGTCATTTGTCTCAACTCAAAAAAAATTTATGATGGGGCTTCAGTCAAAGAGGGTCAAAAGGAGATAATCAACAAATGATAAGTGTTATGTTAAAGGGTAACCCTACTAGATATGGGTTTGCTAATCTATTGTTAGGTGTTTGTATGTGCTTTCTAATTTAACTTGGTTAGGAATCATTATTTCAAGCAAATGGGCAAAGACAATGCCAAGTTTGGGAAGGGCTTGAAGTTGTCATCATGAGGAGAGAGAAAAGTTCTTCAAAAACTGAAGTAGACAAAGTAAATGAGCTTCTACAAAAATACAAGAAATGGTCGAGGACTACCGGCATGGTTAATGGTTGGACAGATGGAAAACAAAGATCAAAGATGGAACATATTCCATAATGTTAATGCAACTTGCTTGATTCCGTGGAAGTGGAAGTTGGGGAGGAGTATGTTGCGCATGTTGCTAGGTATAGTTCATATGCATGTGTTACAATGGAGTTGATAAATAACAAGGAGACCTCATTATTTTGGTCTCCATGTGTAGCCCACTATATCAATCTCAAGCTTCAAGCCAAAGGTACCTTGTTGTCTACCCAGATTTCAACGGTCCAAAATGTAAATAATGTGATTTTTATATATAGAGGCATGCACAAGCATAAGATTGCCTCGAGAGCAATGTTAATAATAGTAAATGAGACATTTCGCTACGAAACCGAAAACGGTTGAAGTGGTTTCCATCATTTATGGAAGTGAACTATTTTGGGATGCCATCAAGTATTGCATTAGTTGTGTGATTCCTTTGGCGAAGGTACTAAGACTTGTAGATGTTGATGTGAAACCAACAAGGCGATAATGGACTACATTTATGAAGCTATGAGTGAGGCTAAAGAAAAGATTGCTTCCAAGTTCCAACTTTTGTAATGTAAAGAATGCTATGAACCTGGATAGAAAATTATAGAAGAAAGGTGGAATAGAATTACATAGAACACTCTATGTGTTGGGATACTTTCCAAATCCAAAGTAATTTATTAAAATCCTAGGACTCAAGTTTCTTTAAATAGTTTACTGTCCAATTTCCTATATTGTAATATATAACTCAATGTTATTTTTTTAGGTTCCATTATCATGAAGACTTTTATGCGAACCTTGAAATCAAGAAAGGATTAGGACAATGCATTGAGAGAATATATCACAATCCCGACAAGGGTGAAGATGGACAAACAACTAGACAAGGTTAAAAAATTATCATGGCTTGTTTGGTACAACATCCGTCAAACTCTTGAGGGTTAAGAAGCATTCCAGTAAGGTTATGAACTTACTAAATTAGTTCATTTCCTTATGTTTACTTCATAGTCTTATTTTGTTTGCTTTCTATTGTAGCTGTGCTGGAATGATTTTGGAGATGAAACTCCCAAACTCAAGGCAATGGCGGTTGGCATCCTAAACCTAACATGTAGTGCTACGGGATGTGAAAAAAAATGAAGCATATTTGATGTCATATGTTTTTACCTCCTCAAATTATATTAGTCTATTTGAAGCCTTTTGTACTTTACTAAAAGTTTAGTAGTCTAGTAAACTACTACTTTGGTAATTTAGTTTAGTTTTAGTGATTAAATTATTGACAATTGATAAACATAATACACAACAAGAAAGAAGTTGCTCGGACCAAAAAAATACTCAATGTATTTGTGAAGTATAACTTGCATCCTAGGCAAGGCATTTAAAGAGGATCCAAGAAGGTGATGCATGTGATCAATGGTTTGGAAGAGTTGGATCCTAAAGATGAATGACTTGTAGATGGGTGTCATGTTCTACTCGAAGACACTCAATGATGGATGAGAATGAAGCTTATGATGCACTGATAACTATTTAAAAGTCATTTAGATTTAAATAATGGAACTCCTACTTTATTTTTATTTTTAGGTCCAAGAGATACAAGATACAAAGATGATAAACTAAAGAATAAGGAAATTGAAAAAATACAAAACAGTGGCATCATTATCTCAAGCCAGATGAAGTTTCGTAACAGGAGGTGGAAGAGGTTGAGGATGTTGAGACTCAAAGTAAGAATGGTGATGTTGTAGACAATGAGGATGATGGGGATGGCTTCTTCCGATATGAGAAATGATTAGTATTAGTATTAGAATCAGTAGACACTTTTTTGTATATGGTGTTACATTGAACTATTTTGAGGGGCCAACATCATAGGTTTTCTTTTGTGGATACAAAGTAGCATAAATGGGGGTGCATGATGGTCATTACATTCATATAACATCAAAAGGAAACCCACAAAGAGTCAAATATTTAAGCTCGTATAATGGTGATCTTGCAAAGCAGTAACTCTACTGAAATCCATGCATTCTTGTTGATTGAAGTAAAACTTGAGAAACAAAAAAAAAAAAAAAAAATATTAGTTATGGAGAAGGGAGGGATATAAGTACTTGATATGAACGCTCTTGGAGACAATAGAAAGTAGCTTTTTCTTGACGCGCCCATTGGATGACCTTCTTAAGCTTTTCCTTTGTTGTTCTCCCAACTCTACAGCTTGAGAGTAACTCATCAGCACCTACAAGAAGAGTGATTTTATAAAGGACAAAGTGTAAATGGAAATGTAAGAAGAGTTGAGTAAATTAGTGCAAAGAGGTAGTAAAGTATATAAGGTACCCTTGGAGACAAGGGATTGATAAGGATGAACCAATTGTGTGAATGATGAGAAATGCATTGTTTTAGCCTCGAGTGTAGTTCCAAATTTCAGAATCTGAACATCTGGACGGAGGAGCAATTGCATTGCAATAAAATAAAAATTTATTTAAATTTAAATTTAAATTTAAAAAAAAAAAAGAGAGAGATGAGGTACTCAGTGTGAGAGTTACTTTGTAAAAAGATGACATCACCGTGAAGCAATTTGGAGGCGATTTGCTTGTGCCATACAGTGAGTGGGAAGAAGGAGCGAGTCTCATCCCCAACATCAACTTGAATTGACAATGCTTTCAACTTCTTCTACAACACCCAATCACAATCACAATCACAATCGCAATCGCAATCCCAAACTTTTAAAGAAAACCCTAATGAATGAATGAATGAATGAATTAGCCATACCTCATCCCGGATTCGGATCGGTCTAATGGTTTGAACAAAAACAAGCAATTGAACATAGTGCCCAATGTAGGATGCACATTCCGAAAGATCTATTAATGGTCCGTACCATCCACACGCCATCTCTCTCCCTTGCGAACCAAACGGGCGCTCCTTCTCCTTCCTTGGTGGATAGGATAACAACGCTTAAAAACTTTATAATTTAAAACATAGTATGAATGCGAATAAATATAGGTGTTATTGGGTCAAATAGCTTTAAAAAAAAAAAACATCTAAGAATTGTATACCCTTGGTTAACAAACTTACTGCCCACCTAGTACTCTGGGCGGTAGTCCCTTACTCACCGCCCGCCCACCGCCTAGTGTTTTTTAAACATTGATTAGGGTTGCATGCAGGTACAATTTTTATCCATTTTTTTCACTTTATATAATAATAATGTTTTACTCCTTCATTGAGTCTACCTTTGACTGTGTGATGGAGGGAGGGGAACTCACTCAAAATCTTTCCTTATCAAGTTATGTCCATGTAGGGTACTTCACCCGTCCACAACTAATCTTCTTTCGCACTTGGCTCCCTCCTTTAGGACTCAATGCTTAATTGGACTACGAGTAGCCTAAATGGGCCTTGGGCTCAATTAACCAAACGGTCTGTGTCCTGACCTTATTGTCCTGGGCCAAGCTCCAAGACTTTCGCCATATTATGCTTACGTTATCTGTGATCACCTGACTTACGGGTTGGATTGGTCCCGACTTGGACCTGGCTCGGGCCTGATCTGTCATGATCCTCTTTCATTAGAGTTGATATTTGTCATGTGGTCAATTGTGATCGGATGACTGTTTGATGTCTCATCAGTGTCAAAATGTTAAGAGTTTTCAAATTAAACACATCCTGGTCCTTTAGCCAAGGTTTTGAAAACCATAATCACATTTTCACTTGGACTTGGTAAACCTTTCCTGAACTATAAGTGTGGTTGGTCTTTAATGAAGGCTCTTGATCTTCTTGAACATTTCTGACCTCGATTTTCATAAGTCATGGTCTTTTAACCATTTTGCTTTGATTTACTTTTACTTTTTCTTCTTGACTTTGACTTGAACCATGGATCTTCAGTCTTCATGGTTTGACTTAAGTCTTCTTTGTGTATTTAAGGTCTCAAATGAATTTTTGAGTCTTCACATACTTGCATGGATCAATTTACCCAAATTCTCAACACTAAAACTTCCTACATATAGTCTAAGTATTTATACATTCCACTCAAACTCTCGTGTTTAACTTTATACATTCACAAGTACATTACATCATAATACATATAAGATTTTGTTTTTCTTTGCCCATTACATGCATGACACATTTGAACAAGGCCAAGTCAAATGGTGTATTATTTCTTTTTCACCATTTTTTGACAAAGATGTGAACTTTTCATTTCATGTATTTTATAAATCTGAGAGTTATAAAAAAGATGACTATTCAAATCTTTCAAGAAAGGGAAAAATATGGTGATTCTATATGATGGTGAAAGCAAATATCTAGTGCACTTTCGTGGGAATCACTGGTTTGAAACCTATTTTTAGGAGAGAGCAAGGCTTTTGTTGGATCCATCATTAAATGTTTTTGTCGGGTTCGAAAATTGAACTTGTAATGCTCTTTGCCACAAGTCTTATGTAATGTTTTTTAGATGTATCGTACAGAAGATAAGATACAATCAAAATCTTATTTCTTTGGTTCCCATATCTAAACAATATAACGAGATAAGCCTTGGATGAACAATATAGGGTGTCTTCAACTCCAAATTTCAAACTTCCCATAATGCCTTTGCAAAAGTGAGATTTAAACTTCTATGTCCCACTTAAGTGCATGTAAATACAATTGAATTTGAGGGGGCATGTTTGTCCATTTGATCTAAACAATTACTTAAGTACATTAAATAATCAAAAGATTTTGGTTTTCCAAATATATCCTCACTAAAGTTTGATATTTGATTATATGCCCAATTGAACTTTAAGTAAAATAAAAATATTGGAAGGGTATTTATGGTATATGTAGTGCGAATACAAAAAGCACTAATTTTTTTAATGGTATATGTAGTGAGAATAAAGTAACAACACTAATTTTGTTTTCTCATTTTGCCCTCTCAATTTCATCTTTTTAACGTCAAAAAGCAAAATGAAAATGTGATTGAAAAGCTTCAATTGGTATTTGTGTCTTTAAATGGAAAATACTATTACCTGTTTTTATCATTTTATCCTCATAAATTTAGGCTATTTACAATTAAAACCAAACATTCATGAATTATACCTAATAAAATTATTTGAAACCTTCAATTATCTATAACCTATAAATAGACCCTTAACTCTAAATTTTGGATTTTTCCATTGTGCCCTCCTCATTTGATACTTTTTATAATCAAAATCGGCCCCTCTCAAAATTGATTAATTATAGCTAAAGCTATAACATTTTAATATTTTTTACTATCAAAACCAACCCCTTTTAAACATTGAGTAATTATACTTAAGCCCCTAATATAATTTATATAAATTCTTCAATTATGCATAAACTATAAATAGATGTGTTATCTTCATTTACAATATTTTACTCCTAATATTTTTTTACTATCGAATTTTTAGAATAAAATAAAAAAAATATTGAAGATACATGGTGCACGTCCACACCCTAGTATACATGTGGCCTTGCCGCCTTGGCAATAAATTGAGCAATGACTTTGACTATTACAGCATAAATCTTAATTTTGCCATTATCCAAGAAATTAATGTGTCCGCCATTTCCCCAAAAAAAAAGCCGATTTATTTCAATATTGCAAAAATGTTCATAGGAATCCTGGAAGGCTCAAAGTTACTGTGATGCGTATTTTTGGAAAAAATATTTATATATATTTATAACCTGTTGCCATAGCACTATAAATGGACATGCTCTCAAGGATTTAATTCTGATAATAATGAGACCAAAGTCGATTGACACAGACCAACCATTAAATTTTTTGTATAAGAAATAACTAACAGCTAATAAACCTTGTTCGCCAAAGGTGTGATAGCTCAGTGGTTGAGCAGTGGCGAATGGTATCACTAGGTCACATGGTCAATTCCAACCGGCGACATCTGGGGTGGGAGGGATTTAAGGGATAAAAAAAATAATAAATTAAAAATTAAAAAAAGTAATAAAATAAAAAATAAACCCTGTTCTGAATCAAACCACTTCTCTGCACATGTATAACATTTCCAAGGGGAGAAGAAAAAAAAAACACAGCTCCATCTTCCATCCACCCGGAATGGAAGCATTATCTGGTCAGAAATTATTCAATAAAAGTGCCCCTAACACAGTAATCATTAAATGAATGTCATAAGTTGTCCGATGTTGATGCTGAATCTTCTTGTGACATCTGGAGCTCAGACTGTTCCAATTGTTGAAGTCGTGCTATATCCAGACTCGCATCTGCCCTATCAACATCTTCATGCTTGTCATTATTGAACTCTGCTGCTTTAACGTCTTCAGGTGGCTTCTTGGTTTCAGTGTTGGCATGTTCCTGTATTTGTGATGCAGGTAAAGGAAGAGATTGAGGATCAACGCACATCCCTTTAGCGAGAGCAACATATCTGAGAACAAGCTGCTTGTAACTGTTTAGTAAGTTTTCTACATCATTTATTGTTAGATCATCGAGACATGCATATAAATACGGATAGTCACGGAAAATGCTGCTTAGTTGATCGTCTGCCGAAAGCTCACTAGCTCCTTTCTTCTCCAAATCTGAGATGGACTTCTTCATTGTTGAGAACTCATGATTTAACTCAGCTTGAGGCAGATGTCCCTTCATAGAAGTAACATTATCTCGTCTATTCTTGGCATAACTTTTCACAGATTCTGCTCTTGGTATGTGCCCATCTCGAACCCTCTGACTGTGCAAATCCTCTGGATCATTTTCAAGGCCAGATAGGAGTGTTCGAGCAGATTCCATATTACTCTCAAACTCACTTTCATCCATTGAAAGTGATTTTGCGTCAATGTTTGATATGAAAGACACTGCAGATAGCATGTTTGTGAAAAAATAAGCTGCTTCAGAAACTAATCGTGATTGGCGTCTGTACCGTTGAATATATTGCAAGTTTGAATGCAATTGTGGAGGATTTGCCTGCACAAACAACATAGAATCAGTATCAAGCACAAGTACTAAACCATGGTAAAGAAAAGAGTTTAGACTAATTCTGCAGCAACCAAGGCACATTTCAGAGTGAAATAAAACTTTCAAAAAAAAAATCCACATGCCCCTGGCTCTTACTTTCATAATTACATAAAACTGTAGATTGACAAGTTGATACTTGCTAAGGGGAGGAAGGAGACTCCTTCGAAAGGTTTTAATCCTGACTGAGTTCTAGGTTTTGCAATTTTCTATTAGATAGTCAGGTTGTAAGGAAATTGGTGCCATCAAAAGGTAACTCCAAGAACTGAAAAACTAAAATATGCACCCACACAACCTTCAGTATTCCAGAGGATAGATGAGGAGACTTCCGGAGTCTGGACAGAGATTGTAAAGTCGTGATTTTTTTTTTCCGGTGACATTCGTGTAGAGAACTGCCCCAGACTTATCATGGATCCAAAAGAAATCATATGCTATTTCAAGAATCATATATTTTATTAATAACATTAAGTTTTTGGACTTTCACAAAAAAATTGATACTTGCATAAAAATATTGTAGTAAACTAGCCAATGTATATTGCCCTAATGCCCCTCCAATAAGGTATCTTGGTACTTAAATAAAATATAGGCATTCTAAACAAGGAGTCGCAATTATTATTTTACAATTGTACAAAACCATAAAATGGTACGAAACAAAGAAAACTGGGGGTATGCAGTTCGATAAGTCACAAGAAAAGATTTTTCTTTTCTTTCTTCTTTCGTTTTTTATGTTCTAAAAGACTTTTCTTATTCTTTCTTCATTCTTTTTTTTTGGTGTGCCAAAATTGTCATGTCAGATTTATTACCAATTTACACAATTCAAGAAAATGTTTAGGAATAAATCATACCTTGATGGTAACATAGATAAGAACAGGAAGGAATTCATCAGCTCCAGGAGGATTTACATTTGAGGCAATGGAAGCATTCATCAATAAATTGTTGATGGTCTTGCAACAATTGAGGATACAAACAAGCTTGTCTCTAGGTGCCTTGTACATATTGATCTTCTGCAGCTCTTTCTGTGCAAGCTATTAGAAGGAAAACATGAAAAGTTAGTGCAAATTTCAGTCTGTGTAATATGTTGAATAGCTTAAATGACTATATGAGTTGAGCCGACAGAGATTTCTTTACAACTTTATTGCCAACGTGAACAGTTGTTCAATGATAATAAGTATAAAAGGGCTACAATGAACTTTTATTTGTGGTGTTGTTTTATTCAACACTATGCTTAAAATAAGGACAATGCAAAGGCCCACAACAACGGCATATTACCCCAATTGATAAGCAATTGCTATAGGAATGCCAGCTTGAGATTTCATAAAATGAACTCTTTGTTTATGAACTGGTGGGGGAATAGCATATTGTAACTCCATAAATCTTACATTTTCTTAAATATACTATATATAACCAACTAGATTTGGTATGCTAAAAGGAGATGCACTCTCAAGACCAGAATGTCTCCCACAGTTGTAAGTTAACAGCAATAGCAGTAGTAAGTAGACAAACCACACATCACATTAGAGCTTATTATGTGCACGTTGTAGAATCTCAAATATACTAAGCACTTGCTAATAATTTAGAACCTTGGGAGCATCAACACCAACAACTTCCTGTTCCTGCACCTCTTACCCATATACATAGTGCCATTGGGGGGGGTGGGGGTGGGGGGTGCGGGTGGGAGGTGTTAATTTTAGCCAGTATCACTTCCTAATGCAGTGAATGTTCAGTCCTGTACAATTTGCATACGTTCAGAATGAACCTGGACTCCTATGCAAGGTTACTATTATATACCAAGAGTAGATCTAAGACACCCCATGAAGGTGATGTTGATGGTCAAATACAGGTTGTGGGGATGTGTATGCTCCACTGGTAGTCTACATATCAGTCACACTGAATCGAGTGCTAGTGACACGTTTAGTACAGTAAAGGCACACCTTTTTCTTTCTCTGTAAGTGTTATTATGCACGTGTAATCTTCTGCCCTGTAAACTTTTTCAGTTACTTCGGTCTTTTTTCCTAATATATTTCATGTTTGTTTGATTGATAAAAAAAAAAAAGGTGCACCTTCGCTATCAGTGTGCATTCTCAGCTGAGGTATGGACCTCGATAGTGGTGGTCCCAGGCCAATCCTCCCTTGCTCAATGGTATGATCAATGGTTGAACAGGACTTTCTCGGCTAAAGGAAACTGAGTGTGAGACAGGCACACCATTGCAATGCTTGTGCTTCTTTGGTGGGAGAGCAACACAGCGTGACCCCACAATGTTTTAAGGAAAGAAGAAGAATTTCACTAGTCTGTGTACGGGTATCAATTATCAAGTCAAGTGTATGGAACACTTTTTTGGGGCTAGAAAGGCGATTCTTCCATAGTGTTTCTCTAGGAAGTGTGGTAAGTCTGGTGCTGTTCCCTGTTCAATGTTCAGCAGCAACATGGCAGCAGCTGGGACCTAGCTCCTCGAAGGGGTTTTCGAGAAGAACCAAGTCATTGCCTTGATGAACTTATTAGATGGGATCTCTCTTGATGACAAAAAGGATAAGATTGTTTGGGATCACAAATCCAGTCTCTTCACAGTTAAGGACATTATACCTACCCCCCCACACACACACACACGACCTGAAAAAATGTGTTGCTTGTGGACCCTTGCTCACGTACTGTCTCACAAATGAGAATCTCGCAAGAAGAAATCTTCTCTTTTTTTTATCAGCAAAATAGACTGTATCTTCTCTTCTTTTTTCTTTTTTTATCAGCAAAACAGACTATGTATTGTATTACGCTAAATGTAGGGTTAAAGAAAAAAGGAAAGGGTCCAGCAAAAAGTCAAAGCTGGATCCACAAAAAGAAATCTGACTTAGAGTCCATCTATGCACTAGCAACCACTATTTAGAACTATACATTTCCAGTTAAACATACATGAAGAAATCTTCTCATAATATATAGAAGTACTCTTAGTGAATCTGACTTAAGAGACCATTCCTCGCATATTCTTCCATTTTGAGTTTACCAAGAAGATATGGTCCAGTATTTGTGGGGATTCGCGATGGGTTGTCCCAACCTAGTAATGGTCTCAATCATCGACTTAATCATCCTTCTAAAAAAGAGGGCAGGGCTTTGGGATAGGCTCCTTCTGGCAGTTATTTGGATGATCTGGAACGAGAGAAACAATCACATTTTCAAGCTATGAAATCAGAGGAGATGACCATCTGCTCAATGATCACAATTATGGTTATTCAATGGGCTCAAAGCATAACTACCATCGGTCCTACCCCAGTGTTGCCTCATAACTGGGAGCATATTTTATTACACAATTATCTTTCATTGTTCTTTGGCCTCTGGCTCTCCATGTTCTTATGTTCCTTTGTATTGTTTCTTCAATTTATGCTTTGTTTTGGTTTGAGCTCCCAGCTCTCCCTTGCATTTGTTTCTCTTTGCTCTCTCAACAAAATCTTGTCTTGTTTTATCAATCAATAAAAAGTAAAAATAGAAACGCTTCCTAGAAACCTAAATTGCTCAGATGTATCTTTTTTCCTCTCTGCAAGTCACTCAAGTTGCATCACCCCCTTCATTTCATTGACATAATTTATTTTGATTTTTGAAAAAAAAAATGCGTTGTTGTAAATGGTTGAGTAAGTAAAACATCAGAAACAAACAAGTAACGAGATTATGTAGAATCCAAATGAGAGCATAACACATACAATAAGCAAAATTATTACATAATAGCATCTCGCAATTAAATCGTTATAATTGGACCCTAATCGACTCAGGTGTGTTATGAAATTAATCGGCATGTATTTTGTAAACATATCTTCTCTTTCCTTCTAAGTAATATGATTACTACAAAAGAAAATTTTGAAAATTAATGAATAAGTAGTAAACATCATGCTACAATTTAAAATAAGAATATTAAATTTTGAAAATTAATGAATAAGAATATTTTCTCTTAGATCTTTTTTATTTATTCTCTTCGATTTTTCTTTTTCTAGTCTCTTCATGACGTTAGGGAAATTTAAAAAAAATATATCATTAATATTTCTTGATTATTTATAACATTTTGTCATGAACCGATTAATCAGTGAGTTTAGAAAGCAATTAATCGGCAACTCGGCGAGAAATCGTAATTATCACCGACTAATCGATTAGAGATTATTCAAGCAACTAATTAAAAAATCGTAACGTTCTACTAGCAAGAAGAGATTAATCAGGGATTCGCCGATGAATCACTAATTGAATAACATTTATAGCATTTCAGTATCAAATCTCTAACAAACAAGTTCTTTAGTGAACATAAGCAACTTGTATATCTGGCAGGGGAAAAAACGGGTAATTGTTACATGTAAAACAAGAAGGAAGATATGTAACAAAAAAATGAAACATGAAAAAAAGGATGGGTCTTTATTTCTGGGAAAACCAAAAATAAGCAAAAGAGAAAGGGAAAAGAAGAAGAATAAGAGAAAAAAATAAAAATAAAAGTCATGTAAAACCAAATAAAAAGTGGGTATTATTTCATGTAAAGCCAAGAAAGTGGAAATAAGAAAGGAAAAATAGGAACGACTAAAAAAAAAGTGAAAAATAATGGGAAACCATAAAAAGGTGCACGCCTAAGGCATTATGCGCAAGGCACAAAAAGCGGTGAACACAATTTCACCACATGCTTGAGGTGCACACCTTAAAATAGCACAAGCGGACGAATCCTATTAAGAGAGGCATGTAGAACAACTTTGTCTTCATCAATTAACTTGTATGTATGTTAGTAGTCATGAGAACAAGCAATGGTTGTTAATCAGATACAAGTGGTGCCATAAACTTCAAAAGAAATATCTCGTAAGCATAGTTGTCAAAACATTTATCGTATCGTATATCGGAAACCCACATTTAGGTTACATGTATCGTATTGTCACAATATCATAAGTATATGGAAAATTTTAGATATACACACATAATATACATATATAAGCATATAAAATGCACAAATAAGACATATTTAAGCAAATTCGTCCAAAATAACACTTCCACTCATATGTACTCGTGTAACATATACAAGTACCTATCAATGCTCTCTTGCCACTTCATCATCATAACCAGGAGAAGAATTTTTTAAGTTGACAAAAAACAAACACAAATAGTGGAGAAGAAACTTTAAAGAATTTGAAAAAAACCCAAAAAGTAATATCAAAGTTATTGACAATGGAACCTTCATGTGGAACCTCTAAACCTTCAATTAAACACACACTAGTTGCTCCTTTACAAAATAAAGCTACCCATGAAGACAAATTGCGATTTTGAGTCATGCAGATAGAGATTTTTCTCCAAAAACCTCCCTTAGAGAAGATGAAATGGTTTCTTATCAATCTAAAGGGGTAGATGGGTATATGTCAAGAGTCAAAAGTGAAAACCCGATACACTGGATGTATCGGCCAGTACATCCGGTAAAACGGTCTATACCGGGTACACCCAATATAGGTGAAAAAGAGATATTTAGCTCCAGTATATAGTGGTGGGTAACCAAGACAGTATATACCAACCGGCATATCCAATATTGACAACACTGCTCGTAAGGACCTCCTCTGCTGATGATGTAGTATTAGGATATTTTATTTTATGTTGTCATCACTTTGAGATTTTTCATCATTTTTTGAAGTCAGAGTTTTTTTTTATCAATAAAACAGCAGGCATATCATTAAATATAAACAATCAAAAGACAGTGACTATGAAAATCACACAGCAGACAGATACAAAAGGGAAGAAGAAAAGTTACAAATTGAAAATACTACCCCAATTAATGAAACCGAGATGGAATGGAATCACATTTAAAATTTCCCAAGTGAAACCCCAGTGTCAAAGAAGTGATAATAAAGGACAGCTCCTTTTTGGTTCCCTTGAAAATTCTGGAATTCCTCTCTTTCAAAATGACCCAAAGGGTGGCAATGAGTAACCTGATCCACAACCAGTTTGTCTTTGTGAATAAGTTGTCCTTCTTCCAATCCGAGACCCAATGAAAGAAAAACTGAGCATTAGGAGCAGTAGCATTTGCTTGAGAGCATAAAGAGAGCCAGATTTGGCTAGAGCAGGATAAAAATAAGTGCTCTAGACTCTCGTCAGCAGATTCACAGAGAAGGCACCTATTAGGAATCATAACAACACGACTAATCAGCTTATCTACAGTGAGAATGTTTTTTGCTATGCTCACTGTCCACATGAAAAAGTTAGCTCTAGGGGGAAGGTTTTTCATCCATAAAATTCTGTGCCCAAATGGGGAAGGGAAACAAGCTTGATTAGCATTAGTTAAAGAGAGTGAGAACTGTCCACATAAATGTCTTAGGAGCTATATTTGTTTTAGGAAGTTTATTTGTGTTGTAATTTTATTGTTTTCGAACTCACAGTTATCATATCTAAAAGTTAGTAAAGAAGATTTTAACTTTGATTCTTTGTTAGCATGAGATTGCATTTTAGGTCTGTAAATACGCAGACAATTTTCACTTGGTTGATTACTGAATTCGTTTAGTTTGTGAGGAATTCTGCAGAATTCCGTATGCAAATTGATATTTGCATCATCTAATATGAAAACAGATAAAAATAAAACTTTAATCATGCCCAGATACAAAGAAAACTTGTCCATTTGATTGTCTATATCTACTATCTCCTCAATTGCAACCTACGTAAGTAGTAGTTCTCTGCTTTTGAGCCGACTGTAGAACGATGAAGCTCCATTTCTAAATATTCACTGTGTGGAACACCTTGGGGTAGTCCATATTTCTAATCATGATAGCATGCTTTAAAAGGGTTTCAAATTAGATTTCTATGGTTAACTGTGTCTGACACTTCCTATAAAAAACAAAATGTTTTGTGTCCTTGTTACTACCTTAATACAAGGAAGACGAATAAACACAACAATAACTAGTTCCCGTGACAACTAGCACATTCCATCTAGTTCCACACCATTGATAGATGAAAAACTAAAGTATAGCACTAAAGTTAAAACATTGAACAATATGCACCTCATGCAACTACCTTAACAAAAGAATGACGAAAAGACACAGCAATAACTAGTTTCCATGACTAATAGCATATTCCACCTGCTTCCACGCCATTGGTAGATGAAAAACTAAAGTATAGCACTGACGGACATTAGAACATTGAACAACATGCACCTCATGCAAATGAACCTAATCAATACAAGATCATTATGAATAAGGCAGCTCATCGTACTGTCTTGTCGAGAAAGTTCAGATAGACAGGGCTACTACAAAATTGCTGAAAACAGATGCCCAAATTTTGAATATAATTCCCAAAGTGGAAACAATAATTGGAACTTTACATTCAATAAGTGATAACTTTGAACCAGAACCATGTTTAAGTGAAAAAAATATAGAACTGCAAACCAAGTTGTAACACAACTTACCAACCATGATGTTTCATTTTGGAATGTAGGCTTAATATCTAACATTTCTGGTTGAACGAACTGTTGTACCAAAGCCATCTTCTGAGAAAGTTCTTCATCAAACTTTACATCTTCTGGAAGTGATGCAAATACACGGGTAAATAATTTTGTCATGACATACTTCTCTAGTCCCTGCGATTTCAGTTAAGGTGCATGTCATATACTAGTTGGTAAACTTTGTAAGACAACCACAAACCATTTATCAATAAGACAATAACAAACATTGAACTTGTTGAACAAGATATATAGACACAAACCACAGAGCCTTTTCATTAGGTGTCCAAGTTTCAATTCTTTTGCCAAATATATCCATCCTCAAATCTAAACATTATTTTGATTTTAGTTTATGGAAATTAGAAAGGATAATTGAAATCATTATATGAGAAAACTTGGTATTAGATAAGCAAGGATCTCTTAGTGGTGCAATTTTAAGGCCTTCTCTGCTAGAGGGAAGTTGTTGTGGGCATAATTTTGTCAGCCATTAGCGTTTTGTGGAAAGAGCAGAATAGGCATATCTTCGAAGGGAAAGTACAAAACGACCAGCAGCTTCTTTGCTAATTAAATTCCTCGATTTCATAATGAGATGTGACCTAGGGCACTTGCAAACAAGACTTTGGGGTCAGATTGTCACTCTGTTCGGGACTGCTAACTGGTTATACCCTTGTCATTATACCTCTTTTCTCACTTTGCCTTCCTTGTGAGTTTCTCACTCAGAAGGCCTGAGCTTTGAATGCATTGTTTCGTGTTCTGTTGATCCAAAAACAGAGCAGTTCACACAATCTTTAAGTGATTCACCTAGTATTTGCGGATCCACATAATACTACGGGTACATCCAACAGCAGGAACCATACACTGGAAACAATAAAATACATATGGAATACAAACGATTACCTTGTCTCGAATTCAAAACCTCTTTTTATAAATTTTCAAATACTTTGGAATGAGAAAGTACAGCAACAACAACAATATGAATCTTTAAAAACTGAAAACAAGTAGCTGAGTCTATGGTGCCGGCAACTCTTACAGAAATTATAACCCAAATCCTTGCAGCACTATACTCAATAGAACGAATGCCTTGCTCGACTGATCGAGAAGATAATTCAATTGATGAAGGGTCAATCTAGCATAAATGAAGTATAAACTAATGACTTTTGAGCTTAGAATACCTTGTAGCAATCCATCAAGAGGCTCAAGAACTTAATCAAGTTTCTCATCAATTCAAAACTTACTAAATTATTTTTTTCACAATCTCTTCCGTTGCGTAATAGCTTGGAACGAGAATGGTTGCTCTTTGAAGGGGGAATGGTTGTGGTCTAGATGACTCCTGGCTGGCTTGCGGTGTGGGTCATTTGAAAAGAAAGATAATAGAACTCTCAGTGAGAACTGCAGGGACATTAACACCATCTGCTCTGATCTGGATTTGGAGTAATGTTTGGGACATCAGGAGGGAGGTGCCTTTTCACATGTGCTTGGGACTGGACTGGACAAACAAATTTCAGCTATAGTCATCTTATGTTTTCAGTTCTATAATTTTGTAGTTTTCTTTTATTTGCTCTTACTTGTGATTTTCTCATTCACAAGTTTTGTTTGTACTCTCTTTGATTAATACAATGTTGCTGTTTTATTGATTAAAAAAAGAAAAAATAGATTGTTAACACGAATGTACATTCGAAAGACATTTGAATGATGTGTCCTAGGGTCCATCTATCCTATTCGAAAATCAATGGAAGGATTTTGAGAACCAATCATGTTTGTTAATCATTAAGATAAAATTCAAATTTTCCATATGAGAAAATAATCATCATCCAAGAAAAATGGGTATCATCTGCAAACTTTCTTTCCACCACGGGGAACCTGAAACCATATAATAAAACTTGTGCCAATGGCCTCTACAGCCAATCAACTCAGAGTTTCTACTATAATAGTAAAGGGGATATTGGATCCCCATGAAGAAGTATCCCTCGAAAACCTAGAGTATCCAGCCAAATCACCACTAACAAGGGTTGAGAAATGCATGATAGAAATACAAGTCTTGACCCACATCATCCACCACTCGCCAATGCCCTTTCTACACATACACCGCAAGACACAACCCCAAATCAATGATTGCTGAAGTAACCAACTTTTTAGCAACCATCGCCTCATCAAGAATTTGCATATCTTTAACCATGTCAACTTTTTACTTTTTTTTTTTTAAGTTTTTAGATTAACTTTTAGAAAATGTTGTGTAAAAGCAAAGCGGAAGCTCAAGGCCCCGAATACAACAACAGAAGTCATTTAGCCCTCAAAAAGTACTCCAATGTGATGATAAAGTCTTCAAACCGGACACCCATGAAAGCACTATGAAAAGAACATGTGCACAAAAGAAAGCCGATAACATCCATCAGAATATGACCCCTAGGTTACGCTCGATAAATAGAACCCAAACGCGATTTCAGCCTCTCGTGATTGCCTTAGCAATAATCATACCACCAACTATATTGTTTGAGGGTTGGGGGGGGTGGTTTGTTGGAATATCATCTTCAACCTATTCAATTCGGGAAACCGTATGGATGTTTGTAAAATGGAAGACCGGTGTTTTTTCTAAAGTTGTTTCATTCCCTCGCAATTTGTTGGTCCCTTTGTCATAAAAGACAGAATAATTTTTTTTAAGGGTGCCCTTGAGGATGGAAATCTCTCTATGCATGTCTTGGCTATTCCATGGCATTTGGCATGAGCTTTTGAACAGTTTCTAGTGGATTGGGATAAAAAAAAATTTCCCATCTCTGTGTTGTGCCAGAGTGAAAAACAATGATTACCAAAGCCCTAAGGAGATCTAACCAGTCGATCTTCTCTAAGTTCTCACACTAGTATTAGAGAAACTCTACTTATACCGATATACCTAGCTAGGTGGTTACCAAAATTTCCATGGTCAAGGCTATAGGAAAATGATAAAGATACTAGTTGTGAAGAGCAAAACATTTGCTAAATGCTTTAGATAATGGGGTTTCTTTAAAGTAACTTTTAATTACCAACAAAGGTATCAAAATATGCTATAGTGTTCATTATTTGATTAAAATCAGAGCAGTCAAAGATGTGGGGTTAGGGTAAAGTTTTTATGGAATATATGGAGAGGAAGAAGTGGGAAGCATAAGTAAGTAATAGATGAAATGAAACTGTTCAAAAAAAGGGAAGTCAGATCCAAGATTGAAAACATGGAATGTTGCATTTGAAATTGAAAGAATGAGAAAGTTGTGGTAAAACTAAAAATATTTAGATTACTGACTTCACCAGCACTCTCGAGCTCCTCCTCAGAACAGCCAGCCCAAAGGGAGTGAACCCTGAAAGCGGATTCCATTTTGGCAAGAAAGTCCTGTACAGCCGCGCTGTCCTTGTCAAGATCAGGAGCATTGTTTGAGAAGGAGACAATAAAGCTGCAAAAGAAAGCAAGGAAGATTGAGTGTGTTGATGATTGATTGGAACGAATAATTTGAGGGAGGTCCTGACCGATGACTTACCTCTTAATGGATTTGACGAAATCGGCAGCAGAGGGATGTCGCATCCGCTCCAGAAAATCATGCCAAGTGAGAGGAGCGGTAGAAGACCCCAACAACATCTCTCCTCCTGCTTTCTCCATCTCTCTCTCTCTCTCTCTCTCTCTCTCTCTCGATGGTTTCTCAAATCAAAGTATTCGCCCCGTTCTTGTCCTGCTCAACTGCTACTAATCTAGTCTATACTTGAATCTTTGATAGTCAAACTATAGTTTCTCAAACTCCCAATACCCCAGGGTATTCTAGCACATCGTTCCTGCCGTTGGGTAAAAGAAAAGAAATTACTTAAATTATGCTTGACCACAACAATTTTTTTATTAAAATCCAACTTTTCTCAAGTAATTTTTTCAATTACGGTGGGTTGGGCATCCCACCCCGAGATTCCAATCCCGTCTCGTCTCATCTCGTCCCGTCCCATCTCGATTTTTTGGGTCATATTGGAATTGATCACTCATCCTGATCTCATCCCGATCTAGAGTGGGACGGGATCGAGATGGAGATTTTTAATCTTGCCCATCCCGTCATGTCCCGTCCTGAATTGATTTTTTTAATATTTATTATTAATAATTTTAATATTATTCGTGAAAATAATAACACATGGATTATATTCTAGTCATTCATGAAAATAATAGCACATATATTATACTCTAGATAAAACACAAATTGTGTACCAAATAGTATTCATTCACAAAATACTCAATCTAATAAATCTTTCTTATAAAAGTTCACATACTAAAAATGCTTACCAAAACATATTCAAATAAATAATCATATGTATCTATCCTTTCATATAAGTATTAGTAAAGCGAATATAGTTATTTACATTTGAAAACAAAGATAACATCAATGTGAAATAAACAAAATATTTTATTTTCAGTTGATCTCATCTCGTCCCGTCCCGAATCTGTTTAGGATGAAACGAGGTTGGGATGAGGTTTATTTCGTCCCGATCCCGAACGAATGGGATGGGATAGGTATGAGGAGGTCCATCCCGTCCCGTGCCCACCCCTAATTACACATGACACCCCTAGTTGGCACGAATAAAAGTTTAGCATTTCATTTTAAGAATTTTAGAAAAATTATTGATGCTTTTAATTTTTTTTCGATGTTACCACGTTGGCACAATATTTTGTAGCGTGTATAGGGTGACATTTCAGCGTTATCCACTTATATTTTGTAGCATGTATCCATTAGGGCTGAACAAAAAAATCATATGAACCGATCAAACCGCCCGAACCGACCAATTTGGTTTGGTTTTGTTTTGTTTCGATTTTGGTTCAGTTCGGTTTTTTTTATTTTAGGTTGAAAAAATCAAGGAAACTGAACCAATACATAAGTTTATTTTCTTAATTTTTATGTGTATCATAATCGGTTTAGCATAGTTTTGTCGGTTCGGTTCATTTGAAATTTATTTTGGTTCGCTTCGATTGGGATTTCTGTCAGACCGTTTTTATTATTATATACAGAATATATAACGATTTTCTATAGAGTTAGGCTAAATACTTGACTTGGAAATTGGAAATTATTATTATTATTCTCTATTACTTGTCGTCCTCTTCACACCTTCTTTCCTCTCCCCTGTTCCAAACCCTGGGGGTCTGCTTGGCTTCATTTTTGCCTTCTTTTTTGCGGCCAGTATCTCCTTGAGAGTGATATGTTTTGCACACTTTTCAGCAAGTCTACCATGTCTCCCGGATGTTCCAGGGTGAGAAAGTTGTAAAACTGACCTCCTTCGATGCCAAAAGTGAAGGCGGTAACCGAAGTGTCGTCGCTGCAACCGTCGATCAAAGTCAGCTCGTCGTTAAAATGAGTGACATTCTCTGAGGGTCTCGTTTTGCTTCTGCTTGAGACTTAGCAGGTAGTGATGCCCCTTTCTAATTTGTTGGCTCCCAATGAATCTAGTGATGAATGCTTTCGCCAAGACCTGGAACGAGTCGACAGATCTCTGCTAGAGACTATGGAATCATGTCAGTGCAACTTTCTTTAGGCTGGAGGGAAAAGTTTTGCACAAGATGGTTTCTGAACTTTCTTTCAGCGCCATTACGTGGTGGTAATGACGCAGATGATCTGACGGATTTGATATTCTATCATAGAATTCGAGCTTTGGATAAAGGAATTTTTTTTATAGCGGGGCGTTCATAATCTCCTTCGAGAATAGAGGGATGATGAAGACGTACAAGACGTCCGGATTGGTTGCCCCCAGTTGGAGCGAGTTCCTGACCATGGTACGGTCTATTTTCGGAGCATGATCTCCATGATCCCTGTAGTCCTTTAAGCTTTTCTGCCGGCCAACTTTTTGTTCCTCTCTGGGAGGTTCTCGCTTTCGTGGATGCACTCTCGGGCGTTCTCTTGGGTGTGGGATCTCTACCATTTCCGGGTGGTTGTTGTCTATCCTGAGTCAGTCTTTCCACCACCCGCACGAAATGATCCATGTGAAATAGGATCTGGTCTATGTGGAGGTCTGTCACGGCTACCCTAGTGGCTGGTTGTGCAACTACTCTGCCCCCTCGGTTGGATTGTTTTGGCCCTATGATTGGGCTTCTCTGGCCGGAGGATTATTTGGTTCGACATTGTCGTTGAATGCTCGAGATCTGGTAATGGTGACAATTTCTCGATGCTCTCCTTAACATAAATAATCAAGGATTGTGATTTCATTTTTCGAGATAATTTTGGTCTCTTAATTTTAAGAAATATTTTGATGTGTAAAGAAAAACGTAAAATTTCCGAAGATACGTGAAATATATATAATAAATTTTGAGAGTATATGAAATGTGTGAAAAAAATAAGATGCAATTAAATAAATTTGTTAAACACATTAAATGAAGCTTAAATACTATGAAATGAAACAAATATGAAATCAATATAATAAGAAAATCGGGGGATAGGTTACGGATCCTATCAAACACCGGCTCATCTTCCAAAAAAATATATATAATAAGAAAATCGAGGAGTAGTGTAGAAAAATGATAATTAGAAAATCATGGGGTGGTTTCAAGAATCAATAAATAATTAAAAGAATAGATAATTAGAATAAAAATTCTCAAAAATTACCAAAAAAGCCTGAAAATTTTCCAAAAAACTCGAAAATGTAACTTTTGGTGACTGGTTTTGTATTTTTACAAAAAAGTCACGAAATTTAAGAAAAAAACCTCGAATTTTTTTTAAACCTCGAAAAATTGTAATTATTTCTTTCGACATTTTTTCTTTTCGTAATTTCAAAAAAAATTAAAATTTTGCCAAATTTTCGTGAGATTTTGCGAAATCTCATTCATTGTGAAGAACTGTGTTTGTTCGTTTCCGGGAAATTTTCCAGTTACCTACATTGATGGCGCCAAACTGATATGTTCTTATTTGTCATTGTTGATCTCTCTGATCTCGAGCCTGCAAAAATGAGCAGCAGTTAGCCAAGGGCCACCGCTGTGGTGGGTGAAGGTAGTTCGATGCTTAAGTCAGATATCGATGCGGGGAATAATGAAGACTGGAAGTAAATTACTAAGTGTATGCGTACCTTTCTTCTTCCATTTTCTCACCTTAAGTAGCGAGTGTGTCCTTCCTCAATAGTCTTTGATATCGATGGCGTGATGGAGGGAGGAGATCTCGCCCAAGATCTTATTTGTGCATAACTCTCTTCGACACTTAGCTATGTTTAAGACACAATACTTGACTGGGTTAAGAGTTGATTTGCGCAAGTGGATTTTGGGTCTATGACAACTCTGAGATTCGTGTTCGGGCCTTATTGTCCTGGGCAAAGCCCTAAGACTTGTGCCTTTTGGGCTGACGTGAATTGGGCTTTGGCACCTAACTTACGCTCTGAACAACAGTTCGTGTATGGGTTCGCTTAGGACCGCACTGAAGCCTTTCTTGTGTTAAAATTAACCCATACCTCGTGTACGGCTGTGATCGTATGACTGATTGATATCTCATCAAAAGTGTTGATTTCAGGTTGCTAATGCTTTGCGAATGCACACATGGCCATCTTATCGATATAAGTCTTCAAGGGACGTAAACCACTCTTATTGACAGTTGTATGTACTTTTTTTTTTGTTCCTCCCTTACCTTCCAATCTAGAAATTTTAAATTGATGCCTACACTTCAATTTGCCTTGTTTTTAAGCAATAACAAAAAAATTTGTTCGATTAATATAAAACAAGAACATTTATATATTTTAAGAACTGAAAAATGTTTTAACTACCTCCTTACCATCCCAAATGGCACAAAAAACGTGCCCAAAGAAATCATCTAACCCAGGATATGAATCAATCTCATATTCTTCATCGAAACCAGGTTCAATAGGAACAACTGGTTTCTCTCCATCAACTATAGTTGTTGTTTTTTTTTTCTCTTCCATCTCTTGTTTACCCTTTTATGCAATCACCTTTCAACTACACGCCGTCATTGGTCATTTATGCAATGAGTTTCACTACAACCACTACCAACCAAAGAACACACAACATCCTTGTTCGTCTTTCCAATCATGAATGTTCAAGTAATTCCTAAAATAAATTATGGAGTTTTAAAACAATTCACGTGAAATCTCTGGTAAATAATACAAATACAATTTTTTTTTAAATTTATACAATGCCTCATTTTTTGTTAGGAAGAAGTAAGCAATTTCAAGTGATAAAACTATAATTCACTTATTGCATAATTAACTTTTGGCGAGCAAATATTATTTTGAATTCAAGTGAAATGCAATCATGACACTAACCACGTTGTGAATCAAGAAACACATTTCATTTTTTCTAAATGGGTATGCTAGAAACGCATGACCTGCAGTGCGGTTTTCCCAATTCAGACACGGAACTTAATCCAAATAACTACAAAAAATTAAAAGTTGCAAAAATGACAAAATGTACAACCAACCTCACAAAAGTGTTTATGCGACAAACACAGACTGTCTCACAGGAAGGGTTGCGAAATTGGATGGATTTCTCTTTAGAGCGGGAGTATTTTGTTTTCTCGCTAAGATGTGCGAGATGCTTTATGATTCTTGCAGGGAGCGATTTCGATTTCGAGTCCTTGGGGTTTTGGTTTGGTATGATTAGGCTCGTTTGTTTTCGTTGAAATCAAAATAAGAGCAACCAAAATAACAATTTGAAATCAAACAAACTTGCCTCGTTTGTGTTCGTTGAATGAGAGAAACCACCAACAAACAAAACTTTGTGACCACCTTGCAGTGAACAATCTTGTAGCAAACAAATCACACACAACTTGCAATCGACGTACACACACCTCACAACCAAGCAAATCACATACACAGATCTAGTAGCTAAGTAAATCTCATAGAAACCATGTTGCGGACACCCAACTCCTTTGTTAATGAGATAGGGTTAAGGGGACGGGATTGGCTGCTAGTAGACGTGTAGTTGATGAAGGGAAATGGGAGAGAAGATGAATCAAATTTTGGAGAGAGAATGATAAAGAGAAAGTGGAAAGATAAAATTTTAAGAATTTAGAGTTCATATTGGTAGTGTAAGAAATGATAGTGGTATGGATAGAAAGGTGGGAATAGTAGTATCAAATATGGGAATTGGTGGTGTTAAAAAGATACTGCCGTAAATTAATGAGGCCAAATCAAAATAACCCTTATAACAAGGCAATGACTTCACAGGAAACAACAGTGAGGCCTTCACAGGAAGGTACAAGCAAGAATATGGACCCTATAACCATTACCACTTCAAAACAGAATAAAGGAGGCAACAAAAAACAACAGACTCGGACCAGAACCCATAACCTACGAAGTAAGAGTAACCCATTTGAGGTGTTGCAGAGACAAGAGCAAGGGCCTGAGAATGCACTAGCCAGAAAGACTCTTACTAATAGAGCGCCTAGGCCTCTTATAGGAAGATAAGGGTCTAACCCAATTGGGGGAGGATAACAAAACCAAGATTGTTTAGATGATTAGAATAGCTTGTTGGAATGTTAGGGGCCTTAATGACCCCTTAAAGCAGAGTGAGGTCAGGAAACTTATACACAAGCAGAACATCAGCATTATAGGACTGGTTGAGACAAAAGTAAGCAATGAAAAAAAGGAGAGAATTCATAAGGAACTGATGCGTGATTGGCTAGCAGTTGATAATAACAACATAATCCAGGGAGGTAGGATTTGGGTCATTTGGGATCCTCAAGCAGTGAACATAAGTATTGTTTCTAGGTCTGATCAAGCAATCTGCTTGAAGTCTATATGGCCTAATGGATACACTTGTATTCTAACATTTGTATATGGGAGCAATTACAACAACTTTAGGAAAAGACAATGGCTAGAACTTGAAAACTTCTTGAGAAACAACAAACTCCCATGGTCTGTGCTGCGAGATTTCAACTCGATTCTGAATTCCCAGGAAAGAGTAGGTGGGGAGGAGATACGTCCAGGGCAGTTTATAGACTTTGCAGAGTGCGCTTCAAATTCATGTTTGTTTGATTGTCAGTACAAGGGGTGTTTCTTAACATGGAGCAACAAACAAAGTGGGGATAACATAATTATGTGCAAATTAGACAGGGCAATGATAAACAAGGAATGGCTACTTGATATGCCAAATTCTGAAGCTGATTTCCTCAATCCTGGGGTATCAGATCACTCACCAATAATCTTGACCATTTATGAGCATACAAACCCTGGTCCCATTCCTTTTAAGTTCTTCAATTTATGGGTGCATGATAAGGGATATATGGAGGTGGTTCAAGATGCTTGGGCCCAACCAGTGATGGGTAATGCGACTTACTATTTTGTCCATAAACTTAAACGTGTGAAAGTTCAGTTGACAATATGAAGAAAAAACAACTTTATCAATGCTAGTAGTGGAGTAAATACTGCAAAACAGTTCATGGAGTTCACACAGAGTTCACTTCAGTTGGATCCCCTATACTCTAGCTTGGCTGAGACAGAAAAAGAAGCACTGAAACAATATGCACAAACAGCCCGTAATGCAGAATCAGAGCTAGTGCAAAAAGCAAAGGCAAAACATATGCGCTCAGGAGATGAAAATGTTACTTACTTTCACCGCTACCTACGGGAAAGGAGGTCAATAAATAAAATCCTATCAATTTATAAGTCTCACAATGAGAGACTGGAAGATATGAAGGAGATTGAAAAGGAATGTATCAAACACTTTGATGATGTCTTTGCTAGTGAACAAGAAGCCTATGACACAAAAATTATTGACAGTTTGCAAGTTGAAAGAACAATTACTGATGCTGAGACTGTGGAGCTGACCCATGAAGTGAGTATGAATGAAATCACATAAGCTTTATCTTCGATTGGATCAGACAAGGCTCCTGGCCCGGATGGCTTCTCATCACTATTTTTCAAATCAAGTTGGAGGATTATAGGGGATGATTTTACAAAGGCGATCAAGAATTTTTTCAGAAACAATAAGCTACTGGGTGAGGTAAATGCAACATACATTACTTTAATTCCTAAGGTTTCCAATGCATTTTATCTGGGTGATTTCAGACCAATCTCTTGTTGCAATGTGCTATACAAATGCATTACTAAAATCTTGACAAATAGAATGAAACAAGTGGTTCACAGACTGGTTAGCCTGGATCAATCAACCTTCATAAGGGGGAGGTGTATTCATGACAATGTGATGTTGGCACATGAATTGGTCAGAAATTATCATAGAAACCAAGGAGATCCCAGGTGTGCAGCCAAAATAGACCTTAGAAAGGCCTATGATATGGTCAGATGGGAAGCAATAGAGCTTGTCACGAGGAAGATGAAATTCCCAGAACAGTACATTGAGTGGGTGAAGGCCTGCATTATGACTCCTAGATTTTCCATCTCCATCAATGGTTCCCCAAAAGGTTTTATAAGGGCCAAAAGAGGAATACAGAAAGGGTGTCCAATGTCTCCATATTTATTTGTTCTTGTTATGGAACTCTTGCACCTAATTCTGAAAAAGAAGGTGGATGAAGGAGACTACATTCTGCATCGGAAGTGTAGTAATCCATAGATCACCCACTTATGTTTTGCTGATGACCTTATTGTTTTCTTTCATGGGAGTTTTAAGTTTGCAAAAGCGCTGGCTAGTGGTTTGAGCATGTTCAAAGCAAGCACAGGACTAGCTATAAATTGCTCTAAGAGTAACTTGTTTGATGCAGGGGTACCAGATGAGGATCTAATGTTGATTACTAGGTGCCTAGAATTCAATCTAGAAATGCTACTAGTGAAGTATTTGGGAGTACCATTGATAACTTCTCGCCTGGATTATAACCAATGCCTTCCATTGGTTGACAAAATTTGCAAAAAGGTCCAAGCTTGGAAAAATAGGACCCTGTCATATGCAGGAAGAATAACTCTTATTAAAGCCCTATTGAATAGCCTCCATGTGTACTGGACCTCTTGCTTCATGCTCCCCTCCAGTGTTAGATATGTTATTACAGGAATCATAAGGAACTTCCTGTGGTCAGCTTCTGATGAATACACAAAGACTCCTATGGTGAATTAGCAAAGAGTTTGTAGACCTTATAATGAAGGAGGCTTGGGTATTAGGTATATTGCGACTTCAAACAAAGCTGCAATGTTGCGCCATGTCTGGAATATCGTTTCTGGTAAGGATAATCTATGGGTAAAGTGGACCAAATCTAACCTAAAAAAAGACAAGCATTTATGGATCATGGATATACCAAGTGAGTCATCCTGGTGTTGGCGCAACATTCTCAAGGCCAGAGTGCAGGCTAGCTCACTGATTGTACACTCAACTGGAGATGGGAAGGGAACTCATTTATGGAAGGACCCATGGAACCCATTGGGTATACTTATTAACAGATTTTCCCAACACTTCACATACCATTCAGTACTTCATCGAAATGCCAAAGTTAGTGCTCTTATCACAAACAACAGGTGGAACACAAAAATGAATGACAAAACAGACATGGTTGGCTTTTGTGAAGAGCTAAACTCGATGGAAATTGATAGTGAGTACAAATATGAAATCATTTGGATGGGGGGACAACAAGGAGAGTTTTCCAATAAGAGTGCTTACCACTCAATGAGACAAAAATCACAACTGGTTTCCTGGTCCAAACTGGTGTGGTTCACAGAAAGGATTCCTAGACAAAGTTTCATTACTTGGCTTGTCTTGCATAAGGCCCTCAAGACCCAAGATAAGCTGGAGAAATGGAGAGTTATTGCTAGCTCAGCAGTGTGCTCACTTTGTAGTGATGAACCAGAATGTGCAGAGCACCTTTTCTTCAAGTGCATATATTCAAGTTTTGTATGGTCACGCATCCTTTTGCAACTTGGATATAGGCACCAGCATATGGATTGGATAGCAGAATGGAAATGGTGTGAGATGAAGTTCAAGGGTAAATCCCCAAGCACTGTGATAAAAAAAAAACTAGCTTTGAATGCAACCGTATACCATCTATGGAAAGAGAGGAATTGCAGAGTATTCAAGGCCAAGTTCACAGGAGCAGTTGAACTAGTTCCAAAGATCATTGGAGATGTCAGGTTACGAGCTTCAGTTATGGATCTTCAAGTAGAAGACAATGCTGACAATAAAGGCTTTTTTGACAAATGGAGAATAAGTGCTCAATTCATTAAGGGCACTAGCACATGGCATGTATGGAAGAAACCTGAACAAGGATGGGTAAAGGTTAATACAGATGGTTCTCTAACAAGGACTAGGGGGGTTATGGTGCTTTGATCAGGGACCATGAAGGATTGGTGGTGGCAGCCGCAGCTGGTTCTCAAAGACCACAAGCAGTAATTTTGCATGAACTTCAGGGGATTGAGATGGGAGTCAAGCTAGCCCGCAGACATGGCTTCCAGAGAGTGGAACTTAGTATGGACTCAAACAGTGCTTTTATGTACCTCACTACCACTAGAGCTCCTCCATGGGAAGCACTTCATACTGTTAGGCGTATTAGGGAGGACATGAAGAAGTTCATGGGATGTAGGGTGATGCACGCACTAAGGGAAACAAACCAGGCAGTAGATAAGCTAGCTAAACTCCTTCCCAACAATGAGTTTGTGGAGATCATTCCAAGCTCGTTTGCTGAAGATATCAAGAAAATAGTGTTTGATGATGCTAGAGGTAGGAAATACTCTCGAATGTAACAAACCTCTATTCAAATCTTTTTAGTGTTCTGGGGAGCCCATATAAACCCCCACGCTTGCCTTTGAAAAAAATATAAAACAAAGCAATGACTTTTTAACACCACAACTTTTGTTGTCCCACACCAACAATTAGAAAAACACTTTTCTTCTTATCCTATCTTCCTCCTTCCTTCCTCCCTTTCTGCTTATATCTTATCCATCAAACATTACCACCCCGCCACCGCCTCCTCATTATCTTCTATGTTTTTTTTCGCCATCGCCATCACAAATGACTATGCGAGGATGGGTTCCCCACTTGTGGCAGCCTCTGCAAGGGCAAAAATATTTGGTGGTGCATGATGAAAAATAAATGTGCAGTAAGAGAGGAGAAAAAATGTTTTTACATTGGTGGTGTGGGAAAGAAAGGTGGTGTGAGACGGTAGAAGTTGTGTTAAAAAATGGAAAATTTTTAGAGAAGCCAAGCCCCTAGTGCTAGGGGAGCTATCTAGAACGTGATTATGAGAGAGAGTGATAAAAAAAACAGATGAAGATGAAGAACATAATAAGAAAATAAACATATGAAGAACAAAGTAACATATGAAGAACAGAAGAAGAAGAACAAATGAAGAAAAAAAAAGAAAAAAAATGCTAGAGAGCACAGCTTGGCGCCGTGGGCTCGACTCTAAAAAATGAATGCCTTCTTATAAGAATTACCTGGTTAATTTGTTGTGATACATAAACACAATGGGATATATATATGATCATGGTGCCAAGGGTAAAAGCCAAATGAAAGTGAGGCAGTCACAGAGAAATTGCTGACATGTCCATTTTTGTAGCAAAAATTCTAGCCAGCCTTGTTTGCTGGCCTTTTCTTGGCATTGTTTGGTTTTTTTTTTTTACACTTTTATCCCTTATATAAATAGTGTTTGTGTTTGTGGTTGTATTTTAAAGACGAGGGGATAAAAGGTGTAAAAAACATCTAAACAAAGCAAAAAAAAAAACCACAAAAAGGACGGACTAAAATTACTCAAAATCTAGAGAGCCAGGCCCTCTAGAAAAATTCATTTTGTAGTCAGAGTTTTTACAAAATACAACAACAAATGGACAGATGTTTAAATTTTTTTAAAAATGTTTTCTTTCCTACAAATCAACAACAAATATTAAATATATAAAAATTCCAATTTTTGTTTTCCGCGTGCCTATAGAAAACGCGAAACTTCTCTAGCTCTATATCTCGGCTATAGTCGAAACCAAAGCAACAAAGCAAACGCAACTCCTAACTCTCTCTGAAACAAAAATTGGTCGGTCTTCTTGGACGAACAGATCGAAAAAAAAAATCTAGAATAGAAAAATAAAGAGAAACCCAAACCCTAATTCCGCGAGTCAGTGCGACACTCACTATCACATGCTCTCCCTCGGTCCCTTGGTGTCCCTCGTTGTCATCAAAACCAGCACCAGTTAGGGTTAGGGTTTTCGATTGCGATGACCGGCAACCCATGCTATCGGTAGAAGATGATGGGTTTCAGCAGAAGAAGAAGAACATCAGAAGCCAAGTTTTCCCCTGCCAATTCTAGGGTTTCAACACAAGAAGAGGCAACTGCAGATGTTGGTGTTAGTGTTGAGGGGTGTATCCCGTTCCCTGAGCAGGCGCGAAAGGCACTCAGTGAGCGTTCACCTTTTGATTCCTCTACTGAAGATGGAACAGTTTCTTCTAGGGTTTCTACTCTCCCCGTTGGATTTGCTGATATCCTCTCCAAGTATTCTTCCAACACTCGAAACAAGCGCCACAAAAAATCTCACGTGGGGGATGGCCAAACCCAATCACACAATCACCACAAGTCCAACAACAACATTTGGGCTGAGACTGAAGACTACTTCAGGCCTGTAGCTTTGGACGATGTTGAACATTTGGCTACTTGGTCTTCTTCTTTGCTTGCTTCCTGTTTTTCTATACTGCCCCTTTCCAAGAACGAGAATGTGGATACTAATCAGGAGAATCTGGATACCAATCAGGAGAATGTGGATACCAAGCAGGATACTGTTGTTGTTGATGCCTCCAATCAGGAGAATGTGGATACCAATCAGGATATTGTTGTTGATGCCTCCAATCAGGAGGAGAATGTGGATACCAAGCAGGATATTGTTGAGAAAAAGGAAGATGAACAACAACATTGCATGGAGATTGATAGTGATGTGGAGAAACAAATGAAGCCCTCTTCTCCAGAATTGTGGAGTGGTTTGGAGTGGCTTTTGGGGTCTAGGAACAAGATTCTACTCACCTCTGAGCGTCCTTCGAAAAAGCGCAAACTTTTGGGCACCGATGCAGGGTTGGAGAGACTTAGGGTAGAGCATCCTTATGGAGAACAAGTTAATTCACATGTCTGCCATTTGTGTTGCTTTGGAGACCTTAACCACCACTCAAATCAGTTGCTTGTATGTGATTCTTGTAAATTTGCTGTGCATCAGAGATGCTATGGTGTTGACAATGTCCCTGTTGGGCCATGGTTATGTTCTTGGTGTACTTATTCAGGGGATGACAGTGAATCGGTATCTAGACAGTGCTTGCTTTGCCCCAAGCCCGGTGGTGCTCTAAAGCCCATCGCCCAGGATTCTGATGAAAGCAATAGTAGCGATTCTCTAAAGTTTGTGCACTTATTTTGTAGCCAGTGGATGCCGGAGATTTATGTAGAAGATACTCGGACAATGGAGCCTGTTATGAACTTCAAAGGAATAAAGGAGACACGGAAACGGTTGGTTTGTTATTTATGCAAAGTTAAGTCTGGCGCCTGCGTTCGGTGTAGTCATGGTACGATTAATAATGCTTTATCCACTTTCTTTCATATCTGCATATGTTTGGGAAACCTATCATGGTGAAGCTTCCCATCTTTAGAAAATAGATTCCATTAAATTTAATTTTTGAATTCCCCCATTATGTGATATGTTATCACGTTTTTGATTGTGTGTGTGTGCGTGCGTGCGTGTTTTTCCTCTTTAAGAATCCAAAAAATGATGGAAGTTCAAAGATTGAATGATCTTGCTTACTTTTCACCTTTCCAGTTACTTTATTAGATCTGCACATTTTTTGGAGTGTTGTTGATTGCGTTAGCTAGAAAGGCTTAGAAAACCACAATATATTTTTATCTGCTTTTATGGATCTTCTTTAGGAACATTGCTGCGTCTTTGCCCCTGAAATCTAGTGAGGGAATTGTGGAGCTGGTCACTATTGGAGTAAGGTCAATTCAAAGAAGAAAATCATTCCATAGAAGCTTCAGGTTAATCAAGTCAGCTTCATGATGCTTTTTCTTTTTTCCACAGATCGGCCTGATTAATATTTGGGAAGTTTGTTTTGTCGATGACAATGTGTGTTCAAGGGGAGTGAGTGGCCTCGTCAAACTTTACTCTTGAACAAAGGTCTCTTTTTTTGTTGAGAACTTTCCAAAGTTTATGGTGATTGGTAACTCTGATTGGTACAGGGTTACTTGATTGATGTATATGAGATTGTGTTGAAGGCTGAAGATTTACATATACGGTTACTCCCAAGTCCCAACATCTTATGTGGAGGCTAGGCAACTGAAGTTTGGTGGCAAGTTAGTTCACTGAGGCTAGGAAGAGATTTGGGGCCCATATGTTGTATGTACGCTTAACTTCGAGAAAGTTCAATGCTAGTTGTGGTTTTCATGACCACCCACCTTGGTTCCTTTTTGCGTACCCCTCTCCCACCCTTCAAATGTTTGTGCTCTTGTTTCTATATTCTCTTACAAGAAGAAATTTACAATAATATAAAAAGTATTAGTGTTGAGAAGTGACCGAAAGCCACAAGACATTTAAACCTATATTTATAGATACTAGATAAATATTTTCTAGGTACAATCAGTCAAATCTTCCTGAATAAGTTAGACAATCTCAGCCTTATTTGTTTTTAAGCCTTTCTTGTTTAAAATCGCCTTCCCTAAAAATCCATTCCAAAATTTATTTTCTTGGAATTTGATGAATTATACCCTTAATAAATATGACCGTTTTTACTTCACCTCATTTTGAGCCATTGAAATATGAAAAACAGGATATACTGAATAGGTCACAAGGAAAAGATAAAAAGGAGCAAAGAGCTCTACTACATGCTAAAAAGGCGATTTTGACTTGCGAGTCACCTCGACTCGCCAACAAAACGATTCAGCTCGTACGCTTCAAGGGGGAATTCAACTCGAACGCCTTGTCATGCTGACTCATACAAGTCAGCTCGTACGAGTCAATCTGAATGCTTTTTGCTTATTTTTCAAAGCTTGAAAATGATTTGATGGTTAATATAAAATCCCAAAAATCAATACAAACATGTTTGTGTTTTGTGTTGCAGATCTTTGATTCGTGCAACTCGTTTCAGAGAAGAAGAAGGGGAAGGAGAAGAAGGGGAAAAGGAAGGAGGAGTATAGAAGAACTTACTCATTGTGACACCTCTCCTTCGGCGTTCTTCTCCTATCGTTCTCTCTTCTCACACGACCAAATCTCTCGACTCTGTCAAAGCCTCTCTCTCGTCTCCTCAACTCATTGTCCAGAATCAAACCTTCTTTGATGTTTTTCAACAGCTTTGCCTCGCTCAATTTTTGCTCACTCACTTCAATCAGTGCACTACCCATGACTCAAAAAAAAGTTGAGTTGATGCCAAGGGAAAAAAGAAGAGAATGCCTTGTGGTTCTTCACACACTCATTTGAGTATACAATATATAGAAGCTAAGAGAGTCTGGGTTTTTGGTGTTTCAAGGCATGGAGTGGTATCCACGTGTAAAAATAAAATAAAATAAAAATACTAATCACATGCAATTAAAGCATTGAGGAGTACAAAAGTCATCAACTTCATAAACATAGTGACCATGAGGTTTCAACCAGCATTGGGTGGGTTGGGCTGATTTGAGATTGGGTGGGTTGGGCTGATTTGAGAGTTATCGAAGGCCCAACCCGTACTAGTTCAAGTCAAGCCCAACAGTGGTTGCTCAATGATCGATGATCGGATTGCTAATTTTAGGGATCTCCAACTTCACACATATTTGACAAAGTTCACTTTAACTCATAACTTATGGAAATGCAAATTACAAATTTGTTACAAGAAATTTTCAAGCTAAAATTTTACTAATGCAAGTACAATATCATCACGATGAGGTAATTCTACCGCCTCAACCACTTTTATGATTGAATTCATGTTATTTTTTGCATTGATGATTTTTTTTTTTTTGTAATTTTGTATATTTTTCATCACTTTTTATGAAAAGCCGCCTCGCTTCGTCTCGATACGCCTCGAGGCACCGCTTCGCCTCGGAAAAAGCTTGACCGCTTCGCCTCAAAAAACACTTTTTAAAACATTGCACTTAAAGATATAAACATGAAACTCTTTATCATTATTAATTTGTAAATTTTGACATGTCTTATGCTTAGAACCTGAATGGAAATGATTCCCAAATGTTCTTCTTAACTGATTGATGGATGAGGACTATGACGCAATTCGTGACAATAAGATCAGGCCTAGTGATCCACTTAAAAGTGAAATATGTAAAAACAACCTATATTATAAACTATTGGACTCTTTAATAAAATACGGTAGCAATCTTTTACTCAATGAAGCCATGTGCGCAGTTGAACTTAGTTTTTTTTAATGAAAACTGTGTTTCTGAACATTAAAATCACAGAAGTGTTGTGATACAAGGATAAATACCAAGGGCCTGACTGTGTTCTATTGAAAATTAGAGCGGATTATATGGATGTAGTGAAAGAATTGCATGGGGGATTTGAAGGTTGGGATGGAGGTGAAGTGGGCATTCAGGGTTGGAAAAGAATGCAGATTAATTTTAATGAAATTGTTCACCTGTCTGCAATGTCGGGTGTGGTGCTGTTAGTGCCTTTTTATTTATTTATTTCTTTGGATTTGGGTGGGCTCTTTGTTGCAAGGCTCTTTGAGAATTTATCGATTAGGTTTTGTATGGGATATTTTCTATTGTTCTCTTCCATGTTGATATATATTAATCAATCTTGTCCCTAACATCGTTGTGGTGTGAATCTCTGATTCTAGACCCATTAGCTAGTCTCGTTAGGATTGCCGGTAAAAAGATAATAGTGAAATGTGTGTAGAATCTAAAAACAGTTGCATACCTCTTTATGAAATTTAGGGTAGGGGCATAAATGGATCAGATTATCTGAAATCCAAATCCGATAATGACATGAGGAATTCCCAATTTCCATTCAATCCAAATTTTTATTTAACGGTACAAATCCAAATCCGAATCTGGTAACTGGTAAGCTATGGTCAAATTTGAATATAATCCGAAATCACTTTAAAATTGAAAATTTTATAAAAAAATTTAAATAAAATCAAATAAACATGTAATATATATTAGGATTTGTGTATTGTTAGGTGTTAAAACTGAAAAAAAACCTTCATCTATAATATCAAGATATCTATGTATTATATTATAATGCATGTTCTTACTAATTTGAACTAAGATCTTATGTTCTTCCTAACATAAAATGGAAAATTGTGATACTATAGGGTCTTGTTAATCACTTTACTATACATACGATGGATCTATAAATTTATAAGTTAAAGCTAAGTGTGTTCTATATTTAACAAATGCCCGAAACTTGCAATTTTGTTATTACATTTATAAAAAAAAATAAAAAATAGAAGAAATCATGATTAAATCGGTGTACACATACAAAGCTAAAATCTTCCGATTCATGATGTCTGAATAATATTACGATCCACGATTTGGTCCATATGCGTTAACATGATTCATTCAAACTCATGAGAGAATTGGTGCAGGTGTTTTGTTGTATGAGGTTTAATGAAAAAATTAATTTCATTTAAATCTACACACCTTTAAGCCTCTGGTCACTCTCTTCCGATGTTTACACTTGTTATTCTTTGTCGTTTACCTTCACTTTGAGGAATTTGAAGGCAAAAACTTGACCACGGAAAAGATAAGAAAGCACGTGAGCTATTGAACAACATTTGCTAAAGATGTCGATGACGAAAAATGGAAATAAAGAAAAGACAAAAGAATGAGGGTGGGAGATTGATTTAGGAAATACAAATGATGATTATTGCAAAAAATGAGAATTTTCGTGTGATGAGGAATATCTTGTGATAAATAGCATATATGCATATATCTATAGATCTTGGAAATGATATGTTAGAATCTGACATTAAAAAAAATCTTAGTGTTAAAAAATTGACCATGGTTGACTCCATGATTCAACTCACCAAAAGTAGAAACGGATCCATGATTCAACAACTTTGCACACATAAACGTGTGATATTATGCGAATATGTGGGACTCACTACAAGCCTCACTGCAAAAATGAAAAAAAATGGTTTTTTTATGCTATGCCCATTAGTGCAGCATTCGATAATATTCAGACAATTTTCACCATAATCCGTATTAGGGGAGAAATCAGGTTGGTTTATGTGGTGCAAGAATATCCTGCCTAAGTTCAACCTTCTTCATTTGGAGCTTAATTATGTGCTGTGTGATAAGGGTGTAAAATCGATATCTGTCTTGTCTTAATTGAGCGCCCTTTCCCATGAGGTGAGGGCAGTTGTGCATGGTTGATGTATGAGGTATCCAAAGCTTAGAAATGTTTAGCCTTTCACTAAAGGAAATTTTAGGTGTAATGGGAGTTCCATGTACACTATTTGTAGGTTCGTAATGCTAGGAATGAAAGGATATTCAAAGGAAAACGGTGATTATGTGAGGTTATTAGCTGACATTAGTAACGATTAGCTAGAGTAGAGTGGGGACTGTATATATTTTGATGTTCTTCAACACTCCATTTGAGAATCTTTATCCCATGTATGTTGTCCCTTTGGGAATAAAATTTTTATTCATTCTCGAGATAAAGTCAGCACTTGAATGCTATTTCAACAAAGGCAATCTTCATATACTGCGACGCCTCTTGTAACAGAAAAATTGCATGCCTTGCTACCTATGTCCTCGGGGGCGAGGAAAGACACCAAGTCCGCTACTAGAGTGTCCACGCAGCGCTGCCGCTGCTGCGTGGGAGCTTTTTTAGTGTCAGAGCCCTGGCCTTGATTTAAAAATTCGAGCCTTGGCGAACCCCCAACAACATATGCACTACCTTAGATGGAAGGTAGGTCTAACCCCTTTCTTGGAGTGTAAGACTATGTTTGAAAGGTAGATCTAACCCTTTTTTGGAAAGTAGGACTAACCCCATCTGGTTTGAAAGCCATCATGTTCAATTAGGTGAGATTGAGTGCAGACCAACAAAATTATCTTCAGGTAAACATTCCATGTCTTACCACCTAAACTTGTGGTACAAAAATCTGTAGGTACTCCTCATTCGTGAATCCCAATGCCAAATAGGTAGGATGAAGATCATTAATTTTCGATATGCACTCGGTATTGCTCCTTATGCCCCCCCCCCCCCCCCCCCCCCCCTACTTGAAGCTACTTGCAAGTTTGAAACATTCTTCTAGATGCCTGATTCATAAGAACAATGCGGTTGTTAACTATCCATACTTGATCCGTTGTAGACATTTCCCAGAAAATTCCTAAAATATATTCATGTTGTCATGGTTTTCTTTGCAAACCTACAAACAAGTGTAAATTCTTCCACAGTTGCAGTGAATAAGAATGCATTTGGATGCAGATAGATATTGGTTTTTATTAGATTCTATCTGAATCTTACATGGTTGAGTACAAGGACCTGTCAGTGTAGTCTATTGGTGTTATTACTTTATCATATTTGAAGTACTATTATTCATATGGATTCTAGCTTGATAACGGGCCCTGTTATGACGGATATTTTTGTTTTGTTTATGTCCAGGAACTTGCAGGACTGCTTTCCATCCTATATGTGCAAGGGAGGCAGGGCATAGGATGGAGATTTGGGGGAAGAGTTGTTGTGAAAATGTAAGTTTCCTCTTATCTGCTTTGCCAGGCTTTACTTTCGAACTCTGTCTCATTGACGTTGGCATGAAAATTTTCTTGTTTGATTGTGTCATGAATGTAATTTTGATTTCCTGTAACTGCTTTAGGTTGAATTGAGGGCTTTTTGCTTGAAGCATTCAGAAGGGCAAGATATTCGTGGTGCCCAACAATCGAACAGGAGCCTTCATGTGGCTGTTGGTTCAAACTCCTCTGAATCTGGGCATTTACCTATGACATTGGCAGTGAACAAAAAGCTTGGGCATAAGAATGTAGAGAATACTTCTGATGAAGTAGAGAACGGTGAGACATTATTGGAATGTGATGCGCTGGTCCGTACATCAAAGCATGGGTCACAGTGTCCTGCGCATTTATCTGTTAGCTTGGAAGCAACTGAGGGGAAAAACAAGAGGAATGCCCTTGACTTTGTCCAAGCTCTTAAGAAGGTAGCAAGAAATGTGAACAATTCTTGCTACGATGTAAATTCTCATACCTGTGCATGTGTAGTGTCTTAAACCCTTCAATCTGTTTTCTTGTGTTGCAGTTAGTTGATCGTGGAAAAGCTATTGTGAGTGATGTGGCTTTAGAGATGGGCATTTCATCCGAGTTGTTAGCTGGAACTCTTTCGGTATTTTACAGAATCTGTTAAATTTTTCATTTTAAGGTTCTACAAGTGTTTATCCTCTGTTGGTTTCTCATATCTCTAGATTCTGTTTAACCTTGCGTGCTTTTCTTTTTCACTTTGTTTTGTTTTAAGGGTGATCAGCCACCTTTTCCTGATCTGCCATTTAAGATAATGAAGTGGCTCAGAAACCATGCTTATTTGGGTACGTCACAGCATGTAAAAAGTGGAGATAGAGTTGAAATTTCATCCAAAGCTGAGGTTGCAATATCAGATGGACCCAATTCTGTTATGGTAGCAGGTCATGATAGTTTGTCTGCTGGCCATGTTAAGTCCATATCATCAAGAAGAACCAATAATAATACGATGGCTTTGAAGGATAACAATGGAATGTGTTCATCCAAGGGAGGATTTGTGCAGAAAAACGAGAATGGCATGGTGATAGATGAGGTGAATACAAACTCAATTGTTCCCAATGGGGATCTGAGAGAATATGGTCCCTCTGATAGGTGTCATCCTCTTGATGAAGATTGTTGCTCGATCGAAGAAGATGGTGTGCATAAGGTAACCATAACTTATCTGAGTGCTCAGTGGTTTAAATTTTTGGAGACATCATCTTTATTTCACTTTGTGCATGAAGTCGGATGCTGAATTGAAGCTTCTACAGTTTGCCAACATTGTTTTCGACTTGGAGTAGGGCTATTTTAATTAATTCCAACATGAACACTAGCACTGTTAATTTAGCAAATCTTGTACTCTCTTTTTCCTAGTAAGGGATTCTTTCCCTACATTTTGAAGTGCTTTTGTTGTTAGCTGATCTCTGTAAGGGATTCTTTCCCTACATTTTGAAGTGCTTTTGTTTTTAGCTGATCTCTGTTTCCTAGTAAGCTGTTAATCCATTTTCCATTCTTGATTTTGAACTCTAGTTGCAATTCATATGGATCTACTTATTTTGTATTCAGATTTTATCTGAGACTTTAGGCTCTCAAGACGTGGGTTCTTCAGCAGGGAAGTTGATTATCCATCAAGGTAAGCATGTTATGTGGTATTTGTTCTATTAGTGCGTCTAAATTGGTGTTTGAGCCCTTTTTACTTTTAGTTTTTTTTTTGTTATTTATTTATTTATTTATTTATTTTATTGATATAAACTATATACTAAAAAAATTATGATATTAACTTTCTTTCTCAAATATATGGGTGAGTGGCTTTGGCTTTACCACTTTAATGTAGTATATTTCATCTGGGCTCATTTGTTATTAGTTGATGAAGTCCTTGTGGATTTATTGTCTTTTCTTTTGTTTGTGTAATTGTTTTATTTTTTACTTTTATTTATTTATTTATGATGTCTGTTACTAACCAATGAGTATTTAAGTTGGCTTATTTGATAAATAATCCATTGGACGGAGTCAATTTGCACGCAATCTTGGATATGCATAAGTGCAGTGAGAGAAGATATTTCATGAGACTAATTCAGTAATTCCCAAGGATAATCATGACTTCTACATAGATTGTAAGTTTGTGCGTCCCTTGATTTATATTGGTGGTGAGTGGTGTAGATGTCAACATTTCCCGTTTAACATCAACTAAAGCGTACAAGTTATACGTTACTTAAAAAATACATGAGGGTTTTATGGGTCTGAGATGAGTAATTGCTAATCAATTAGATTCTCATCTCTTGTTCTCTTGGTATAAGTCATATGAAAGGATGTTATTTAGGAGGGTTATACGCCTAATGATGCTCATTCCAATTGTAGATTGGCTCGTGAATCTATTCATTTGGATTATTACTTACTTGACTCTTCATTTTCTTACTCTTGCATTGCGAATCATGGAAGTCTTGAGCTAAAATACTCACTTTTAAACACTAAATTTGCTAAGGAGGCACGCCTATCAAATTGAAACAAATTTGGAGGATTAGAATTTTAGAATATAGAGGGGATCCAAAAGGTTGTTGATGTTACAATAGTTTGAGAGAAACGACACTAGTGTTTGAGCGTTTTGCTCGCTGGTTAGGTGGGAAGTGTTTTTTATTTATTTCTGTACTTATTTATTTTTTATCATTTCGTGTACGGATATGGAAGAGTCGGCAATCGCCTTTTGTATGCATTTCTCCCCTATGTGCTTCATGAGATGGAATCAGGGGATCATTTTCTTCTTTTATGAGGTGGCTTGTTCGGTGCGACATCACACTCTTCATGCTTGCAGTGTTGATTTGGTGATGTCGTTGATAATTAAAAATGATTGTGATGAAGCCCAATGAGTTTATGGAAGAAGACCCCTTACAAGTTGCAGGAACTACAAAATGCAACCATGTATCACTATTAGACTCTTTCCATTATGTTGTAGCCTATTGCTAATTACCAAAACTAGCATTTTTTAAAAATGAGCTCAGTAGAGGAATGGCCCAGGGCAGTCTCTACATAATATCAATCCTTGTCGAGTAAATGTTTTAAAACTCAAACTACATAATATCAATCCTTGTTGTCTAAAATCTGAGGATTAGAATGACAGTGCAAGCAACATAGATGAGAATGGTGGAAACTTTGGGTTTAGATATTAAATCTAAGGGGAGTAACATTGTAATTATTACGTCAGATGGTCGGGGCCACAACTAAGGCGATATTCTTCTAAAAAACTTAAGTCGACTGAGATAGTAATTGATGCATCCAAAATCCAGTCTCCAATGAGTATATCCTGAAAACAAATGTTAGATTGCTAAAGACCACCTTTTTGGTGGCCGAAGGCACTTCGATGCTCAAGTCAGTAACTCAGTTAGAAATGGAAATAAAACTGGACATAACTCATTGCATACCTTTGTCAAATGTTCCCTTTACCTTTTATAATGGTCACTGTTAATTCCCTGCGTGACTTACGCATGTGAGGTATGAGGGGAGACATTCTCTGTAACAATCTCCTCCTTTATAAAGATATGTCTGTGGAGGCGTAACTCTATCCACGACTATTTTCTATGTAACATTCGTCCCCCTTGAGGAGAATTTTACCGGGCCTGGATTTGGGCATCTGATTATGATTTATTCTGTCGGGTCCTTTTGGGCTTTCGTGACTAGATTCGTCATTTTGGTCTTTATAAATTGGCCTGGTCTTGGGATACTTGATCCTTGTGATAAACGATCTCTGCCACGTGTGTGGCTGTGATGACGGTCTTATTTGATGTATCATTAGTAATGATGGGATAAAAAATGGCCACATTGGCGTCGCCATATTAGGAGGGTTGGCGTCGCCGATGTCTAACCTAGGTTCTTTCTTGTGTCCAATTTTAGCATGGGTAAAGTCCTAGAGTTCTTTGTGGGGCCCCAATAGTGGGTTGGAACTTACGCGTAAAAAGAGGGTGCTCAATGAATGGGTAGAAGAGGGGGCTAGTAACTTTATGACATACTTGATTCTAGGTGTAGATGAGGATTGATGGAATTGGAAGTGGGATAAAATGCATCCTACTTGATATCTTCAATCTAAAGCTGTTTGATGGAGGCAAGTCATATCCCGGAGGTAAAAGATAATTTTCCTTTTCCTTAAATATTTTTTTTTGGGATAAGTATTTTGATCCGGTAGTGTTGAAGACATTTTAATAGTGCAAAGTGCAAAGAGGGGCTAGTTGCACATGATGCAAGTAATTCAGGCTGAATTATGAAGCAATAGAAAAGACGATATGTATCTACATCTACAAGTACGAGTCTGAGGGAAAAGGCTAGCACTTGTGGATGGGCCTGGGAGAGTGACACAAACCATGAATTCAGGGATGCATTACACTGATGATGATCATGAAAATGATGGGATCGATTATGGGGAGGACGATTACCTGTGTATTTTTTTTTGCGTTTTTGGGTTGCTTTTAAATGATGTTGAAACTTATGTTATTTTTTAAAAACCTTTTTTATGGTGTTTATGAATTGTGGATATGAATGCTTCAGCTTTTATCTTTGGATAAATGAGTGTTCAAATTGCATTTCGATTGATGCAGTTTATACTCCTACAAAAACTAAGAAACCTGCTGCTTGGAAGGCATCAGTGATCCCTTGTCACCTTGCCTTGCCTAGCTACCCCCAACTACATAGAATGTGAGGCACTCTAAAGTTGTCAGTTGTTCAATGCTCTTTCCTTTCACTCATTCCACAGGTACCATAGAATGAAGGAAGGATTACAATCCCAAATCCAAGCTCAGATGGCCGCATGGCTGCGTTTTAGTTGTTGGCAAATCTTCTGGGATTCTTTCTGATATTTTATGTTTTTATTGAATTACCGAGTTCTTAAAATGATCTTTTATAGGATAAGTGTTCATTGTTCTTGTTTCGACTCAGTCTGAGTCTTATTTTTGTTGTGCTTCCTTTGATGCAACTCACGTACAATCCTGAGATTTTTTCTTCTCGATAATCCATCCTCTCTTCTGATCCTAACAACTTTTTGTGGTTTGGAAATTAGCTGATTTTGCCAATGGAAACACTCCTGAAAAAAGTCAAGCAGAAGTGACTGACGTATCTGTGCGGGATGCATTCGCAAATTCCAATGACGACCATCTTGTTTCTTCTGTTGATGCAATGACATCTGCTGTTCCCAATTTTATGTAAGTGCATTTGTTTATTCTGGGGTTTCTCCATGGTGTTAGTTGGCGCTGCTATAAAGTAACCTCCATTTAATTTAACATAATTACTAAACGTGCTAGTGTTGAAAGTCTGACCTCTATCACTATCTTCATCTGATGCAGTAGTGGAGAATCTTCTTCTTATTCTTCTGTCCATCCATCCATCCAGAAGAGACTGATGCAGCTGCAGAATGACATCAATGTCAAACAGGAGCATGTATATCCGTATAGTTATGGTAATATTTTGGCTATAGGTTTATGTGGACACGTTTTACATGCTGTAGGTGTTTGTTGTAATCATCATGATCAAATCCTACTTGCTTTGATCCAGATCTTACATCAGATGCTTTAGAACTGGGCCAGTTGGTTAAGTCCAGAAAGATGACAGTCTTTGAGCCATCACCAGAAGACGAAGTGGAAGGACAACTTATTTATTTTCAGAACAAGCTACTTGACGATGCTGCTGCAAGCAAGCACTATTCTGGTCTCATCTATCTCCTACTCTTCTCTTCTTTTTCCCCTTTGCCACCAATCCACCCACTTCCACACACAACACCATAATCTTTTGTTTTTGGATTTATGCTTTATGTTCATGATATAATTTGTAAGTTATGTTGTTTCTCTGCAGATAAACTAATGTATAGCATTATAAAAGCTCTTCCAGAGGAGCTTGATGCTACGGGGAAGCAAAAATGGGATTCTGTACTTGTCAATCAGTATCTTTGTGGCCTCCGAGAAGCCAAGAAACAGGGAAGGAAAGAGAAAAGGCACAAAGAAGCCCAGGCTGTACTTGCTGCAGCGACTGCCGCAGCTGCAGCTTCCTCAAGAATTTCATCCTTCAGGAAAGATGTTCATGATGAAGCTTCTCATCAGGAGGTTTTTTACCATTCTTCTTTAGTTTATGTAGTTTTTGTTTATGTTTATAGGCATTTCCTTTTATTTTATTGTATTTATTATTATTATTATTATTATTATTATTATTATTATTATTATTATTATTATTATTATTATTATTATTATCATTTCTAGGTTCCTTTAAAGGTGATGCCACGAGCAAAGGAGACACTATCAAGGTTGGCTGTTGCAAGGATTCCAACGGAAAAGCCCTCTGGTGACTTCCAGTTAACATCGCTGTTGAAAGAAAACCCACAGTTATGTGATGTTTGCAAAAGATCTGAGACAATGCTGAATCCAATCTTGGTTTGTTGCAACTGCAAGGTTCTCAAGTTGCCTTCTGTCAATTACTTACTGAAATATACTTTCTCTGCCTTTTGTCAATTACTTATTGAGATATACTTTCTTTGAGGTTTGAATGCTCTCTTATGATTAGGTTTCAGTCCATTTGGGTTGTTACCACAATCTTAAAGATCCTGGTGGGCCATGGTATTGCGAATTTTGTAGATCGCTTCCATCTAATTCCCGGGAGGAGTCTTGTGCTATTGCGAGTTGTGGTTTATGTGGTGGCACTACTGGTGCTTTTAGAAAGTCAACTGATGGTCAGTGGCTTCATGCCTTTTGTGCTGAGGTAGTAAAGAGCAATTTCAATACAAATAATTCCAGTTGCATGATTATTTTTAAAAGTCACTTCCATCCACTCATTTTGTTGATTTCTGCTGTATCTCAGTGGTTGTTGGAATCAACATATAGAAGGGGGCAACCAAATTTGGTAGAAGGAATGGTATGTGCATGGCTCAAGTGTTTTCAACTCTCCATGTGAAACTATGTGTGTTTTTTCAAAAGTCTTGAACATTGGTTTCAAGACTATTTTTGATAGCTGCATATGTTGCAAATATTTTTGTGAATTGTTTTGTTATATTTTGATCTATTAAATGAATTTTCAGAATCTCATTTTGAAGGAAAGAGATATATGCTGTGTTTGCCACCGCAAAATTGGGTCATGCGTAAAGGTTAGGCTTGCTGACTGTTATTACTTGCATTTGTTATTTCCTTTTTTTGTGGATAATACTGAAGATGCAAAATGAGCTTTACCATTGACAATAATTTCTTGATTTTGTAGTGTAATTTTGGAAACTGCCAGAGCATGTTTCATCCTGCTTGTGCTAGAAACTCTGGATTTTACATGCATGTTAAAACTGGAGGGGGCAAATTGCAACACAAAGGTTACTGTGAGAAACATAGCTTGGAGCAGAGAGAGAAGGTGGTCTCGAAATGCTTTCTAGGAAGAATATCGTTTAGTTATCCTAGTTGCACACCACGTCTCATTTTACTGTATCATTTCTTCAGGCTGAGGCACAACAGCACGGACCTGAGGAGCTAAGAAGCATTAAACAAGTTAGGGTCTGTGAGGACATGCTTTACCTCATCTTGTTGATCTTGTTTTGTCATAAGATACACCATGTCGACAATAAAATTATATCTGTTGCTTGCATGATTGCTTATTGGTAGTGGTTGGTTATTTTATACCAGAATAAGGCGGCTGGAACATCAACTTAAACCAGAAATAAAGTAATTAACTTTGTAAACTAGAGACAGGAAGTTGTTGATGTCCAATAGCAATACATGGTTTTGAATGAGGAGCTTGATAATATATAAAATGAGACACTAATATGATGTTTATTTATTTATAGATATTCATATACCTAAACATGTCCCTGTTTTTATATGATATTAAATTGCATCAAATACTAAATACCAGTTGGACTGGAAATTGGTATAGGCATCTTCAAATAATAAAATTATCTGAATCTTGTTCAAACTTTCTTTGTCTTTGTTCTAAAATTACTGTCTCGACTCAACTCCCTTACTGAGTTCCACCCTTGGTCAATCCACTCCTGCCTCGCCAAATGTTCAATAAGTTAGATTACGAGCTTATTGACTTGAAAGACTACTTCCTTTTCCCTCTCCTTCTAGTTTGTAGCAAAATCAATTATGTGAGAATAGGGTTTGGGTCCCCTACGCTGACCTTCTTTCACACTATTTAGGCTTCTTTACAGGTGATTGAAGTCTTACTTTGAATTGGCACATAAAAAAAGTGTTAAGAGAACGACTCTTTATAGCACTACTTATGTCACTAGTAGCACACATGACCCATAAATATGGGTTGTCCACTCTCAGATCTCATGTATACTGCTGATTTGATGATACACTATTCTTCTTGGATGATGATTTTCCTCAGGTGTAAAAAGGTGAAAATTTTGAAGTACATGTTGATCTCTCAAGCTTGTTCAGGTTTGAAGATTAAAATTTCCAAGAATGGTGTATGCCGTGTGTGAGGAGTCAAATAGCAGTATAGAGCATTTGTGTTGGGGGCGTGGTTGCATTGTGAGGAGTTAGTTTGGGTCTACCTTTGGGTGCTTAAAACAAGAATGAGTTTGTGGGATCCATTGGTGGAGCGATGAGTAAGAAACTTGTGATTTGAAAAGGCGAAGCTGTTATCAAGGCGTGATCGACTAGTCCTTATTGGGATTGCTTTGGCGAATATACCAATTTATGATTATTTGATTATGTCGTTCCACATGCCTGTCCCTATAGTGAAAAAGATTGAAAGGATGACTAAGATGTTTTGTTGTTGTGTGGCAATGGGGAAGATAAAAGGGCTTGCTGTAGTAAATTGGGATCTGGTATGTAGGCCGAAGGAAATGAGGTTTGGGGTTATGCTGCTTGTTAAAACAAGGCATTGCTAGCTAAATGGTTGTGGTGGTATGGTTAGTGAAAAATGTTTTGGAAAGAGGTAATTTAGTGAAAAATGTGGCCCATTCAGTATTTTTGGATTCCTAGCTGGCTGCATCATATGGTTTTGTACTTGGAAATGTATTTCCAGTTACAGGGATGAGTTTCTCTAGAGCTTGGAAGTTGTGTTCGGTAGGGGAGATCAGGTAAAATTTTTGTATGGTGTGTCGGTAGATGCTAGGTGATGAGGCATTCAAAGATAGGCTTCCTAGATAGCTTGCATTATATAGTTTGGCAGTTATGTTGAGGGGGCTGGGGGTTTTGCAGTGGTAGTTACATTTTCGTAGGGCACCATTATCTGTTGGGGAATGGACGAGTTTGTGATTTTTTCGAGGGAGCAAAGTGAGTGTTTTTAGGGGATGAAAACGATAGGTGGGTTCGGAAAAGGGGAAGTTCCTCGGTCTCTTTTTTACTTTTTGGGATTGGCTTTTGGATCAGTTACTGGTTGGTGCATTTCATCATTATATCTTATAAAGTTGGTAGGGAAAAAAGGAATTCCCTCGCAATTTCTTTTTTTGTATGGAGAGCAATGTAGACTCTGTTCCATTCTAGTTTGAGTTGGCTTATGGAGTATCCTCGAAAGGCATGGTAGTTTAGAAGCTTCTACTATTTGCTTTTGTAGTTGTGAGGTAGCACCAGGCAGATTGTAAGCTAGTGTGTATCATCTTAGGAGAATACAATATAGTGTGTGTCAAGATTAAAGTAGCAATCTGGCAATGTGGGAAAGCTATGGAAATTGAAAAATGTAACGTTGTATGCATCCACAGGCAGCTTGTTTAGATTGTATAGCCCTTCAGTAATATCCACAACGAGTTTTGAACTTCTTTTTTACAACAGTTCCTGTCTTAGTAATTTCTTTTCTTGTCTTATCAGGAAAAAAAAAGTTCTTGCTTTGTGGTCTGCCGTTGATCCTTTTGGATTTGCAATTGATCATGGCAGTTTAACCACAAATTTGTTTAAAATGACACATCTCGTCTAACATAAAAGAGGTCGTCGTCTGAAAGGTTCGTAGTTGACATGTAATGTATATAGGGCTCAACTAGTATCTATCTCCGTGCCATTGTCCAATAAAACTTTGTTCTCTTTGAAAGATGGACCTTCCATAAAAATTAAAGTGAAATTAACTACTATTATAACTACTATTATCTACCATATTTGTCATTTATCTTTTGTCTTTCTAATTGTTGTCTCGTTGTGCACTTTGTTTCATGTTACAAATTTTGAAGAATTAATTGTCATATCTTTTATGGAATTCCTTCTTATAGGTTGAACTTGAGAGGGTGCGCCTTCTTTGTGAGAGAATTGTTAGACGAGAAAAGTTGAAGGTAAGTGAATTTTCTTCCACATTTTGCTTGTTGCTTTCTTTGCTCTATGAATTGGTTTATTGTCCACCCACCCGCCCCCCCCCCCCCCCCCAAAAAAAAAATCGAAACGAAAGAAAAGCTTCTAATAAAAATTTCAAATATTTAAACCAGCTTCATTTATGATTTAGATTTTTACTTTTTGATGGAAAAGGGGTTTGGAGAGGGAGGGATAAACAATTTTCATTCTGAAGGGGCTCATAATGACTTCAAAGTGGGTGAGGTGGCTACCTAGTATACTCTTATCTCTTATGTGTCCATTTCAGATAGAGGCAAATGATTGGTTTTTGAGATGGTCTAACAAAAGGGTGTTTTCGCCTTTGGTATCTTCCTGTTGTGATACACTGTAATGTCTTGGAATTCATGATTTTGCTAGTGAATTCCTAGCCAAAATCAATTTCTTCATGTGGACTAAGGTTACGAAAATGGTTCCTAATACACTCCCTTGCAGGGATACTTTTTTTATGAGATGTATTCAAAAGGGAGAGACTAGGATGTTTATGAAGGTGGAGTAGAAACGAGGAATCATCTATTTCTTTGGTTCCCATTTTTCTGGAGTTCTGGAAGCGCTTAACCTTTTAGGAGTGTCATGGGTTTGTAAAGTTTTCATTGAGGTGCAAAAGTCATGGAGATGTAAGGCCTTATGAGGAGGACTAAGTTGCTTTGGGAGCTCTCACCATATGTAATATAGTTGGTGGCATGGCATTCAAAGAATGATTTAGTTTTCAGTGGAAAAGGGGTTTTGTGGACATTGATACTTGTCCGAGGAATTGTTTTTACTGATAAAAACAAAAAATAAAAATCTTTAATCTGGATTTCGAGATGCCTTGAGGTGCAGACACTAAAGTCTTGTCGTTATGAAAAAAAGCTTGCTAGCAATATATTCTCAATCGTGTTTTATGCAAAGTGGACGTTGTCTTGATGACATGACTGCCCTTGGTTATTAATCCTGACACACTAGGTTATTCCATATTTCAAGACAGGTTGTTGATGCTAGAGGTAGGTGCAGTAGATTGGTAAAAACAGTAGACTAAGATGTGCATTCTATCCCTCGATGCCAAGGAAGCACAAACTCTTCGAAAAGCTTGTATCCGTGTCTGATACTAATGTTGATGCTCGACACATTCGACACGCGAGACATGTGGTCGTCGTGTCGAACACATGGTTAATGTAGTCAACGTGTCGAACACGTCTTCGATATACCCGAAACTTGGTCAGGACAGTCAAGACTCGACATTCGACTTCGTTTTATTTTTAGACGTGCGCAAATAATCACCTAATTTAATGGTTGTTGATGTATTTGAAGTGAATGACTCATTTTGAGATTCAACATAAATAGGACAAAGAGACATTAATGCATATAGATAGTTTATGCTTTTTAATCTTTGCTTCTCGCGTTTGCTTCTATTTTCTACTCCTCTTTTCTACATTGTTTTTTTCGCACAATTGAGTGTCATGTTCTTCTCTGCCTTTGCTCATCTTCTCTACGTTTTTTCTTCCGTGTTTTTATTTTTATTTTTTTTACTTACAACAAAGATGAAGACACTCTAGGAAAACGCTTAATTAGATGATTGTTTATGTTTATACGACTTATTATAAAAAATAGTATGATGTGCCCTAGTCCTAGTTTTTTGGGAAATTATCGAGTCAGCAGGTTGTATCCGTGTCCAACATGATGCGCATGTCCACGTTCATGCATCCTTGCTCGAGGTGTATGCTTCAAGGCGTTACGCATATGCCTAACATCTATGTCTACAAGTTTGTTGTGTTAATTGTTTCAGTTATAAGATATGTATTAAATTAATATTAAATTGATAATATACATAAAGTAGACTGCATTTAAGGACGCTAGAAGAGCCCCAAGATAATATATTGTTTGGGTTGTAATCTTCTTCTCTCACTCAAAAGGTTAAATAGTTTTACAGAAAGTTTTTGATGTGTAAATTTGTAATATCTTCTTTTCAACTTTAATGATGTTTACTTTGCATAATTGTGTTACCTTTCAAGAGTTAACTTTAACTTTGTTTCTTATTTAGTTACTAAAAACCTTACCTCCTAAAAGCAAAGTATTGGTTATGTATACATGAATATGCGTAAACCATATGAAAATAACTAATTAGTTAAGAAGACTACCAGTAATAAATTTGTCATTTAGTTCGACACTTTTTTTGTGTGGATTTATGCAGTATATCAAGATGACATAAAAGGTTGTAATAGATGAAGAATGAAAATGATATCATCGGATGTTGAAACCTAGGACTAGAAGTAATAGGATAAAAAATAAAAAATGTTGGTATTTTGATATGTTAGTTCAAGTTTTGACTATTTTAGTTGCAATTTTCTTTATCCAAATTTGTCCCTAGTATTTAAGGCTACTGATTTTTGGTACTTTTTTTTTTTTTTTACTGTATGCTAATTGAATTTGTTTCTAGTGTGCTAGGTCTCTACCAGTTTATTGGACTGTATAATAGAATTCATTTGTACTATGCTTAGAAATCAATGCATGCTAATTGAGAATATTACATTATTCTCTAATTCCCTCTAATATCCAAACTAATAATCTAAAAGATAATTTCCTTTATCTTCATTTTTTATTTTTATTTCCTAGATAATGCTTCGGGATGCACATGTATACAAGATGACGCTTGTATAATTTCCACAGTTGATATTAGGAATGGCAATGGGATGGTTTGGGCAAATCCGCCCCACCAAGGATTGCGGATCCCCGATTAACCATTTTTTATTTTTTTTTTAAAAGATGGCGGATATCTGCCCCGATTAATTGTTTCTTATTCAAGCTTTCCAACAGGAAGACCGATTCCTTGAAAACGGAGAAAATGGGGATGAGAGGGTGGTGGTGGTTCGCGATTCGAACAAGAAGAGGGGAGGAGAGGGAGAGATGGCCTGCTGGTGGTGTTTGTCAATTTGAACAGAGGGGGAAATGGATTGAGAAGAGGGGGAAGAGGAAGACATGTCCGGTCGGCTGGTGGTGGTTATAAGTTTACGCAGAAAGAGGGGGGAATGGAATGAGAACTTACGGAAGCGTGGAGTGGCTGGTGGTCGTCTTTGCGGTGGTGGTCCTAGTAGAGAGCTTGGAGGCGTGGAGTAGCAAGGGGTCCTCTGAGTGGGCGATGGAGAGGAGATTCACGAGAGGGAATTGGAGAGTGGAGGGTAGGGATATGAGGGTTTTTAGTGTATAAGGGTATTTGAGTAATAATTTGTATATAAATGGATAGTTGCGTGGCGGATATGGCCAAATCCGTATTCGCCCTGAATCCATGATGGATATAATTTGGATCTCGAAACCAGTTTAGGCAAACCCAAATCTGCTCCATTCGGGTCAGGTTGGATATCCGTGTAAATCTGCCCCATTGCCATCCCTAGTACTTAGGGATGACAACATGGCAGATTTTGGCAAATCTATCCCCGCTCCGCTAGGGATCGCGGATCCACGAATCCGCCCTGAATAACCGATTAAATTTTTGCACTAAAACCATCCCCGCCCCGTCATAGATGGTGGATATCCGCCGCGCCCCGGTTAAACTATTAAAAAATCAATGAAGAAGAAGAGCAAATTGATTTCCCCTTTTAACAACAAGATACATCATCATCATGGGGTTTTCAAAGAAGCTTCAAGTAGATGGTCGATTCTTCATTGCTTTGATGGAAAGTCACTGGAGTCTTTGAAGAAACGACAATAGAGCTGGATGGGGACGAGTGGTTTCGTCTCTAACAAGAGAGCAATTCAAGAAACAATCCATTATCTATCCGAATGTTCCTAGAACAAAACTTACTATCATGGAGAAAGATCATATCGAAGATCAAACTCGATGATCAATTCGAGTTTGATTGATCGATTTGTGTGTTTGTTTACAGAGATAGTTCATATTTGATCGAAGAAATGAAGAAAACCCTTGAATGGATGAAAGATGGGTAATAAATGTTTGAAAAAATGACGGACAGAGGTCGAGAGAAGCTCATCAAGGTCGAGAGAGACCCAGACGAGGTCACTTTGGTGACAATCAACCGACCCAAGTCACTGAACTCTCTCACCAGGTCAATAATGGCGGATCTGGCTGGGGCGTTCAAGAGCTTGGGCAGGGATGAATTGGTGTTGCAGGTCAATGTAGGCGGATTTGGCTTGGGCGTTCAAGACCTTGGACAGGGACAAATTGGTGTTGAGTGGGTCGGGCAGGACGTTCTTTGTTGGGGTTGTGGCGAGTGCTTCTTTGTAAGTGTAGATCTGATTTTGGCGAGTGCTGATTGTTTTGGAAACTTTGGATGAACTCTTTGAACTTGCGGAGTGTTGTGTGGTGGGTGGCGGGGGAATTGGGCTTGGTCGTTGTAGTACACTGCTCATTTGCCATTGTAGTGAGTCTTCTTCTTGAGAGATTTGTGTGAAGTGTTTGTGATGAAGAGATGCAGAGAAAACATTAGGGTGAAAGTGAGATTTGGAGAGTGGTTTAGGATTTTTCTTTTTGAAAAGGGTATTTTAGTAATATAAAAATATAAACGGATATCCGCGGGGTGGATATGGCCAAATCTGTATCCGCTCCGAATCCGTTAAGGCAAACCCAAATCCCCCATTGCCATCCCTACTAGTACTTGATATTTGATTAGAAGACGGTCAAAATGACGTAGGTCAGTTTTTGAGGAAAAGGTAAAAGAATAATATTTGTATTTGTATTAGTATCTGAATGGTAAGAAACCAAATCAAACTACTTAATTTGACAAGTAACTTATCAAATTTCTACTGTAAGCAAAATCTAAGAAGTAGTTACTGTGCACTAAAGCATTCCCGGTCACACTTGTGTCTGTTTCAGATTGCTGGTATAGTTTTGAATGAGGTTACACGATACTGGAAAAGTATATTTTAACATCTTGCGCTGGTTTAGCTTTACTCATTTTTCTGGATCTTTCTTGCTTGATATACTTTAACATCTTGCGCTGATTTAGCTTTACTCATATTTTTCTGGATCTTTCTTGCTTGATATACGCCCCTCAATTGATTGGTTTAGGATTTGTCATCTTATGTGCTATGAAACTTTTATTTTCCTAATGTGTCAAAATGGGCACATGGCATTTTGTCCGGTTCATTTTATTTTTCATCCTGCGTTGACCTGGCTTCGCGGAGTATTTTTTGCATGCTAATTCAGACAAATCACTTAAAAAATGTTTTGACTTGAACACACTTTTGCAGCGTGAATTGATCCTCTGTTCGCATGACATACTTTCTACAAAAAGAGATTCTGCTGCTTTCTCAGTGCTCGTTCGTAGTCCATTCATTCTGCCTGACGTAAGTTCCGAGTCTGCAACAACCTCGCTCAGAGGTTACATGGATGATAACAGATCTTATAGTGAAGCAATGCAGAGATCAGAAGAATTCACTATGGATAGTGCAATTTCGGGCAAGCGCCGAGTTATGCCACCCACATCGTTGGATGCTGATCAAAAAACTGATGACAGCTCCACAGTGCAATGCCATCGCACAAGAGCAACCACTGATAGGATTCCATTTTCTGGGAAGCAACTTCCTCATAGACCTGTTTCTGTTGTGTCACTGGACATAGCAGATGAGAATGAAAGGAAATCGAATTCGAGGAAGGTAAATTGCGGATATGTTTCTTTTCACTTTTTTCTATTTCTTTTGAGACATTCTTGTCTGTTTTGATGGCATGGTGTGACTTTGTTAATATATAATGCAGCACATTGAGACCTTTCAGAAGGAGCTGGTTATGACTGCAGACCAAGCATCTATGCAGAATCAGCGGTTACCAAAAGGATTTGCATATGTTCCTGTGCCCTGCCTTCCAAAGGAAAAACCCTCTCATGAAACAGGGCCTCAAGAACCGGATGGATAGTATGGGATACCATCACTGAGGCTTTGCCATCTGAAGGAGAAGCCAGTTGTCTTTGAGACAGGCTCTCCCCAATCCCTGAGATGTGATGGGATTAGGACAAATCATCCTAACTTGGTTACTCGCTACCGTTCTGGGGCCCGTGACCTAATTCTCATTTTCTGCTTTTAGCTTGGCACGTATATGAGATTGTAAAGCAGGATAGTGACCGCGATAGAATGAACACTGGATCGGGTGGTGGCAGATGTATCCATGTTGGTTGGTGAGATGCTGTGCCGGCTTAAGAGAAAATTTTGACGTCAGTGTTGTATATCATCCTGAGAGCAACTGTACAGAGGGTGAGGGTTAGTTTTCATTTAATGTAAGCTAATAGGCCTGGAGTAGCATGTTTGGCCGCCCAAATCCCTAGTGTAAGCGCTGTGCTGGAGGATTCTTTCTTCCCTGTAAAACTGTATATGGTGAGGTTAGAAGGTCTTTAATGTTGCATGTTCTGTAAAATTAGTGTGCATATTAAGAGTTCTGACGCACAAATAGCATTGTCACAGAGTTGGCATTTTTCTGCTGATTTCTTCTGACTGTACAATATAAAAAAAGAAAAAGGAAAAAAGAAATAGGGAAGGAAAATTTCAGCACATTTTTTCAACCGTTTTGTCTGATTTTGTTGCACGCAGATAAAATTTGTCTGGCAAGAGGAGCTGAGGCAATAAAGCTGTGTTCATTCTTTTTCTTTTCTTTCTGGCTGCAATTGTTGCTCAGGCGCATTACTAGCAATAACCGTAACATGCTTAATGTGTAATTCTATGGAACCTCTATTTGTTTCATTGTTCTACATTAGCCAATGCTTTGTGCTTTCATTTAAAAAAAGAAAGAAAATCAATCGCCTCGCCTCAGGCTAATCTCAGTTTTGCATGCGATTGGAGTTGGAAGTGCTCTATCTGTAATTCTATCTGTTCTTAGTTCTGTATCCACTTGGGAGTTACAAATTTTGATAGGAAAGGATGCCTGGTGGCTGATAAAGGCAGGCCCCAAGTTTGACCCCTAGAAATCGGCCCCAAAGTTGATGCCCTTGGAAATCAAGAACAATATAAACTCAGTAAACAAAATCTTCCATACTTGATGTTACACTATTTTAACTTGGAGTGTGTGTTTGGTTACATGGAATTCCTTACCATGAGAAATCGTGAGGAGATCATCTAAATCTAAGCTAATTTGAGGTTCATTTACTAATCAATCAATAGATTTTGTTGTCAATGGTGGGAATGAAAGTTTCATGAACATGAGAATCACACTCTTTAGTCCCTCCAAAGCACGCGGTTCTATGTTCATGAGACTTCTATTTTCATCATTGATCACAAAATCTAATAGTGAATCGGTGCGCGAAGTTAAATTAGCTTCGCTCATGAATTCTCATGACATAGGATTCCATGCAACCAAACACACCTTAAGTTTCCTCCAATCAACCATTCTGGTCTTATTTTTGTTGATGCATTCCGTCACGGTTTAGCCTGCGTTACGGCCTTTTGAGCCAATCTTGTGATGAAATAAGTTAGATGATTACAAATTGGCTTCTAATTTATATCCAGTTACACAGTTTGAGCCAATCTTGTGACGAAATAAATGTAAATGATTACAAATTGTCTTTCTAATTTATATCCACTTTGGTCGAAATCGTGAGATGTAAATATATGGTTGGTGAAAGTGTGACTTTTCATAGTTGGTCAGGTCGTGACGATTGTGTACCTACTATTCAAATTTGGGTGTTTTACAGGGAAATGAGAGTATAAAAGGGGGGTATATATCCTACTTCATTTGGATGTGTGTTTTTGTGATAGACTCTCATATTTTCTATTAGTATCAATGATGATACATGATAATTGCATGCCCCTTCAGTAACCATTTATGAATTTACTTCTAAATAAATTTTGTGAAACTTTTGAAATTGGCAGCTAAGGGTAGTTATTTTTTAAGGAAATATGACAGGTAAATGTAATTGTAATTTTGCTGTGGAATGTAAGTGGATAAGTATAAAATTAGAACCCGTCTAATCGTCGAGGGAAGCAGCGAGGGACCCCACAGGGGGAGGGGGAGCCGTCCATTCCTCTCGGGATGCGTGCGTTGAAAATTTAAACGCGCATCCCGGGGGGAATGGACGGCTCCCCCTCCCCCCTGTGGGGTCTGTTTTCCTCGCTGCTTCCCTCGACAATTAGAATTTTACATAAAATTATTGTGAAATTATAAATTTCCAAACAAAACCAACTAATTTGGACTTAGAAGGATTTTTCTAAAAACACATTTTGCTTTAAATATCGCAAGTATGGGGTATGCCTTTATCAGCTTGTGGCATAAAAATGCTTCTTAGTACTTGAATTTACCATCATCTGCCATTGTCACAATGAAAATACTAATTCATCTCTTTCACGCATCGTTGACTACCATTGGTTTTGAGGGTAGATTTTGTATAGTTTAAAACATTGATCATCCAATCCCTGGATTTCAGCACAATAATACAAGTTACTAAAGGACTTATCATGTATCAAGTCAACCTACAACTTTGGATTATTTAGCATTTGGATCCTATAATTTGTCTAGCTTTGAGTCTAGGTTTCAAGACCGTGTTGACTTTCATTAACTATTGCCTAAATAAAAGACTTATGAAAATTCAAAAAATAACTTAACTCATGTTATGAGAAATGGTTAAGTGACACATGTTTGCATCTCTAGATGTCAATCCTACGGATATAATTTAATATTTTCAAAGGGAAAATAAGAAAATAAAAAATTTCCTTCCTTCTTCTCCCTTCTTACCCACTTGAAACCCTAACTATCAACAACAAATTGATGAAGAGGGAAACTCACAAAATGGTGGTGGTTGCAGATATCTCATGACATGTATGAGGCAATGGGGGGTTATATGGTGGTGGACTTTTTGTCGTAGGGAGGAGGATAGAAGAGAAGTAGTGGTGGATCTGTTGTCAAAGAGAGGAGGAGGACGATGAGAGGTGGTGGTGAATTTGCTGTCACAGAAAGGAAGGCAACGAAAACAATATCTTCGGAGGTGGATCTACTGTCACAGGGAGGAGGACCACGAAAGGCGAGGTGGTAGTCGCAGGGAGGAGCACGACAAAGGATGAGGTGGTGGTGGATCACACTGTTGTAGGAAGAAGATGATGACTGTGGGCGAGTCGGTGGTGAATCTGTTGTCACAGTGAGGACTGAGGAGGGAAGATGAGGAGGAATTTTTTATTTAATTATTTTGATCAAACTATATCTAAAATTTTATTTTTATTTTGGTTACTTTTATTCGTAGGATCATACACATTTAGATATCTAACACAACATGTAGTTATTTTTTATTATTTTTTATTTTTTTGCAATTGTCAACAACTTTTGGGGCAAATTGGTCATTATAGATTACAGTTTCTTCACGATCTATCAACGTGGTCTTGGAATCCAAACTCAAAGCTGGACATACTTGTGACTAGGGGTGAGCATGGGTTGAGATGGACCTCATCCCTATACTATCCTGTTCGTTCGGGACCGTGACGGGATAAACCTCATCTCAACTTTGTCCTATCACAAACGGGTTCGGGAAGGGACAAGATGAGCAAGTACTAAATAATCCTCAAATGAAGAAAAACAAAAGAATTACATCTCACATTACTCAAACCAATAATACCAAATTTATGTACATATAACTTTAATCGTAACAATATTAAATGTCATAAAATTTATGGTCCAATAAATTTACAGTTTAATTTTTATGTCAAACATCCTCTGTATGATATACTAACCAATAGTTGTATATATAACTCATAGTGCAAAACTAAGCCAAACCATCATTTGCTTTTATTTTCAACAATAACAACTGTCCTATAACCAATCTAAAATGTGAAAAAAGCATACATTTTCATAAGTTCTATTTGACCTAAAGTATCCAAACTAAAGTTTTTATATCTAAACAAAGAGTACCAAATCAAACAAGTACATTTTCAAACAGTAGATGTTTTGATTTAATTTCAACACATTCTAAACTTTCTTATAAATAGTAGTTTGATTAAAATTAATAATAACAAATACTAAATAAATAAGTTTGAGATGGGCAAGATTGAAAATCTCCATCCTGATCCCATCCCACTTTAGATCGGGATGAGATTAAGATGAATTTGATCAATCCCAAAAGGACCCGAAAAAATTGAGACGAGATCGTGGAATGGGATGCCTACCCCTACTTGGGACCCAAACTCAAAACCGATACAAACTGTAGGACCAAAATGCTAAATAACCCAGAAACTCCCTCAACTTGAAGCAACGGAAAATATAGTTTATGTGCAACCACAGTGGGATTGGATTTTGAAATTTTTATGATGTATCTCAAGGACTGTTTGTCAAGTCAAGCTTAAACGAATGCACATTATTCCAGATTAATCCACACAATTTCTCAACCTTTCAGCTCAGATGGATCAGCGAAGATGATTATATCAAAAGGGTGCTTCAACTCTGTCAGAAACTTAAAACCATTAGAAAGGGAAAATCTTGTCTAAACCCATATTCCCTTTCGATATCATCAAATCTCTCTTATAAAAAAAAAAAAAAATCAAAATGTCTAATTAACGAAATGGGTGAAAATGTGTAAACCCAGCAAAAAACAAGAGAGAAAGGGTTAGAACACCAAAAGAAAAACAGAGGGAGCTGCATGCCAAAACTTATTCCGATCGTCAATGCCTATACAGATTCTATCATGGTCATGGCAAACCTTATCCACAGCTACATGCACGGGAAGTTGGATCCATTAAGATGAAAAGGTAAAAATAAATATGAACAAGAGACATACAAGTGTGTGCCAGATAGAGGAGACCCTCCCTAGAGGTATTTTACTATCTAACCAGGTCTCTGTTTTAGTTAATTGTTCTTTTCCTCCCCACGCAAGGTTTATACTAATGCTCATTAACGACTTCATCAAAATTCCAGTCTCTCACAAGATCTCTTCTCACTGCACAGCTCCTAACTAATCGTGGAGTTTCCACTGTTAGTCCTTGACCATTTGCCATAATAGGGTCTGGAGTGACCTTGGAAGATGTAAATGTGGCGTTTGTTATCTCCTGTAAGGATGTTTTCTTGGTTAAGCAGTTGATAATGGTGGAGCACCGACCCTCATCTGAACTTGAAACAGAGTAACTCCTAAAAGATCGTGATGGACTGTCAACTGCATGACACACAAGGCATGCTAGGCTCATCTTCTACCTTGCTGTGCCTACAAATTTGGCAAATAGTTCACTGCAGTTTAATGTTAGGGTAGCAAAGGAAATGTATGTCAGAAAAGGAAAATATGTCTACATAACCAAAACTTATCCAGCTCAAGTGCAATAATACAAAGTGCATCTCATGTAAATGAAGCAAAAGTACACCCAAAATCAAAAGAACAGTGATATGGATTGAACTGGGACACATGGAATTTGCTTTATGCCTCGTTCACAAGTTCTTTGGTTCAAAAGATAATTCTTCACAAGTTCTTAGGTTCAAAAGGTATTTGCTCACTGATTTAAGAGAATGGGAGTCTCTTTTCTGATGGCATTTCCACAGTCACTACCTATCAAATGGTTCTTGAAAAGTTGACTATATTCAAAGAATGGCTCAATGGCTCAAGTCAGAAGTGGTGAGTTTTTACTAATTCTACAATGACATTTTCTCATTCAGCACACAAGATCAAAGAAAAAACTTTCACTGAATAACAAAGGTGTTAATGGAGAGACATATTTGGAACTTATCTAGAATAAGTAAATGTGATTGTAATTCTGCACATCTGCAGTTTTTATGGCTTATCAAATCATAAGAGCTGTTTTGTTTAGTATATATGCTTATGAATATTTCTTTAAAAGAGTCAAACCTTAAACTAAAATTTTTATTAAAAAATTTACCTCAATGTTACGAGAGTTCCCATATTAAACCATGATTTTACAATCCGCTTAATTTTAAAATTTCAAAATTACACTCCATTAGGTAAGGATCAATGTGCTGAGAATGTGGAGTTAAACTTAGTTTGTTTTTATGATTTTTCATTTAAGAAATCATTTAATTAAGTAGAAAAACAATAACCACAATATGAAATTCATTTCCTCATGGAAGTTTACCATATCCTCCATGAAGCAAAGAATCCATCTTCCATGGTTTCCCTAACGACCAACCGCGACATCTCGAGTAGACCAACACATCTTTGCCGCATTCTAGTTAACAAAGGCTTTAAAAAAAATCATATCCTCATTGGGCATTACATGAAACCATTATTGTTTTAAAAAGCGTTTTTCAACCTCGAGGCGGTCAAGCTTTTTCTAGGGCGAAGCGGTGCCTCAAGGTGCAGAGAGGCGAAGCGGGGCGTTTTATCATAAAAAAATATAAAAAATTACAAAAAATAAATTAGCAACCATTTGATGCATAACATGTTTCTCAAAGGGTGCTTCTATAACATGTTTTTGTGAAATTTTTGTTTCACATCAATTAGCAACCATTGATTAATATGTGGCCCCTAAATTGGTCTAATCTCACCTTACACCATTTACTCACTCTTTGATCACATAAAATGGTCCTATGTATTCATTTAATGAATGCTTCCGCATGCTCCATATATACACCAAACTCACCACATGAAAATCAATTATGGCATGTATTATACATAATCCATTTTTAGATTTTTATTCAACTTGTTTTTTACATCATATGGACAACATAATCCTACCACACAGAAGCATTCTATTGCTATTTATTGGTGGGCTCTGATTGGATCCCAAACACACAAAAACCCAATCCATCGTCATGTTTGATGCATGCAATCCACCACGTGTAGACCCCATCCCAAACCAGCAGTACAAAAAACGAAGCAAAGCAAAGTCTCTGTTGGAGACATCTAGGATGGATAAGCAAAGCAAAACAAAGCAAGTCTCTGTGGCTTCTTCAGTCTTCTTCCCTTTCTTCTTCTTGAACTGAAGAGCAGCTATGTTTATGCTCTGTTCGTCGTGAACTGAAGTTGTGTGAAGAAGAAGCAGAGCAGAAGAGGGAAGAACAAAAAAAGGAAGAGAACTGATCAACCAAAGACTTGATGAAGACTGAAGACTGAAGAACACAAAATGCAGAAAGAACAAAACAGTCGAGCAGAACTAGGCTTCAATGGTGAGAGCCTCTTTACCTGAATCGACTGAAGAACAAATCTTCTTTTCTCCTTCTTCTATTCTCCTTCCTCCTCCTTAGTCTCTAAAGAACACAACAAAGAGAACGAACATGATGTTATTTTAAGGCTCGATTTGGGATTGATCACAGGCGTTGATGTATCTCGAGATACAAATCAGATCAGGATTTTATTTCAGGCTGACTCATACGTTCTAGGGCGATTTTCATGCGAGTCACAGTGATTATTGGTACTAGATAGTACCGAAACACTTAACTCATCGTGTATCGAAAACCTATATTAAGATATGCATATCGTAATGTATCTTGTCTGTAAAATACGGTATAAAAGGTATATATGAATAAAAAATATATAGCATATATTTGATACATGAATAAAATAAGCGAAGAGGTCCTAGAAAACACTTTCATTGATAAATGACTTGTACAATTACTCTATCATCCGTCCTTGCATTTGAGAATTGATACTTGATTGATTCTTTGATTCATGGAGGATGACATACATAAGTACAATTACTCTATTGCCTATTATCCATCCACTCATTCATATCACTTTTACGGTTTTACCCAAAAGAAAACCTAAGTATGACCTTAGGCACACAAAATATAGTTCTGTGTGGAGAGTTGAGTGCACAAAACTTACAAATTAAAAAACTATCTCCACATGCTATCAAGTATCAACTCTCAAATGGAAACAAGCTAACCGAATCCACCATTCATTGGAATCATTTCCATACCTTGTTTTGAGAGTTTTTTCTTTCCCTCTAAAGTTGTATAGTTTAACCTTAAAACGGGTATCTGAAGATTAAACAGGTGCGGAAGTTTTTATTTTATTTTTGTTTTAAAGCTTGGTGTCTCGGTGCTTAGAGTCGACCCTAATAATTTTGGTGCCCTAGGCAACTTTTGAAAAGTTGCCCTAGGCGGGCGACGAGCAGAGGACTAGCACCAGAGGCCTAATCGCGGCTTAGACAGGTTTTTTTTAATATTATAATTTATAACTATAAAAGTTAAAATGAGCAACACAAAAATAGTCTTAAAATATTTTTTTTGAACTAGAAAAAAAAAAAATATTTCAAAAACCCAACTAGCCCCCCGACTACGCCTAGGCCGATTTTTAGAACAGAGAGATATATATACATTAGCACAATAAACCAACAATTTAGAGTATTTAACAATATTTGAGTGTTCTTGTGATGAAAAAAATGAATAATATTTGACTATTCTTGTTCTTGGGATGATTTTTTCCCCACAATCTTACTAATAAGGTGGGAAACCCCATTTCCTCACTCCTCAAAATGATTACTTAAAACAAAAATGAGCTTCAGTCGTGGCAGTAAATACATATATAGTGCTTAAAACTAAAAAAAATAGATTAGTTACTATTAATAAGTAAATTTGAAGGTAAATTAAAACAAAATTCTACAAAAAATATACCACTTAGATGAAATTAGAAAGGAACCCAACTAAAAATAGATCAGAGAATCAGAAACCCCAATTCCCAGACCAAAAAAAAATTCAAAGATAAGCCAAAATTGACACAAATCAACAAACCACATCAGTTCTAAAAAATCCACAAAATCATACTTCAATTTTGGAATTCTACCAAATGGGTTCTAGAGATCATTACTTTACATCAAAACAACATTCTTATAGGAGATGAGTTGGTTTGGGGAGCTTTCCCAGGAATCCTGGTCAAAATTGGCAATCTGGGTGTTAAAGAAGTGTGAAGGGTAGGCCAAACCTTTTGATCTTGCTCTGTGTGCAAGACCAATTGTTGTCTCCATTGCTTCGTGCATCTACTTGCTTTGTGTCGTGCACACACATGCTTTCAACCGCAAATAGAGAGAAGGTTTTGAAGAAGTGGTGAAAGGAGGGACAGGGAAAATCACAGATCTGCAATACCAGTTTTCACCTTATCCATGGTATCCATACCAGCCTCGATGGCCTTCTATTGTCGAAAAGCTCTATCACGGTTTCCTTTGGGGCGCTTCATCCACTGGGCACAAATATAACCTCATTAACCGGGAGACAATGTCTTCCTAAAGGCAACAGTGGTTTAGGTTTAAGAAGGGTAAGAAACAAGAACAGAGCATTGCTAGGAAAGTGGTTATGGTGTTTTGGGACAGAGAGGCATGCTTTGTGGTGCTTAATTATTTCTGAAAAGTAGGGTACAGAGGCGTATGGCTGGTTCACTAAGGAGAGTAAGAATCCATATGGGTGTTATTTGTGGAGATCAATATCTAGTACGCGAACATCCTTTCAAACTTACCTTTCCTACCAAGTTGGTAATGGTGAAAAAGTGGATTTCTGGAATAGCAAGTGGATTGAATCACATACCCTCATCTACAAATTTAAAGTCATGCACAACGTCAGCTGCAAGAAGAGAGGGCCCTTTCAGATTTCTACACTTACTCCAACTCGGTGCTTTCCTTGGAACCTAGACCTTAGAAGAGGCTGAGAGATCATGAAGTCGAACTCTTGGTTGCATTGTTGACTCTCTTTGACAAGTTTATGCCAAGTGATGAGGAAGACAAATGGGTTTAGCATCGCAAAATGAGCATTTTCCGAGTCAAAGATTTCCATGATAAAATTGTTGCTCATTCCATCACTTCCACTTATTCCACTATTGCTGATCAAAATCAGGACATAATCCTTTTGCTGATGGTTTTTTTGGAAGAAGCAAACCCCTCGCCATATTTTTTCCTACGGACTCTTGCTCATGGGAGATTTTTTTTTTACCATCGACAACCTGTCCAAGGGAGGCCTAAACTTCCAAACAGGTGCGTCCTATACGAAAAGGAAACAAAATTAATTGAGCACATTTTTCTTCACTGTCCTTTTCCAAGTTCATTTGGTCAGCAATAGCCAATACAACAAATTGTTTTTTCATCCCATCCCATCAGGAAGCCTTATGCAGTGGTTTATTAAGTAGAACACAAGGCATCTTTCACTTAGTAAACAATGGAGCTGGGATAGATTGTTGCCAATTACACGTTGGGTTATTTGGAAGGAACACAATAGCAAGGTTTTTGGGGACAAAAAGCTCGAATAAGTTCTTCAGAAGATGATTGAAATCATGTTGATCCAATGGGCTATCATCTGGGAGGAGGTCCCTCCCTTCTGATTCTCGACGCACTTTCTAAATGGGATTACCTCATTATTAGCGATTGATGTAGTCCAATTTATAAGGGTCTTTAGCTTAGCCTCCTAGTGTGTTTTTCTGTTTGTTTGGTATCTGTTTCCCTTGTTTCTGTTGAGCTCCTCGTTCTCATGTAATCTTTTTTGTTGTCTTTAATACTAGTATTTTATTCATCAAAAAAATTTACTAACAAATTTTTTGATGGTATCATGGAAAGTAATAAGGGTGTTGTTACACCATGGTGTTAGTAGTTGTAACTAGTTAATAAAGAGGTGCAAATAACCTCTTAGGGATCAGAGTTTTTTAGTTTTGATGCAATCTTAATGAAAACTAAGGTTCTTGATAATGAACTTGCTAGGGAGATTAGGGATTAAAGTTTTTCAGTTGTGATATAATCTTAAGACTAAGGTTCTTGATATATATATATATATTAGTAAAAAAGACACCGATTACCCCATAATGGGAATTTATGTAAGTTTGATCGGTTTTGCGACATGTTGGGTGGTTTGGTTAGAATGTAATTCTAGATTTTCCGGAATAATGCTTCTAATTGGGAGACAATAGCTATGGAGATTGTGATTTTATTGTGGAGTTGGGTATCTCGTCATGTCTTTTGGGAGACAATAGCTATATTTTGATTCTTTGTATGCTAATTGGAATTCATTATTTGGGAGACAATAGCTATATTTTGATTCTTTGTATGCTAATTGGAATTCATTAATAGTGGCACTTAATAGTCTCAAGGTGGCCTTACTTTGTATTGATTTCCAAAGGAAGTAATAATTACCTTAAAAGAAATAATCAAGATTTTGTATATTATTAATAAGAAAACCATGTGTGTGGAGGAAAAAAGGGGGTTGATATACATCATATTAGATCATAATTTCACCCAATCATACATACAAGAAGAGAAAATATCCCTACACACCCCTCAAGTTACACCCCAAAATCACATACCTGTCCATAGATTTGTGGGCGTCTCTGAAAACGCTGTTGTTCCTTTGTCTCCAAACAATCCAAGAGAATGCACGCAAAAGTCTTTCCTAAATCCAGGCCCCAATGTGATTGAGGTGCAATTTAACTGCCTTAGAAGATGCTCAGATCTCAGCCCAATGAAGGAAAGAAAGGGAATTGGGAGTTGTCACCCTGAATTCAGAAAACATATTTTTCCAAATTTACTGAACTGAATGGCAGGAGAGAAGGAGATGGTCCACTGATTCTGATGCTTGGCGACAAATGACACAGTGAGGATTCTGCCATGCAGGATTCTCCAGATTAAGAAAGAAGTTCTAGGGGGAACTTGACTGATCCATACGAAGTTGTGGAGCGTGGTGACCCCTTGATCAGTGTGGGACAGGTTGATGTGGCCATCGACCTTCAAGTAGCACTCTCTGACAGAGAATTTGTTCTTTTTTTACCCCAATCCCAATTCCAAGTGTCATGACTGTCATCTAGATGCACAAACTGGAGGGAGTGTAGGAGGTTTGCCAATAGAGGATCTCCCAATCATTAAGATTCCTTCTCAAGTGGAGGTTCAAGGCCTGATTGTCAGTAGTGGTGAGGAATTCTTTGATCTTGCCTTGCTTAAGAGTGGAAAGATTATAGACACAGGGAAGAAAGAGTTCAAGGGGCTGATCACCAAGCCATTTGTGGTTCCAGTCTTTCCCATTATGGATTTCAAAGAAAATTGCAACTTCCATAGAGATTCTAAAGGACACAATTCTCTTCAAAGGGAGCACCCATGGGTAGACAAATTAGGGTGGTAAACCAGTTAAATGGGAAACACCATACTTGTGAGCAATGAGCCAATGATCTGTCCCCAAAGAGAGTTAGGTTCAGCTCCAAATCTCCAAATCCATTCAACAAGCAAGGCCTTGTTGAACTCTTTAAGTCTCCTTATCCAAGCTCCCCTTGGGATTTGGGTTGACAACTTTTTTTTTTCCAATTCAGGATATAGAACTCCTTAGCTCTCACTCTAAAACCCCATAGCTTTCACTGTAGAATCCCAAAGGAAATTGTGAATGATTCTTTCAATCTTGGAGCTAATGGAGTTAGGCATGAAAAAAGGAGAAAGCATGTGCATGAGGATGCCAGCAACTGTACTCTTAATAACAGTAGCCCTGCCAGCTTTGGCAATATATTTCTTGTGTGCTTGTTGCCAATCCTCTCTACAATATCATCCCACACTCTAGAATTCAAAAGTAAGTGGAGGGAATGCTCTTAAGTTTGTGTCTGTGAATGGGTGAGGAGGAAAGACGGAGGGAAGGGGTGGGGTTGGACTTTGGAGAGAGACACGTGGTCAAATGAGGAAGCACATGTGTCAAGAGGCATGTGCGGGGAAGGTGGAGTGTATATGGATGGGTTGGGAGGTAGGACAATAGGGCTTATGGACGGGCATAGGCTTGTAAATGGAACAGTGAGATGGTTTTGTAGTGGGGTGATGGGTTGGGTGTGGAAGCGGGTTGGCTGATTAGACTGGTCAACAAGGCGGTCAATGATGGGATGTGGTGTAAGCGGCAACCAGAGATCTGTCGGGCATGTTAGGGAGGGCACTCGGAGCCGCTAGAGGATCATGTGCACGAGCCACGAGAAAAAGGATGTACCTGAACAAGAGCAAGAGGTGCCGGCTGGTGGAGTGGTGGCGGTGGCTAACGACGATAAGTAGTAGAAATCAATGAAGCCATGAATATCATTACTAATCAGATGAGGGACTGTGCAAAGCCCAAACATTACCAAGAGGGATCAAGATTACTCCCCAATAACAACAAACTCTGACAAAACTACCAGACTTGTTGGAGTTGTCTAGCATCGACCAGGTAGTGCCACTTAAACACAATTGACGCCCATGGGTTTGTGGAGAACAACAATTATAAGAAGGGTTTCCCTAAGCCATTGACTTGACTAGGGTATGACAGTAGAACTCTTTTAATTGTTGCGTTTTACACCCAACTATTTATTATCAATTTGCATGCAAGTCATCTTTAAGCAACATCTCACCTACAAGCTTTCAATCTGCAGGAACACGTGGAGGCTCAAATAGAGTGGGCTAATCTCCCATTCAAACTGCTGCGCGAGGTCACCAAGCAAATCTGAGTTAGTGGACGCACTAAACTTCCATTTCCCCTATGTATGTCTACGTTAGAAGGACCAAATAGCTTTGAGACCCGAAAAGCTGTTGAATCTTAGGGTATTTGAAGGTTGCAATCCAGTTGTGGTGAGATGGCCGATCGGGAAGCAGAAGTAGCATGGCCGAATCAAGATGTATGAGTTGGAAGTATCAGATGGGGAATATTAGGATAAGAGGAAGGGTGAAAGGAATGTTTATCTAGAGTATTTACTAAAGTAGTAAATGTAGTGGTGTGAAGATGGTTGGAACAAGATGAATAAAATGGTGTGTAGGTTTTTTTTAGTGAGTGGAAGTCATCTGAATGATGTTAGAAGTTAACTAAAGAGGACAAAAACATAAAGATTGAGTCACTGGAGAAGTGAGATTCTTTGGTGATGGGGAAAAAGACTAAAGCTGATTATCATACTGGAAAATGTGAATTAGCAAACCCCATTGCAAACAAACCCCTTTTATGACACTAATGTGCACCTGTAGCTAAACCCCTTCAGATAAAATTGTTGCTAGGTTTCAACTTTCTTGCGGTTGATTTTGAATAAAATTGTTTACATGATAAATTTAGTTGCATGTTTACCATTATCAGGTATCATAGCAAGAACGCTCTAGGAGGGTTTTGATAAGAGCATCAAACCGCACATGAACGATGAACAAGACAAGGATAACCAAACAAGAGCGGATGGTCAAAGGAAGACCAAAAAGGTTTTTCGTGCATTAGAAAGAAGTGGATCGAAGGGTGACACATAAAAAAGAGAGGATAAACCAACCATGCCAGAAGGAGCATGGAATGATCGACGCTTCTCGGCACGCTATCGACCAATGACACGGGTTAGGGATGACAACAGGGCGGACTGGGCCAAATCCGTCCTCGCCTCGCTAGGGATCATGGATCCCCGCATCCGCCCCAGTTAACTGATTAGTTTATTTTTAAAACCATCCCCGCCCCGTCAAAGATGGCGGATATCTGCCCCACCCCAATTAACCGCCACGGGTTCAACAAATGGTAGATCCTCGACCACTGTAAACATATTTTCCCTGCACTTTTTCTATTGGATCACGGATCCCCCCCCGCTTTGGGATTTTACCCTTCTGTGAGTTTGATCCATATTTTTGAGACCTCGAGATTAAACAATCCAAGGATTCCCAATTGTTATTCCACATATCATGATGCACAATACTTCAAGGTTTTTTTGAGATACAAAATCTCTCATTGTAAACTTAAATGCCAAATTTAATGGAAAAAATTTCATCTACCTCAAACCCAAAGACTCACCTCCAAATCCAAAAGCCCTAATACCACCCTGAATTCTGTTACGATCCTTGTTATGGACTTTTCCCTCCTGGACAGCTCGGGCTTTTGGGAGAATTGGTTGGTTCATAACAATTGGTATCAGAGCCAAACCCCACATCCAAGGTTCGAATCCCGGCAGGGGCGACCTATAGGCTAGATTAAAATAATTTAGCATTATGTATGGGCATAGTGCTAAGTTGTTGAATACTGGTAGCTGAGAGAAGGCTCACTGGGCCAGTGTCGATATAGTGGGCCGACGAGGACGTCGGCTTTGAAAACGTGGGGCAATGTTACGATCCTTGTTATGGACTTTCCCCTCCTGGACAGCTCGGGCTTTTGGGAGAATTGGTTGGTTCATAACAAATTCCTCCTCCTACTTCACAACTTCCTCCATAGATGTTGTTCCTCCTCATACTCCTCTATGAATGGGAACCTTTATATTGTATCTTCCATTCGTTTCTCAAACAAAAAAAAAAACTACTTTATTTCACTACTACAGAGCAAGAAAGTAGAGAGCTTCACCTTCAACTGTTCCCCGAAATCACAAAAAGAATCATGGCGATTTCAACTATAAATCGGTTCAAAATACAACTTTCAATCAACTCTATTCAAAGCAAAGATAGCAACAAATCAGTGTAATATATAGGACTCAATCAGGTTTACAATGCCATACAATAAAACAAATTGGGGATCTGAACGAGTTTGATTCCAGCTCGAATACAGCCAATAGCATGCTAACCAGCTGATGAATTTCGTGTGCACCAACAGATGTCTTGGGCCTAAAACAGGCCTGAAATCGGCGTGATTAATGCTTGTGATTGAGGCTCTAAAAAGGTATGAATCCATCACAAATAGGGCAAAATTCTGGATCAAATAAGACACGATTTAAGCGAAAAAATGAAACAGACTTCTGTATCAACAAGTGTGGAATTGATGATCGTTGTCAAAATTGTCTCCTCTCTCTTATATTTTGCTTTGTGGGTCAACAGGAGAAAAGAACTTACTGGATTACTGGTAAACGGTAGGCAACGGTGGCTAGTTGTGATCCTAGTGGAGGTGTGGAGCAGCGGAGGCGAGGACGATGGTCGAGGGAGAGGGAACTGGAGAGAAGTGAGGCAATAGTCTAGGAGATTGCAGAGGAAGATTAGGAATTTAGGATTTACTGATTTAGGGGTTTTAAGGGTATTTTAGTAATAAAATATACATAAACAGATATTCGCGGGGTAGACATGACCAAATTCGTATCCACCCCAAAACCGTCACGGATAAAGTTTTCATCCCCGAATCTGCCCCGAAATCCGTTAAGCCAAGCCCACGTCCACCCCATTTGAGCGGGGGGGATATCCGTGTAAGCGAATTTTCCTGCCATCCCTAGCTCAGGTGGTGAGGACATTGACCAGGAGTGTGAGTCGATCAATGGGGAGTTTTCGCCCCTTGTGAGGGGTTTTCAAATTGTTGTTTGTAAAATTTTCTTTTTCTTTTTGGTGAATAGTACCTTGATTTTGTATTATTTTTTCGTGGACCTCATCGTTATTAATAAAATTACAGTCAAATATTGTTTTCAATTCCCAAGCTAGAAAGCTATGTTTGATAATTTGCAATGTGTGACATTGTTTACTAAGTTAGACCTCAATAATGACTACAACCAGATTCAAATGTACTCTGGGGATGAGTAGAAGACAAAATTCATGACAAATGAAGGGTTGTATAAGAGGATTGTTATGCCTTTTGGTTTATCCAATGCATCATCGACGTTTATAAGGTAATAACTCACATTCTCCAAGCTTTTATAAATAAACTTGTTGTGGTTTACTTCAATGGTATTCTCATATTAAGCAAATTTGGGAATGGCCACTTACGTCATGTTGAAGATGTAAGTTTTGAGAAAACACTACTTTTATTTGAATTGAAGAACCATGCATTTATGGCTCATTGGGGTACGTTGTTTAAAAAAGGGGATGTTAGTTAATAGACTAAGTTAGAAGCCATTAGCGATTGACATGGTCTCACTTCGATATCGGTGTGCAATTTCCATGACTTGGTTAACTTTTGTCGGTCTTTCATTGATGGTGAAACCTTCAGAATTTAGGTTGATATTACGTGTCAAAATGAGTCTTAGATTAGGTAAGTTGCACAATGAGTTAAGGAGGGAGTACAAGTCAACAAGCTATGTTGTAAATGCGGATAACAGACCCTTCGCAGTCCAAAATCGATTTAAGATTAAGCGGATTAATCGGTATACTTTTTCAAAATATACATTTTTATAATCTCATTAATGTAAATTATAATAAATAACATATCTTGACAGTAAAGGTTAATAAGACAAGTATTAGAGAGTAACAAAAGTCATATTATAGAGCAAATTATATAATCATGTCCAAAACATCACACATTATACAACAACAACCACCACCACCCATCACCTAACAGGACGCCAACCACCACCCAACGGAACAATATCAATTTATCACTGATTTCTCACCGATTTTTTTGGTGACTCACCAATTAATCGGTGACTGCTAAACCCAACCACTATATACTAGTTCGGATCGGTCTACACACGATTTACACTAAATCGCCGATTAATCACCACATAAATAACCCAGTCAACGAGTCATTCATCAATCAAAGGTCAATACGAGAACACAAATTACAACACCTTTGTGAAAATGGAAGGATTTCAATTATAAATATTATTTGAAAATAATTCTATTTAAAACCCTAGAGAAAATAATGTGATGGAACTTTAAAAGTGTCAACTAGATCGAAAAATTAAATATGTTATAATAAAGCTCGATCTCGGAAGATGAGCTCATTAAATTAAGCTGACTTGAGTTTGAGCTATCGGATAGACATGTCATGCACTCAAGACTGGTCGAGTACAATAAGATTTTAGCACTTTATTTCTATACAAAGTCATCTATTTTTTGCTATTCCCGAATTCTATTAATAAAGGAGCAAAGGGACATTGAAGGCACAAGTTTAGAGTTAAAAATTCAACTTTCAACATCAATAAAGAGAATTTTTTTAGTTTTTTGCAACCATTCTAAAAGAACACATGATATTTGCAAAGACTTTCATATGTTAGAAACTTCACACATCTCTATCCTCATTTTACTTGTGTGTATGCAAGTAGTGTTCTTGGTCTTGGTACGTTGCTGAGATCGTGCAGGAAGATCATTGAAACAAGCTTCCATGTATGAAAGTTGGTTGTAAGTGGAAAACTCGCTCATTGTGGAACCAGATACGATTTGGTAAGTGCCTTGAGAGAAATATCTTGTAATCACAATATCGTTTCATAGTGGATCTACTCTTTGTAGCTTACAGAGTTGGTGTTTAAAACTCTAGAAGTGAATCACGTTATATTATGTGTTGTTTATTTTCTTGCACTTTATTCACTGTTGTGTAATTGTGCAAAGTATTGCTAAACGTTAAAGATCTTTCATTAAAACATTGAATATCTTATCAAAAGTATGTTTAGATCTATCAGATCTAGTATTGAATATATATTCAATATATTCAATGATCCATCAAATCTGTAAAACTCTTAAATCCATAAATGACTAAACCAATTTAAGTTCACAATTTCATAAACTTTAGCACAATAAAGAAACCTATTACCGAGCTTATGAAAAATGTCCCTTTTCATTGGAATGAAATTTGTCAAGCTACGTGTGATGCAATAAAAGTTAAAATAACCACAAATCCAGTTTTGGCTTTACCGGTTTGAAAATAATTTGAGTTGTTTGTGAAGCACTAAGACATGTTTAGGTGCAATATTATCCAAGGTTTTTAAATGAGGCGTGATGCGAGGCTTTTCTTTTCTTCCAGAAAAACGCAAAGGCATAAGTATCACGCAAGGCGTAAATCTTATGAACAATGTGTATCTAAAATATAAAAAATAAAAATGCAATTCATAACAAAAAGAATATTGTAAAATTTCGCTTATGTTTCATAGTAAGGTAGAGTGGTAAAAAGAGGAAGAAATCGAGCTACAACTTTTCAGCTGGTGCCTGAGTAAGACAACAAGTTTATAAGCAAAGCCAAAGGATGCCGGCAAGGTAGGCAACCATTAAAAGTTATTATTTATTAGATTATGTGTATGTTACTAACATAATCCCTATGCTAAGAAAATATGTGATGCTCAATTTTAATTTTGAAAAAATAAAATCAATCGTTATGTTTTGTTATTTATAAATTCAAATTTTCAAAGTAAAAGTATTATTATAAGACAATTAGATAATTTGTTAGTGTGTGGGTCGTCATATTTTTTGTGTAAAAAATTGTGCCACGGGTTAGTGGATGGGTACAAAATTTTCAAGGGTAAAATTGTATATTCAAATAGTTGGGAAAGAAGGCATTTAATGTAAAATAGACCATTTTTTTTTGTTAATGGAGTGGATTACATACACAACACAGGGCTTGCTTTGTATCTCTTCTCTCATCCTTCTTCCTTTTTTTTTTCTTTCATAACACAAGAACAACAAGAAGAGAAGCAACAAACCAGCACCGCAACAGTAGTATCCAGGTCGGTTCTTCCCTCTTTCTCTTTCTTGCACTCTCTCTGAAGAACTCCATGGAGTTGCACAACAGTTTAGGATCCAAGATTTTTGCTCAATGAAACTTTAAAAAACGAGGTGTAAAAACATAGGTTTCTTAACGCATCAGACAAACATATGCCTCAGCAAGCGTTTTTGACGTCAAATCCATCTCCTTTGAGAATATAAAAAATGGAAAGTGTTCTACTGGAATGGAACATGAAAACATGACTGAATTGGTTTAGTTGCTCTTAGGGACGGAGTGGAAAAAAGGAGGAGATTCTCGAACAAAGAAAAGGATTCAATGACTTCGAAAGAATTGAACGAGGAGCCGTATGCAGCATTTCGGCTCGAGGCGCGCCTCGAGTCGTATGTTTCAAACATTTTTTCAAATACTGATATTATCCCAAGGGGACCATTGGCCTTCTTTTACAATAGTAAGCTTCAGGCTTAGTTTGTGTGTTGTAGTTCAAGCCCTTCGTCATTGGACGTCGTACTTAATGTACCATGAATGTGATAGATTTTCATCACAAGGTTGTTCGTTTCCTTAACACACAGAGGCATGTTAGCAATAGGATCAGTATGTGGGTAAGTGAAATTCAGAATTTTACATTCTCTGAAACATGTTACAAGAACACAAAACAGGGTGGCTAATGCTCTCAAAAGATGAGCTGATTGTTTGGTGGTGTTCGCATGTCAATGGATGGTTTTGATTATACAACTCCTTATCATTCCAGTGGTTTTCTATTGCACTATGGATTCTTGTTTAGCTGGAAGGTATTGTGTATCCTTGTTTATCCTATTCAAGATATCTTAGAGCTTGTCTGCAGAACATTCCGGTATTGGTAAAATGTTGCTTTTATTAGGGCTCAATATTTTGGCCTTTGATGTGTGCCGATGTTAATAATTTTTTGTGAGGAAGTGAGTGTGTCAAACTACAAAAGACCAAGCTACTAATGTGGGACTGTATTCACCTTTGCACATTTCATGAGAGGCCGTGGTTGGATGTGTTGTTTCGGGTTTCACCAAGTCACAAGACTACAATTGGGTGTTTGTGGCAGTTGAACGTATATCCAAGATGAATCATTTTATTCCTTGTAGGAATGCTGATGTGCGGCCAATTTATATTTTGTAAGGAGGTGCATTTGCATGATGTACTGAGGAGTATTCTGTCGGGATGCTAAGTTTACTATATGAATCTGGATGATAGCGTTTGCACCGATCTTTACATTTTCTACTGCTTTTTAATGGCCAGACCGAGGTTATCAATTGAGGGCTTGGCGATTTTTGCTGGTAGGTGACACAGCATGATATCTCATGGTCTAAATTTTATCTCATGAGTTTGTCTGCAACAATACTGTTAACAAGAGCACTAGATTATCTTCTTTTCAGATGGTATAGGGTTTCTCTCCTTTAAAGCTGAACGACTTATTCAGAAACAGGTCCAACAACGCTTAAAAAAGGTGTATAGTAAGAAGAATGATATAGTTGATCACCATAGAAATTTTGTTTCTTTTGTACTAGGTGATTTGGATATGGTGCTTCAAAAGAGTCAACAACACACAGGAAGAGGTCCAAGCATATGGTGCACCACATGGTCCCTTTCTATTGTCCGAAAGATTAATGATAATGCCTATGAGGTTGATTTTCTAAAATATTTCAGGGGTATCACGTCTGAGGCGACCACTCTTATCCACTCCTAGTAGCCAACAAGCTGCCACCTCTTCACGTGACTAACCATATAAATCTATCTTGGAAAATTCTTAAACAAATCCATTCGACAATGCACCAGCCACTATTTAGTTTAATAAAAGCCCCGTCCAACATCTAATAACTCTTTGCGTGTCATATCAACTTTTGTCATATCAACTTTTGTCTTCCATGGATCCTGATCTTTTGACTGCATGTGTGCCGGCGACTCGAGTTTAAGTTCTTCTCAACCCAGGAAGGATGATTATCATGGATAGTAGGTGCTGTTAGCAATATACACCATAGTGATTGTAACCAATTAATAAAAAGTTGCACATAACCTCTTAGGATAGGAAGTACTTAGGGAGTATTAGATATTAGAGTTTTTCAACTTTGGTGGAATCTCAAAGAAAACTAGGGTTCATTAAGCAACTTTCTTTCATTTGATTTTGAACAAAACTATTTACGTTATGAATTCCGCAATGTGTTTGTCATTACTTTCCCTAGTCTTTTATATTTATATTTTTGTTTTCAGCGAAAGAACGAACGATATAGTATCGCAAGCATCTTCATTTTGCATGGAGAAATTTAGATTGTTTTAGATAATGTTAATGATTTTCTGAAACTTTGTGTTTCATATCTTATGTTACTTCTGTATGGGTATCAAATCTTACACAAAGCCTCATTATCTTGTATGGAAATAATATACATAAAACACTAAGCTCTTATATGTGAGACAGTTTCATGTTCCTAATTAGGGTTGGCAGAAATATTCGTTTAGACGGATATCTGCCCCACCGGCCCTAAATGGGGCAATATGGTTTTAGCTTAGCAAATTCGAGGGAGAAAACAAAACCGTCACGGATTGGGGCGGATATGAATTTGGCCATATCCACAGGTGGATACCCGATTATATATATGTATAATATATAATTTACATAATTTGTTGGGATGGTCATATTTAAGCCAATAAAGCTTCAAGCCATCAGCCCAGCCCAACCCAATGTATTGCAGGGCCAATTTTTTTATAGAAGCATAGACTTCTTTACCTTTCTGAGGATGTGGGACAAAACCTCTTAGACTCACATCTAAAAAAATATATGTAACGCGCAGTCTCCTTAGGAACAATGCGCGTGGATTTCGTCCTGATTTTTTGGTTGTCCAAAACGCCCTCGCCAAATTTCACATTTACCAGCATGTCCCCCTCCCTCTTCTCTCCCCCTTCGTCATTTTAAACTCATCAATGATCACCAACCCATCTTCTTCCTCTCTCTGATTTCAACCACCACAGGCCGACACTCCCTTCCCCCATCCTATCTCTCTCCCCTCCCGTCCCCTCCCACATCCTCTCTCTTTCACTGCCACCAATTCACGATAAAGAATCCTCAATGTCCCTCCTCACAATCCTCTCTCAGCTGCCATTCGTGTCTCTTTCATAATAAACAAAAAAACTAGCTTTAACAAGGTGACGATTTTGCAAGCTTGGCCAGTTTTCCTCCTTTTTGATTCACCAATTGTTTTACAATAAAGGGATGGAGAGATGAAGATCTTCAATTAGATAAGAGATTTGTATGAATTGGAGTGATGGGCTCAGAGGGCAAAGCTAATGTGGTGAAGGTGAAGCCTCCAATTTCTGCCATTGCCTCATCTTCTCATGTATCTCTCTTCCCTCTATCCAAGAAAGTAAAGCATCAATCCTCTATCTAACATCAACTCTCTTTTCTGTTTTTCATTTTTTAATTACAAAGTGTCAATCCATTCAATCATCTCAGGTATTTCCATGTATAATGTGGTCCAATGATACACCACACCACCAATCTGACATCAATAATATTATGCGTTTCTTTTTTTTCTTTGTTTTTTGGGTGAAAACGGATATCGATTTACTGTATTGAGTAAACCTTTATAAGATTTGCTAATTACAAATAAACAAAAATTGTTTTACCACTTGATCAAGTTTTCATTTTATAGTTTTAACTTTTTGGGGAAATGGTTTCATTTTCATCAAGTTCATTGTTCAATGAATTGGGGGTTTAACCCTGTCAATCAAGATTTTTGTGTTCCTAAAATGCCTCCGCTCATATTTCGAAAACACATCGTCTCCCTGTCCTCTTTTCTCCCATACTATTTCGCCAATTGTTTGGTTTCCACAACTGCCTTCACATTTTTTAATAGAGTGAGGCTAGAAAACCAGGTTTGGCAACCATGTTTTGCAACCAAGATAATGTCGCATCGTTAGAGGAGGGGTTTTTTACAACCTCGAGATACACAAACTCTTTAGGAATTTCATCATTATTTCGAGATCACACCACGTCATCCTAGTTGCAAAACATGGATGCAAAAACCTAGTCTCCTAGCATTTTGTTCTTAATTTATTTGGATTTTCTATTTTGCCCTTAACATTTCATACTTTTATAATAAAAATCAGTCATTCTCAAACATTGAATAATTATACCTATGCCTCTAACATAAATTATTTATTTATAAACTATACATATGCCCTTAAAATTATATATAATTATTTTATTTATAAATTCAATGATAATTTTTTCTTATTATTGAATTGTTGTAATAAAATAAAAAACATTGAATCTCATGCACATAGGGCGCGTCGACACCCTAGTAAAAAAAAATGCAAATCCTTATAGTGTGAGACAAAATTAATTCTTAGACTCTCACTCATTACATCACTTAAACTAACATTACCAAGTTTATCATCAAATTATTTCATTTATTTAGTTACACAATAAAATGACTTATTTTATCTTTTGTTACCACCACTACCACCATAACATAATTACCAACACCCTCATAACTACTGGCACCACCATAACATAATCACTACCACCTTCACAGTTACCACCATCACCACGTTGCTACAACCACCATAACATTAACATAACTATCAACGGTCATAACAAATCATTGCCCACTATACATTCACCACATACACCATATCATAATCACTTTCACAACCATAACCACCAACACCTTCGCAGTCATCACAACCACCATAAGATAACCATTAGTAACACATTCATAGCCATGGAGACCACTTCCACCAACGCCAACACCTTCACAAATCACAACCAATGCCACAACCAGCATAACATAATTCCTACCACCACCAGAACCCCTATAGTCATAACAATTTCCACCACGGTACCAAAACCACAACCTTCACCCACAACCACAAGCACCACCACAATCATCACTATCATCACCACCACCACCATATGACAACCACAACCACATCCACAATTTCCATCACCACCGCCACCACCACAATACCAAAATCACAACCGCTACCAATGAGATAACAGTAAGGTTCAATAAGGAATCTCCAAGCCAAATACTAAATACACACCCACAACCATCCTTATTGTCACCGCCACCAACAATCACAATAATCATTACCACCACCACCATACCATTGATACCACAAGGTTCACAACCACAACCATTGCCATCATCTCCACCAACAACCATATCCACAATCACCACCACAAACCAAAACCACAATCACTGTCATCATCAACACCAACGAAATGGTGTAAGGTTCACAAGGAATCTCCAAACCAAATACTAAATACACAACCACCACACTACAACTACAACCATTGCCATCTTCTCCACCATCCATAACCATATCCACAATCACCACCACCACCAACACAATATCACAACCACAACCACTGCCATCATCACCACCATCATCACCAACTAATGAGATAGCGTAAGGTTCAATAAGAATTTTCAAGCCAAATACTAAGTATAACCCAAATTAAGTTTTAAGGCTTTAAATTGTTCATTCACAGTCCAACTTCACATAAAAGTCAAGTTTCATGTTACTCACGAAAACCCAAATTTCACATTACATAGTCCCATATCACCTAAAAGTCAACCATGTTGTATATTTGCTCTTATAAAACTAGCTTAGACACTTAGTTTTTTTTTTGGGTTCTTAGCGAAGTAATCCTCATTAGGCTGGCAAAATGGATGGGCCTTTGCTATAATGGGCTGGTGGGCATGTTGCCAGAATGATCCTTTAATTTAAAGCTAATCAGGGTGCTTTTGGGTAGGGTAGGGATCTCCAAACTGTTAGAAGCTCGCGGGCTATAAACGGAGAGGGGCGGGGATCTACGATCCGTGGCGAGACGGTGGTGGATTTTGTAAAAATAAATAAATGGTTAAACGAAGTGGATGTGTGGATGCTTTTTTCTTGGCAGGGTTGGGACGGATATGGCAAAATCCGCCACGTTGCCAACCCTATTCCTAATCACCATCTAATGCCTAAAAAAGGAGTCAACATGAGTCATTCGACTCATTCCAAATCAGCACAAGGCTTCCAAAGATGGTTTTACTAGTAATTCTTGTTTAACAACCAAAGAGATAAAGCATGAGATAAAGAAAGGTTGTGTTTGATAGCAATGAAAATTTCAATGAGAAAAGTCTACATGGTACCCATTGTATTAACAAAGAAAAAATATATCATAACATGGAAGCCATTGGCACATGTAAATATCGTTCATGAAGCCACCTTGTTTTCTCGTCTCCGTGAGATTTCCATATGTTATTGGGGAATTAAGAAATGAATTTCTTCTGGAGATGAGAAAACAATTTTTTTTTCCAAATGTGAAATATGTTACCGAGTCAAAGTGGCTATTATACAATAGGTAGCCTTAAAAGCATTAAGGTACCAACATAATACTCTTCCAATTGGCATACGAAGAATAAAAGAACAACCCCTTAAAAGTGGGAAGATGTGATAACTCCATAAGGTAATCATTACTTGTACCAGTGTTGTATGAATCAGTACAAATCGCGAGTCAAATCGGCGATTTGACTCGACTCAGCATGCAAACGATGTGACTCGACAAACAAATCGGATTTCACCCAAATCGGAGTGAATCGTCTCCGATTCAGGAAAGAAATCGTTAAAGTGCGATTGAACAACAATCGTTTGCTTTATATTCTTTCGTACAAAGGCGAGAAATCCAACAGAGTAAAAAAAACAAAAAAAACAAAAAAACGAAAGGGAAGAAGATCAATATTCAGACACTTACCGGCTCAGATCAGGCTAAGATCCACTCCGACACGAGCTTTTTCCCTCGTCTCTGACTCAGATCTACTGCTTGTCGAGGCCAATCCCTCAAATCCGGCTCAAATCTGCTCAGATCCACTGTTTTCGCCTCATATTGGTTCGAAGAATAAGCTACTTCGACCGATTGTTGAAGAAAAAGGAGTTGATCATCAGATTCGATCAATTGTTGAAGAATAATCATTCTTAAACCCTTTGTTTTCTTCCCTACACGTCCTTTTTCTTTTTGTGAGAACGCCCTTCTCTCTGTTTTTCTTAAACCCTCTGTTTGAGATAACGTCTGTTTTTTCGTTGAGAGAACTCCACTCTCTGTGTTTGAGAATTGAGAACTACTCTATGTGTTTGGGAATTGAGAATTGAGAATTGAGAATTGACAGAAATTCTATTTGTACCCCTACACAAATACTTGTTATTAATTATTATAATTAAATCCTTAAAGAAATATAAAATCATTTTTAAACCCTTATTTTTCAGACAATGTTTTTATCTTTTAAAGTAAAAAATGATCCCCAAAAGAAACCCTTTGTAAACCCTTATTTCCTTAGCTTTTCTCAAGGAATCATATATATATAATTAAAAAATCTTACGATTTACGATTACATCTAAATCTTACACGTTACGATTTACAATATGATTTATGATTCACCAACACTGACTTGTACCACAAATGCATCTAATCCTAGCCTCTTATTGTGGAAAACTGGTAGTGCTAATGGTTTCTGTGTAACATACAATCTAATATACACTTGAGAGTTTTTTCTCATAAAAAAATTGTTAGTACAACAACCAAACACAGCCTAAGGAAGAAAAAGATGAAGGTAAAAGGCATATGGAATAATAAATAACGAAAATAAAAGTGTGTGAGTTGGGTGAATAAGTGGTGGAGAAGTTGATTAGATGTGAGAGAAATATGGTGGTGGGTAGTTATTTCTTTGAAATTGCAACCTCCAAGCTCCAGACTAACCCCATTCTTATCAGAATCCCACATCCATATATTGTTTTGAAATCAAAATTGAAAAAAGAAAAGAAAGAAACAAGATAAGTTAATGATAGGCATTTGAACTTGGAGCTACGAACATCCGTTTGATTGAGGGGTGCAAATTGAGCAAAGAAATTAAGAAAAGCAAAGCAGATCAAGCAATGCAATGCAATACACTCAACTGAAAGATAAGGATTCAGAGAGAGGATAAGAGTGTTGGAAAAGCAAAAAAAATGTTAATTCATCAGACCTAAAAACCTAACCAACCAAAAAAAAGAGAGAGATTAAAAGTGTATGTAAATCTTGTATAACTAACAACAATATGGTATGTATGTATAATCGAGAGAATATATGTGGAAGGAAGAAAAACGAACCTCCCTCCAGCTTGCAACTGCCTGTTGATTCCTCGAATGTGCGCTCGATGATGCTACACTAGAGCTAGAGGGACTGTGACTGACTCGACTCCAGTGGAGAAGAGAGAGAGAGAGAGTGTGGGGATCGGAGAAGGTTTTTATTTTTTTTTTTTTATTTTTTTTTTTTATGGCTATTACCGTGAACAGATCATGGGTCCCCTCATAAATGATGGATGCATTTTATGTTTGAGTGGGAGATTCTTATTTCGGAAAAAAGACTTTTAGGTCTAATATCATTTAGATATCGTAGTTAATGTAATGACTAATTTATACATACTTTTATACTTTTATGACCAACAATGACTTTTTTTATTAACTTAGATTAGATAAAGTTATAAGACATATTTACACTTCCTAAACAAATAAAAAACATACTTTTATGACCAACAACGACTTTATTATTATTATTATTATTATTATTATTATTATTATTATTATTATTATTATTATTATTATAGTCCTTACCTCTTAACACACTCATTAATAACCTCAAACTTAAACTGTCAATTTAAAAAAAAAAAAACAAAGTCATCAATTTTTTATTCAACGTTGCAAACTACATGACTTCAATAATCGTTGGATCTGTTTGGGTTAGGCTATATAAGTTGAGAATTTTCGTCAATTTACACTTTTCAAAACACATCTAACTAGGAGTGGGGCACGGGACGGGATGGGACGAGATAGACTCATCCCTATCCCATCCCGTTCATACGGGATCGGGACGGGACGAGATGAGATAAACCCCATCCCGACCTCGTCCCATCCCAAACGGGTTCGGGACGGGACGGGATCAACGTGTTTCAAATTGACCATGCAATTTCAATAACTAAAATAGATCTTCAACAAATTGCATGTTCACACATAACCATGTTGAAAATGAAATAATAAATCAAAATGCAATCAACTAAACATAATGTAACCTATGCCATAATAAGCACATGAAGTTGTCATTGGAATCTCTCACAGAGTTTAATTTTCATGCATATCTATCCTTGCAAATGAGATGATACTAGGAACCCATTAAATTGTATTATAGGTTGAGTATCCAAAGTTTTCAATGAAATCGAATGTACCCTAGTTAAATACAATTAAACAAATTGGTCTTCAAATATGAGTTGATAGCCTAACGACATTGAGAATTTTAGATGCTAAAATGTTATATGCATCAGGGAATTTGTATAGGCATTCCAAATTTTGCAATCCTAAAATAAATAAATAAATAATAAATATTGAAAAATTAGTTCGGGACGGGACGGGATTGGCGGGATTGAAAATCTTCATCCCATCCCATCTCATTCTAGATCGGGACGGGACATGATCGGGATGGAATTATTCAATTCCATTAAGACCCAAAAAAATCGAGATGGGACGGGACGGAAACGGGATCGCGGGATGGGATGCCCACCCCTACATCTAACAGAGCCAAAAATACCACAAACTTGTTTAATTTATTATTTTTTTGCATGATTTCAACTATAAAAATTAAAAAGATCATAATGTTTACATCTTAACTTAGATCGTTAATAGACCCAAAACTTGAAGTAAAAAAATCAAGAAAATTAGTCTTCATGATAATACTTAAGTTTTTGGTCTCTTACAACGATTAATATTTGTGAAATAGAGAAGGGATTGAGTTATCTGTCATTGGGGATACATCGAAGCTGCCAAATTTTTTTCAACAAGTGACAACTGAAGTTGAGGAGGCTATCAAGAATAACAAAAAACTATGACCGATCATTGCAATGAACTATAGCGGGCAATAATAATAATAAAATAATAATAATAATAATAACAAATAAATAAATAATAAGAATAATGTGATACTTCTGGCTCCATTAGATATGTTTTGGATGGTGATTGTAGAAATAATAGGAAAAAAATCATCAACTTATATTGCCTAACCCAACTAGCAATTGGTTGGTCATAATTAAAATAACTAATAAAAAAGTCATTGTTAGTCGTAAAATTATAAAAATAGGTTTTTAATTAGTTTAGTAAGGGTAAAGATATCTTATAACTTTATGAGTTAACTTGGGTTAATAAAAGAGTCATTGTTGGTCATAAAAGTATAAAATTAGGCACAAATTAACAATCACATCAACTACGATATCTAAATGGTCTATTTTGTCAAAAAATAGGCCTTAAAAGTCATTTTTCGTTCTTATTTTCTTTTCTGTAGAGTATTTTATAAGCAAATGAACCTTTCTACTGTGAAGATAGCCCCAACTTGAAATTAGAGTTGAGGGATCCACTCACCTCAAAGTGGAAAAACATAAAACCCATTCAATATGTCTCGTTTCAATTTCTACAACATATACCTCTCATTATTCTAGTTTACCTCTGTAGAGCTTACAAAAATAAATAAATAATTTTTTTTAAGTTTTATTACCATAAAGCAATGAAGAATAAGGAAGACAGTGATAATGTATTTGGGTATCCACTCTAGGTCGAATTGGGGATGACATGACATGAGACTCCTCCCAATTTTTTTTGTTATACTCTCCCACTTCAATTATATCTATCTCATCTTATCATCTTTTGAGTTGTACCAAGTGAACAGAAGTGCTATGGTATGAACAAAGGTGGTAATTTTTACAGACTAGTTGTGTTGTTTAATGAAACAACACATGGGGAGGAGACGAGGGCTTAAATGTGAATGAATACCAATCATGTTATTTTTCTTTGTTAAGTAATAATGTTCTTCTTTCAGTGTAATCAATAATTATTGTTTGTAGTTATGGTTGTATAGTGCACATGCACATATAATATGGTCCGTGGTTGATTTCGTTGCATTCGGTATAATTACTATGGTTGTGGTGTACGTTACAGAATCATGCAAGTAATATGACTTTTCAAAGTAATTTTGATGGGTTTAGCAGTCATCATCACTTGACACGGAATGTAGTTCCCTTTTATTTTCACAAGAAAGCCTCGGACTTCCAATTTTTGATTGAAAAAAATAATACCAAATTATTTGCTTGGAAAACAAAGGTTTTGTCCCAGGCAGGAAGGACAATTATGATTAAGACAGTCATTCATTTTATTCATGTTTATACCATGCAAACTTTTCTTTTTCCCAAAACCATCACCAACAAGATTGACACACTAGCTAGAAACTTTTGGTGGGATGACACTGCGGATAATAAAGCCAAACATCTCTGCATTTGAGAATGTGTCTGCCTACTTAGACATCTAGGGGGCCTGAACATTCCTTCGGCTAGACACAAAAAATCTTGCCTTGAAAACCAAGAATGCTTGACAGCTTATTTCCCAACCCACCCACCTCTGCTCTTATCAAATTAGAGCAATTTATTTCCAGAATAGAAGCATTTTCCAATTGCTCATACCTCCTAACATAGCCTCCTTTTCATGGAGAGGAACCCTTGCAATTTTGACATGTATGAAAAGACACTTGGTATGGCAAATCCGGTCGGGTAATGAAATAGACCTTTGGCGTGATTGTTGGTTTAGACCAGGTCTCGTGTTGGCTAACTGTCTTCCTTTATCTATCCCATTGGATACTCTTAGGAAAATCTTAGATTTTTGGAGCCCTTTGTTGGACAACATTCTCAGTGAAACACTAACTTGGTCGAATCTATCTTTCCAGTGCTACTGGCCAAGGACATTCTGGACATCTTTATTCGACCTCCCTTGATAAACTGATCTGAAAATTTGATAAAATAGGGGCTTTCTAGATTAAAAGTGCTACCAAAGCATTTGTTTGTGAGGCTTTGGAAACGTATCTTCTATGCTCCCGCCTCCAGCATCACTTTTCAGCCACAAAATCGCTAGGGAACTATGGCAAATTAAAGCCCCTACAACTGTTCTTTTCCTACTTTGGAAAGTATCCCAAAATCTCCTCCTTACCATGACTAACTTTTCCAGAATTCATGTGCCCATTGATGACTGTTGCGTTTTCTGTCAGAATCACATAGGAAATCACACATCTTTTTTTCTTATGTCCTATCATTGCACGCTTTTGGCTTATGACTCCTCTCCCAATCAACTGGCTCCGGGCCAATGTGACAGAAGTGATGCCTCCCACTTTCTTCTCCTTCATTTGGGATATTGCCTCAGTTCACAGTAATATCAAAGTTGAATTGCTATCTCAATTTACTGTGATCATCTTTTCCATTTGGCAGCTTCGCAACACTATAATCTTTAGAAAGTCAAAGTTTTCCACACAACTTTTCTTGACCTCTGTCCACCATCATTGGCAACAATGGAGAAAACAATGGTTTGATACGCCTATTTCTGCGACAAATTCTCCGGCCATTATCTCTCTTCATCAGGCCCTAGACACTGCTATCATTGATTCTCGGGCCCATTACCCCCTACTATCCCTGTCAGAAAGTCACACCTCGAGACTACATATGATATACAATCAACTCCATGCAGCTAAACATCACCACCTTAACTCTCAGAACCGAAACCTGCTCTCACTCCCCCTTAGACTTGAGCAGGATATGATCATTATTACTTATGATGCCAGTTTTTGTGCCTCATCTCAATAGGGTGCTCTACGATTATTTGAAGTTGATGCTCCAAGTAAAGTCTGCGCAAGGATGGCACAGAAGATCCAGGGGAAAATCTATCGTACAATGGTGGATTGTCGAGCTGCTGAAGCTGCACTTCTTTTGGTTCAAGCAAGACAATGGTAGACATGTTTTTTGTTAAGGGGCTCAGGTAGTCTCCATTTTATTTTATATGCCGACTCAGTGGAGGATGACACCGATATCCACTGGATGTGGAACCCTATTATATGTAATATTAAGACTCTACTCCATTTTCATCCGCAATGGTATTGTAATTATATTCCTAGAGACCTCAATAGGGAGGTTCATGACCTTGCAGCTTCTGCTGGCTCCTTTTGTATTTCTTCTAATTAATGGTAAGCAAGGTTTAAAAAAAAAGTTCAATGGTTCTCAAATACAACTTTCCTGACAATTACTAGTTTTATTTTCTTTTTTACCTGCAAAAGTATTTGTAGCATTATTCTGAAATTTTATATAGAAAGCAAATGACGGAACATTCATGATAATTCCACTCTTACTGCCTCTAACTTGGCAAGATCATTCACACAATCCTTCTTTAACCAAACAGGTACAGGGTTCTCTCCACTACACTACAAGGAGAAAGATTAACCAAACAATGCAACGATTAAACTATTCAGAGTATATGGATCATTCTGAACTCTACACACTACAAGAAATCTATCATTTACTAACAAAAAAATTTATATAAATTTTAATTTTCTTGTTAATATGGTATCATTGTCAACGAAAAAAAAATTTCATTGAAAAAACCATAAACTTGTTACTTTTTTTTCCAACAAAATATATTTCGTGGGAAACTTTCTTTGTTAAATATGTGGCGGGAAACATTCCCTTCAAAACTAATTTCCCGCCGAATTGATTTAACAACAAAATATATTTTATGGCCACACAATACTTATTCCTTGATAATTATGACATCAATTGGAATGAAATATTTTGTTGCTAAAGAAGACTAATTTTTTAAACAAACACTTTCCTTGTTAATGGAATACTAACACTTATCGTCTCTCTTTAGTAAAGAAATGGGTTTTCCAAGATAATAATCACATTATCAATAATGATTCGGTTTGTTGATATATGACTGATAATTTTTTCCATTAGTTTTGCTTCTTGTTAAAACTCGTTTACTAATTTATAGCAACAAAGTAATATTTCGTTGAATATTGTTGCACTAATGGTAACGTTTTTATTTTGATAGAAACAATATCCTTTTAAATGAAATCTTTGTAGCAAGGAAATAAAATTTTGTTGGTAATTATAACCTTGTTGGTTATAAATTGATTTCGTAGGTAAAAAATGATAACTACTTTCATGAAAATCTATTTATCGTTAAAGCTCACTAACAATTTTATAGCGACAAATCATTATTTTGTTGGGAATGAAAAATCGAATAACATTTCTATACAATAAATTATTATTTTATTTTTATTATATATTATAATATTATGTGTAACAATTTATTTTGTTGCTAAAGATTGTTAAAAAAAATTCATGAATTTTTTTCTTCTTTTTAAGGCTCATTTTTTTTTATTTACAACAATTTAATTTTATTTCATTGGAGATATAACCAATTTCAATAACATATCTAGCAATGAAATACTATTAGTATTTCGTTGCTAATTATAATGGTGTTATTGTGGATTTGTTTTCATTGCTAAAAGTGGTAAATATTTTACATAAAACTTATAGTCGCTAAAATATTTAGTCATAATTTATAGTGACGAAATATTATTTATTGGTTCCTATTATAAACGCAACAATGATTTTTTATTTCAAAGGAAGAGTAATTTGATTTAATAAGCTATAAAGTTGCTACAAACAACACAATTATTCAAATAGCTTAACTGGCAAAGATTGCAATAGCAGTGTCTTAACACCAATAGTGGTGTCTTTGAGGTTGGGAGGTAGATTGGGTGTTATAAGAGCCGAGAATGATAACTCATTTTAGTATATAATCGTATAAAGTAGTCACCTTTTTCCACGACAATTTTCCTTGATGATTATAAGCTTTTTCGATAAAACAATCATAGGTAAATATAAGTTTTCTTGCAACAAAACAATTTGTTGGTAACGATATTTGATTTTTACCAATGAATTTCCTTGGTGGTTGTCAGTATTACTAGCACCATGTTTCCTTGACTTATCATCCGTTTTACCAACAAAAAAATTTAATTTCTTGGTAAAAACCTTTAGCTAGAGGGATGCTGCCACAAACCTAGTAATGATTTTTTTTCCTTCTTAAAAGTATTTTTTCAACAAAATTTTGATTGTTTTCAAGGATTTTTGTTTTTTGAAAAATGTCTTAATTGTGGAAGTGACACCTGCAAATGAACTTCTACATTTCTGTGAAATAAAAGCTACTACATAAGTTAGTGTAGTGTCAGGTTCAAACTTTTACCAAAGATGTGGGTTTATTGCAGTTAGATCAACATAATTTTGTTTACACTGAAAAATAGTTTTTTCTATACAAATCCCTTCTACTAGATGGATATCTCCTGTTTCAAATATATATGACGAGAAAACATTTTAAACAATTTATCATCTCAATGGATATCGGATGTTGGCACAAAAGTTAAGATCGGTAGATAACAACCAACATTTGTAATGCTCCCTCATGATATTCTAAAACGACAACTGATGAAAGGCTCTGCGCATCAAAATATAGAGAAACAACATAACCAACTTAGCAGATGTAAAGAGACGTCCAATTCAAAGATGATTTCATTTTAACATCACTGATGCAATCCTTGATATGTAAATGGAACTATAAGGTATGCCTATCAGTTGATATATTGATTAGCTTTAAGCATCTGTTATGTCTCAATGACAAACATTTAAACTTTTCTTTGCTCCATGAGACCTCCAAAAACCAGTATCTGAATACTAGAACCAATTCGAAACACTCAAGTCGCAAAACTTGCTGAGGTGCTTTTCCCTATCTCGCCTTGTTTCAATTCACTCCTCTCTCTGTATGACTGGTTGGATCATCCCTTTCACTCTGATGTAATAAAAAGGAATGAATTAGAAAAAAATAGAATAGATCTACGTATGCATAAAACCACACAAAAGGGTGGGAGATAATCACCTCATGAATTATTTTGAAGGAATTTGCATCACGTATGATAAGAAGGCCATTTTTTCCATCATGATGTCTTCCTCTCGAAGCGGTTACCTGTTACAACATAGTCAACCACATTTGTTGGAGCATAATAACCAAAGACACATGGCAACATAGAAGAGGCTAGAAAGTAAACATAATTGCAGAGCCATTAGTGTTTTTTTTTTTTTCCTATTTGATGTTTGGTTAAATTTTCTTTGAAAAATGGAGTATATGCAATAATTTATTTTCCAGTATTTTTGAGGTGGAGTTCCTGACATGATCAGTGTTGGGATGACCTCTTGAGACCCATTCCTTTGTTTATGCCTTATCCAGAAAGATATTTGGATTGGTCGTAATGATTAGAGGATGAGAGAGGCTAACTGGCGAGGAAACCAGTGAGGGAGGACCCTCCATCTCCCTCGCGATGCGTGCCTCCCATCACCTACACACATCGCGAGGGGGATGGAGGGTCCTCCCTCCCTCCCTCGCTAGTTTCCTCGATAATTAGAATTTCTGTTAGAGGATTCCAATGTTGCTTTAAGAATATCTTACTGTAGGGGAGGTACTGGAAGTGTAGTGTTTGTGATGAGCGCATACATGATTTTATTCAGCTATAATTTCAAGATCATTATTCCGTTGAAGTATTGAACAAACCCTTCTAGTCACAGAACATTAAAGTTGATGATCTTGGAGAGGGCTGTTGTCATCCCCAAATAGACTCAGTGGAAGTACACGTATTGAAATTTAATTTTATGCAATGTCGCCATGCTCCTCGGAGGCTTCAGGTTCAGGGAGTTGTAAAATGACCATCCCTTTAGTCCAGAGGTGAAAGTGATCACAGCTGTGTCATCGCTGCATCCATCAATCATGGTTAGCTCATCAGTGAAACACGTAACATATTCCTTAAGAGTTTCATCGGGTTTACGCTTGATGTGAAGCAAATAATGAGGACCCCTTCTGACCCATTGACTGCCAATGCACCTTGTGTTGAAGGTCGTATCCAATGCTTGGAAAGAATCTATTGATCTAGACGAAAGGCTATTGAACCAACTCATCGCCATGAATGTGAGGTTAGTCGAAAAGCTTCTGCACATGATGGACTATGTGTTTTGTTTCATCGCCATCATATGGTGGAAGTGACGTAGATGGTCCGATGGATCAGTGGTGCCATCGTAAGTTTCAAACTTTGGTGGAGTAAGCTTTTTTAGCATTGGAGTCTTCATGATTGTATCGGAGAAGGGTGGCATGTCATACTCATACAACATATTGGGATCTGCGACCTCAATACTGAATGGAATTTGTGGAAGAACTCCACCAGTCTGAGATCCATTTCCTTGAGGGTTATTTCCTTTAAAGTTCGTCTTCCAAAGCTTTGCAAGAGCTTTTTGGTTCTCTTGGACATGGTTGGCGAAATTTTGATGAAGTGGCGCTCTGACGTGTTTGACAGGTGGAACATGTTCTTGAATAATTTTTTCGACCAGTTTAGCTAGATGAGCCAGCTGGGCCAAAAGCTGGTATACACGAGGATCTGTCATTGTACCCCTGAAAGCAGAGGCTTGTTGGGCCACAATATCTTGTGGTGGAAATTCACTACTTTGTACAACCGGTTCTCCCAATGCTGGATTTGGGACTTGTCTACTTGGTAGTTGAGTTTCACTAGTGAAAGGATTGCCTTGATTGTTTATAAGCTGAGAATTTGTAGGGGTTCCATTTGCTCTAAATCTTTTTGTTACTGATTTGTGCTAAAGAAAATCAACAAAACTTTTTTTTTGTAAGGAAACTATCGTTCCCTAAGGACCGTGCCAAACTGATCTAATGCATCCAAATTTGTTCTCATAGAAATATGACCTGCAAAACAAGGTTAGATTGCCAAAGACCACCTGTTTGGTGGCCGAATGCACTCCGATGCTTAAGTTAGTTAATAATGGGAGATAATGAATTTGGACATAGTATAATTGTGTTGTGTTTGCATACCTTTTTTTTGTGGATATCTCTTTTACCTTATATAATGTGTGTAATTAACTCTATGCATATGCAAGGGCCATGAAGGGGGACGTTTTTCACAACAGTCTCCTCCTTCATTGAGATGCGTCCTTGGGGAGTGATTCCTGCCATGACTTGTCTCCTTTGTAACGTCCCTATTTTCTAAGGAAAGAGATTCGTTGGGCCTGGGGCTTGGGCTTTTAACTTTGTTCATGGTATATTATTAAAGACCTTTTGGGCTTTAATGACCGGGCCCGCCTCTTTGGGCTTCTAGGACCAGGTTTGTTATCCATGCTTAGAGTGAAGTGTTTGTTTCTCATGATGGATGATCTTTGCTACGTGTACGATCGTGATCAGAGGACTATTTGATGTATCATCAGTGTGGATCCATTAACCTTCTCCTTATATATCTTTGCTTCAAGCCTAAAAATCTTGTTTCTTATTTTCTTAGAACCACTCTTGTTATTTCAAACTTAAAAGAAAGTCATTTGGTGTTGATGAATAAAATTGAAATGAAGAAACAACAATCAACCAACACCTCACATGAAATTGAAGATAAAAAGGCAGCATCTATTAATATCTGTAACATCTCAAAAGCTATTCTCCCTCCCTTGGGTGCCTCTTCTTACAACCAGAACCAAATTGAATCCAAACTACATTGATTCCAGATACAAGTACAATCTAAACTACAAATGTGCACTTTTAATTTGTTCTTTTCATTTACTTTGTATCTTTATGCTCGCGTAGGTGTAGATATTGTGTTGAACTACATCAAACTTGCAAATAAGAAACATGTAAGTAAACGGATTGAGTGCTTGATTATTAAGGTTTGTGTCTACAACATTGGATTGGAATGTTTTTGGAGTGAATGATTTTACTTCGAGTATAGCTCTCAAGCTGTACATCTGCATTGGAATCCCATGGTCAATCAATTTGCTTTTGTGTTAGTTTTTTGGACATTGATGTCCACACATGCTTAGGTGCTTCCATCATTTTACACAATAGTAAGCACTTCCATCACTTTAAACAATGGTAGGCACTTCCATCACTTTACACAATAGTTTACTAGTATATTCACAAAGTAGAAATTACATTGATTGTTCTAGGCAAACTATGTATTAATCTTTTAACAATATTGGACTTCAATCATACATGTTCAAATATCAATAAATATTAATACCGATGGGTATTTCCAAACCACCGGCAGGTGCATAATGGTACATGGATCAAAATGATTTGGTGTTGTTTACTTACTTGCCTTGAAGCTTCAAGAGTGAAGGATGCTTGAGGTTAGCATAATTATGACTAGAGGGTGTTCAAAAGCCATCAGAATACCTGAGATGGTTAATAGTTCGACACTGGTGCCTAACAATGATGAACCCAAGATTTTCACAGGGGGGAGAGGAAGTGGCAAATCATATTTAACTCAATATTTATATAATTTTTTTTGCTGATTTCAAGTAAAGTAAAGCTTATAATAAATTAGGTAAAAACACAAACTTTATTTTACAAATAATGTGTGCATAATTAACTTTTATCAAAACTAAACAAAAAAAACACATTATCATATATTCCAAAATAAGAATTGTCTATAGCGACAAAAAGACATTGTTACCAAACAATATCATTTCTCAAGCATAAGAAATGAAAATTTACAGTTGGCCTATTCGCTTACTCATCTTCATCTTCTGGAAGTATTGCACAATCACCTCATTATCAATAATATTGAGAATATCATTTTCAATGTATGTGATTAGGCAATCAAAGAATGTAGACACTAGAAAAAGAACATAAATCAAAGATATGGAGTTTGATTGGTTGGTGAGTTAAATAAAATACATTAATATTGTAGTATTTACTAAATACAAAATCACAAGTAGGTCATGTATTTGCTCTTAAATTCAATTTTTTTAATGCACTTGATAATACATCAAACCGTCCTCTGATCAACATCGTACACGTATCATGATAATCTCGTCAACAGAACGAAGCAGGTCCGATTGCACGCTCAATCCAGCGAGGCACAAATAGCAGTAAGCCCATCATTGGCAAAATTCAGACAGTCGGGTCTGACTTGCAATGAACCAGTAAGCCCACACGTCATGCAGTCAGGCCCAATACCTGTAAGACCTCTAAGGCAAGTATCTGAGAGATCTACCCAAGATAGGCAAGCCAACAACACATTGGATCCGACTTAGGAAACATATATTAGAGTATAAGTCGGGCAATGAAACTTCCTTGCATGGACAACACTCAGAAATGGAAACCTCTCTCGTAGATCTAGGAGCACAAGTTGTGTATAAAAATTATCCCACATGGACAACTCCCAATCAGGAAAGGAGTTTTCGTTCAGCTAGGCCTTTGGTGGTGTAGTTTAGGGAAAGTGATATTGCTGTGGAGGGTGGACCTACTCTCTACAAAAATGCATCAAATTGCAGAGACGCTGGAGGCTTTCAAATAACGAAATCCTCCACTTGCAGAGGGAGACCTGAGCAACGAAGGGCTTGTTCCCCATAAAGTTCCAAAAAACATGTTCAGGAGAGCCGCGCTGCCCCAACAACTTCTCAATGGACAAGAGGCGGAGGCGCGACCAATAAAGACATGCCATTCAGTCTCATGGTCCCCCCGGTTCATGGATCATATCATGGACGAACCGCTGCCAAAGAAATACACCCCATCGAAGTTGGATTTTTATGACGGGACATGAGACTTGACCGATCATCTGCGCTACTTCCAGCAAGTTATGGCGCTCAAAGAAGGCTCTGATGCAATAATGTGCCCATCATTCCCTGCAAGCCTGAAGACATTGGCACTGACGTGGTTCCACATCCTTACTCCAAAATCCATCGATTCATTCCAGACGTTGGCATTGGTGGTTCTTACACGCTTCGTGGGCAGCCAACGGCTCAGGAGAGGCTCGCATTATCTGCTGACCCTAAAACAAAAACTGAACGAGACGTTGAGGGAGTACATCCCTCATTTTAATAATGAGCCGACCCTTGTTGACGGCTGTAGTGATGACGCCGCCATCACGGCTTTCACTTCGGGTCTGAGAAGATGCAAGCTTATGACTTCCTCACCTTGGACCCCCAATCACAATGACAAACTTGCTTGGAGATGCCCAGAGATACATCACTCTGGACGAAATGATGGCCGCCAAGAGAGAGGCGGAGTTAGAAAAGAAACCCTTTGTTCCGAAGGATAGGAAATAAGGGAAGAAGAAAGAGGACGATGATAGTAACAAGAGGAAGCGTACAGATGACAAAATCGACTCGGGCAGCCCTAGGCAAGACAAGGCCTCGAATTACATCGGCTCCAGGTTCGTTACCCCTTTCAACACCAGTCTGTCTGAAATCCTTGATTCCATCAAGGATTGGGAAGAACTGAAGTGGCCGCCTAAGCAACAAGGAGACCCTGCTAGGCACGACAACAGCAAATTCTGCTCCTACCACAAGGAAGGCAGACATGATGGTCATGCAAAGGAAAGAGCGGATACTGTCATGGAGATCGAAAAGGAAGCTCCTGGTGTCATTTACGTCCTCCATGGGGTCGGTCTCGAGGGAGAACAATCAAATAGGTCCCGCAAGAGAACACTAACCGAGATGCATACACCATCTCAATATGAGGATCGACAACTGCAGCACGCACGAGTTCAATATAGAGAGGGGTCTCTAGGGGGTACATTCTCCTCAGAATGTCGCATTGGTCATCTTTGTCCTTATCGCTAAGTGGGAGGTAAAAAGAGCTTTGGTGAACACTGAAAGTTCACTAATTGTCTTGTTCCTCAATGCATTCCGCAACATGCAGCTACAGAAGAAAAACCTAATGCCCGCCAACCACCCTATGATCGGATTCAGCGAAGAGAAATATTTCCTCATTGGGAAAATCAATTTAATGGTGGTGGCAGAAAACCATAGCTATGGAAGTACCTTATCCAAGAGTTCATGTTAGTTGACGCCTCATCTACCTACAACATCATTCTGGGAAGGCCTTGGCTTCATCATATGGGAGAAGTGGTATCCACCCTACACTAATGCATAAAATATATAGTCAACCATGCTCAAGGGACTATCCGAGGAGATCAGCCAGTAGCAAGAGACTGCCATTATGCAGCTCTGAAGCAACTGAATTGTTGCCAATTACAGCTCGGGCCTACAGAACCGATATGTCAGGTATCATGCCTAGACAAAATAGTTGAATTACTCTATGAGGGCGAAGGAGCCCAAATAATCAAGGAGCAACTATGCAGATATCCAAAAGTCAAAGCTAGCGAGGCAATCTAGACTAAAAACGAGCTAAGTAATAATACTTCAACAAACGGGCACCAACTCTAAGAGTTGTTAATCAGCAAGGAACTGTCCGCTAGCACGAAGTCCTCTACTCAGTAACTTCGTCAGCTTTAAAAGGAAATTTGCTAGAGGGACCACGCAATCCGAGCCAGGACCATTTGGGCCTCCTTCAAGGCCGGATTAGCTTAATCTTCGCTCGGAGTTAAATTATTTGTTGATTTGATTTCGTTTCATGTTTTCTGTTTTTAATTTCAGTGTAGAAGAGTTGTTCATACAGGTCACATTCCAGAAATAAAATAAATTTTATTGCAATGAGAGTTATTACAAAGCTTATTGACCAACTAGTACATTAGTTTATACACTACAAGTATCTAAGTCCGATGCAAACATTTATCCGTTAAAACAAGGGTAGAGACTTTGATATGCTAATCCGCCTTTAGAAGAGAAGGTGGTGAGAGTAAAGCGTCCGGAGCAGCAGGCGAAGGAATGCCGTCGAATTACCCACAAAGACGATTCGAAAGTGGAATCTCGATTTAATCTGTCTCATGAAAAGGAACAGATGAAAGCAACAAAGAGCTAGAGAAAACATCCCCGGACAAGCGGACAGTTGAGGTTTCACAATGTTGCCAACTGAGGGCAACTCTCAGTCGTGTAATGCCTGCGGTGAAACAGAGGTGCCACCCTAGGAACGAGAGCCACGATCTCCAACGCTCCCATCAACCATAAATTAGTTGCAAGAACCATCCCTCGACCGCATTAAACGGATAAAAAAGTGCTTGAGCATAAGAAGATGGAAGACAAATCTGCCCCTCGAAAGGAAGTCCATAATTCTTCTTCGCAATGTTAGAAGATATTACAAGATCTCATAAGATCAATCCAGTGCCCACCTAGATCAGTCGGTACTGCATAATAGCAAGTCTTATAAAGACTCATCGACGCAAATGTCAGAACATTCGAAGACTCCAGCAAATGAGATATTTCTTTAGCCATTGGAAAACCCAAAACGAACTCTCCAGTAAGATGCAATTGATTAACATGCTCTACTATTTTCATTGCAATGCTTGAACGCAGAATACCCAACCAATATATAGGCAAAATGGTTTACGAAAAGGCGTCAAAAGCAATTACTTCAGCATTAAATGCTGTACGGGAAATCGGGAAAATGACGGTTCCAATAGCAACTGCACAAGTCCACATCTCGTAGAATGTGTGGTATCCCTGTCACGCTGATCCATACAGATTTTTCTAAATGGGTCCCTCAACTAATGGGCCCAAGCTTATGCTCTGACAGATCTGGCCCAGCGCACGCAAAGGAACAAACAACAAAGGCCCTGAGCGCCCACAAAATAAAGAGCGCACCTACTAAGTGTTATCATTTTGCTGTGGTTCATTAAAGTTGGTCAATCTATTATTAGTCTGATCAATCGATCCAACACAAGAATCAGACCGCCAGGCGTGTTAAGTAAGTTAGGACCCATAAGTCAGACTTACACGCCCTGAATCTTACAGGAGAGTTAAGTAAGTCAGGATCCCCAAGTAAGACTTACATGCCAGAATCTTATAGGTGAGTTAAGCAAGTCAGGACCCCCAAGTCAGACTTACACGCCCAAAATCTTACAGGCAAGTTAAGTAAGTCAGGACCCCCGAGTCAGACTTACACACCTAGAATTCTACATGCGAGCTAAGTAAGTTAGGACACCCAAGTCAGAATTACACGCCTAAAATCTTATTCTAACCAAAGCATAGTCAGTTTCAACATATGACAATAACTTCTGGTATGCTCTAACGTCCTGTTCGTTAAGCTAAACAGGTGTCAACGGTTTAGAAAGTAGCAGCATAGTCAGCGCTCTATGCCTAATCGAGATGGATTTTCAGGGATCATTGTCCAAACATGGGCAATAGAGACCGAACTCGACCAAAGCTAAGTCGGTGATGACCGACGATGATAGCTTCTGTTATGTTCGAAGCCTATTCCGTAAATAACGAATTCCGACGACCTAGAAAATGGGAGTCTAGTCAGCACTCTCGACGCCTTATTAAGATGGCTTGCCAGGGGTCACTACTCGTATGCAAACAGTGATCGCCGAACCCCGACCAAAACTTAGTCTTTGGCCATTGATGACAATGGTTTTGGTATGCTTGAAGCCTTGTTCACTACGCGTGGATCCCGACGGCCTAAAAAGTGGGAAGTTAGTCAGTGTTCATGTAGCCTAGTGAAGACGGCTTGCCAGGAATCATTGGCCAACAACAGACAATGATCGCCGAACCCCGCCAAAAGTTTAGTCAGAACGACTGACGATGATAACTACTAACTCGCTCCAATTCCTAGTCCGCCACGAACAAATCAATATGGGTTGGAAAGTGGGAGCTTAGTCAGTGCTCATGTAGCCTGGTAAAGACGGCTTGCTAGGGACCACCGTGGTCACCAAAACCTGACCCCGATTTAGTTAGACATAACTGGCGATAACAACCCCGACCAATTAAGCCTATTCTACGAATAACAAATAAAGACGAGTCAAAAGTCCAGTCAGAATTCTGAAAACTCAACCTAGACGACTCGCAGAGATTATTGTCCAATCATCTACAAGGGTGCAAGTGTTGAGACCACAGTCTGACTGATAGGCTTATAACATCAACAACAGTTGTTGATCCAACAGACAACCAAGCCGCCAGACAGAGGGTGTATTACACTCCCCGATCTCTAAAAAGAAGTCTGACAAAAATTGCACCAACCATTGCAACACAAGAAGTCAAAGCTCCCAACAACGAATCAAACAAAAGCTTCCTAGCCCAGCAAAGTTCCTCGTCTAACAATTAATGTCAAAATAAGACAAAACATGTAAATTCTAGCAGGAAAAGTAAAAGAAGATAAAAAAAAAGTGCAAAGTACTATTCATTTCAAACTCGGGTACATGATTCACCCCTCATCAAGAGGAGAGTCAGATACAACAGAACTAGACTTAGTAAGGGAAGAAGCAGGAGATACATTTGTCAGTGCTGCCACTCGACCCCCCTCATCAGAGCTGCCTTCTTCTTCAGACGAATCAGAGGTTTTTCCAAATTCTACATATGCAATATCTTTATATTAAGAGAGATCCTAGTCAGGGTGTTCCTCATTCATCAGATGCAACAACTCCAGCCTTCCATGCACGACTCTGCTGAATTCAAATGTGCCTTGGGCGTTGAGAAACTTCTCTTTGCACCCTCTTGACTCAGCGAGCTCCTGCTTTAGTTGTTCCAACTTGCCCGACAGGATTTCAGTCTTGGACTGCTCAACATCTAGCTTATCATTGGCGATATTCAACTCACTCTGCGCTAATTGGAACTGCTATCCAGTGATCCGCGCACTCTCGGCATGAAACTCAGCATTAACCTCCAACTGCTGACACCGGACAGTCCACTCGGACTCCTTCTTAATCCTCTTAGCATGCAAAGACTGCACTTTAGCCTGCACTCCATCAACAAAATCACGGGCAAGCTGCAAGTCACGACAGACAAGATTCAGTTCATTCTCAATCCGATCCCTCGCGAACACTGCCCCCGCCAAGTCAAACTCAAGCACTTCCAAGTGAGCCTTTTGAGCCTCCGACCCAATGGATCTGGACTCTGCTCTAGTATCTGAAAGCTTCGAGTTGCTTCCTCAATGACTCAATCTCGTGAAGAGCATCAGAGTATGACTTCTGCAAGTTTGCTGAGACTCGCTCCATGGTGTACACCCTCTCACGAGCGACCTTGACTTCAATTCCAGACACGACCACTTGATTCAGATTTAACATCCCAAGCACAAGGTGTTTCTACCCTTTATCCAAACGCTCTCCTAGCATCTCCCCCACTGGCTTCGAGCACAGTTCACCAGCTAGTCATTCCACCTGCTGATATGCTTCCTCGCAATGTAAGAGATGTCAACCTCCTGATGCCAAGCTTGGTTGCTCATCCTTATTACATTTGGAGCAAACATACTGATTTGAGCATCATGATGACGGTCATTCGAAACTAGAATCACTCCAACATCGCCCTTAGTCGTTTCACTGCATCAGGGCCCTCATCAATAACTTTCCCTTTGCATGCAACAACCGGCTCTTTCTCACGTGTCGGTCCAGCTTCAGTTGAAGGACAATAGGGAAGCGAATTATTCCTTGGACCCATCGTCAGTTGAATATGAGGACGAGAACACAATATGGGCGACAAGAAGGGGAACCTTCACCATGACACCAATGAGCAGACGATTATTCAACAGGTTCATGATCTAGAGAGAGGTGGAGCTCATAATCCTTTATTGAAAAAGCACGACCGTTCGAAGCTTCCATGCCCGCTTGTAGTAGCATCTTATTCATAAACTCTGCCTGCTTGGTGCTCAGTTTGGTTACAGTCTCACCAGGCTCTTGCCTGACAACATCGCGTCCTTCGAATGAGGACAAACGCCTGAGGAAAGACCTAGACAAAACACGAGATCTCTTTTGATGAACAGGAGAAGGAAATGCCTCATCTATTTCCACCCTTCTTGAAGGGCTTGGAAACTTGATCTTGAGAATCTTACTCTTCCACGAAACAGACACACTTTCAAGCTTTGGCTTCTTTACCTGATACACAGTGGGAGCCACGTGCCAATAAGTCCACATACTGCTGGGCTCAACATTAGAAGGCTTAACTACATCCTCTACCTCCATACAAGGCATGTCACGGAACGCATCCAGAGTTGCTTTATCTTCAGCAAAAAGGGGTGAAGTAGAGAATCTCCCTGCAAAAATCACAACAGGTCAATCTAATATACAATTGATACAAGCAAAACCGGAGAAGGAATCAACTTAGTGGTCTAAATTCACGCTCGACCGGACGACCAACAAGCTCAAAGTATAGGGAGTTCGCAGGAGTCATGAAACATAACTTCTGCCACGATTTAAAATCATCAAGCAGTTTGCCAAAGCAGTCTGGCGACGTTAGTACACACACAACATGCTCGTTTATCCGAGGAGAAGTGAGCAATTGCATCACCCTCAAAGACACTCGGACACCAGCGTTCTTAGCCCTAATCAGAATGACAATCAAGGTTCTATACCCGTTTGGCACAAGTTGAGCGGGTGCAATGACGAGGTACGCTAGGAACTCCCATATCTCCTTGATAACAGAAAAGTAAACACCCGATTGTAGCATACCTCAGTGAAAATAGATAAACCCTTCAAGAGGGTACAATGACGTCGGATCGATGCACAGAGTACAAAGCACCAGATCATCAGGAATCCCGAATGTATTATGGAGGATTTCCATATCAGATTCAGAGAGTAACCTCTAATAAAAAAACTTATGGCCCTTGGCGAAGAGTTAATCAGAAAGTTGATCCCATCCCGCCAAGAAAAAAAGTACAAGCTTTCGAATACGAAGGTTGAGCAAAGTAAAAAACACAACAGACAATACAACAAAGTAGAAGCTATGAGATCAAAATAGTAAAAGAGTTATACTCCATACGCAGAAGATCTATATAGAAAGCTGAACTCCCACCTTTCCCGCTTTCAAGCGGGCGCACACCTAATTAATGTAATTCACCACTCGAGAAAATCTCTCAGACTCAATCATCATGACTGCACAGTTGCTTCTTGAAAATGACCCAGTGGACCGATAGAACGACCCACTAACTCGGGGGAGTAGCTGATGATACATCAAACCGTCCTCTGATCAGCACTGTACACGTGTCATGATAATCTCGTCAACAGAACGAAGCAGGCTCGATTGCATGCTCAATCCAGCGAGGCCCAAATAGCAGTAAACCCATCATTGGCAGAATCCAGACAGTCAGGTCCGAGTTGCAATTTGCCAGTAAGCCCACACGTCACGCGGTCAGGCCCAATACTCGTAAGACCTCTAAGGCAAGTATCTGAGAGATCTACCCACAATACACAGACCATCAACACATTGGATCAGACTAGGAAACATATATTAGAGTATAAGTCGGGCAAATAAACTTCCTTGCATAGACAATACTCAGAAAGGGAAACCTCTCCTGCAGATCTAGGAGCACGAGTCGTGTAAGAAAACTATTCCACATGGGCAACTCCCAATCAGGAAAGAATCCCCATAGCAAGATCACTTTCCCTAAACTACGACACCAAAGATCTAGCTGAACGAGGACTCCTTCACAATAAAAGGGAGATAAGATCGATGAACTAGAGGTACACAATATAACCCAGTTTACTGTTTTAAGCCTCTCCTAAGCCTTATCTAACTTAAGCATCAGAGTGTCATCCGCCACCACACGGTGGTCCTTGGCTCACTTTTGCTACCTGTGCAGGTCTAGATAAGCAGCAATGAAGGAGAGCAGAAATCGACTACATCAACACTAATATGGGGGGGGGGGTTTCAAAGTTGAAAAGCAATACCACCAACATCAATATTGTAGTCATTAGTCTTTCTCTTATATTAATTATATACAACATTAAAAGCCACTGCTTACGATGAAAGCACTATTACTATCAAAATCACTCATTTGATTCAAACTAACTAAAGTTTAATGAAAAAAAACAAAAACAACTTATGAGCTAAATGAAATTCAAAGGCTAGAAAACACTGATCTACATTAAAAGTGTAAACATTTCAATAAGATTCAAGTTGCTTGAAACCCCCTTCCTCATCTAACTAATTTGGGAATAACCTAAACATGCAATAAGCTGATAATGGAAAATAAAATTGGGAAGAAATCTGAAGGGAAACAAAAGAGAGGAAGGCAATTACATAAATTTGGAGAATTTGTTCAATGGTTTGGTGTTCACAACAATCAAGAACCCATCCGTTTAAGCTCTTCTTAGAAATTATGGAACGATGCAATGTTTTTTGTGTTTAGAATATGTCTCAAAGGTCGGATTCTCATACATAAAATGTGGACTTTTGGTTTTGGTGCTAAAGTATATACATTGTGAGAAGACAACTGCATGGTGGGGATGTGCGTGGGTAAAATATGGGAGTTGTTGGAGTTGTAGTCAATTGCAATGTCTCTTTCAACTAGGGGCAAGAAAATAATAACCATATTATAATGGGTGATTAGTCAACTATATAATATTATTACCCACAAATTCGGTAAATGTTGGGGGCAAGTGCCCACATGTCTTGTATGTGGCTCAGCCACTAATTCGTTCATGAGGTTGTTGATTTTATGTTGAGTTTGGTTAAAAAAATAGAAATAAAATGACTTTTCAGATGAAAAAGAGGGCAAGAAGAGAACAAAATGAGGGAGAAGTTAGAACTTGAGGTTGAAGATGACCTTCAGCCACATGTTTGCTCTCAAACCTTCTACTACATGTTTTCTCTAAAAAAAAACTTGGCAATAAACTTTTTACAAGAAGCAAAGAGTATTTCACCATTGAAAACTCAAAAACAATGTAGTCATCTTCAACATCATGTGCTCAGTTGTTGTTGTTTTTTTTCTTGCATCCCTCTACTTTTTTTTGTTTTTGACAGTTTTCAATGGAGACTTTTTTCTTCAATCAAACAAACAAACCCTTAGCTTTGATTTTGAGGAATAAATTGAGAAGAGTATTTTGAGGTAAAAATGAAGGATAATGAGAGAGTGGGTCTCATCTCAAACCTCTTAGAGTGGTATATAAAGGTTTGGGGGTCCTTAAAACCCTTCCCACTTTCCCAAAAAAACCCCTCTTAGAGTAGTAATGTCCCATTGAGGAAGACTTGGTAAGAAACAATGGATAACCATTGGTTCAGAGGCTTGATCCCAATTTGAGAAAGGCCAAGTTTCAGGAAATGAAGTTGAGGAAGCTCTTTTCCATTCTATAAAATCCATAGACATATCAAGGTTGAGGGCAATCCAAACCTGCTTTATTTTTTGAAGTTCATGTGCAACTTGGGGTTCATTGATGGCTTTACCTTAATTGGGAAAATAATTTTGAAAAGTTCTACGCGATCAATAGAAACGCTAACATTTCCATCTTTCGATTCTCTTCTGATCAGTTACTTTAAAAAGTGAAAAGTCTAAAATAAGCTAGATTCTCATACACGGCCAGGGACTAGTTTATAAATACATGACAACGGTAATCCCATGGGGATATCATTACAAATCACAACTTTATATGTTGGACATTAAAATAAAACATTCAATTTTCCCCCAATTACTTCACATGATGAAATATAACTATTATCTCAAATTTTACTGCAAGTGCACAATTGTCTATTGAGTTAGAAAAACCGACAAGTACGAGTCGAATCCCATAAGAAGGTTAAATAGATGTTGGAAAATTTGTTCTAAAATCAAATTTGATATACTTAACCTAGTAAAATAAAGAGTTGTTGATAAAAATATAAAATAAATGGAAGTGCATGAAATAAAAATGCAAAGTAAAACCTGAAGAAGAGTTAGGCCTTTGGGTCTACAAAATTGAGTAGATAACACCATTAGGCCATTCTTAGATTAATCTTTTCCAAATTCGTCAACACATCCTAAGGTTGACTCTCATCTCACATTAGGAAGGAAAATATGACATTATAAGCAAATTGATTTCAAGCCTAAGTTATATTAGTAACAAAAACAATCAAATATGGATTTAAAAAGCATAAAATGAGTCCACCAAGATGGAACACCCAATATCTAACAAATTATAATGAAACTTAGACTAATAATATATAAACATTGTACTTATGGGCTTATTAGAGAAATTGCAAATATAAAAACTTATCTAATTTTGAGCTTAAAAAGTAGGAGAAAAAACATGAGTTGAATTCATATAATAAAATACAAAACATCTAACTTACCTCATAGGTTCATGACATAACCAAGTTACAAGGTCAATCTAACCAAACATGTTTATCTAATACATGAAAATGAAAAGAAACTAATCTAAAAGAGCCATATTGGAGTTATCTTCCCATGGGCTCACCCACACACTAAGGTGGGATATTAGCCAAACATGGTAAACTCTAGGCCTTTACTGCACTTATTTCTCTCTAAACTCTACAAATACTACAAGTACTCTCCTAAAGGTGTTCTCCAAAGTGTGTTTCAAAGTGTGGTCATGCGTGTTCAAATATAGGGGAGACTATTACATGGATAATGTGAAGGGTGAGACTATTACATGGATAATGTGAAGATGTGTAGGGATAATAGGGTGAAAGGTGGAGTGTTCGAGTGAAATAAGAAAAAGTGGTGGAGTAAAAATAAGGAAGAGTGTTGGAGTGAAATAAGAAAGAATGGCAAAATGATGGAGCGAAATAAAGAAAACATACGTATGAGTTATGCAAATAAGTAAATGGGTAAAAAAAAATGAAAATGGATAGTTGAATTTGACTTAACACTTTTGGAGTTTGTAGATAATTCTTTTTGCTATGATAAAGTTGGCAATGTGGATGTCCACATCTTCATGTTGATTTCTTCGAGATCCATAGATGGTGGTGTTTTATGGGCTTGACTTCATGGGTTTTGAGCTTGAAAATCTTTGGTTTTTGACAATGCATATGTGAACTTCCAATGGACTTATCCTTATTGTGCCACTTTATGTATGATTTGAGATTTACACTTGAATTTCTACAATATACACAAAGTACATGTAATGAGATATTTTTATTAGATAATTGGACTTAGCAATTATATATTTAGGGGCTTAAAATGTTTCATTTATATGCTTATTAATAACCCATTTCAAACAACTTATATACTCTAATAGTGATGGAAGATTAGACTATTTGTATTTAATTGTATTATTTAAATAATGAGCCGATCCATTAAAAGCCCAAGTATGAGTTAGAAGTCCAATAGGAATTAGGTTTAGGGTTTATTGAGTTTAAATAAGCATAAAGAATAAGTTGTAATTAGTTTAGTTTTGACTTTGAGAATTTATTCAAGTTGTGAAACTTTGTCATTCAAGTTTCAGTTATGTTTTGGTTTGTAAGCTTCCGTTGAACCTATCAATTTGGTATTAGAGCGGCAAAATTTTGAAGAAATATGTCACGAAAAGTCACCATTGATTTGGAAAAACCTCCCGTGTTTGATGTGTACAAATGGTGTACGGTTATCTGCAAGTTGTTACGTTGTGAGGCTGAAGCACATCACAAAATTTTTATAGGTTTTCAGTTCAAATAAAATCTGAAGAATGAAGAAGTTTGTAAGAAAGGGGTGGTTGTGGAGAACAATCCTAATTTCCCCGAGCCTTCTAATCAAAAATTGCTTTTTGCAAGTAGTAGTCTTATTATATTTGTTCGAAATTAGAAAATTAACAACAATTTTGTTGAAAACCTTAGAACCCAAACCCAAAGAATAAGAAAAAATATAAAAGAAAAGTTTGAAGAGGGAAACGTGAAAATCATACCGGAATCGAGCCAATATCGGTATTTCTGTCATCCTCGACATCAATAGTCCACACGCGGTAGAGAACATTGTTATCGACTTCACCGAATCGACCTTTGTTGCCTCTGTCCAACCACCATAGCCGATATGATCCCTGACGTGCTCGGTGCAGTCCTCTTCCCTTGATCCAGATGCAAGATCATGATTGATTTCTACCTATTGTGCATCACTTAGCTTCATTTTTTCAGAAGATGAACATTTTGTTAGTGAGCATTTTAGTCTAGAAGACGGAGTTATGTCCACCCATTACATTACTTTGTCCTACCACAAGATATGAAAACTCTTTTAAATGAGATCAAGTTATTTTCCAGCACATGGAAGACTCGGTACCACCACGACATTCAGGTTTTGATAATGAGGTCATTCATTGCCTCTAGACAACTGATATGCCACTGTGAAGCAAAATTGATCCAATTTGGGACAATTTTGAAGCCCAATACGAGAAGAGGTTTGCATGCAAACCCATTCAGTTTTGTAAGTGGATATCCTTTGAGTCAAGGCTTCATGTTAGGTGGCCAATTTTTTATTTGATTCTTCATGGTATGTGCAACTACAAAGGAAAAGTTTGAGATCGACTTTTAGTAGCACATTTTTCGGAGATTTCATCCTCAAAGCTCAAGATCGAACTTTTCGAAGCGGGAGAGAATGATGGAATATTAGATTATTTGTATTCAATTGATCATTTAAATAATGGTCCGATCCATTAAAAACTCAAGTATGAGTTAGAAGTCCAATAGAAATTAGGTTTAAGGTTTATTGAGTTTAAATAGGCATGAAGAATAAGTTGTAATCGATTTAGTTTTGATTTTAAGAATTTATTCAACTTGTGAAGTTATGTTTTTGCAAGCTTCAGCTGACCTATCAAATAGAGACTGAAATTCGGAATATGCATGGATTGATTAAGGTTGTGGGAGACGTTGATGGTGTTTTTAGTGGCCTACTATGTGTGGGTTTATCCATTCAAAATTGCATTCATGAAATCATAACCGCGAAGACGCTACATTGCAGACAGTATAGTCGATCTCTTATTCGCTATTGATATTGGTCTAACATTTTTCGTGGCGTACATTGATCCTAGAACTAAGCTATTAGTGCTTGACTCCAAAACAATAGCTATAAGGTACATACCTTCATCTTTCTTTTCTCATTTTCACCACACGAGCCTTAGATAAGATCAACGTTTTTCTGCATAGCTATTCTACTTGTAGTGACCACTCTTATGATGCCCACCTATCTCAAACACTAGGCCTCACCTTTGCTTGATAAATGAATTTCAAATGCATGTTCCAGGTACTTGTCAACGTAGTTGTCATGGATTTAGCTTCGATCGACAATCCCATTTGAAAGTCTAGGTTATTTGTTTAATTTGAGACTTTAATTCGCATAGGTCTGGGCGAAGTTGAGACTAATCCTCGCATTCCCCAATGTGAATGGGTGAAAACAAACTTTTTTTGGACAAATTTGCGTGACTTCAGTAAAATGGCCATAACTATTTCATTTCAAACATTTTCAAGTTATTCAAATTGTGTTTATTAGATAACTCAAAGTACTACAATTTTTGTGTTTTGATGAGTTTGAGAATCGGTCTCGATCAAACATATAAGTTGGCCGAAAATCAGGGACACCACCCAGTTTTCATTGCGAGACAGATTTGCCCGACTTTAGTAAAACAAAATTTTGGGTTTATGAGTTTTGTAAATTTTGGGTTGGATTGAATGAAGTTATCAAGTATCAAGAATGTGATGATTTAGTGTTGTTTTCTCCCATCTTTAAAGTAGAACTGTATATTTGTTATGTTTTTTGTGCATTTATCATTTAGTTCCTCTCTTGGTAATGAAAATAGATGCGAATGGGGATTTGGTGGTCACTAGGGCTCCAAATTGGTATTTTTCTTATTAGAATGTAGGGAAAAGAGATATATATTGTTGTTTTACATCGAAATCGTGTAAGTTAGAAGTGGTTGGTAACCCTCGCATTGGATAAAGTATTTCTTAAAAATTAGTAGATTTTATTGTATAAATAAATTGACTTGAAGTATTTTTTTGAATGTAATTTAATTTTTTCCCCTTTATTTGAAGGTTTATTATGTCTTCTGTTAGCGTTGGTGATGGTGGTAGGGATGATCGAGGTGATAGAGGTCAAAGGCGGTCATGACGGTGTTTCACCAAAAGGCGAGAGCAGAAAATGGCAAAAGAAGAGGCAGAAGAATGAAAACAAAAAAGAATGGAAAAAATAGGGAGAAAGAAGTGAAGAAGAAGATGAGAGAGGTTCAAATTGGGACTCAAATAGATGCTCAACAAGCAACTAGACTAGTTATTGTATCACAAAGTCAAGCCCAATCAGAAAGGCAAGCAAGTGGGAGTGGTGAGGGTGTTGGACATGAAGATGAAGAGTTAGAGAAGGGTGACAATGTGCCTGTAGATGATGAGGAAACATTGGATGATGAGGAAACAACGGTAATGGAGGGTCAAGAAAAAGGAGATGGTAAAGATTCTTATCCCGGTGGTCCCAATGATTGTTCCACATTAGACGATTATCATAGGCATATTTCTCGTGCCATTTGAGATGGTGAACAGGTAAGTTAATATTTTTAGTTAGTTAAATTATATAATCGTCTTATTTATATATATTTGGACATTGAATTACTTAATGTAAATGTTTCTTGTATTTAAGAACGAGACGCATTGCGATGTCAGCATTAATATAGGAACTTATTAGATTGGAAGTTGAAACTTGAGTCGAAAGAAGTAAAGAAAATGATCTATAATAGTGGTATGCATCCCTTGATTCAATATTGTAAGGACTATCTTGATAAGGTGACCATTTGTGCTTTTTGACATTCTTCTCATTCCTCTCATTGAAATTTGTCACCATTACAACACCAATCCTGAGCTGAGCATCAAAAGTACTCTTTCATGAGATTGCTTCAGGAAATATGCGAGATGGCCATGTTGGTACTATCGGAGGCAATGGTGGTTTGGGTTGCATATGAAGCAAGACATAGTGACTACTCTATGCAAGGTGTGCCATGAAGCATACTGGTATGTCGTGAAACTGTGATGCCGTGTAAAGATATGGAAAACAGGTCGTGCTTTGGTTCTCATAACAAACAAAGACACATTGGTAACGGTTCGCTGCGAGCTCTAACATATCGGGGTCCATATTCCAATTTTATTTGTCTATCCGCACCTGGCCTTATAGAATTATCAAAGTATCCTTGATAACCTTGACCCTTGACTCATGGCACATTCCAACCCACAATTGTTCATAACTTTCAAACTCCATTAGTAGGTCTTTCCGTACCTGTTTCCAATTACTTTCAATGTATATTTTTTACTCATTCTCGTTAAAACACAACCACAAACACTATCTATAAAAGGGGTAGAAGTGTAAAAAAAAAAACCCAAAAAAAAATGCTAGCAAACATGGCTAGCTAGAATTTTTGTTAAATCATAATTATTTTATCTAATTTATGTCAAATCAATGTGCTTTTTGAATTTCTTTAAGAGTATAACTTGTCAAGAAGGTAAATAAGTAGTTTAGTTTTTTGCAACGACTACTCCACACCACCAAAAGTATTATCTCACACCACCATTAGTTTTTTTTCTTACTTACTCACACCACCCAAATAAATATGGAAAACCTAAACCCAAAATATAAAAAGCAATCCCAAAAAATCGCAAAATGCAAAAATTGCACGAAACTCGTCTCCTCGCACTCCTTGCTGCGTCTTGTTCGAAGCTCAGTGAGCAAACTCCACTTCCTCGCAGCTTCCTCGTCCTCCTCCTCTCCCCTATCTCTTCCTCTTCACAAAACTCCAAAATCGCAAGGGAAAATCGCAAAAACCCTTGGTCTCCTCGTCCTTCTCCTTTCCCCCATCTCCCCCTATTCGATTTCATTCCTCTATCTCTTCCTCGTATTCCACTACATTTCCCTTGGAGGAACTTATCTTGATTTTATTAGATGGAAATGAAAGGGTTTAGTGAAGTTGATGATCTTATAAATGAAGATTTAAAGGGTGAACGTGAGGGTGAAGAAGATGATCAATTTAAAGAGCAAGAACAATCCATTCCAATTGAGGTAATTTGCATAAAAAAATTCATCTAATTTGCATCCAATTTTTTTTTTATACTTTTTTTCAAGATAATTGTTTGATTATTGTATGATGCATTGGTGCATAGGCATTTCTAATGGTTGTAATAAATATGGACATGCCTATAAACGATATCGAGAACCCAGAGATGAACCATTTAGAGGTAACTGCCATTTTGTTGTTAAGTAAATCAAAATTTTAATTAATATATGAAACTAATTATAAAATGAATCTGCAGAATGATGATGATAATGTTGATGGAAAGTTACTCGATGATGGAAGTTGTGACATTAACAATGAAGAAAAATCAATGGAACTGGTACTCGATGATGGTCACTTATTTGTTACGGACGAGGTAAGATAGTTTGTGTGTTTTCGTTTTTATCAGTTTCCATGCGATATTGTTATAAATATGTTGTTATTAACAAGTTTTATATTTTTTTAAATATTCTCATCAAGGTCTGCATTGATAGCTTGAGTCCAAGGCATCGGTAGGGATAATAACATAGTCGTTTTTCTCTAAATCAAAACCTGCTAATCACAAACGAAAGGGAATGATCCATTTTGGTTGTGAAAGGGGAGGGAAGCCCGACAAAAGGTTAAAGAATTTTGTTCGATCAAACAGTACAAAGAAGTGTAGTTGCACATTTCAATTGAAAGGGATCCCACAAGATAATGACAATTGGATATTGCAAGTGACATTTGGAACCCACAATCATCCTCGAGCAAACTCACTTGTTGGTCATTCATGTGCAGAATATGCCAAAGTCGAGTACGAACCCTCGCCGCATCTTGTCTCAGTTGAAAGAGATGTATCCGAATAATATCTAGAATTTGAAGAATATTTACAATATAATTTGTCGGATAAAGACATTCCAACAAAAAGGCATGATTACTTTGCAACATACTCTGCACTTGTTGCGGGAGCACAATTACATAGAATGGAATACTGTTGATGAGGGGATTAGAGTCACCAACCTTTTTTAGGTGCATCCTGAATTTATTAAAGTAGCAAAGTGTTTTCCACAAGTAATGCTTATGGATTGCACATATAAAATGTATTATTATAGGATGTTGTTGTTTGAGATTGTTGGTGTGACGTCGACCGGAAAGACCTTCAATGTTGCATTTTGTTTTATGTGTTCTAAGAAGGAAGAGTTGAACGCTTGGGCATTGGAAAAACTTGTAGGAATTTTCGAGCTAGACAACTTGCCAAGGGTGTTTGTGACTGATAGAGAATTGGGTTTGATTAAGGAAATTGAGTGAGTTTTTTCCAAGGCAAGGATATTATTGTGCACATGGCACATTAACACAAATGTTGAGAAGAACTGCAAAAAACACTTTGAGGATAATGACGGGTGGCACGAGTTTATAGATTTTTTTTCCAGATTGTATAGATCAAGTACAGAGGAGAAATGGAACAAGGCCACAGTTGACTTTGATAGAAGATGGGCATCACACCCGAAGTGTTTGGAATATGTAAGGACGGTTTGGTATTCGCAAAAGGAATATTTTGTCAGTGCATGGGCCGATACATTTATGCATTTTGGCCAACGGACAACCGGTGCCATTGAAGGGGCACCCTCGAAGTTGAATAACTCGTTGAAAAATTCACAAGGTACATTTCTGAATGTATGGACAATGTATGATATGATCCAAATCCAATTGGTAGAGATAGAATCGCCATTTCAACAGAGTCTGGCGAATGCGAAGAATGAACATCTGTCTAGTTTATTTGGCAAACTTCATGGGTCGATGGCGTACAAAGCTTTTGATTTGATTTTATTAGAAATTCAGAGGTGTGAAAATGTGGGTAATGACCCTGTCAAATGTGGATGTGTGTTTTGAACTACTAATGGATTACCTTGTGCTCATGAACTTACATGTTATCTAACTCCCACGGGACAAATTCCATTTCGCACCATAGACAAATATTGGCTTCAACTTGGAACAACACCTATTCGTGAACGTGGGGATGTGATTATAGACTCAGTAGTCGACGCCCTTATGCATAGGTTTAATGACTCAACTCATGATCAGATGTTGGTGTTGAAGAGAATAAAAATGAGCTACCCCATCCGGTAGGAAGGCAACTAGCTAGTTTTAGGGATTGCAACTCTGTAGTTGATATCGCTTAGTTTTTAATATAAGGGTTTGTTTTAACAAAAAATAAATCCTTCGAGAGTGTTCGGACGGGGCAAATCAAACCTTGGCCCTAACAAAAAAAAAAAAAAAAAGTGCTGGTGTAAAAAAGAAAGAATATTACAGTGAATCATGGGCACTCCAGCTGCTCGTTTCACCTCCACTTTTCCACCTCCTAATCCCCTTCCACAAACAGTGTTTCTAACATGGACCACCTCCATCACCCACCATTGTCGCCAAGGTGCATTACACGAAGCAGCTGCCGAGTTAGTTGAGCCTCGCAGATAGATAGATATTTAGCCCAACCGCATCACTCTACTAATTCTTGTTTCCGCTTCTGCTCGCCTTCTGTTCCCAACCACTCTGCGCTTCGCCACTTCAATCCATGCCCATGTCTGTAAATTGCCTCTCAACAAACATGACATTATGCTCGCTCTGCACTGCACTTGTTAATATCTACTCAGAAATGAAATGCGCTCACATTCTCGCCAAAAGTTTTATGAAAAGCCTGTGAACGTTAAAAAAAAAAAAAACTCATTTTCTTGGAATGCTATGATTGATGGGTATATGAAGAATGGGAGCTGCAATTCATTTATTTTATGACAAAAGCAAGGACGCGGTTTCTTGGACTGCGTTGATTGTTGGGTTTGTGAAAAGTGGTGAGTATGAGGAAGCATTCGAATGTTCTACCAGATTATGTTACAATCATCGCTCGCCATGTCATATCTGCATGTGCCAATCTGTGCATACTTCGACTAGGCTTGTGGTTTCACCAATTGCACTAAAACATGGTTTCTATGCCACTGTCACAAATGCACTCATTCACATCTACTCCCGATGTGGATGTATTGAATTTGCCCGCCAACAATTCCATAATTATGTGAAAGAGTACAAGTTTGGTATTAATTGTAGGTTTTGCTGTTAATGTATATGCGGAGGATGCAATACAACATTTCTCTATGATGCAAAATCATGCGTTGGAACCAAATGAAGTCAGTTTCACAGCGCAGGAAGATGGGGTGAAGTTGTACAATACCATGAAAAGAGATCATCAAATCTCACCTAGAATTGAGCATTATGGGTGCATGGTTGATCTTTATAGTCGTGTAGGAAGGTTCCAAGAAGCTTTTTCATGTGATACAGAGTATGCACATGAAGCCAAATCAAGGTCATTACTTGCAGCTTGTAAATCTCATGGAGAAATTGGTTTGGCTGAAAGAATGATGGGGTACCTTGCTCAAGGTTCCAATTCAAATTATGTGCTGCTTTGAATATACATGCAGGGAGTGGAAGTTTGGGATGGAGTAGAGGCATGGTTAGAAAAACAATGAAAGACAGTGGCATAACAAAGACACCAGGATTGATAGCAGCATCCATGAGTTTGTAGCTGGAGATACTCACTTTCACTCCAAGTATATATACGGGATGCTAGATCAGTTGTACAATGAATTGAGGATACATGCTTATGTAACAGAATCACCGTAGCGGATACATGATTCACCATAGGTGGCATATTTTAAAAGGAAATAAGGGAAATCGGTTCAGAAAGTGATAAGTTAAAATGATTCAGACAGTAGGGCATTCTGAACATCAATTGAGGCTCAACATATGGATCTCAAACTAAAAGATTACCGCACTAGAGATGACAAGTACGACAAGAAAGTTGTTCAAGTAAATATGCGTGTTCAATTACTTGATTGTATTTCAAATATACTTGTTCAATATATGCACAATTTTGACCTCCACCCCCTCTCCTTCATGATAATTGTAAGAGATGTATAGCCTTTCTTTTCTTGCAAGTGATAAATCATTTATAGCATATGCCCCAATTGTAGACAATACCGACATTACCTCTTTTTCTTAAACTCAAAAGGAATGTGACAGGAAATTTACTGAGACTTCCAAAATTTTGTAAAATCCATCGTAGAGGTCCCCTTCAAAACAAACTGTGGCACGGTGTATACACCAAACAATGCCTGAATTACCCATGTAACTAGAGGTTATTATCCATTAGCAATAAACACCAACTAAAATCACACTCACTGCTGCCATCATTTACTATCAACATGGTTATATACAAAAGCTTCCCCTGGTCCAGGAGTCAGAGTTGGAGCAGAACTAAACACATAGAATTACTTATGGCTTTCAGGTAAAAAAAAAAAAAAGTCAAGCCTATTCACCACTAACAAGTTAGCTTGTCAATATCGATGTTAAGTAAGCCTTAGGCTGGTTAATCACATTCTGGCAGGTGGTGTCAGCTATTATTAGCAAAATCAAAATGCTGCACAGAGATTGCTTGTCTTCAGGTTAGCAGAACAATCTCGTTGAAGTGAGTTCGAGGGAATGCACAATCTGCTTCGCTTTGGTTCTGATATTGTTACCCGTGAAATTGCCACTGCAAGTGCATCAACCAAATCACAACTATCATCCTGCTCTTCGGAACACCGACTTAAACTATCAGTTGATACAGTAAAGTCAGAGTTGTCAGTAAGAAGGGCACTCGTCACACTACTTCTCTTGAAGTCCCGTCTGTAATGTTGGCAGGAAGTGCTACCTACAAGGTTTCTTGTTTTTGACTTGATGGGTACTGCCTTCAGCACTTGCTCCGTGTTAAATGTAATCCAAGGATGACCTGGAATAATATCAAATACAGCGTGTACATGAAAATAGATGAAGATATGAGATGGGAATATTCAATGCAGTGAAGTAAATATGAAAAACAGGGCAGGCCACCCAAAACTTACTTAGTAATTCATCTGCAGTTATCCTTTCAGATACATTCCTTGTCAGCATCTGGCCAATCAGATCTCTGGCCATCGCAGATATTGGCTCCCAAATCCCACAGTTAAATTTCAGTTCCACAGTCTTAACTGCCTCGAAAATTGCTTCCAGTGAATCTCCCTGAAATGGATGCGTGTGAACTAAGAGAACATGGAGAAGCACACCAGCACTCCATATGTCAACCTTCTCTGAATAATCTCCAACCAGTACTTCTGGGGCTACATAGCCCGGGCTACCAGCCACACCAGACAAACTCTGACCTGTACAGAAATGAATGGGTTACTAGGGACACAAGATAAAAGCGGTGCAAAGTGAAGATTCAGATTATAGATTCTCAATCCTTGATTCTCCCATAAAATCAGAAGTCCTAAATTTAAAACTTGAAAAAGAAAAATGTAATTCCAAAGCAAGCAAGGCGCTTCTGTTTCCATAAACTTAACAATATACAAGGAAACGTACTTCCTTGAGATATCCCTTGGAAAAGTTGTTGCTCCAGCAAAAGTATAAATAAATGTTACAATCGCAAATTAAGAATCAAAGATAAGGTATTATCAACATATTCAATATCATGTAGCCTGTAAGAAGATGGATGCCTAACAGATGGAAAGTGTGAGTGTGTGCGAACCCAAGATGGTTCAGAGAAGATATAAGGATGATCATTTGTAAAAAATAATTTCACGAGGAAAAGCACTTTAGACATTAATAGAAAATGAACTTCAATGCAAAATGAATGCACACAATACTAATCTTTATTTTCACCAAGATGTGATTTCCACAATGCTGGAGCTAAAAGAACACGTTCAATTTGCTTCCTTTAACTAAAAGAGACGATCCATATGAGCATTTTACGTGAACACTCACTTTCTTGCATTGTGTTAGCATATTTCTCCATTTGGAATGTTCTCATCTCAAAAACAATGCATTTCAAGTAGTGAAATGTCACGACTTCCCAAGAATACTACTACACCATGTTAAAGAATCTTTTGAGTAGCTCTAGAATACTACTCCTCATTTGATCTAGAGCTCAAATCCGGCACTTCCTTGGTAGCACTCACCTTCTCCTTAATAACATGTGTAAAGTTTCTGCTTATTGGAAGGCAACCTCGTGTATGGGAAAGGAAAGCAACTAGATTACTTTATTAATCAAGCACCAGTGTGTTCATGATCCTCGATATTCTTGAATCCTCCTATGAGGCCTTCATGCTCACACGACCCATCCACAACTTGATGTATGCATAGTGATGCCAAGTTCCGCCCTAGATGAGTGGGTTTAACAGTCATTTACCCTTGAGCCTTGAATCGTCTAAATTTCAAAAGATGTGATTACCCCTTAGGCAAATTATAGAAAAATATCGAGAGGACGTAAGAGTTTGAATATGGTTTTTATTGATTTGGATAAAACCTACGATAGAGTCCCCGGAAAGTTAATTTGGTGGGTACTTAAAAGGAAGAAAGTGTCTCAATATTATGTCGATACCATTAACAATATGTATGAAAGGGTCGTAACAAGTGTTCGCTCAGTAGGCGGGATGTCCAGTGAATTCCCAGTATTAGTAGGACTGCATCAAGGGTCGGTCTCTAGTCAATACCTCTTTGCTTTGGTCATCGATGAGTTAACGAGGCATCTTTAAGAAAATGTACCTTGATGCATGTTGTTTGCAGATGATATTGTCTTAATTGATGAGACTAGTGAATGTTTAGGTAAAAAAATTAGATAGGTGTCGGGAGACATTAGAGAGTAAGGGTTTTAGAATGAGCTGTTCGAAGACATAATTTCTAGTGTGCAACTTTGGTTGTGAATCACGAGGGGTAAGTAATTCAATTGAGATTGAAGGTGTGGAGGTTCCAGAGAGTGAGACTTTTCGATATCTAGGATCTATAATTCAAAATAATGAAGCTATTAGAGAAGATGTAGACTAGGTGGAACGAAATGGATAATGACGTCAGGAGTATTATGCGATAGAAAGATGCATGCAAGGTTAAAAGGAAAATGTTATAAACAATTGTTCGACCAACCATTTTCTATGGTTTAGAATGTTGGGCTATTATGGGACAACATACGCATAGAATGGCGGTAGCATAAAAGCGTATGTTATGATGAATTTGTGATAAAACCCGCAAGGATAAAATAAAAAATGAAATAATTAAGAGATACTTAGGTATAACGCTCATAGATCACAAAGTTAGAGAAAGACGTTTAACATAATTTGGTCACGTGCGGAGGATACCAAACACTACACCAATTAAAAAATGTCTATATTGACAAGTTAGTGGAGGATGTAGACGGGGGGACGTCTGTGAAAACTTGGATGATGTGCAGTTAAAACAACATTATAACGCCGATATAACTTTGATATAACGCTCAACGGAGGTGAGCCGTTACGTTATGAGATTATCAAATTTTTGTATCATAGCTTCTACATAACGCCGTTATATGGTCGTTAATGAGATGACTTTTTTTTTCAATAACATCGTTTTAACATTTTGTTCTAAGATATAAAAAATACCCATTTCATTCTCGATTAAAGTAGGACAGAGCTCACCGTCACCGATCGACAGAGAACCAGACCCCATCGGTTGACAGAGAACGAGAGGATAAGGGAAGAAAATGAAAAGTCGATCGCACTTTCTGTTGCGATCTCACTCTCATACAAAGGGAAAATGTTTTTTATTAATGTTTTGATATTTTTTAATTTAATGTTATGAACACGATTTACTTTTCTGTCTCTATAATACATCAATACTTTGTGAGAGTATTAAAAACATATTTAACAAAATATTTTGTTATATACCGTTATATCACGTTATATCCGATTATAACCTAAAACACTCCTGGACCGTTATGGGCCTGTTATCCGTTTTAACCGCATAACTTGGATGAAGGTGGTGAAGGAAAACATCATTGAGCTTAGATTAGGTGAGGATATTTGAGAAGACCGCAATGCTTGGAGAACCAAATTAAGTGTTACCGACCCCGAGAGTATCGAGAATGGGCTTTGATGATGATGATTTCCCCTTAAGACGTTCCGTTGAAGACAACTGTAACACTGCCTTATAGAAACCTAGTACTAACTTTTCTAGCAACTATGTGGGATGCAACACTGGAATAAGACCCTCAATACTCCGAGTGAGGCTCCTTATTGCTTAGTCATTCACTAAAAAAATGCATGCTAAGAACCCGAACCTTTAGGTAAATAAAATTTTGTATAAGCATTTATAACTATAATGATACAAAAGGACATACGAATAGCGTATACTAACAAGTGCCAACCAATAGAAGCCCTAAACATCTTAACCACACTTTATCGATTCTTCATAAGTATCCATTGTCACCGATAATATGAAAATTTTCCAATTTATTCATCGTTTTTTAGAATCCTCTAGGCCTATCACTTTCCTCTGTGATTTGTGGTATAAAATCTCGACTTCCATCTAAAAACCTCACAAAGTAGAAGCTTTTTTAAGAAACCGTTTGTAATGAAGGAGTTCAAAAGGCATTGTGGGATAACATTCCATCATGGGAGGAAGACAACTTTTTACCCGGACTATTTATGTACGAGGACGGACAATGACAAAGATTGTTGATCATCAGTTAGTGGGTGAGGAATGTTGCAGCAAAGGGGGTTAGCTAATCATTTCTCCAGGTTGACTGGACAGATACGTCATCTACATATCCTGCATGGGTGTTCCTAATGAAACACATGTTTAAAATTGACCAAGAAAAAAAAATATTTACAAAATAATGAGCAACATAAATAACAATCTCGACTTTAGAAGACTTAAAAAATAGTGTAAGCAAAAAGAAAAAAGAAAGAGAGAACAAATCAAATAAATGAGAAATTTATTACCATCTGTGATTCTTGTAGCTAGTCCAAAATCTGCAAGTTTCAACTTGCCTGATGCAGTGAGCAAGATGTTCTCAGGTTTTATGTCCCGGTGAACTACGCCCATTTCATGACAATACTTGATGACCAAAACCAGCTCCTTAATTATGTTAGCAGCTCGGGCTTCTGAACAAGGCCCCTCTTTAACTATCTGGTCAATCAAACGTCCGCCAGAGCACAAGTCCATGACGAGATGGAAACAGTCTGAATCTTCATAGACTGCCTTGAGAGTAACTACACCAGGATGACCCGAAAGGTGCTGCATAATCTCCACCTCCCTATGAACTGTCTCCTCCCCTTTGCGTAAAGTTTTGCATGCAAACTCTACCCCATTAATCTTACTCCGACACAACCTTACAGACCCAAATTTACCAGTCCCAATTTCATCTCCCAGGATGTATTCCTGGTCAATCTTCTTCTTCCTTCCCATCTTGGTGGCAGCATCAATGCAGGCTATCTTCCTCTTCAAACCGCGGGCGCCATGATTGGTGGATGAAGTTCCACAAGGAGGAGCAGTTACAATACCAGTGAGTCTATTCTTAAAAGAAGAAAATCTAACCCCTTCAACGACGACCTGTTCCTTGCACTTCTTCCTCTGCCTTGAACAAGCTTCCAATGAAAAATGCGATCCAATGATTGTCAAAGAAGATCGGGACTTGCGTTCAGACATGGAAGGCTCCTCTAAACCTTCTGCATAAGCTTCGCTCCCTTTTCTTTTTCTCAACATAATGTCTTTTTGTTACACCAATTATAACAAAGGAAAAACCCTATTGATGAGTGAGATCAAGATCAGACAGACCTCCCTCTAATCCACGGGGTAGTTAACTCCCACTTAACAAAAGCTCTCCTGGGGTCGGGTCCGGGTTCGGGTTCAAACTCTGTAAGGCAAAGCAGGTATGAAGGGAGGGAAGGCGATCTGAGAATGAAAACCCTAGATTTTTTTTGGATGGGCAAAAAATGACAAGTTGGAGAAGAATTAATAGAGAATACATACCAAGCAACAAGAAGAAGAGGATAAATGTTGTTGGTGTCCATCATCTTCTCCTCCTCCTGAAGCAGACATGTATCTTTCAACCATTGAATCGCTCCGCTTGAGAGAGAACAACAATAACAAGATGCAAGCAAGAAACCAATGAGAGAGAGAGGGTGGTGGGGAAGTGAAACCCTAAGAAATTGGGTTTGGAAATCAAGGATTGGGGGTTTGGACTACAGAGTTTACCTTACCTTGGTTGAAACTTGAGACTCTGACAGGGATGGTAGAGAGTTTTGCGCGTGAAGTTTGGGTTGGGTAAAAGAAAAGAAAAGAAAAGAAACGAAACGAATATCCCACGCGGATAGAGGGGTTCACGTGCAATATGCACAACCCCCCCCCCCCCCCCCCCCCCCCCAATGTGCATCAATTTCAGTCGACAGATTGCTCAAACGGTTCTCCTCTCTCTCTCCATTAAATTACTCTCTCTCTTCATTAGTACAAATTAAAAGGGAAAATTCTAAATGTCGAGGGAACCAACGCGGCTTTCACCCCTCCTTCGCTGGTTTCCTCGGCCATTCCCTAGCTGTTTAGACAAACCCAATTAAAAGACACATCACTTATCTCTCCACTGAATTATTACAAATTAAACCATATTTTTCACTTATTTTTTTATCAAAATTTACACAATTCAACACACATCTCTAGAAAATCAAATGGTCCAAATTTAATAGAACACACATCTCTAAGTAAATCTAACGGTCCAAATTTAATATTACATTAATCTCGAGAAAATATAATGGACCAAATTTAATGGAACACACATATCAAGGTAAATCTAATGGCTCAAATTTAATAGTACAAACATCTCGGTCCAAATTTAATTATGCACTCATCTCGAAAAAAAATATGATTCAGCACGTACCTCGAGAAAATCTAACGATTCTACACGCATCTCTAGGTAAATATAACCGTTAGATTTTGGTGAAAGATCAAACTGTTGCGAGATGTGTGAATTATTAAATTTGGACCGTTATATTTTTCTCGAGATTAGTGTACTATTAATTTTGGATCGTTAGATTTACCTAAAGATGTGTGTTCTATTAAATTTGGATCGTTTATTTTCCTCGAAATGAGTGTTGAACCATCTATTTTTTTCTCGAGATGTGCAGAACTGTTAAATTTTCTCGAGGTACGTGTTGAATCATATATTTTTCTCAAGATGAGTGCATAATTAAATTTGACATGTATGTACTATTAAATTTGGATCGAGATGTTTGTACTATTAAATTTGAGCCGTTAGATTTACCTTGATGTGTGTGATCCATTAAATTTGGCCCATTATATTTTTTTCGAGATTAGTGTAATATTAAATTTGGACCGTTAGATTTACTTAGAGATGTGTATTTTATTAAATTTGGACCATTTGATTTTTCTCGAGATGTGTGTTGAATTGTATAGATTTTGGTGAAAAAATAAGTGAAAAATGTGGTTTAATTTGTAATAATTTAGTAGAGAGAGAAAGATAAGTGATGTGTGATTTAATTTGTAATAATTTAGTGGAGAGAGAGAGATAAGTGATGTGTGTTTTAATTTGTAATTTAATGTGTGGAGAGAGAGAGAGAGAGAGAGAGAGTGATTTAATTTGTAATTTAATGGAGAGAGAAAAGAAAGAGAGAGAGTAATTAAATGGAAAGAGAGAGAGAAAGAGGAGAACCGTTTTAGAGCAATCTAACAGTTGGAATTGATGCACATGAGCCCCCCTCAATCCTATCCCACGCAGCAACACACCCCGGGACGTAACCAGACGATGAGTCTTATAATAATACAAATACCATACACAGTAGCGTACATTCTACAACATCACAACGTAACTACACTCCCAATACATTTCGGATACTGGACATCCGAAATAGTAGGCTTCCACCATCTAAGAGGGTGTTTTTTTTGCTTCTGAATAGAGTCAGAAGTCTTAATAAGAAGTGGACCACTTTGCTTGGAGTGTTTGTTTTTAGTTCTGATCAAAAGTTTTACTTCTGATTGAAGTAAGCAGCATGGAGGTGCTGATCACTTAGCACTGAGTGCTTTGTTAAAATTTATTCCAATAATAACTTTAACATAATTTTGTAATGACAATTGTTGTCCAATCTTCTTAAAAATAAGTAGAGCTAAATTTTGATGGCACACCTTCATTTTCTTCACTAAGCATTGTGGTTCTCTTCATCTTTGTTTTCTTTATCTGTATTTTCAAGTTTTTCTTCATCTCTTTAACTCTCTCTCATGTATATTTTCAACTCTCCTTCATCTTTGGCCATATTTCGATATTCTTGTAATGAAAGGTATAGTAACATTATTTAGGATTTAAATAATTATTGTTTATGATTTAAGCACAATATTTATGTCATAAATTTTTTCAGCTCAGTGGGGCAAAATTGTCAAACAATTCTCATTCAGCACCTTAAAAAAAACACCAATTTTACAACTTCTAATCAGCAGCTCATTCAGAAGCAAAACAAACAATTCATTCAAAATCTCGTTCAGAACTTCTAACTCCAATTAGAAGTTAGTTTCTAAGCACTTAAAAAAAAACAAATGCTCTCTAAATCTAAATCTAAACAATTAAAACCCCAATTCACTCAGATGTATAGTGTCTTCAACTTTGATTTTCATTTTTGATTTGTCATCCCAACTTTTTAATATTTACAAGAAAAAATCAAACGTGGGTAAAAAGTGAAAGAGTCATTCAAATGAAAAACTTAAACATTTTTACCATTTTACTTTCCCATATTTAAACCATTTACAATCAAAACCAGCCCTATAAATATTAATTAATTATATATAATTCCCTAATATAATTTATTTTAAGCATTTCAATTATCTATAAATTATAAAAAAAAAACTCTCACATCTAACTTTTGAAATTTCCATTTTACCCTCCACATTTCACACTTTTACAATCAAAATCAGCCACTCTCAAACATTGATTAATTATGATTATGTCCGTAATATGATTTATTTGAAGCCCATTTTTTATTTATAAACTATACATAGGCCTTTGAAATTATATATAACTATTTTGTCTAGAAATTCATTAATAATTTTTTCTTATTATTGAATTGTTGTAATAAACTATGTATAAGTGCTGAATATTCGCGCACGTCGACACCCTAGTTTCTCTAAAATTACCATCGCAACACTCAAGACAACATAGTTCTAGTCCTATACAATGTATACAATAGGGTTTGATGCAACCATTTCCCACTCCTTGCTTTGACCTAGTCTTGCTGACCTGCTGCACAAGGAACGCATGTGAGTCACGGACCACCGTTGTGGTGGCCGATGGCACTTCGATGCTAAAGTCAGACAAGGATCAAAGGAAGGTGTAATGCTGTAAACATGGAATTTATAGCGTACATTAGTTTACCAACCTTATGTCTTATTTATAGTACATGAGTTTTGGTTCGACCAGGCCATCGATAGCGTAGTTTAAGAAGGAAATTTTCGTGGAGATCCGTCTCTAATTAGGAGTTGTGTTGTAGAAGGGAATTTCCTTGTTAGCCCTGTGTTCCTAGATATGCCGGAGATGGTTCACAATCTCAAGGTAATTCGTAAGAGGAAGTTTCTCTGTGTGATATATACTTTGGTATTTGCTTCCTAGTTGGAAGCAGAGAGCTGCTGTAATTGCCTGTCCGAAGCTAATCCTCGAAATACTTGCTTTAGCAGGGCTTACGGGTATTGATGATAGCTGTGAAACGCATGGGCTTAGCAAGCTGTAAGAGTTTGGGTCCATTTGGCAGATTGCATTGGGCGGGCTTAGAACCGCTTTAGCCGAACTAGTGTTGGGCTGACGCTTGGGCTCGTAATTCTTAGATATCATCATGACACGTGTATGGCTTAGGGATGTGACCGTTTTGGTGTATCATCAGCTACTCCCCCCGAGTTAGTGAGCTATCATATCGGTTCGCTAAGTAATCTCTTGAAAATATATGCTGCTCATGATGATTGAGTCTGAATCGTTGCTTGAGCCCCACGCTGCATTTATTGAACGTGCATCGGTTCAGTGGAAAAGAGGCAGAAACCTAATCCCTATTTAGGTCATCCATTGTGCGGAGACTAACTCTTTTATTTTTTTATTTTTAAAGATATTGCTCTGTTCATCTTTTGATTGAAAAGATTGTTCATCTTCTTCATGGCTCAACAAAACCTTCTTGATGACGCAACCTTGGCCAGCGACCTTAAGTTTTTCGAAGACAAGTTGCTTTCTGAATCTGGCATTGCTGAAATATGTACGAAGTTTGGGGTCCCTGAGGACCTGCCATTATCTGTTCTGAAGGGCGACCAGATGCCAATGTCGCCATCGGCGGGGTTCATCTGCTTGCACTGCAGGATGCTCCAAATCGGAGTATGTTTTCCCATTCTGGATGTGATTTGAGACTTTTTGGACTTCCTTGGGATTCCTCCGGCCCAGTTGGGGCCTAATGGATACACGATCATTCTTCTCATTATGATTAGGGTGAAGGAAGCCGACGTTCGCATGACTCCATGAGATTCAGCTACCGACTCATCCTCGGTTGAAGAGTAACGTTGTCTGTAAAATGACGTCGCCGACTTGCTTTGTAAATCTGCCTGATGACTTCAAGTTCTGGCAGAAGTATTGCTTCTTAGCCCCTGTGGATTCAAAGTACTTTTAGTTCAAGGGTCATCCGCTCGTGCGGGAGTTCAAGCCACTTCGTAAGTACAACTTTTTCTTTTGATTTTGTTGCGCTCTATTGCATGCTAATTGTTGCTTGTGTTTCTTCGCAGGATGGTTTCCCGCTAATCCTCTTACCCTATAGGAGAAAAACACTATGGATAGCTCCATCCGTAAGCGCGGATAAGCCTGTTTGCACTGGACTTAGTGAGGATGAACACTTAGGTCTGGCACCGGGAGGTTGACGTGGAGTATTCTTCGAGGAAGCATATAAGCAGGCGTCATAGCTGGCTGATGGACTACGCTCCAAAACTCGAGGAGGATACGCTAGAAAGGTTTATGGATAATGGTATAAAGTACCTTATGTTGGGGATGTCTCATTTGAGCTAGGTGGTCGTTGCTGGGATGGAAGTCGAGGCGGCTCGCGAGAGGGTGTACACCATGGAGCATGTCTTCTCGCACATGCAAGTGTTGTATTCTGACGCACTTTAAGAAATTGAGCGGTTGAATAAGCAGGCTGAGGAGAGGAGGCTGGAGCAGTTAGCCATGGTTGCTGAGACTTAGAGGGTTCGTTTGGAAGCCCTTGAATGCAATTTAGCGGAGGCGGTGTCTGCCAGAGACAAATTCAAGCAGAGTCGGTTCGGACCCGCCAAGACATGGAGGTTGCACAGGAAGCTACGATTGAGGCGCATTTTGAACTGTGATCTCTCGCTGAAGAGAATGCCTTGAAGGAGGCTGAATGGGCTACTCAGAAACAACAATTAGAGTCCAATGTGGAGTTCAATGCTCGAGAGGCGAGGAAGGCTGAGGACCAGCTCGAATTAGAGAAACGTGAGCTTAGTGCTGTAAAGAGTGGTCTGGATACAGAGCAGTCTCAGATTGATCTGCTGACTGACAAGTTGGAGCTATTGGAGTGTGAACTTGCTGACGCGAAGGCGCGCGAGGAAGAGCTTCTACAGGGACAAGCAAAAGTGCGAGTTTTGTTGGGTTGTACACGACGGGCTGGAGCTGCTGGTATTGATGAAGAAGGAGCATCCGAAATGGGATCTTGGCCGCTATAAGAAAATGTCGTATGTAGATTTGTCCGTTGCCTTGCTTCATCGAAGAAGATGGCGATTTGGACCCTGATGCTCGGGTCGTGGCGTGTATGGATGCAACTCCTGCTCCCTCATCTGTTAAGCTTAGCTCTTCTGTTTCTGTACCCTCTCTCGATAAGGAGTAAACTTTGTATACTTGTACTCATTTTGCTTCAACTGTTAATGAAAACAGTTTTATCTTAAGTACGTTCTGTATCCGTTTTGTGCTTGTTGTCACTATTGTGTGTTTTCTATTTCGCCTTGTTGTTTTATTTTGGCGTAGGTTGGTTGGATCAATAGGAAGTCGAGTGGTATGTCTGCAGTCGAGAGCTTGACCGTTTGCGTTGTGAGTGACTTAGAGTCACTGTTGCATAGTCATGTCTATCAGTGGGCATGTCGCAGACAGTTTAGCTGTGGGTTGCGTTACCCGGGTTGTATCTTGTCCTTAAGGTAAGCTGCTGGGGGCTTATCTTGCTTGTCTGATTGTCGGCTGCAGTCGTCGTCATAGGAGAGTTGTGATAGCCGAATGTACGCTTTAGAGTGTTTGTACCGAGTCAGGCGTTGTAAGCTCGGGTTGGCAATTTATGTAGTATCCGTCCGCGCGTTGGCTGGACAATTTATGTGTCGGTGTAAGTGCTATTTGCTGGTAATAGAATGCCAACTCGTTCGAGCGTGAAGACACTAATTGAGCTGTGATTTATTTTTGAGAACGCTGTTTCAAAAGGGAGCGGTGGTCGCATAGCGAGTTGCTTAGGGTTCCCACCTTTCGAACCATCTATATCCGAATAGAGTGGACCACAAGTTCGAGGAGTAAGGATTTGGCGACCATGCTGAAGAGCAGTGGTCCCGTGGCGAGCCATTGACATCTGTCAGGGACTGACTAGTTTCCCACCTTTCGAACCATCTATACTCGCACAGTAGGAGCTACAAGTTCTAGACAAAGGGGCTTGGCGACCAGGCTGAAAAATAGTGGCAAGCCGTCAGAATCAGTTCGGGACTTACTAGGCTCCCACCTTCCAAATAATCTATACCCGTGTGCATCAAGCTACAAATTTGGGAATTTTCAACGGCCATGCTGAAGAGCAATGGTCCCATGGCAAGCCGTCGAAATCAGTTCAGGACTAACTAGGCTCCCACTTTTTAAACCATCTACACTCGCACAGTAGAGGCTACAAGTTCAGGGTTGGTAATTCGGCGGCCAGGCTGAAAAGCAGTGGTCTCGCGGCGAGCCGTCAAAATCAGTTTGGGACTGACCGGGCTCCCACATTCCAAACCATCTACACTCGCATAGTGGGGGGCTACAAATCTAGGCTTTGATAAAAAGCCTTCATTGCAAATCATTACTAGCTAGGCTTACCTGATCGGGTTCAGCAACCATTGACCGCGAAGGGGGCAATGATCCCTGGCGAGTCGTCATCACTAGGTGTGACAGCGCTGATTAGACTCCCACTTCCTAAACCATCGGGATCCGTGCTAGGCGGAATAGATGTCGGGATGAACTAGAAGCCGTCGTTATCAGCCTCGGCTGACTAAGCTTACATGGTTGGAGAAAAGTTCCACCTGCTTGAGAGCGTGCGAACCCATGTCCATGGGAGTATTGCATTATGTGGACAAAATTACCTTAATTCAGCTGGTGATCCGCAAGTATGATCCGTGTGTCAGAATTGACTAGGATTTCTAGTGCTCGTGTCAAGCATGTAGTAGAACACTATTTGAATAGTAGGCCAAGCCCATGGGCTCGTAATGGGAGAGCTAGGGGTTTCTTGCACGAATTACGCTACGTGTACGGTGTAGATCGCATGGTAGTACGTGTACGACATAGACTACGAGACGGTTAAGTATCAGCCACTCCCCCTCAATTGATGGGATTGCGCACAACACCATTAATTGGATGAACGTGGTCTGTGCAGTTTCCTTGGGAACCGTTATCTCCTCGTTTCCAATATGATATTTAATGCTGATAGTTAATGCTGAAGCGCCCGTTTGGTGGACCATTATGTCTATATAATGGTGTTTCTCAATCATTGTAGGCACTATCTTCTGCAGAGCGCATCTTCTGTAATGTTCTTGCTTGAAGAGAATGTTTTGGGTTTTCCAAAGGCTGAAAGGAGATCTCCATCATTGGAGTCTTTGAATGTTTCGACTTTTGCACTCATCAGGCACGATGATAATCGATGTTATGCATGGTCACTTGTTCTGAGTGGGCACGTAGTTGATTCGCTGAGATCTCATAATTTTTTCTCATAATGCGGAGAAGAAGTACGAATTTCCTCTCAAGGGAGGAGTCTGTCGTTTATCCGCCTGTGTTTCAGTGTTACCTTGTGCTGCTATGCTCGCATGTATGCGGTTCCTGCTGCTAGCTTATGGTTGATCGAAGTGTTGGCGGGTGCATGATGCTTTCGGGGGTGGTATCTCTCAGTCACCCCGAGTACCGCGCATGGGAAAAGTGTCCTCGCTTGACAACATTGTGAAATCTTGACTACTTCACCGCTCACGGCCATCCTCATCTGCCTTCTTCTACATCCATCGGGAGGCCGGATGCCGTTTGAGGAAGTCTGCAACTCGTTGCTAGGTTCGCATTGACGTTGGCGGGTAGCTTTTTTTGGGTGATTCGACGAAGCAATTGGCCGCTTTGTGCTTTCAGCCCCCTCTGCACTTTGTCTTTGATCTTGGGAAGGGGTCGAGCAAAGTTCACTTTGGGTTTCTTCGTCTTCTTCGGATCTCCTTACGTAGTTGGATTTTCTAAGCGAGTCTTTACTCCATGTCGCATCGAATTCAGATGCTTATAGTACGTAGTCTTTTGTATCCACCTCTGGGCGCACGTTTACATTTTTCCAGTAATCAATAGAGTGTTTTTGCGTAATTCTTTCTTTATTTCTTAAATGATTGCAAACCACATAAGTTTTTAAGAACTAAAACTCTACATTGACTATGGAAAGGAAAATAAACAACTGAAACAGACTAACTATTGACGGAATGAAATTGATCCTAGCCCTAAAGTGAATTCGTACGACTCTTGTGGATCGTTGGTGCTTTCAGCCGACTGTTGAGCTTCGCTGGTGTCATAGAGGATACTGAAGAGTAAACCTTGTGGGGGAGTTAATCTTCGCACCGATGGGACGTCGGGGGGTTGTACTTCCATTAGCACTAATTTCTCCATTCTGTTGGGTTGAAGAGCAGATTGCTCTTGTATCGCTTGACTGTCTCGTTTATCTGAAGCGAGCCACTGTTGATGGGATCTCGTGTGAGTGGAGTGATGCGTCTACAGTTGCTAGGCCTGGCTTTAGTTCAGATTGCACTGTGGGATCCAGTTAGATATGGGAACATTACATTTGCTTCAGTGCAACATAATGGCAACTTCGTGCAGTAGGTTGGTCTCCACGTATTGTTCCTTCATAGTGGTTAGCGGTGTACTAATACATTGGTGAAGGGTGGAGAGTAGTGCTTCCATCTGGTGTAGCCATGGTCTTCCCAAGATAAGGTTATAAGTAGACGGTGCGTCTACTATCATGAAGTCTAGAAACATGACCTTTCTCAGTTGCGACTCTCCTGCCACTACTGCTAGCCTTATCTTTCCAATCGGGAAGCATTTCTCTCCGTTGAATCCAATCAACGAGTAGTATGAAGACGTTAGGTTATCCTCCTTGATGTCCATACCGCGGAACGTGTTGTAGAAAGGGACGTTGAGTGAGCTCCCCATGTCCACTAGAACTCTCTTTACCTCACACCTTGCAATGGAGACCAAGATGACTAGGGTGTCATTGTGCGGTGCTCGGACTCCTTTGGGGTCCTTGTCCTTAAAGGTCAAGGTGGGAATGTGGGTTTGTACCCTCGAGTAGCAAATACGTTTGTTCTCGTCCACGGGTTGTGTCCGCATCTTTAGTAGAGTCCACTTGAGGGACCTGTGTGACTGGTCTTCGTTTGGTCCGACCCCATGAAGGACATAGATTATGCCAGGAGTCTCCTTTACTATTTCCTTGACTGACTCCCCCGATCCTTGGATCGTTCTGGTCACTTCTCAGAGTTCAGAAATTCCTTTAGCTTGCCCCTGCGGATCCAGTACTCAATCTCATACCTCAGACTCTTGTAGTCATTGGTATCATGGTCACCCTCCTTGTGGCATGAGCAGTACTTGTTGTTGTCACGCTTTGAGGGATCTTTGCGCTGCTTTGGGGGCCACTTAAGGTCTTCCCAATTTTCATGGAGTTCAGTATGTCTGAGAGGCTTGAATTGAGGGGTGTCACGGCTCTGGATCCAATGTAGTTGGATGCTTTCTTTGGCTTGGCCCGACCAGGGTCTGACCTGTTGTCATTATGTTTCCTATGGCTCATTTCTTCATCCTCGTGTTTCCTTCCCTCCTTCTTGTCCTTAGGATCGGAAGGTTTTTTCTCACCTTCGGTTTCCCTAACGGTCCTCAACTCTTCTAAGGTAATGTACTTTTGGGCACTCTTGAGGAGCTCCATCATGTCTAAAGGGGGTTCCAAGGTGAGGTATTCGTAGAGTTTTCCCTCATTTAGGCCCGCGGTGAAAGCCGTCATGGTTGTGTCGTCGTTGCAACCATCAATGAGTGTTAGCTCATCGCTGAAGTGCGTGACATACTCTCTGAGCGTCTCATTGGATCTTTGTTTCAGAGAGAGTATGTAGTGTGGGCCTTTTTGGAGATGTTGACTTCCGACGAAACGCGTTAGGAACTTCCTCGCCAGCGTCTTGAAGGAGTCGAGCGACCTCAGCGGGAGGTTGTGGAACCACGTTAGTACTGACTATTTTAGGCCAGTGGGAAAAGTTCTGCACATCACCGACTCGGATCATTCTTTGAGAGCCATTACATGCTGGTAATGGCGCGGGTGGTCAAATGGGTCGGTGGTCCCATCGTAGAAATAGAGCTTCGGAGGCGTGAACTTATTCGGAAGGGCCTCGTTCATAATGTGATTCACGAATGGAGGAACAGAGAAACAGTACAACACGTCTGGATCATGTGCTCGTCTGCAAAGGGGGTTGTGAGGGTCGAGCCTTTCTGCCCTGGCAGTCGGCTCCGCGTTAACTGCGCCACCTTCTTTAGTCCAATGAGAACTAGTAGGGGCTTGACTTTCCTATGTTTGCTCTATGTCGTCCTCTAGAGATGAAGGCATGTGCTGCTCCTGATCTCCATTAGCTAGTGGAGGGTTTTGTCGTACGAGAGCCTCCACCGCTTTGGCAATCTACTGTATTTGAGATGACAGTATATCTATCCCGGGGCTCGCTGTTGTTGTTACTGGTGTGGGGGCGTGAGTCTCCTGCCCGTGCGTAATCGGAACCGCTGAAAGTAGCGGTATAACGCCAGTCTGAGCGTTTGACGTGTCCCCTTGTTCTCTGTATTTCGAAAGGAAACGATGCTAGTAAAAGGTTAGGAACTTTGTCGCCCCCACAGACGGCGCCAAACTGATGCAGTCATTTTTTGCTCCCTGTTTTGACCTAGTCTCGCTGACCTGCACAAGAAACGCACGTGAGCCACGGACCACCGTTGTGGTGGCCTATGACACTCCGATGCTAAAGTCAGACATGGATCTGAGGAAAATTTAATGCTGCAAACAGAGAAATTTGTAGCATACCTTAGCTTACTAACCTCATGTCTTATTTATAGTGTAGGAGTCCTGGTTTGACCAGGCCATCGATGACGTAGTTTAAGAAGGAGATCTTTGTGAAGATCCATATCTAATTAGCAGTTGTGCTGTAGAAGGGAGTTTCCCTATTAGCCCTGTGCTCCTAGATATGCGGGAGATAGTTCCTAATCTCAGGGTAATCCATATGAGGAAGCTTCCCTGTGTGATATGTACTCTGGTATTCTTTTCCTAGTTGGAAGTGGAGAGCTACTGTAATTGCCTGTCCGAAGCTGATCCTCGAGATACTTGCCTCAACAGGGCTTACGGGTATTGAGGATAGATGTGAGACGCATGAGCTTAGCAAGTTGTAAGAGTTTGGGTCCGTTTGGTGGACTGCATTTGGCGGGCTTAGAACCGTTTGGGCCGAATCAGTGTTGGGCTGACGCTAGGGCCCGTAATTCCTCGAGATCATCATGACAAATGTATGGCTCGGGGTTGTGATCGTTTTGGTGTATCATCAGAGTTGTTTGTGGTTCAGTTTGGTTTGCGATTTCAATTGAACCATATCAATCGGTTTGATAGAAATCCAAACTAAACCCAACCGAAATGAAATTCAATAAAAATGAAAAATGGATCGAAAATAATGCTAAACCGACTTAAACCGAACAAAAAAAAATTGTTGTATTATCAATTTAATTATTATTGTTTTATGACATATATAAAATTTTAAAAATAAACATAGTATCGGTTCGGTTAACTTTTTCTTAACCTCAAACCAAAAATCAAATTGATAACTTCGGTTTCAAAATATTACAAACCAAACCGAACTGAAACCAAAACAAAATCAAACTAACTTGGTCGGTTGGGTTTGGTTTGGGCGGTTTAATCGGTTCGTTCGATTTTTCTTTCAACCTTACTATACAATTTTTTTTTTCATTTGACTTTTAATCCTAACTTTATTGCTAAATGCTAATTATTAATTTCTTCTGCTAACTCCAAGGATAATTGGTCAATTTTACGTTGACCATGAATATATGGGATTTTTTGAATTTGCCTGAATTACTTTATATCCAATTGAGCTTAGTACCCATTTTATATTTTAATTGAGTATAACTTTCATTTTCTAGCACTGAACATTCACTTATTGACTAAAGTAAATCACTCTGAATGCTCATGTAAGACATGTGCAAGCTTTGCAAATTCCACTAAAATGCATGGATTTGTAATGTTCATCACAAGAAAATCTCGTGATTGATAATTTAAAAAAAGTGCTAAAATCTACACATCTTTTTTTTTATTGTCTCCACGAAACACCACCATCCCCAACCTATCTCTACTCTCACTCATTGCTCACTTTCCCCATACCAACATTGGTAGGTAATAGAGAAATATGGACTAAAACATAAAAAAAAGAGGATTCACAACTAAAATTTCTTCATACACCTTCCCATTCTTTAGCTTCTCGATTAGAGATTTCAAACCATCTATTCCCTCAAAATGAAATTTGATGACGACTTGCCTGCGAAAAGGTGTCTCCTTTGTGTTTCTACCTCATGCTTTTGCAATTCTCCTCGTTGTTGACCTCCATTTGGAACTCCTCTTCAACCACCACATAAACTAGTGATTATCCTCTTGTAGGCAATTTAGAGAATGTTTTCAAAGTTGTTGGTATTATCATAATCAAAGCCATAATTGTGCATTTGATCTTTTGAACAATGGGGTTCCTCTCCTTGATTCAACTTGGAACAAATCGTAAATCGAATGCTAGTTCAATACAATGCAAGTAAATAAATGCTCACACTTGTCATCTTCTAAATCCCTAGATTCTTAGAAATAGTAGTGTTTATGCGAACTAATAATTCTAGTATTATTATGACAATTGTTTCCTATTAGATTAGGGTTTATTTTAGAAGTTAGGTTAGTTATAAATACAAGCATATGTTGATCATTGTAATTAAATTTTGTATGGAATAAAAGTTATTTTGTTTATTTCGTCATTGTTATATCGAATTATTCCATTATTTCAATACTTGCTCATTTATTTCGATTGTCGTTCTTTTAAATTCTATCAATTGGTATCAGAGTTGAACAATTCTTACTGTTTAGTTTATTTTTTAATAAAAAAAGTTTTGAACAAAAGAGAATATTGAAAATTTGAAAATGAACATCCACATGTTATTGAGGCCAGTCCGTCTAATTGTCGAGGAAAAGGGCGAGGGAGGCTCCCTCGCACGTGCCCGACCTTTGTTTCAAAAAAAAAAAAAAAACGGGAAATTTGAATTTCGTTGCTGAAATTTAAGAGGGAGGGAGGGACCAAAAACCAGAGAGAGAACACAGACAAGGGAAGACCTCTCCCCAAACCCATCTCCACAGAGAAGAAATAAGAAGATGAAGCTCTCCCTCTCCCCAAAATCGATAGAAAAGAGAAGATAAGACCGAAGAAGGAGAAGAGAAGCCATGGCTTCCATTTCTGACTCCAACCTATTGGTCTTTCTAACTAATTCGACAACCCCATCAACGCCTGGTTCATTAGGAAGGTTTGTTTGATCATTTTCAAGTGATTCGAAATCGATTGGGTTGTAAATGGGTTGATTGGTGAAGAACTGAGAGAGCAGAGGTGGTGTTTGAAGAAATGATTGTGAGAGAGTGAAGAAAAGTAAATGGGTTTTGAAGAAATGAGAGATGGTGGTGTAGGAAAGAGTGTGCGAAGGAGGGGTGATGAGTAAAGAAGAAGATGAGCTGCTGTTGGAGTTCTTCTCTTCAGCTTTGATGCAAGGTTGATGAAGTGGCCCTTCCAAAGGAGAGGATTTACAGAGAGAGAGAAGTGGCTTTGCCAAATCGTGCTCCAGTTATTGACTTGAATCAGATTTCGGTACCAATCTGAACTCTATACTCCTTATCTTGATGGTTTTCATTTGTTATCTGGATAACCTTTGGCATTGGCCCAAAATTGTTTTATGAAACGGCGATTGAGAGGTTTATGCATGCACTAGGGGAATCAATCTCTTTTGAGAGGTTTATGTCTGAGTCATTGGTGACAAGGTTATGCTCTTTGTGAGTATTATGTGCGGTTATTTTATGCATTCATTTGTTTTTATAGTTGTTTATTGGATTCTTTCTTCTCTTGGTGAGTCTGATGATGTTACAAGAAAGTCTGCGTTAGTTTCACGGGTGCAATCACTTTCATTCCTCTGTTCCCAAACTTCAACAAGTAATTCGACTACTGCAGGGAGGAGCAGTGAAGGAGAACCAACAATCAACAGATTGGCTAAGAGATCACTACTGAATGGCATAAACAAGTTGAGACAACCCAAGAGGAAAATAATGGATTCTTCCATACTTTCTTTTAACATCTCCCAATTACGGGAGGAATTACCTTAGAATTGTCTTAAAATTTTGTGAAATTTTTGAGTTATATTATCTCAAACTGCAACATGCATGATCAACAACAGTCCCGGAAAAATAATTTAATCATCCTTTCCCTTAGGAAATCAAATTTCTTATGAAATGACAAAGAAATTCTCACTTTCTCCATTTTAATGATCTTTTCTTGTATTTTCCAAATTGATGGACAATAGGCCTTTTTTTTTTTCTTTTTTTTTTTAGTTGCCATAAGAAACTTATATGTCATTTTAAGCCAGAAACTTTAAATAAGTCACAAAATCCCCGACCTACCAAATTTGATTATTTGGCATGATCATTTGAGTCATCTCATATTCACCATATTGAAGAAAATAATAGATATACTCAAATAGTTATCTCTTAGCACACACACACTCAACTTAGGGAGTACTTGTGTTTTATGTTCACAATATAAACTTATTACTAGACCGCATCTTAAGACTACTTCTAAGTCACCGTCATTCTAATAGAGAATACAAAGTAACATTTTTTTGTCCAATTCACATGCTAGTGAACTGTTTCAAATATTACATACTATTATTAGATACATTTGTTAGATGGTTTCATATGCATTTTTTTTTTTATCATACGTAATTGTTTTGTTTATCACAAGAGGACTAATGTTGAACATCGTCTCATTTGTACATCCACGAAATGGTTTAGTGAAATCTTTAGTTACATGTCTTTAACTTATTGAAAGATTTTTATACTTGTGCAGTCTACACTATCTAATAGTGTTTGTGGACAAGCACCTTTTCGTGTTGTGACGTTTCAACTTCATTCCACTTCAAACTGTAAGTTTTCACCTGTATAATTTATTATCGAATGTTACCCTAATGTTTTCATCAAAGCAAATATAGTTGTTATGGGTTGTCTATGATCCGCTATTTGATATTTGCAACTAGACTTGCGGATTATTAGTTTGATAAAACAATTTTTCCACAGTTAGGGAGAGATATACAAGTTCTTACGGAACAAGATAATGTTAAGGAATGGTGTGAATTTTCATGCAATATTTTCACTTTGTCTCATCTGGATTCAAGAATATCCCTAAATGATCACAAGATAAGGAGCCCATTGTATTGCATTTTTTGGAAATTTTGAATTAAGTATCTGATGCATTTAATGATGTAGTTAGTGACAAAGTCACATGTACCAGCTATGAATCACCAACTCAAATTTGTATTCTTGAAAGACAAACTTTGAATAAGGCAACCAATGAGTTTACAATATGCCAGAAGTATGGTAGATCTATAAGTTCCAAAATATTCCTCTCCCCCGAAGAGAAAATGAAAACAAATCATGCCCTAATAAAACTTTAAAGAAACTCCATTAGAAGGTGTATAAGCTCCAAAAGAAGTTGTGCCTAAAACTCAAGATAATGCTTTTGAAAAGGTTATGTTTCACACCTCCACATCCTCAACCACCCCAGAAGTGGTTTCTCATGACTCTACAATGACAATGCAAGTCCTTGAAGTGACTCAAAAATTTCTTGAAAAGGCTCAGATACCTGATAATAATGAGATCTCAATATTTTCAAGAGAAATATGGAATCCAAATGAAATGGTTATCGATGACGTATTCACATGTATGATAACTACCAAGATATCAAAGGGTAATGATACAAATAATTATATTGAACCACAAAACATATATGAATATTGACAAATAAATGATTGGCCAAAGTGGAAAGATGTTGTCCAAGCGAAATTGGGTTCCCTTGAGAGACATGTTTTATTTGGACCTATATAAACACGAAAATGTTAAAACCTTGTTGGTTTAAAATGGGTGTTTGTGAAAAAAAAAATGAGATTGCTAAATATAAAAACAAACTTGTGGCACAAAGGTTTTTGTAGAAACTCAACATCAATTATGATGAAACACATTCCTATGTTATGTCGACCATGGACTCACTAAGCGGATGAAATGTTCCATGTTTAAGTGTTACAAAATCTTTTCAGTATACTTGGACTGATGGACTAAATATCCTACTAGTGCTTTGCTCAATTTGCAGGCCAAAACAAAATTTTGTTTTCTCAAGGAATTTTATTTCAAATTCATTCTTTAAATAATTAGCAGTATATTCATGGTCTTTCAAAGACCCAATATCATCTACTTAAAATGCTACTATGACAAACCAATCAATGTTTTCTTAATAAAGACACATGGGTAAAATGAGATTATTTGCATAACCTTCCTTACCTAAATATTTAGTAAGATGGTTATACCACATCATTCTGGATTATTTAAAATCGTGTAAGACATGTTTTATTAGTTATTTTTTTGACACTTAATAGTTTATACCTATTAGAGTTTGGCCCTAATTTTGAATACTAATCGAGTCTAACACTCGTTTTCTGACGGAACCGTTAAGTCCAGGTGATTGACCGGTCAAGACTAATTTTTGGACCATTTTGCCCTAAAACCCAAAATTGCCTCACCCCTCATTTCTACTATCTTCTTTCTCTCTGCAATTCTTCTTCTTCCAGAAGGAACCCCACCCCCAAATCACAACCCCCATTGACCCCACTTTAGTTCTCTTAAGTGCAACAAAGGTATGAACTCTTATTGCTTTTCATTTCTTAGATTTAGTTTTAAACCATCTATTCAACTTCAATCCAATATGTCAAGATCATGTACATCTGAGTGGTTCAATTGGTAGATTTGCTTGAATTCATAGATCCCAAAGTCCCCATTTTGCAACCCTAGTGTTGCTTCTTCTTCTTATAGTTAGTTTGACTAATTGCATTTTATTTTTACTTACCCTTTACTTGTTTTGTGTAAATGAGGTAGAGTTCATCACTCAAGATCTATGTCCCATTTGAGCTCAATTTGATTAATATCTTTGTTTGAATTGCAATTAAGTTTGTTTGGTATCTTAGTTTTGCTTTAATTCAGTGTATAATTAATGAGTTCTCACACTTTTTAAGTAATTTGGCTAAAATATGGTGATGGGGGTTGTGATTTGGGGGTGGAATTCTTGCTGGAAGAGAATAAGAGTTGCAGGGAGAAAGAAGATGGAAGAAATGAGGGGTGGGGCAATTTTGGATTTTAGTGGTCAAAAAATTAGTCTTGACCAGTCAATCACGTGGACTTAACAGTTCCATCAGAAAACGAGTGTTAGACTCAATTAGTTTTCAAAATGAGGGCCAAACTCTAAAAGCATAAACTAATGAATGTCAAACTCAAAAAAACCCTATTTTTATCGAGTAAGTATTTCTAGTTCTGCTTAAGGCAAAGTAAATCCTTAAGGGATTTTCATGTAAATGCATGTGTTTCTTTAGGCAAAGTAAATCCTTCAGGATTTTTCATATAGATGTTTGGATCTAAATCCTCATATAAATAAGTAGTTATTACATCCATAAGTTTTATATCAAGTATTAATAACTGCAAGAATTGTCAGATATAAGAAAGGAGTCATATCCATAACATGGAAATATGTTTCATCATATTTGATGTCGAGCTTCTACAGGAACCTTTATGCCATGAGTCTTTGCATTTGTTACTTTATCAAATAAAAAATATTTCATCAATATCTACAGTGATGGTTACCTTTACCAAAACAAAGAGTTAGTGCATACAAATTAAATATCAAAATCAAAAGTGTAGCAAATGGGGCTTGAATATATATAAAAATGTAATCTGTGAATTATATAAAAATAAGTATTGGTTAAGCTTGTGAAACCAGTATAAGTTGAATGGAGCGATATTATAAAAATGTATGGTTGGATTATAAATTCGTGCATAATAGGTTGTGGGTGATCGATGAAATTAGATCATTCAAATGCGATTAATAAGACTGAACTGAATGCGTCAATACAAGAAGATCAAAGTAAAAAATGTGCCAATCAAAGTCAAAGTCAACCAAGGACGAAACCAACTCAAGAGGCCGAAGTCAAATACATGAAGATCGTCAAACATTGTCAAAGCTTCAAGAAGATAAGTCCATGATTGTTGAAGTCCAAGAAGGTGGACTGTGCCAAGTGGCATTTGAAGAAAATGCTAAAATAGTTATGGATGACCAAATTTCAAATGAGGTGTTGAAAGCTATTTGGAGGCAATAATGTGTGAGAACCAAAATTCAAATTTGAATTTGAGTTATCCTCTCACATGAAAATGGATATTCTCTTGAATATTCCATCACTTTGGATGTGCTCATGTGCTTAAAGGAGATGTTCATGTCAAGTATGACATGTGACCAAAAACTTTGGTTTTAAAAAAGTTGTATGAGCATCGCAAAGTCGACTTCACTTTTGAAGTGTCACTATTAGTAGATGACCATTCTGTTAAAGCAAACAGTCGTTCTGAAACTAGTCGTTCTGAAATGCAGTTTTGGAAGATAGTAAAGTCGACTTCACTCCTCCAGAATCAGTCTATAAATAGCTGCATCCCATATTTTCATAATCAACTTTGGGAGTTCAAGAGAAACTTGTGAGAGCTATTCAAGAACAACAGATCCATCAAGAAGAAGAACAAGTTTTCCCCATTGTTTAAGAAAAAATCTCTTCATACTGTCTTTGAGCGAGCTTAAATAGAAAAGAGAAAGACATTGGACTCAAGTTGAGTGATTAACTTATACCAAACAACTTTTTTGATTGAGATGTAAAAGCCTTATAGAGATACATTCATTTATCACCCCAGACCTTCATATTTGTTATATATATTTAATGGGGAACCTCACTTCTACTCTATAAAGAAGTGAAAGATCCGAGCTTAAACTTTATCTCATCCGTCTATTTCAGACACTTTTAGAGAAACCTCTTTGAGTTGAAGCTTGCCTCCATGTGGGTTCTTGAAGTAACTGGTCATGGCCAATCAAACCCCGGCTTAGGTACCTCGTTATATCTCTATATGGTATTTTATATTCCCCTCTCTTTACATACTTTGCATGCTTGCTTATCTCACTGTCTTTGATATCTCATATTGCATGTTTTTACAAATCTTAGTTTAGCTTGTTTGATTTGTGCATCAAGTCTTAGATCTACTTTGCAAAAGTATTTCTTTGAATCGTGTTTTAGATTCCAGACGTGAAACCACACAGATTGAGAGGTAAATTATTTCATTCACTTTACCTATTTTTTTATTGTTTTATTGGTGCTAGAGTCTAGGAGATTATTTGAACACGGAGTGTATACAAAGTGTTCAAATAGCCTACTAACATTTGCATTCTTTCGTAGAAAATTTTCAAAGAAAAATTAATTTCAAAAATAGACTGTTCACCATTGAGTGGTACTTGCTGAGGAGTGAGATTTTAGCTCCAATAAAATCTCACCATTGATTGGTACTTGCTGAGGTGTGAGTTACCACTGCATTTTCATTTTGAATCTTTGACATTGTTGAAATCAATTGTTAAATATACTTGAATACATAAACATGATGACTTTGTAAGCATTAATTACCAATACATTTGATTATAAAATATACATGAATCTTTGATCGAATTGTCGTGAGGTTCTGATACCAACTGTAATGACTCATTCATGAATTATCGATATTGTCCTCACTTAACCATCCTCGCAGAGGTGTGAGATTTTAGCTCAAATAAATCGCCAAATAGTTGGATCTGGAAGGTATATTTCGATATAGAATAAGGACATCTTGCAATCCATAAAGGAAATAAATTACTTATGTGACTCATGTTGGAAAAACGGAATCCGTTTTTAGATAAGAGAAAATTGTTTATTTATTTATCTAGTTTTATGGAGAATTAGGATGATCAAGTTAATAGCCAAGCCCATGTTGTTGTTGGGCTTTAGGTCTCTTTATATATCATTCTTCTATGATTCTTGGTGCCCATCCTAATATCCAATACGAGTCTTCTGACATGTACTATGACTTTTCTAAGAGGTTTTCATATCTATATAATCATCCAATGTCATTATTTTCATTAGTTAATTCATTTTTGGATTAGTCTCATATTGTTGCATTGTCCTTGAAAATAAGTTCAAAACAAATTTGGTTCATCGCTTCATTTTGTTTGAAATGCATCTATATTAGGAAGGTAAATGTTTCTATCATGGGAGATGTTCGCTGCTAAACCGTTAAGCGTCATAGATGGGGCGATAACTGTCTTAAGAACAAAGAATACAATTATTGCCTCGACTTTTATTATGGGTGTTCTTTTTTCACCCCATGTTTTACTAAGTCACCAAGTTACCAAAAAAACCCATGTTTTGGTTTGTGTTTTCTAAAATCACCCAAACCACAACATCAAACAATCAGCTCGATATATAACTTACAAGTGAAAATCTAAAAATTTCTCATGATGCCCTCCTCCATCACCAAGGATTTAGGGTAGGGGTGGGCACGGGACAAGATGAGACGGGATGAGGTCCCATCTCGTTCATTCGTGATCGGGACGGGATAGACCTCATCCAGTCCCAAACGGGTTCGGGATGGGATGGGATGGGACGAGAATAACAGAAAATAAAATATTTTATTTATTTCACATTGATGTTATTATTTGTTTTCAAATGTAAATAACTGTATTAGTTTTAATAATACTTGTATGAAAGGATATATACATATTATTGTATATATGAATATGTTTTGCTACGCATTTTTAGCATGTGAACTTTTATAAGAAAGATTTAGTAAATTGAATTTCTATGAATGAACATTATTTGGTACACACCTTGTGTTTTATCTAGAATAGAATACACGTGTTATTATTTTCATGAATAATATTAAAATTATTAATAATAAATATTTAAAAATTGATTCGGGATGGGATTGATCAATCCCAATAAGACCTGAAAAAAAATCATGACGAGACGGGATCGGGATCTCGGGATGGGATGCCAACCCTAATTTAGGGTTCTACAACCTCTTGCTCTCATCCATCTCCAACAATCTCTACTTCGTTTATATCTTCCATCTCCAACGATCCAAGTTTGTCGTTTCAGTCATCGAAAATGAGAAGGGTTAATCTTTTCAACAATCCAAAATTGAGTTAGTTTAGTCAATTCGTAAAAAAAGATCAGGAAAACTGACTAGTTAGTTATTTCGACAAACTATGATTTTTTTTATAAAATATAACATATAGTACAAACATATCAATAGTAAATCAAATAAAAAATAAACACAAGAAACAAAAGAGAACAAAAAGAAAGGTGGGAGGAATACTAGTTCGATACACACTTAGGTTGATGCATAGTCATGGGGTTTCCCACGTTCAGTGTTTGAATTATGGGGTATTTGGTTTGTTAGAGATTTTTTAGTTATAGGAGTTAGATGGAAATGCCTTTTCATTTTTTATTTTATTTGTTTTTTATGATGTAACGTGTCTTTACAGAGATACCATATTCCTAACCATTTCTTACTCATTAAGGAATTACTAATTACTTGGTCCATGCATAATACATTTCCTATACAAATAAATATAATATTAAGTTGTACCTAAAATCCAATTGATATGTTACATTAATTAAAATGGTTCTACCGGTCAACTCCATAAGCATTCGTATAAATTCAATTGTTTTAATAAAATCCTAAATGATGATCTGTGTTAAAGCATTTCAGACCATGGAGGGTGGATAAGCCACTATGTATCCATCCTCACCTTCTCCATCCCATTTCTTCCCAATAGTTTCAAAGACTACATGATTTTTGGAAAATCGTTTGGACTCTAATTTCCATGCGCGCGCGAATTATCTTTGATCCTTTACCTTCTCCCAAACCAAATAACTATTAAAACCCTTAAAAAATTAGCTTCTCAACTTTGATTTCTCCCCCGATTTATCAATGGGGTACCAACTCAGTGGTAGGCCCATGGCAGATGGAATCATAGTTCCAGGTTCAAACCATGCCTGCGGCATCTGGGGTGGGAGGGGTTAAGGGATAAAAAAAGAAAAGATTTCTCCCTCGATTTCACCATTTTTTTCCCGTTGAAATCACTCTAGTTTGAATGATTTTTTTGTCCCTCTCAAATCTCAAGCTTTAGAAAGTGAAAATGCGTAGATTGGGAGGTTTATGTAAATATCTAATTCTCATCACTGATTGATCCCAAGTTAGTGGTGGAGAGGGTTTTTCATCTGCACCACTTCCACAAATCCTAGTCCAGCCGGTGGATGATATAAAGGAATATATTGTAGTGGAAATGGAGAATGGCAACATCGAAGAGCGGAATGACAATGTTGAGGAAGAATTGTCTCCTCCACCGCAAGGATTGGAGGTATTGTACGTCTCAGTGAAGCCAATGCAAAAATCGACGCACATCTCGCAAAAGAGGGTTTTGATCGATATACTATTTCACTTATTTTAAATTTATATGACATTTTTTTATAATAAAATGATATAAGTACCAAGATATGATGTGTTCGGATCTGTCCTTGTTGGTCTCAATGATCTCGAGCCTACAAAAATGAGTTGCGGTTAAGCCGGGGATCACTGCTGTGGTTGCTGAAGGCACTATGATGCTTAAGTTAGATATTGATGCAAGGAAGAGTGAAGACTGTACGTAAATTGCAATGTGTATGCGTACATTTCTTCTTCCTTTCACCATATTTTATAGCGAGTGTTCCGTTCCTCACTGTTCCTACGATTGAGAGCGTGATGAAGGGAGGAGATCTCACATAAAACTTGATTTCCTCACTATGGATGACTGAGTCTCTTTGGTATTTGGCAATGTTTAGGACCCAATGCTTGATTGGGCTAAGACCTGATTTCGCGAAGTAGATCTCGGGCCTATGGTAGCTCTGAGATTAGTGTTCGGGCCTTATTGTCCCGGGCCAAGCCCTAAGAATCGTGCCTCTTGGGCTGGCATGTCATGGGCTTGGGTACCTGACTTACAGGCTGAACAAAAGTTTATGAATGAGTCCGCTTGGGACTGTGTTGAAGCCTTTCTCGTGCTAGAGTTAGCCCATGCCACGTGTACGGTTGTGATCATACGACGAATTGATGTCTCATCAGTTACTCCCCCTATTTAGTGGGTCTGCACGCTGAGCCACTAACTGATAGTGTGTGGGGGGTTCATGGTATGCCATGATGGCATTTTTTGGCGTCTTTTCGACTTTCGCGCCACATTTAATATCTATGCAGCAGTTAGGTAAACGTCTCCCCTTCGTGCCAAACCTATGTAAGCCTGCTTTGAGGGAGTTTTTACCTTTACCTTCTCAGAGCGCTCTTTCTGTTCCATAGTGTGCTTTTTCGGTCTGATTGAGTTTGAGTTTTTATTCAGTCATGTCTACGCAACTTAATTTATCGCGAGAGCAACATCAAGACTGCTTAGAGTTTTTCAGAAAGTCACTGTTGTCCGAAGAGGACCTGACTGCCCTTTATCGGCAATTCGAAATCTCTGTGATCTGGGAGTGCCGCTCCTTTAGGAAAGGGACTGTCACTCTGTTCCAATGGAGGGGCGCATTTTCCTGACAAGGCCATGTTTGAGGCCGGCATGCGCTTCCCTTTTCCTAGAGTCATTTGGCGCTACTTGTTTTCTTTGGGCATTGCACCGACTCAAATAATGCCGAGTGGGTGGATCATACTGGCTGCTACTTTGATCAAGGCGAAGGACGTCGAACTCCACTTATCAACGAAGTTGTTTCATTTTTTTATTTCGATCAGGATGAACAATCGTGGTGTCTGCTGGTTGGTGAAGCAATGTTGTCTGACTGGCCGGTGAAGTACTGTATTTTTTTCTTTGTGAAGTTTGGGTACTTCTCCTTTGATGGTTTGCAGGCCATCTGCCATTTTGGGGACCTGTGTAAGTTCTTTTGGCATTTCTATTTAATATCTGTCAATGTCTGACTTATTCATTGTTTCTGACTAGGGATGTTTGATTTTGTTGTCCTTTCTTCTCAAGAGGAGAAAATGAGAGTTGGTTTTCTTGCTCTGCCACTGATGCCTATTTTGGAAGTTATCCATCCCAATAATATTAGGTAGAGTGGGTTGTTTTCTGGTGAGGCCGGTGATGTGGGGCGTGCCCTAGCCTCGCCTACAGGTTTTTCTTCGACCGTCGAAACGTAGGCACCTGGGTCTCAGAAGATAAAGGTGTCGAAGATGCCTAACCCATCGGAGAAGAAAGCCCTAGAGGGATTATTTTCTCCTTCTCATAAGGCTCAAGTTGGGGTCCACTCCTCCTCCTACTGCTCCCCAGAGTGGGGAGAGGGATGTTGTGGACCTGACCATTGACAAGGAGCTGCCCGAGGCCCCGGCTTACGCTAAAGCAAAAATGGAGCAGGCGGCTTTGGAGACCGCTGTGTCCGACCTACTTATTATAGAGGAACAACTCGTTCCTAAGAGCACTGCACGTGATCCTTCAGCCGGTCCAGGAACTAGAGTATTGTTTGAGCTTCCTTACATAAGGTGAAGCACGTTGTTGAGTCCTCTCCCTCAAGAGGTGTGGGGGGAGAGAATGGATTTGCTCCTGGTTCCGGGGGCATTTCGTACTGATGCTAGGGTCAAATCCTATGTCCGACGGGTGTTTTTCTAAGCTTTTGGCAAGCAATATGTGCGGCTTCAGGAGGTGGATCACAAAGCTGTTATTATTGATCTGATGAAGATGAATTTCTATTGGTTGGCTGACGAGCTGCCATTCGAGAAGGTGGCTGCAGGGGTGCACCTCAATCGAAAACAACTTCTAATGCTAGTAAGTTGACAACTCAGTTTTGTCACTTAGTTTTCTCGTTGTGTTTTATTGTTTATACCCATGCGTTATTTCCAATCGCATGTTGGTATGGTGGTACCGAGGTGGAGTCCGTACGGGACATGTTTTTTCCTTGGAGACAAAGTTCGTCAGCCAGGAGGCACAACTTGTTGATGCCCATAGGGAGGTAGACTTGCTGACTAAGCAGTTGGCTGACTGGGCTGATCTGGAGACCCAACTTTTTGAAGCCCAAAGGGGTATGACTAGCACTCTAACTGTTCATTTGTCCTTAGAATCTCAACTGAAAGGGATCCAAGAGAGTCTGGATGAAGCCCAGGCTACTCGAGCCGAACTGTTGTCTGAGTAATGGATGCTCAGGAACGATGGGACAGAGCGATAGACGAGCAGACTGTGTTTGCTAAGCGCACGTCGAATGTCATGAAGTCTGCTGCTGACTCCCAGATTATGTTAGCCAGTGAGCGCACGGAAGCAGTTCACCTAATGGGGCTTCAGGAGGCCCTTCATGCGCAACTTTCTGAGCTGACCAAGAGCATGACTCCAAGCGTGCTCGTCATGTCGAGATGGCTCGCAAGTTGGCAGACTCTGAAGAGATTTTGGCCAAGGCAGTTGGGGAGCTAAATAGCTCTAAGGCACAATGGGATGCTAAAGAGTAGGAGCTTCGTGAGGCTACTGATAAAGCTCGAGCCCGTGATGTTGCTGCTGGGAGGCTAGATCTGATAGATTATATTGAGCAGAACCATAGGGATTCAGATCTTTATGCTTATAGTCCTCTAACTTACGCTCGATTTGAGGAGGCAAATGATTCTTCCTCTGGTCCGCGAGGTTTCTCTGAAGCCAGTTCAAGCGTCACAGAGATGACTGCCCATCTTGATGTCTTAGAGCCTGCTTCAGACTTTGCTGCCCACGAAACTGCTTCTGACTCTGTTCCCGCTGAATGAGCGATTTTTGTGTAGAAGGAAAAAAATTATTAATGAGAAAATTTTCCTTTTCCTTTTTGTTTATGCTTGCAGCTGTCATACTTTCCATTTCCAATTCTTGCTTAGATTAGGTTGAGTATATGAGTGTATCTACCCCTACCTGAAGTAGGGTTTTAGTCTGGTCTGGAGTCCTTTCTTGGCTTGTTCGAGCCCATATTTTGTCAATAGTAATAACTTAATTTTTTGTGAGTATTAAGTTGTAAGATAATCACATTTGTTTGTTTGGGTCGTGCTCCCTTAGTGACATAATTATTGTCTCCCTTAGTAGTCGAGCTTGTGCAAGAGTTGTCTTCTCGCTGACGACTGTACTTTCTTGTTAGTCACATACCTTTGTAGCAGTTAGGTTGCCTGGTAAACCATCTCTTGTCAGAATGAAATTCGATACCATATACCTGCAGTCTTGTTAGTCCTGAGGAAGACTTTGAATTTTATGGGAGTTGCCTATGTCTTTCTAGTCTAGGCTCCCATAATACGCCCCACTCCTGAACATGAGTTGAGTTATTGAGGAGTCATCTTCGCCGATTGAGATAGACTCTTTGCATTTATCTGGCTTAATCCTTGAGAGGTCTTGAACTGAGAAGAAGTAATATCTGCCCGTCTGGGCTAGACTAATCCTGAACAAGAGTTGGGTTGTTGAGGAACCATCTTTGCCTGAACGGCCTAGGCTTTTGTACTCCTCTGGCTCAGTCCTTGAAAGCACCTGAGCCGGGAAGAAGTATTCTACGCCTGTCTAGGCTAGATTTTATAATATACCTCAATTCTGAATAGGAGTTGGATTGTAGAAAAACCATCTTTGTCCGAACGGGCTAGGCTATTGTACTTTTCTGGCTCAGTCCTTGAGAGGATCCGAGCTGAGAAGGAGTTTTCTACGCTTGTCTAGGCTAGACTTTATAATATACCTCAATCTTGAATAGGAATTGGGTTGTTGAGGAACCATCTTTGCCCGAATGGGCTAGGCGATCTTGTATTCCTCAAGCTTAGACCTTGAGGACCTGAGCTGGGAAGAAGTCTTCTACGCCTGTCTAGGCTAGATTTTATAATATACCTCAATCCTGAATAGGAGTTGGATTGTAGAAAAACCATCTTTGTCCGAACGGGCTAGGCTTTTGTATTTTTCTGGCTCAGTCTTTGAGAGGATCCGAGCTGGGAAGGAGTTTTCTACGCTTGTCTAGGCTAGACTTTATAATATACCTCAATCCTGAATAGGAATTAGGTTGCTGAAGAACCATTTTTGCCTGAATGGGCTAGGCTCTTTTACTCTCCTGGCTCGGTCCTTGAGAGGACCTGAGCTGAGAAGAAATCTTTTGCACCTGTTTGGGCTAGACTTTATAATATATCTCAATCCTGAACATGAGTTGGGTTGCTGAGGAACCATTTTTGCCCAAGCGGGCTAGGCTCTTGTACTCTTCTGGCTCAGTCCTTGAGAGGACTTGAGCTGGGAATAAGTTTTTTGCACCTGTTTGGGCTAGACTTTATAATATATCCCAATCCGGAACATGAGTTTGGTTGCGGAGGAACCATCTTTGGCAGAACGGGCTAGGATCCTGTGTAGCGGACTACGTCACTTATTGGGCGAGTCATCTGTATCCTGAACATGATTAGAAACGACCTCTTTGCGCCATCTTAGTCCCTCAGACTGTAGAATCCTGGTGCGGTGAGTCATCAATAGACTGGACTTGGTTCGCTTCTTGGTGTCGTTGTCCCTTAGGTGGACTTGGCTTGATTTTAGCGGTAATTTGTCCGTGGACTAGGCTCGATCTGATGTGTCATACCTTGGCTCCTCGGCTGACTAGATCACTTGTGAGGCGAGCCGTCACTACCTTCAGTGGGGCCAGGCTCGACCACTTTGAGCCATTTTGGTCCCCGTAGTCTGACCCGATTATCTTAAGAGCGGTGAGTCATCCATGGACTGGACTCGTCCGCTTGCGGTGAACTGTCCGTGGACTAGATTTGGTCTGCATGTGTGCCATCATGGTCTTGTGGTCAAAATAGGCTATCTTATGAGCGATGAGTCGTATGTGGATTGGACTCGCTCGCATGCGGTGGATTGTCCGAGGAATGGTCCGGTTTGCATGTGTGCCATCGTGATCATGTGGTCGGACTAGGCTATCTTAGGAGTAGTGAACTATCTGTGTGGACTAGGTTCGATCCGCACTTGCGATGCCTTGGCTTATAAGGCGGACTAAGTTACTATGCGACAAGCTGTCAACATCCCGAATAGAACTAAGCTCAGCCGCTTGTGTTCCATTTTGGTCCTCGTGTTAGGACCATGCTTCGTTAGGCGGTGAGTTGTCCGTGGACTTGGATCAATCCGCCGTATCATACCTCGGTTCCTTAGGTGGGCTAGGTCACTTATGCAGCGAGCTGTCGTCGCCTTTAGTTGGGCGAGGCTCAATTGCTTGTGCACCATTTTGGCCCTCATATTAGGATCGAGACTTTCCTTGTAGAAGGAATTGAGCGTGGACTACAGTCTTTTTTAAAGAGATTACCTTTATTGATAATTCTTCAAAAGTTCTACATGCTACTCTCGCCACCCTTTCCAGTAAGCCCTTGGCCTGCCAGTTCATTTCTTTTCAAGGGTAGTTGAGCCGTCATGGTTACTTACCTGATAGCTTCATCGCCACAAAATAGCATTTTCTGCCAGAAGACTGATCTCCCTTGATAGTTCTTGTTTATCCGTTGACGGGGTACTTGAGGCACCGGTGCCGTGTGGAGACCACTGCTCCCATCTGGTGGAGCCAAGGTCTTCCTAGAATTATATTGTATGCGAAGGGGGCGACTACCACAATAAGCTCCGTCATAAGGAGTTTCGCTAGTTCCTCTTCTCCCACAGGTAGGTTGATGCTTCCAACTGAGTAACTTTGAGTGTCGCTAAAGCCAACCATCACCTGGTTGTCTGATATCAGTTGCATCCTGTGGAATGCTTCCAGGAATAGTATGTTGGTTGAGCTCCCTGTGTCCACCAGTGATCTTTTCACACCCCATTTCGATATTCCAATTGTGATAACCAAGGTGTCGTTGTGCGAGGCGTAGACCCTTGCAAATCCTGCTCATTGAGAGTTAGGTTCAGGGTTGGGTGTTCTACCCAAGCATGCTTGATTGGGTGGTCTCCGCAGTAGGACCTCTTCGCAGCTCTCGGATTGCTCGCTTCGTTGACCTGTTGGATTTTCCTATCCATTATGTGCGCTGTGCAAGATGTAAATGACGTTTGCAATCATTTTTTTACATTTGGGGTTGTTTATTCTTTTTTTTTCTTGGGTTGTTTCTCGTCAGAATTTACGAATTCTCTGAGTTTTTCTTGGCTGAAGAATGTGGAACCAGGGCAATGTAGCCTTCTTCAGGCTGGTGGGAAAAGTTTTGCACATGATGGCTTCTGAACTTTATTTCAGCGCCATTACATGGTGGTAATGGCATAGATGATCTAATGGATCTGATGTTCTCTCATAGCATTCGAGCTTTGGAGGGACAAATTTATTTGGTAGTGCGGCGTTCATGATCTCCTTCGAGAAAGGAGGGACGGTGAGGTCGTACAAGACATCCGAATTGGTTTCCCACAGTCAGAGCAAGTTCCTAACCGTGGTACGGTCTATTTTTGGGGCGTGGTCCCCGTGATCCCTTAAGCACTCCTGCCTACCAACTATTTGCTTCTCTTTGGGGAGGTTCTCGCTTTCCTAGACGCGTTCTCGGGCATCCTCTTTGGGGTGGCAACTAATGATCCTGAGTGAGTCTCTCCACCACCCATGCCAAATGATCCATATGAAGCAGGATCTGGTCTATGCGAGGGTCACCGTGGTTGGGCCGTGCGACTGTTCTGCTCCTCGGTTGGATCGGTTCGGCCCTGTGATGGGGCTTCTCTGGCTATAGGGTTGTCTGGTTCGACATTGTTGTTGAGTATTCGACCCTTTGCTTAGCTAGAAAAAACTTTGTACGTTCATTTCAAAGAAAAATTATCGTATTTCATTACGGATGGCGCCAAACTGATGTGTTCAGATTTGTCCTTGCTTATCTCGAGTCTGCAAAAATGAGCAGCAGTTAAGCTAGGGACCACCGTTGTGGTGGCCGAAGATACTCCAATGCTTAAGTCAAATATTAATGCAATAAAGAACGAAGACTGTATATAAATTGCAATGTGCATGCGTACCTCTCTTCTTCCTTTCACCATTTTTTATAGCGAGTGTTACCTCCTAATTGTCCCTGCGATTGAGAACGTGAAGGAGGGAAAAGAACTCGCATAAGATCTTACATGTGCATGACTGAGTCCTTTCGGCACTTGGCTCTATGTAGGACCAAATGTTTGATTGGGTAAAGACCTAATTTTGTGCGAATGGATCTCGGGCCTATGGCAGTCTGAAATCCGTGTTATAACCTTATTATCTTGGGCTAGCGTGTCTTGGGCCTGGGCACCTAACTTACGGGCTGAATAACAGTTTATGAATGGGTCCACTTGGGGCTGCACTGAAGCCTTTCTCGTGCTAGGGTTAACCAATGTCGCGTGTACGACTGTGATCATATGACTGATTGATGTCTCATCATATATATATATATATATATGATAGCATTATATTAAATACCATGACATAAATTTATAAAACATGATATTAAATGCCATGATATATATATTTATGGCTAATGTTTACTCCAAGGAAAAGTGAAGTAAAAGGTGACAAAACTTGCGCCTTTTCAAGGGGTGTACACTTCTTAAAGAGGCACAAGGTTTGTCACTTTTTGCTTACGTGTCAATAAAATTTCTTTAATGACCTGCTTTGAATAATGTAGAAGGATAATGCGAAGGTTCTTTAATCCCACTTTAGCAATCATTTTGGGAGGTTAGGGTTGATATATTTTAGCAATCCATTTAGGAATTGCCTACCTATGGATGCTTTTAACATACCTATGTAGTGATTAAGTAAAAGCTTTGAATGTAATACATTAAAATTATTAAGAAACTTTAAATACCATTATGTGTGAGGGAGGTTTCTTCCATATATGTCACTAATAATACCAAAAGTGCATACCATTATCTATATTAGAAAAAAAAATATGAAAAATAAAATTAAGTTGCACACTCATTTTTGTTAACTGTGTTTTAGGGATAAAATGGAAGTTAAAATGCTTTACGAAGACATTTGGCAATCTGGGGGTAATCAACATCAAAAGGAAATTGTTAAATTCAAACTATTTGAGGTTCACATTTTATTCTAGAATGTCTTGGTGTGACCAACCAACAAAATTGAGCCCCTCAATCCTAAAATGTCAACAATGTTGTAATTAATCGAAAATAACATCATAATATATATTGGAAATTTCTCTTCTATTTATTCTCCCGTATATTTGTTTTATCACTTCTTTCTATTATGCAAAATCTCTGTGTTGATTTTCATTCTATATCATATCACAATAGGTTACAATATGGCCTATTTATAGGCAAACATATTCATCAGCAACTTAACACCTCGTACACCCAAAGCTTCCACATGATGCCACCTCAACATGAGGTGGACATCTATAATGTTCCAGAACACTCCCCCTTGGATGTTCACTGCATGTTATCGATAGACTTAAGTACTATTGGATGTGTGAAATGTTGTCTAATGAAAACCTTGTTGGAAAAGCCCAATGGGACAAAATCGCAGCGAAGGGAAAATAGTACAACATGCAAATTGTCCAAAGTTTTCAGCAAAATCAGGTCCCTCTTATGGAACGCTCCCCTGATAATCACAACAAAGTGGCATTCAAATTCACGTCTCTTTTGGAGTACATGAGTATATCCTTATGTAACGAAGGTTGTATTACCATCATTGTTGTTTCGGTGTTGCCTCGTTAAAACCTTGACAGGAAAACCCAATGGGATAAAACCATGTCGAAGGAAAAAGAGTACAACTACTATTTTTGCATACTTCAGGATGCTTTATGTGCATAATGTTGCCTATTTAAAACCTTGACAGGAAAACCCAGTGGAAAAAGCCTTGTCGAAGGAAAAAGAGTACAACGCGCACAAATCAAATATAACATATTTGCTGAATGCTTTCGTAGCATACTTCTACATGCTTTCGCAATATACTTCTGGATGCACACCGGGTATACTTCTAGATACTCCCCTTGATAATGACTCCCCCTCATGATAGTAGGACTTGAAATTACTTGGATGATTAAGTCTTTGTTAAACCAAATTTGATGAAGATATCTGCAAGGTTGTCATTATACTAAATCTGTTCAACTTCAATCACATGGTTCTTCTGAAGCTCGTGTGAGTAGAAGAATTTTATTGGATGTGTTTTGTTCAATCTCTTTGATGAAGCATTATTGCATTTGAACAATACATGCAACAATGTCGTCGTATATTGTAGTCGACTGATCAATAAGTTTGTATAATAGATACCCAAGAAATAGTTGTATTGCAACTCATAAATACAGAGTCTGCCTTTGAGTAACCTTTATGAGGGTCAAATAGAGAACCTGAATCTACACAGTCAACTAGGTGGGAATGGTTAGTTAAATCACAGGAATAAATGATCTCACGAAGACAACATTTCATGCGAATATCTATAAGTCTGTGCAAAACTATACATTGCTAGTAAATTCACAGAAAAAAAAACTATATTAGGTTATGTACTTGATGTCAAATAAAATAATGCACCAATGATACCCACATATGGTACTTCAGGACCGAGTATCCTTTAATTGGTTGATACAAGTCTTTCTTGAGATCTAAAGATCAGATGACCATGTTAAAAATGTTACAAATATAAATTGATTGATGAACCACTATTCTACTTTACAATTTGAAAGCTGAGACAAAAGTTGTTCTTCCAAGGTCTTTAATTGCAAATGTTGTCGCTATATAATTAACAATATTTGCAAGACTCAATAAGAGTTATATTAGTGTTTTAGTATGACAAAAGCAAATAACGATTTCTTAATAAAGACACATGGTCCAATTTGCATAACCATCCTTACACAGATATTTACTAAGATAAATATAACACATTCTTCTGAAATGGTTCAAATCGTATAAAACATGTCCTAGATGTATTGAGTAATTATTTTATAACTTTGCTTCAGGCAAAGTAAATCCTTCATAAATTTTCATTGAATATTTTTGTCTAACAAAGTAAATCCTTCTGGGATTTATAAATATCTATGTCTATTTTTTTTTTCACATAAATCAGTAGTTACAACATTTAACGTTCACATATCAATTTTCAGAAACAACAAGACGTATTAGAAATGAAGTTATATTCCTAACCACGGATTATTTTTCATTAAACATTAAATGCCAAGTTTCTGTAGGAAATCTTATGCTACAAGTCTTGCCTTATATCAGACTATCTCATTTTCTCATTTGTTTTCTTATAAACACTCATTTACAATATGCATGTTTAGGTATTTGTACTATAGTTCCAAATACACCACGTTTTCAAAGGAACCCAATTTCACTTGGATAATATATTTCCATTGGGTGGACCTAATGCACCTTGAACAATATATTTCCATTTGGCCAATCATTTAACCACTTCTAGGGCAATGGAGAAAGTGGAATGATATCTTTTGGATCGTCATTTAATGTTGTTTTTGAAGTTTTATGACCTCTTCTGGAGCGTCATGTCCTCTTCAAGAATGTTGCTACTTCTGGAGCTTCATGACCGCTTCAGTGTCATGTTATGCTCATTTGGAGCTGTATGACCTTTTCAGGAGCGTCATGTTATGCTCCTCTGGAATTTTATGTATAACTTCTTATGGAGTCTATACAACTTCTACAGGAGTTTCAAAACATTGCTTATTCGAGAGCATTAGGGCATGATTTTTTTACTAATTCTCCTTTTCCGATGAGTGAAATCTTTGGAACCTATATGTCTACTACGCTTCTGGCGTACAACATATTCAATAGCTGCCTTATTCGAACTTTGTCCTTCAGATATACAAATTCGAGCACGTGTATTCATAGCAAACACATGATTTTAGGGTTCAGATGAGACCACATGAAAGTATTCCACATCGTTCTATCTGCATATCTCTCCCCTAACGGTGGGAATAAAATGACACTATGCAATTTTGTAATGTGCAATATGAAAATCACAATGGGGTAGTCTAGACTGCACAAGTAAAAGACTTTCAAATAATGTAAGACGTATAACGGTAAAGTTACCGTTCAAAAGCTTCTGATATGTGATATAACAACTAAGAGTTTTATAATCTCAGTATGTTAATGAAAAGTATCTCGAATGCAAGCCTATTTATAGGCAAATATGACTTAGTACATGGGTGACACATGTAAAGCAAATTTTCCACCTCATGTTGGGTGAACATCCACCAAAATTCTACATTCTTCTACAGCTTTCTCAAGTTCTCTACAATACTCCCCCTTGGATGTTCACTGCATGTTGCCTCATTAAAACCCAATAAAATTTTTGAATGAAAGTAAATAGTACAACATTCTTCAGGAATACGAAAGGTGCGCATAATGCCGCCTCATTAAAACCTTGACAAGAAAACTCAGTGGGATAAAACCATGTTGAAGGAAAAAGAGTTTAGTTACCAATTTGCATATTTCAGGATGCTCTATGCGAATAATGTTGCCTCGTTAAAACCTTGATAGAAAAATCCAATGGGATAAAACCATGTCAAAAGAAAAAAAGTATAACGCGCATAAATCAAAGATAACACACTTCTATATGATCTCGAAGTATACTTTTGGATGCTTTCTCAAGGGCATACTTTTGGATGTTGCTGCCTCATTAAAACCTTGACGGAAAAACCCAATGGGATAAAACCACATTGAAGGAAAAAGAGTACAGCTTGCCCAAATATACTTCAAGATACTTTCAAAATATATATACTTTAAGTTATTGCCAAGAAAATATTTCTAGATGCTCTTGTAGATCCTTCTGAATGCTCATCGGGTGGTATACTTCCGAATACTCCCCTTTATGTAAGCACAACTGTTGGCTAAGTTTACATATATTAATCTTGTAAACCAATTTCTGGAATATTGATATAGACAATGCATTGGTGAAGAGATCTGCAAGGTTGTCACTATATTGAATCTGTCCGACTTTAATCACATGGTTCTTTTGAAGCTCGTGTGAGTAGAGAAATTGCATTGGAATGTGTTTCGTTCAATCTTCTTCGACAAAATCTTCTTATATTTGATCAATACATGCAACATTGTTGTCATATATTATAGTCAATTGATCAATAAATTTGTGTAATAAACCCTAAGAAATAGTTGTATTGCAACTTATCAATACAGAATCTGGAGCATTCTTTACTAGGGTCAAATAAATAACTTGAATTTGCATAACCAACTAGGTAGGAATGATTAGATAAATCACAGGAATAAACTTATATAAATTGTCCCACGAAAATATGTGTCATGTCATGCAAATATCTATAAGTTTGTGCAAAACTATACTTTGCTAGTAAATGCACAGAAAAATACCATATCAGGTTATGTATTTGGTTCCAAATGCACCAAGGATACTCACATATGGTACTTCAGGACCGAGTATCTTCTAATTGGTTGATACATGTCTTTCTTGAGATATAAAGATTGATCGACCATGTTAAAAAAAATGTTACAAATATAACTCGATTGATGAACCAATATTCCAATAGTACTTTACTCGATCTATAGGCTGAGACAAAAGTTGTTATTTCAAGGTCTTTAATTGCAAATATTGTAGCTATTAACAATATTTTCAAGATCCAATAAGAATTATATTATTGTCATAAATTGTTAGTATGACAAAAACAAATTACGATTTCTTAATAAAAACACATGGTCAAATTTACATAACATTCCTTACACAAATATTTACTAAGACAAATATATCAAATTTTCTAGAATGGTTAAAATCGTATAAAGCATGTCTTAGATGTATTGAGTAATTATTTCATGTCTTTGCTTCAGGCAAACCAAATCCTTCCGGGATTTTCATGTAAATGTTTATATCTAACAAAGTAAATCCTTCAAAATTTTACAAATATCTATGACTAAATTTCAATATAAATAAGTAGTTACGACATTCAAAATTCGCATGTCAATTTTTAGAAACTACAAGACATATTGGAAATGTAGTGATATTTCTAACCAGGGAATCAAACGTCAGATTTCTGTAGAAACCCTTGTGCCACAAGTCTTGCATTATATCAGACTACCTCATTTTCTCATTTGTTTTCTTACAAACACTTATTACAATATGCATGTTTAGGTGTTTGTACTATATGTCCAAACACATAACGTTTTCAAGGGAACCCAATTCCACTTGGATAATAAATTTCCATTTGATGGACCTAATGCACCTTGGACAATATATTTTTCATTTGGCCAATCATTTATTTGGACATTTATAAATATGTGGTGTAATTTCAGTATCATTGCCCTTTGATATTTTGGTAGATACCGTATATGTGAATGTGTCATTGATGATCATTTCATTTGATTCCACATTTCTCCTTGATATATTGAGATCTCATTATTATCAGGTACCTGTGCCTCTTCCAAGGCTTTTAACTCACGTTAGGGATATAAATAACCACTTCTAGAGTAATGGAGAAAATGGAATGACATCTTCTAGAGCATCATTTAATGTTGCTTCCAAAGATTTATGACTTCTAGAGCGTCATGGCCTCTTCAGGAGTGTTGCTACATCTGGAGCTTCATGACTTTTTCAGGAGCGTCATGTTATGCTCTTCTGGAGCTATATGACATCTTCAGGATCGTCATATTATGCTCTTTTAGAATTATATATACTTCTTCTGGAGTCTTTACAACTTTTGCAGGATTTTCAAACATTGTTTCTTCGGAAGCATTAAGGCATGAATGTTTACTAATTCTCCTTTTCCGATGAGTGAAATATTCGGTAGAAAAGAAAGTTAAGCGAATTTCGAAAAATATAACTTGTCAAACGAAAGAAGATTTTAAAACAAAAATTTCAATTGAATTTTAATTTTTAGTTGCATAAATTTTAATTGTCATTGAAAAAGTAGGGGTGTTACAATATATAGTGGAGGCATATAGTCCCACTCACTACACCAATCCCTATAGAGTTAGTATTCACACTATAGTGGAGGCACATAGAAAGTTGCCTCCACTGACAAAAGTCATAGCTTTAGAAAATTTTAATAAAACCCTAAAATTTATAATGAGCTATAATTAGGATCGTTACACCACATCAACATACCCAGAAATCAAGGAATTTACACCATACATCAAACAAACTTGATTATTATACTAATAAAGCAAATAATATTATTATTTAAACCATTCTTGTGCACAAATATCTAATACTCCATAAAATAAAATAAAACTGAACTAATATTAAAATGTACACTGAGTAGTAGGAATAGCCACATACTCATATGATGTCATGCAAACTATCCCTATAAGGACAATAACTTTCATTTTTTGTTTGAACAGTGACGTAAAACAGGAATATGGAACAGTAATGTCAAACAGGAACAATGAACATTGATGTCAAACAGAAACAGGAACAGGAACAGAAACATTGATGTAAAATCGGAACAGTGAACATTGATGTCAAACAGGAACAAAAATAGTGATGTAAAACCGGAACAGTGAACAGTGAACAGTGATATCAAACAGGAACAGTGATTTCAAACCAGAACAGTGAACAATGATGTCAAACAGGAACAGGAACAGTGATGTCAATTCGTTTTTTTTTTTTTTTTCATTTAAGGTTTAAATCAAACCAAGATTTCAAATCAATTTTTCATTAAAGATATAAATCAAACCAACAATGTCAAATCGATTTTTTTTTCCTCCAATAAAGATGTAAATAAAATCAAAATGTCTAGGGATAGAGTTTTACTCACCTCTTTTTGCAAGAATCCCAAGATTTGAGCAAATTTCTTCCTTCAGCACCTCCCACATTTTTCAACGTAAGTTTTTCTTTTCTTCTGTGTGTATCCAGAGAGAAAAAAGGAGGCTAGGGCTTAAATGAGTTTTTAATTAGGGTTTATTTGGCTAAACACAACCATCACTCATCTCTTATTCTTTTAACCTTTATTTCCCTCTAACCAATACCCTAACCATTACTTTCATGAAAACCCAAACTCAAGCCCAAGAAAATTGAATAAAATCCATCAAGATTAGGGTTTAACTAAAGTATATGTGCACCCTTTTTTTTTTTTAGAGTGTGACTAATTAGTTTACTTAAGGCAAATGTCTAATTTTTTTGGTTTTTCAAATTTTGGCTAAACACACACACACACACACACACCTTATTCTATTTAGCAATGACAAACAAAACAAATCTTTTTTCCAATAATTGAGATTACAACATATGCCACAATTAATAAATAAGAAATTTATATATTTATTTAATTAGGCGGATATTACAGTAACTACTTTCGCGGGAGCTAGAGTAGTCATGTTGGATACATCTTCTGAAGGTACCACATTTTCTCAAGGATTTAATCTTGCCATGTCACTCACTTCTAGCCCCTTTAAAATTGTGATATTATAAATAATAAGCATCATAAGTGAGCACTCTTTAATTGACAAGCAAGTACATGAAATATGGATGCTATTAAAAGGATACTTTAGATGCTCCTTAAACAAGTAATTCAGATTTGATGAAATCCAACTAATGTCATGAATTGGGCTTACATTATTAATTGTTACAATCCAAAAACATATAGGTTATAACAACCCAATTTAATATGACCCAACATATTTAAACATAATGATATTCTTGATAAAAACATACCTAAAATTTAACTTTACTTCGTGGATCTGTTCAACAGATTTTGATCGGGACCGATCCAGCTGGATCTATAATAAATAGTAATAGGGGTAATTGGATAGACCTGATTGCAAAAGTACAATAGTCCCAATGCAATTTTAAAACTTACAGACTTATTTAACTCAAAAAGTCCAGTCCAATTATTAATCAATCATCAATTAAAATCGGCCCAGAAAGTCCCAATGGAATTAACGGGTCCAATTCATGGACTCATATAACATACAAGACCAATTTGTGCACATGAATTAAAACAGGAAATACTCAATTGCAAACAAATGAAACCCAATTCATATTTAATTTAACTATATCTTAAAGCCCAAATATCATACTAATTTGGGCAAGTAAACATGTAGATAAGGCAAGGATTCATGGAGGACGACCCCTCATCTTCACTATAGTAGAATAATTAATAATATAACATGGATTGTAATGACAAAAATGGATTATTATTTGATTTGATGCTTTGCAACAACATGTGGATTCCATGAAACATCTTCAACAAATTTAATTTCATGCCATGCCCTTGTTCATTTGTTTATTATAAAAATAATAATGGAAAACATCATCAGGATGTCTATAAAAGCATCATGAAGATTTATATTTAATGTTTATTGGATTTGAGGCTATTGTAATTGAAAAAATTCCATTTATTATTATTATTATTATTATTATTATTATTATTATTATTATTATTATTATTATTATTATTATTATTATTATTATTATTATTATAACCATTGGGTTTATTATATTCATGCGCTAATCTACTTTCTCATATTACAACAAAACTTTGGTATTTCCAAATTCCAAATTCCAAATTCCAAATTCCAACTCTGATAATGTGTTGCCAACTTTTGATGTATTAGGAAGAGTATGGGTTTAATCCCTCTTTGATGTATTGGGGTCAAATTCAATGGATTATCATGATCTACACCTTTACTTTCCTTCTTAACAACTCATCTCTCTCAACTTTTATTCTCCCACTCAGCTCCTCATGTTCTTTGCTGCACGTTGCCAACAAAGGAGTCATCAAGAAAATACTCAAGAGTTCTTCCTATACACAAATTCGATGATTCCATTCATGGAAAATTGGCAGCTGATAGCAAAATTCATTTGGTTGTTCACCCATGGCGAATACACCATAATCTTGTCTCAGTTCGGTTTCAACTTCCATAGGGAGATAAAAGATGGATTGAAAGTCAGAGAAGATATACCTAATAGGTTTGTGCCCTAATTAAAAATGATGGTTTCTTAATTTGTACAATTTTTATTTTTATTTTTATTTATTTTTTATTTTTATGCAAACCCCTTTTCTCTTCCTTTAGTCCCCAAATTTCACTTATGTTCAAAACTGTCCAATGAAATAAAATTGATGGATCTGTTGTCATAATGGTTGAAGTGACCTATATGAAGTTTTATTTAGTCTCATACATTGATACAACAAAAGATAATGTAAAATATGGGTATATAAGTAATTGATATATTCAAATTTGAACTAACATAAGTTTTTGGTTAGAAAACTTACCAGTCAAAGAGTTGACAAATAATGAAGGCAAAGATATATACCCAAGCATCGTGATCCAAATAAACGATATAGATCGAAGAAAGAATTGTCATACTTAATTTGTCGCAGCATTCGTGCTGATAACATGTTGTAATTAATCGAAAATAACATCATAATATATACTGAAAATTTCTCTTCTATTTGTTCTCTAGTATATTTGTTTTATCACTTCTTTCTATCATGCAAAATCTCTGTGTTGATTCTCATTCTATATGATATCACAATAGGTTACAATATGGCCTATTTATAGGCAAAAATATTCATCAGCAACTTAACACCTCATACACCCAAAGCCTCCACATGATGTCCACCTCATAATGTTCCAGAACAAACAACATATTATTCAATCTAGAAAAGACGCTATATTGAACCCCTTGTAGGCATTTCTCATTGCACCCACTATTTTTCATAAGGCACCATACTTACTATTGATGAACAAAAGAGCATCACGTGTTTCAATTTGAAATTAGATTCAAAGACAAAGGTCGCTTTTGAGATATCAACAGGAAGTAAAGTGCCTTATTTGAATGGACAAGTAAGAAAAAGAAGGGGTGGAAGAGAAACATCTATTTGTACTTGTTCCAAGGAAATGGCCAAGGGAGACGAGGAGGAAAGGTGCGAGAAAAAAGGGGGTGTAGAACATACCTTTGCAACATCTCTCCCCTTGGGTTATTATTATTATTATTTTTTATTTTATTTCCTTTACAAAAAAAATATTTTTCTTTAATGTGGGGTAAAAAAAACCATTGTCATCTTCAACCCCAAGGTGAAATTTTTTTCTCACTCTCCCATCTCTTCTCATGTTAGTTTGTCCATGGCAAAATTTCCTTAAAACTTAACCCACCCTAAGAAATCTATAGTATTGCATATAAACAACATTATTCTCAAGATTAACGGAGGAGGAAAAGGAATTTCTATTGAAGGAAATGGTAGAACTATAATTACATGAATACAACTGAAATCTCATGTCTTATTTTATGAATTACACGGCCCTTCCAAACGAATATAATCATACATGATCCCTTCGAAACGAGTCAAGTTTCTTGTTTGAGTTAGATATATAGTATTAATGCCTCCTTCCACTAATAGATCACTTGGTATGTTGACACTCAACAATCTGTATAACCCATATATCCCATGTCTTGCAATTGCATTGTCAGTCCCTATTACGCCAGTCTCAAAGTGTGGAGGGTATAGTTCGGGATTGTTGACTCGAACCTTCGGACCAAAAGGCAAAATACTAATCATATTAGTTCAAATAATAAAGGCAATCAGATTTTGCTCTTTTTGTTATTCAATAACAAATTAAAATGCTTACATGTAAGTTAGCTGCCGTAGCAGACGCGAGTGCTAATCTAAGCTTATAAGTGGTATTGGTATCCACATTGTTGAGTTCAAATAAAACCTGCCAAGTTGTTGCTTGGTATGTGTTATTTCTAGTCTTCCTGTAATGCAAGAAATGAAATAATTGGTAACTTTTTAATGAAATCAAATATATACAAGAATTATAATTTTATCAGGTAACAAGAGTGGTGGTATAGACCTTGGAACGTGAGCGTAAAACCAATCATTTTGATAATCATACACACCAGCGATATAAATGAGATCTCCATCTGGATACAACTCTGCGTACCTTTCCCACAGTCCATATTGTCTAAACCTCTCAACTGGAGTGGAAGGTTCACCAGCACTGCAATTCATAATCCGGACACTGTGAACTGTACAATAATTGATATAGACTTAGCAATCAGAAAGGTAGCTTATCATGACATTGAGCACTAACCTATTAGGATGACTGAGATATAGTTTATTGATGTAAATTGGATCAGGGTCGGGAATGTAAAATTCAGCAGCAGAACGATCGGGAATGCCTATCTCCCACAATGTCGGACCATCTCTTGGAGGTACAAATATAAGATCACCCAAAATGACATCACATCCTATTTCAACATTTATATGTTATTAACATCTTTAGGAATGCAATATGCCAAGATAACGTGATAGTAAAATGAGAAACTAACCTGCGGTGATAGTAAGATTAACATCATATTTGTAATCCCCAATGAAACCAAGTACATATGCATAAAGATTATAATCTCCCTCATGAATATTGTTAACAGAGAAAACCCCATCTGCGTCAGCTTTAGACCAAAATTGATAGCCCTGTGAAGAAATTGTATCAATAGATGTGTGTGTGCCTTAGGAAAGTTTGTTGACTCATATTGGCTGTTTGATTTTCTTGAGATTTATAGTTGCACTGACCCTAAGAGGCAGTAAAATGCAACATATCATGATTTTAATTTTAATTGACTGAAACAACACAACACTAAAACAAATATTCATGCACTATACAGGATACACGACGAAAATTTAAATGTGTATAAAAACTGTTGTTTGGACTTATAAAAACTGTTGTTTGGACTTACCTTGCCTTCAGTTTGCCATGATCCAACATTTCCAAGAGGAGCCAAACCCACATAGGCAGAGTTTCCTGCTATACAATCTTCGCTTATGTATCTAACAAATGATGCAAGCAAACATGTCAAAAGATTAAAAATAAATAAATAAAAGAAGATTAGCTGTTGATTTAAGAAATAGACGTACCTATCTTGGATAACTAATCTTCCGCTAACTGTACCACGTTGATTGCGACCCGGGAAATCTTCTGAAACTGGGAATGTATATGGCCAATTCTCTACTTCAGTCACCATCTAAAGATTGACATGAGTTTTCCAAGTCAGCTTATGAATAAAAATTTAAGTGTATTGTCCATCATTATATGAAAATATTAGTTTTGTTTGACAATCATTTAGATCACCATTGCAATGAAAACTTGGGGTCTGTTTGGTTCCAAGTGAAATTTGCAATGAGAAAATTACACAGAAATAGAAGGGATGGGAGAGAAAGTAAAAGTTTTCCACCTTGAGGTTGAAGATGACCATGTACTTTTGGTAGCAAATGTTTTCTTTGCTAAAACATAGGAAGAGATGGGGAGAAGGGAAGCCAATTCTAAGTGCCAGCTTAGTTGAAGAATCTCGTGTACCATCAAGTGGTTACTCTGATTCCACTTCTTATAAGAAGGCCAGTCTTGACCCTCTTTGGTGCCAGGCCTTTGAATTCCTTTAGCACCTGGCGGACCTGGTGAGGAATAGTGCTGGGACCAGTTATCTGCACTATTGAAGAGGGGTAGTACTGATCGACATTCCAGCAAAATGCAGAGACTTGAGAGAGGGCAGATCCAGGTTAGCTGGACAAAGTCCTGCGCCAACTACTTGCATGTTTGGCTGCTTTTTATAGTTACACATCTATCAAGTCAATGAAAGATTTCTGTTGGATCACATTGTTTGCTTTGATTTTTTTTTTTATTATTATTATTTTTTTCATTTTGTGAATGAGACGGGCCTGACAGGTTTCACCAACTGTCTCTTTTGCATCTCAAGATCTAGATTCCTTGGAGATAGACCAGAAGGTCCACACATTTACCGCTTCTTGAGAGTACTCTCCCCATTGGCTGATGCCATAATTTTCTATAAAACCATGAGGATAGAGATCATCACAAAACCCATATTCTTTGTTCTCTTTCCCTCTTTACCTCCTCTCTCTTCTTTGGGTAAATTTTCTTGAGAAAATTTTCCTTTGAACTACACACACCCCTTAGGAGAGAAGAAATGTTAAATCGATGATGCACAAGGGTTATGAATCTTCCAGATAATACTCTTCAAGCTCACACAAAGTTTGACAAATGTAAGGTAGAAGAAAAGGTTTAAATCACGTTGAGATATACATGTGTGAGAATTTTATCAACTTAGGCTGTATATGATTGCATTGGGAAATTTTCACTGGACAATCTTTAAATGTTGTCTCGTAAATTCAAATCTATGTGGGTAATTTGGAAAAATGACTTGATTATACTTCTAAGGCTACTCTCTATCCACCCCAGATTAATCTGTTACAGTACTCTTAGGATACATATTTTTGCCCTATTTGGACCACAACAAACAATGGTGAACAAAGATATTCTAACGAAAAAAAGAAAACCAGTTCCTCAGAATATTTACAAACTGAGAGCATACCTGTTCTTTTGCATCTTCCCAAAGTGCTGTATGAGGATCCCCATCCTCACATACAGAATTGAGATAGATAAAAACAGGGCCAAAAACTTTTTTCCATGGTTCTCCGTCTCGAAATCTTAGTAACACATTCTCCCCACCATAGTGAAGACTGACAAACATCTGAACAGTAAAACATAATCGCTTAAGGTAAACAAATCTGAAAAGATAAGTTTCTGCACTCACGTTCAAAGTTTCTGCTGTGATTAGTGTTTTAAAAACAGAACGGGAAATCTTTTGTGTTACTCATTTTTGTTATTTGTCTACTTTGACTATTGTGATTAACTGATAGTATAAAGTTGAAGGAGATGGTCAATATTATTAAGGATCGTCAATGTATACAGGGATGGAGCTACATTGTGTTGGGGTTGGTGCCCCACCCCAAAATGTGCGAAGTCAATTATTTTACATGGTTTGTGTTTCAGCCAAGCAAATATCAGTGATAATCTGTTTGTGTTGGGGCACTTCTTGACATGTAAAGCTAAAGCTTTTCATCTTGCGTATGGGCCCTTATAAGTGTGAGCCTTAGTATCAAAACCAATGAATAAGAATGGAACGTGAATAAATAAAAAGAAAATACAGAGATTATCAACATTAACTTAAAACTTTGATCATGATTGCTGATTATGAGATAATTAATTTTCTGACTCCATTAACTAGTCAACTACACTACAAATACTGTCCTTTTTTCCCTCTTTTTTCAGTAATCACTACAAATGCTAATTTGGTTAGGATTAATGTGTGACCAGGCATCTGAGGCTGATTTCCAATGGATTCCATAAACGTTTGTGGTTTGACAACACAACTTTGCATTATCCTCATGAGCATATGAAGCTAGTGTCTGTATTTGCATCCATTACCAGGTGTCAAAATTTGAAGTCTAAAGTTATCCTGTTGCAATGAAATTTTATGTCTGTTTCAAATTAAATTATACTATTTATTAGTTACTCTTCAAGCATACATAATTTTGACAAATCATCACTTAATGCTTTTCAAATCATGACTTAATTTTGTTGGCGCCCTACCCAGCTGAAACTTCTGGTTCTGCTCTAGAATGTATCAACCGCATTTAAGCAAATGTTTTCTACTAAACTTAATTTGATTTTCGTGAAAGCACTCCACTTACAGAGAGGAGAGTGGGGCCCACATGGGAAGTGAGGTCTTGCTTGATAGGGCCACCATTGCGGAACTCGTTGCTTGGTGTTATCATCCATAATCCAGTAGGCGAGTCATAGCAATCAATCCACCCATGGAGACCATAGTCTTTAGTTTCACACGAATACTGATACTTGTCATCTACCTGCACTTTATACAATCAAGATTGTATATTATATATAGCATATAAAAACCAATCCATGTTACAGCTGGTTGATTAGTTTTCACATATATCCGTATCTGATTTAGTTTGATGCTAATTGGATTAATCATGAAGGATAAGGTAAAAATAATAGAAATTGGGCCACAAGGGCCCAATTTGAGGTCTCAATAGTGGGTCTGGACTCACTTGAGTTTCATTTAATTAAGAGGACCCTACTAAATAAAAAAAATCATTATTAATATGTTTGATCTCCGTTTTGAGTTGAAATTTTGAAGAAAATTATAAATTCATATAAAAAACAATATGTTAAAGTTTAGTTCATTTCAACATGTGTGTTTCAATATGTGCATTGAGTGTGAAAAAAAAAACGATTTCTCTATTATAATCACAAAGTGAGTGAGGGCCCACTTTGGGCGCCACACAGGCCGGCCAGCGCACATTGTCCAAGCCTACCCGAAAGGGTGGTCCTTAAACACTCACAAAACCCGTTTACCAAGATATTTATGGCGTGAACCGAACCACACATCTTGAGAAGAGGTGTTGAAACGGGCTAAAATTCCAACACATTTATTTGTATTGTTAATCGATAATTTTCTAAAATTTTTATCTCAAACGAATTAAATAACAAAAAAAAAATTTAATTTAGGTAGGGTCCTTTTAACTAAATGAAACTCAAGTGGGTCCTAACTAAGTAGTAAAAGCTCAAATTAGTCCTTTAAGCCCAATGTCCGTTAAAATAAAGAATAAACTTGATTGAATTTGATACGCATAAACTGAAAATTACCCTTACGTGACCCTACGTAAATTAAAATGCCCTAGAAGAAATAACGGTCTGTTGCTAATTGGGCTCTGCATAGAACTTAAATGCAAAAAAAGTTTTTTTAAGTTCTTATTTTCTATTTAGTCCTCCCTTATGTGCACCATGTGGCACGCCATGGTCACGTGCCACCCTGAACTCACCAAAGTTTAGGGTTTCTGATAGGTGATGTTGGTGATGTTTGATGGTGGTAGTGGCGGCCAAAGGTATCTAGGTCAGGCCTGAACTAAACTTCATAAGGAATCTGGCAAGGATGCACAAATATGGATGTGTGTTGCGTCGGACATGGACATCACACGTTGACTAGGCAATTTTAAAAAAAAAAAAAAAAAACTAGGACTAGGTGACAGGGAAACATGGCAAAATTTAACATTTTTAGATTTCTAATTAGTTAAAGATCATAAATAAGTTCTAGAATATGTCAAGAAGAATAAAACAAAGAAAATGAAAAAAAAAAAAATTGAGAAGATTGTAATGGCGCTCATTGCTAGAATATGCTAAGTTGAATAGTAGAAACGTATTGCAGAATCCTTTCAAAAAAATTGGACAAGATAACAACTCCTCTTAAGTACTTAACCCAAAGTATATATATAATTATTTGCACTTACAACATGCACCTATTAAAAGAAAAACCTAAAATCTTACCATTGGATGTGTCAGAAACGAGTCTTGGCTGTGTCGGGCATGTGTCTAACCTAGTCAACCCGACAGACACATTGACTGTGTTTTGGATACGTGTCAAGTGTGTGTTAGTCGTGTCCATGTCTGACATGTGCTAAACTCGCAAACATGGATTTTTTTCGAAGAGTTTGTGCCTCCTTGGAATCTGGGTGGTGGTGGTTGCTGGTGATGGGTGGTACCATGAACATTCTTTTTTTTTAAGAACGAGTGAGGTCATTAACATATCCAAAACCATTTAAATACCTTTGTCAGGGCTCAAAACCATAAATACCTTTGGTTCACTGAACTTGTGATACCATCCAGTACACAAGTCTTACCAGCTAAGCTAGTATTATTTGGCAGACCTTTGGTTATAAAATAATACTAGTACACAAATTCATAGCAATCTCACTTATAGATTAAACTAATACAAAGTTTAAATTTCAAAAAGTAAAAAATATTTGAGATAACAAACAAAGACATGTCAAGACTTTTTTTGTTTTTTTTTTCACCCTTACCCCTCCCCACCCCATGCCGCCGGCCGGGTTCGAACCTGTGACGTGTGATACCATCCACCACATCTCTATCAACTCAACTGGTACACCTTTGGCATTACATGTCAAGACTCGTAAACTTAAATTTGGAGTTAAAACTGACCACTCATCCAACCAAAAGCTAAAAGTTTCCTACATGTATCGTTTTCTCTTGGTATAATATTTTTATCTTTCACCAAAAATTGATATGAGATGTACCTCTCCTTTGAGATCTGGATTGGTTGTATTGGTCAAAAGAACTGCTTCTGGGTAAGCAAGGGTTTGACCTCTACTTCGATCTTCTGGGGTTGGCATGATCCTTTGCCTTTCGTCTGTTATGGCCATATAGTGAAACCTAAAATTTTAAATATCACATGATAAGTATATTTAAACATCAGATATAGCTTCAACAAATTCAACTTTATTTGGCTGTATAAAACCTCAACTTCGTCTTCTTAAATGATTCTTTTTATTTTAAAATGCATATATGAGTTTCGACTTTAAGCCTACATGAGTACTCTTAAAGTCGAATAATGAACATAAACAAGAAAGTTTCAAGTTTGTCAACACGAAATTTAATTAATTGTTATTTTATTTTTAAATCTAAGAATGTAATTCTTTTACACTCTCGCTAATATTTCTCTCAATGCCTTCAACATGTCTCTCGAGCTTGACAACACGACATATTGACATGCTACTCAGCTTCGTGCCTAGCAATATAACCAAAATTACATAAAGAATCTAAGTGAGATAGTGGAGAAAGTGAAGCCCAGATTTTATTTTTTATAGAGAAAGACACAACGCACTTTGAGAGATATGGAGATGGTTATTATAGAAGCCTTGATTGATCCTTTCATTTTTCATGTTTTTTCGCTCCCAAACCATAGTGATTATTAATTTTAGTCATTCTAGAATGTTGCCCTACCAATATTCTATTTATTATTTTCATGTCATTTGGATCCCTCTATTTCCATCTTGTTCAAGTATACATTTCGAAGCTAGAAATTAATTGAATGGCATCTATGATGCAAAACATCATTTTTAACACAAATACTTGATTTAGGGATAGGGGGGCGAGGCATGGAATGTGGGATCACATGTTATGAACTTAAGAACTCCAAACTAAAAGAAAACACCATATGATTTCTCGCAATCAACGGCCATAATATTTAAAAAAAAAATTATTACATTAAAAAAATCCCACATTTATTAGGTATTAGCTGCAATGTACACACAGTTTCCTCCTACTACCACCACGCCTAACATGTTAGACTTTTTCGCTTCAAGCCACCACATTTCTTCTTGTACCACCTGCCAGAGAAAAAAATTCCAACAAGTTTCGGCAGAAAACTTGACCCCTACCTTGGTTAAACATGATTTCAACCATTTTTTCATCATTTCCAACCATTTTTTTTTAACATTCATTGCTCAAATTCAACCTTTTTGAGACCCCCTTCTCGATTTTGAGTGTTTGAATGTGATTTGGAAGCTTGTTTACTTTGAAGGTTATGTTTGAGTGGGATTTGGTTGGTTGAAAATGAAGCCTTAAAGATGAGCTTGAAGACAAAAGTTTCTTGTGGGTTCTCAAAGCACTCCAACAACTTTAAGAGCCGTTTGGTGAAGATAGAAAAATATTGGTAAAAAATATAGGTGGTTGGTTGAAAATAGAGGGGATTGGTTGAAGACGGAGGTGATTTGGGTTGAAGATGGAGATGATTTAGCTTGGGTTGTCAAAAAATCAGATCTAGGTGAGTATCCCAAAGACATTCGCAGACGTCCGAGCAAGTTTTTTAACAAAAACTCACCCGATCTATTTTTTCAAAAAATACTGAACAAAAATTTACTTTGTGCCGCCGCATATAAAACGTTGTGAGTATTAGTATCAAAAATCGACCAAGGGTTTGCGAGTATCATTTCTGGTACTCGCAAACCCTCAATCAAATTTCTATATTGATACTTGCAACTTTTCATATATGGTGGTACAAAGTAATTTTTCGTTCAGTTTTTATTTAAAAAAATATATATCTCATCCAGAGGTTTGCGAGTATTTTTGGGATACTCGCCCAGATTTTTTTTATTTTTGCAACCCGAGCTAAAATCATGTCCAACCTCAACTCCATCTTCAGCCAACCTTTTCCACCTTCAACCAACCTCATCAATCTTCCACCAAACTCATCTTTAAAGCTTTTGAAATACTTTGGGAACCCACAAAGACTCCACCCTTTTCATTTTCTCTTATATCATGCATCTTCAAGCTTCATCCATCCATTTCAACTTCAACCAATCACCTCCATTTTCAAACTTTTAAGCTCTCAAAATACAAAAAAATCTTCAAATCAAGCAAAGGACTTGAGAAAACGACGAAAATGAGCAAAGGAGGTCTAAAAATGGATGGGTGGGGGGAGAGACCCATGTGTGCGCCCTAGAGAGAGCTTTGGTTTTTTATGAAACTCGCCGAAATTTCTTTGTTTCTGGTGGGTGGTACAAAAAGGAAATTTCCAAATGTTTGGAGAGAAAAACGTGGTGGTACTAGGAGGAAAATGTGGTTGAACATAGCAGCCTCCCAAATGTATCTTGAATGTCAAAACGATGTATGTGTACGGCTTTACATCTATTAGCATGACTTAGAAAACAAACTCTCAAATAAAAGCATTTGTGTGAACGTGAAGAAAGAAATGGAAGTTTGTACTTGAAAACCCTTGGTACCTACAATGCACTTCAAATTTAACTTCTCAAAACCCATCATTGAAATGCATTAGGAACTCGAAAAGTTAAATTAAAAACCTAGAAACCCTAATCAACCCAATTTCTTAGATGCACAAATTTCGGATCTTAAAAACTAAAACCAAAATTTTGGAACCCTTAATTTCAAAATCTCAAAACCCCAAACCTTAAAATTGACATGTTGGATTACCAATTTAAATTTCTGAAATCCCCACATGAAGTGAGGGAGATTAACATATTTGAGTATGAAACAATATATTTGAGAGAGATTCTAGAGAGGGGGAACGAACCAAGTTGTTTGAGCTTGGATTTTACACTGTAGAGTATTGTTGATTTGATAGAGATGCTCCTAGGGAGAGAAAGAGACAAACCATTTGGGAAGAGGGATATGAGTTAGAGAGAGATGAGAATGGTTGAGACTTGAGAGTCAAGAGGTGTTTGTTTGAGTAACACGTCTAACCTTTGTTAAGAGGGGACCTCTAACTAGAGATAACTGACTTAATAAGAGGGGATGAGAGGTGTTTGTTCAGGCTCTAATTAGAACCTTTAACTCGTGAATTTTGTTTATTTATTTATTTGATCACAAAACACTTGGTTCAAAGGCAACTCAGAACGTTATTTATGTTTGATAGAAGTTGTCTGAATCAGATATTTTTATTGAATAGTCAAATATAATGTCTGATTCAGAGGTGTAAACAAACACCCTCATAGAGTCAGGAGGACAAACATGTGTAAAGGTCTTATTTAGAGAACTTTAATTTGACCCCTTGATCTGTGTAGGTGGATCTGAGCCATGACCTAATGAGAGATAAACTTATTTTCTTTTCAACTGCAAGTCCTATGTGTTTTGTTATATAGACTAGGGTATTCCCCGAGTCGTTGGCACGATAAAAGTTTAACATGATAAATAGAATTTATTCTAACTTAAATATCAAAATAAATAAATATCAAAATGTTGGAAATGAGAATTGAGCCAATGCACTCTTGGTGCTTTAAGTTCTATGTGATCCGTTAGATTTTTATATTTGGGTAAATCTCAGCCATCTTTTATCTCCAACCTCAAACATCATCCTGATTTGTAATATAGATTAATATCCATATTTTATATGAGAAAGTCCTATGTGTTTTGTTATATAGATTAATATCCATCTCATATATATGAGAGAGGGTGCTAAGATGGGGCACTTTATTGAGCCCACCAAAATTGGGTAGTAAATAGTTCACAAGTTTAAACTAAAGTTTGAAAGTTTGGGTGGGCAAGTGCCTGACCCTCTGCCCCTGGTTTAGATCCTCTAATCAATGTCTTTTAAATTGCGCGACTGTAACAATTTTACTGAATGAATGGTCAAATATGGGTGAGGATGATGTTGGGAAATTTTTTCCCATAAATTCTACGTTGAGTATTTTTTACAACATAAATTCCATTATCTTGGAGTTCTGAAACCATCTGAGATGGATTGGAGTTGAGTGTCAATTATACTCCAAGGAAACACCAAAGAGATGTGGATTTGTGTTGAAAGCAGGCAGTGAAGTGGAACTTTGAAAGCAAAATCATGGCAGAACACTCAAAGACACATGGAATGAAATACAACATGCCAAAGGGGATGTGGGGAGGAATATTATTTCCAGGAAGATTCAATGGAATGCAGAAGACGCATGAAGTAGATTTTGAAGGCAACTGAGTGGAGTCGAGTTATCAAGGCAGACCAAGTGACATGAGTATGTTTTGGATGAGATTACCATCATGGAAATGACAAAATTGCAGGTAAAAAATTAATACTTTGAAAACTAACAAGTATGCTTAAAGCACTAACAATTTTTAGGGCATCTGGAAAAACAAGAATTTGTTGTGTGTTGTTTCAGTGACTATCGTGTATTTTCTTAAATTAATATGACCTGCGCAAGTCACACTCGATGCAGTTCTCAGTGATTTTCACACTTAAATAAGACATGAAGTCCTTACTTGTCATTACTAGGCTTCAATACAATCCTGGTTTCAGCAAGGTCAAAATCAGGCCATCCATCTAAATGCTCATAAATTGCATATGAGTAAAAGCCCGAGGAACCACGAAGCATAACAAACCTGGAACATTAAAACTGTTGACATTTACAATCGCTGATAGGAACAAAAGTAATTTTATTGACCTTCAAAACAAACTCTAGAGCTCATAATAAATCTCCTACTGAAGTGAGGAAAAAAACAATACTTATTAAATACCTTAGATCTATCTTAAGTGGAACAGAGGTGTTCCCAAGCAAAGGATTCCAGTTTCTTGTAAAGGATAATTCTACTTGATTTGGATCTTCCTTTATGACTGTAAAATTTGTCCCCTTTATCCTGCACAATACCGATGTAATCAAAACCTTGTACAAACATCATAAATAAAAGAAAAGGAAAATCGCCAATTCGTATACAAACTTTCCAATGTCTGCCATCTTAATGTAATGGAACTAACTTTAATATGGTATCAATTTTGTTGCGCTCAAATTTGTAGATTAAATTAAATACCAAAAAGAGAATAGGAAATGATGTGATACCTTGATTACCAACATCTCTAGGAATATATACTTTTTTAAGTGAGCGGGGATATAAAGAACGCCAAACCTTTTTTATATTAATAAAAACAAGAACCAAATACAATCACTCAATTAAGTTCATAATCAATAGAAACTAAAGGATTCATCAAATCCTCAACAAACAAGCTAAGAGCTATAACTAATTAGACTCCAAAAATGGGGGATAGCCTCACAAAGTAATTTGCTTCCATGGTAGAGCCGTATCTGATTATAGCCAAAGTAACCTTTTTGTTGGTTTGGCTGAAAATCTCCATAGTACATGAACTTGGAATTTTCCCTCAACCTGTTTGATCTACGGAGACTTGACTGCATCCCTTTTAGTGATTGTCAAGGATGCACCGACTCTCCGAAAACCCCCCGAACCACGCGTCAAATACGTGTCGGACACGGATTCGCGTACGACACGCGCTGGACACGTATTGGACACGGGGTCAACGGTCAAAAGTCATTGACTGGGTTGGACACGGCCTGGATACGGTCCAGACACGGTCCAGACTCGGCCAGACACGGTCCAGACGTAGTCAAAATTCGTTGACTAAAAATTTTTAATCAAACTCCCGATCCTTCCTCCCTCCTCCCACACAGCGACAGAGCAAAAACAAAAAATCGAAAAACCCTAACCCACAAACCCTAACTCACAAAGCCTAACCCAGATCGATCGATCGATCGAGAGACGGTGGTAGAGAGATCAAGAGACGGAGGTAGAGAGAAGAGAGAAGAGAAGTCAGAACAGAGATCATCGATCGATTTCGACTACAAGAATCGATCGATTTCGACTACAAGAATCGATCGATTTCTTTCGACAGAGAGGACTGAGGACTGTAGAGAGATCGACAGACGGAGGAGAAGAGAATTCGGAGCAAAGAATCATGGCGTCCTCATCGACACCAGGTACTTTCGATCGATCAACAGGATCGATCGATTTCGTTTTTTTTTTTTTCCTGCTTATCTGAGTACTCTGTTAGTTTCCTTTCCTGTGATTTATTTCATCGACCCTCGATCGATCTTCCTGAGATCGATTTCATCGATCGATCGATCGATTCGATTTCGGTTTTTTTTTTTTCTCTGCTATTTTGGTTCCTTCCTCATTTGACATTTCTATGATTTCATCGATCGATTCGATTCGATTTTTTTTTTTTTTTTTTTCCTGCAAGTAGATGTTTTCCTGCGATTCCTTTTTTGTTTTGCAAGTAGAATTGTTTTGCAATTAGAATTCCAGTTAAAATATATAGAATTGTTTTCCTGTTTTTTTTTTTTTTCCTGTGATTCCTGTTTTGCTGTGTTTTTTCTTTTCTTTCTCTTCAGTCTTCATATATATGAAAGCATGCATGAAATACTTGCACCTATTGGCTGAAAACTAAATAAGAAATTAAAATTGGTTTTAGCAGGCCAAGGAACTGGAGATGATCTTTGGAAGCATGTGACAAGATTAGGAAGACCAAGTGAAGGTGGGGGAAACCTTAGATGGAAGTGTAACTATTGTCAGAAAGAATATACAGGCTCTCTTACTAGATTGAAGCACCACTTGTTGAAGATAAGTGGTCATGGGATAACTATTTGTGCCAAAATCTCCCCCATACAACTTAGAGAGGTGCAACAATTTATTGATGAAGCTGCATTGAGAGCAGAAAGTTCAAGGGTACGAAGTGTTCCTTTACCTCCTTCAGTGGGATCAAGTAGTCACCCACACCTGAGTTCAAGTAGTGGGGGGGTTGGCCCTTCAGTTCCACTTCCATACAATGAACAGAGGAAGAGGAGAGCCATTACTAATCCTATTGCACATGCGTTCAATATGAGTGAGCGACAAGAGTTGGATGCTTTGATTGCAAGGGCGTTCTACTCAGCTGCATTGCCATTCAACCTTGCAAGGAATCCATATTTTCAGGAGGCTTTCACCTTTGCAATGAATAAAGCAAAGTCCATTAGTGGTTACAAGATTCCTGGGTATAATGCATTGAGGACGACATTGCTTCAAAATGAAAGGAGCAACATTGAGAGGTTGTTGGAGGCAACAAAGTTCACATGGGTTACTAAAGGGGCAACAATTGTTTGTGATGGGTGGACTGATTCTCAAAGGAGGCCTCTCATTAATTTCATAGTGATTAATGAGGGTGGTCCAATGTTCTTGAAGGCTGTGAACTGTGAAGGGGAATACAAAGACAAGTTCTTCATTGCTAATTTGATCAAGGAAGTTGTACGTGAGGTTGGGCCAAGGAATGTCGTTCAAGTTATAACCAACAATGCTCCAGTTTGTAAGGCTGCAGGTTTACTTGTTGAGAGCGAGTATCCTGAGGTTTTTTGGACACCTTGTGTAGTCCACACTCTCAACCTTGCCTTGAAGAATATATGCGCTCCAAAGAACACGCCTGCAAATGAAAAGGCCTACAGTTTGTGTAGTTGGATTATTGATGTTGTTGGGGATGGGGTGATGATCAAGAACTTTATCATGAACCATTCCATGAGGTTGCACATGTTTAATGAGCATTCGAGATTGAAGTTGCTTTCCATAGCTGAGACACGCTTTGCTTCAAGCATAATTATGCTGAAGAAGTTGAAAGACATTAAAAGTAGCATCCAAAGTATGGTGATTGGAGATAAGTGGGATTCCTATAAGGAAGATGATGTTGACAAAGCACGGATTGTGAAAGGAATACTATTGGATGACTTGTGGTGGGACAAAGTGGATTATGTGCTTCGTTTCACAGAGCCTATTTATTCAATGTTGCGGAGGGCTGATACAGATAAGTGTTGTCTTCACTTGGTGTATGAGATGTGGGATGTTATGATTGAGAAAGTGAAACAAGTTATTTACCGTCATGAAGGAAAGGAAAATACTAGTGAGGAAGAGTCAGAGTTTTTTTCAGTGGTGCATCAGATATTGGTAGATCGATGGGAGAAAAACAACACACCACTGCATTGCTTAGCACATTCCTTGAATCCAAGGTAAATAATTACATTGTTTTTAACTTTTTATTCTACTTATTATTGAGTCTTGACTAGAAGACTAGAATTCATGAGTTATGCACTTAATGTTTATATATTAATTTGTGATTGACATTGCTAATATATAATATAGGTATTATAGCAGCGAATGGTTGCAAGAGGATCCTAATCGTATTGCGCCACACAAAGATCCTGAGATTACAAATGAGAGAAATATATGTTTCAAGAGATACTTTCCTCTAATTGAAGACAGAAGAGCGGTTGTTACAGAGTATGTAAGGTTTTCAACTGCTAGTGGACAGTTTGCAGAAAGTGATGCTCTACAGAATAGAGCATACCTAGAACCTGATGTGTGGTGGGTTGCTCATGGTACCAGTGCACCTAATCTCTTGAATATTGCTTTGAAGTTATTTGGCCAACCTTGTTCTTCCTCATGTTGTGAGAGGAATTGGAGCACATATAACATCCCCTCATTAAAAAGGAACAAATTGACCCCAAAACGAGCTGAAGATTTAGTGTATGTGCATTCCAACCTTCGTCTTTTGTCAAGAAGAAAACAAGAGTACCAAGAAGGTGAGACAAGGATGTGGGATGTCAATACTATTGATTCGTTGGATTTGGATGCTACTGGAGTGCTTGAGATTGCCAGTCTTTCGCTTGATGAACCTGAGCTAGAGGCTGGACTGTTGGATGCAGAAAATGTGACAGTTGATCCGCTAGTTAATGAAGAAGAGATCTAGCCGCCTCGCTGGTGACTGGTGAGTTTTTAAAATTATCAATTTACATTATCAAGTTAATGAAATTATATTGCTTTATGCTTTATGAGTATGACTTGACTACTTGAGCATTTGAGCTTGACTTTATGATGCATTTGTAAATTTAAATGAATGAATTTGAATGTATTATTGATATGTTTGAATTTGATGAGTTACAAAAAATATATATTAAAAAATTAAGTTTGACCGTGTCGCCGAGTTGCCGAGTCCTATTTTTTTGAAAATTGCCGAGTCGCCGTGTCGTGTCCGTGTCCGAGTCCGAGTCCGTGCATCCTTGGTGATTGTGCTCATCCAAGCATCCACACTTATAATATGTGTGCTATCTAGTCACACTTATTTAGAAGTTTTTTAATAACCTATTACATTGTTTGGCAACCTTGTGAAAAAAACTAGTTATACCCTTTAAAACCATCCTACAGTGTACATGAGTAAATTGGAAAAGTTGCCTTTGGTAACACTTTTTTTCACTTCTATAAATTTGCCCATATCAGTGCTTGGGAACCACAATTTTGCTTTCCTCCAAAGCCTCCCTTTTTTTAGTACACCCCAAAAAGGGAGAATTGCTTGTGTTCATGCAAGTGTGTTGCACGTCTGAACTTCTGTGTTATCAACAAATTTTGTCATGTTTTAACGTACAATTTCTAATTTATTTAAGTAATTAAATAAACTTGCTAAGAAAATTTTCAACATTAATTCATGAAGTACTACTTGAAAAATACGACGTTTAAAATTTAATCCACTTATAAATTTATGTACCATATCACCTTATCTTGTTTAATAAGTTGAAAAATTCACCTTAGGAATTGGATATTCTTTATAAAATGTAAAATTTAATGTTTGTAACTTTTCACATAAATCTAGGACTTCTTGTAAATATGTCAATGTCCACCTTGAAGCATATGGAGCATCTGTTTTAATAGTAGTAATTTACTTTTTTAAACACCATGAGTGTTACTAATAATATGTGTAAATATTTGATGATTATAATAAATAACACATGAGTAAAAGTATAACTAGTACTAGTACTAGCAAATCGTACTAGTAAAAACAATAATGATAAATTATGTCATCACTTTTATTCTTACTTTTGCAGTTTACATATCATAACCATGCCACATGACAATGTTTTTGTTGTTCTTCTATCCAGCTACCAATCACACAAACAAAACGTTACTTGTATGAAAAAAATAACCACGACGAAAATTAGTGATAAGGAACCAGAATTACACAAACAGAACACGGCCTTGAACATAATTTATATTAAAATAAAATTAATATGTGAAATGTGCATATAACTAGTAGCAATTGAACAGAAAGTCAATGCAAAAAACACCACAAGGCACATATTGTCACAAAAATTAAAAGAATTGGAGAAATGGAGAGACCTGTCATATTCTGCATGATGTCCATTCTCACGCGTGCCCCAAACAAGGTCCCAATACCTATGAATAACAAGTTTGATATAGGATTAGTGTTACTGCATGAGGCTTGCTTGCTTGCATCCAATAATAGTTTTTTGGGAATATCTAATAAGGTAATCTTCTCACTAGGACATGTTGAATACTATCTCTTGATAATTCCAGACAACCCTGGAACCAGAGTATGGAAGAGGAAAAGCACATGTTTAAGAACCACAGCCAAGCCTCAGCCTCACAGGGATGACTAAAGACACCTATAACATAATTCTATTTCAAGCTACAGCACTGTGATCAAGTAAATTTTGTTTTATGACCACCAAAGGACATGGTCCTCGCCACGACAAAGTTTTTAACTCACTAGGACCCATTTCATTATAAGGTGAGAGCCATTATAAAGATACATACCCTCTAAGGTATTCCTCGTTATGAATTTCAAGTAGATTGTCAATCCCATTGAATTGTATTCCAGTAATCCATCCTGCTGGATTGGATAACGTCACTTGAACAAGGCCATTATCCAACACAACCTGCATATAACCACTAACAATATTAAATACATCCATGATAAATGAGACTGATATAGATGGGTCAGACCATTAGCCTCCCTACCAAGCTTCTTTTGATCTACCTGACCCATACAATCTTTATCATCTGATTTATATCAAACTATTTTACTACTCAATATTGCATAGAGGATTGCAATTACGATTCAATTGTCAATTAATTAATTCAATTAGCAAACCAGTTACTGCATGCATAAAACACCAAAAGGGTTAAAGAATTGGAAAAAAACAAATCTTTAGTCGGTTTGGTTGTTATTATTAACATAATAACATGTCTACCTTGATGCAGGATCAAATGGGAACTTGATGAGTACTTGTGCTCGGTTTTTAAATGGTGTGCATTCTGTACGACTGGTATGACCATGATCAAGATGAACACATTTGGCAGACATGATTTTAGGCAGGGACATGACTTCATGTGCAACAATGAGAATTCGGGATCAATGAGTTTGGTTCTTAGTCCCCAAAACATATGCACATTACGTTATGCTCATGGACCATAATGGTCAAGAAGCACACTTCACTGTTGTTGAAAGATTAGGTAACAATCAAGTACGAGAGTTTATATCCCGAAGATCCAGCAAGTACATAGGCACAGGCAAACAGCATAGGAGACATGTTGTGACGACAATGTCACTACTAAAAAATAAGATTTGTGATTAAGGAAATCTTTGGATGGAAATCAAAGGGTACAATGTACTATACTACTTAATAACAATCCTAGTATTACAAAGAAAATATGGGAGGGATGTATTCAATTAAGGATTTTAATGGATTCTGAAGGATTTTAAAACTCATGGATTTTAAAAGGTTTTATGAAATTTACATGGATTTTGATCAATTGTAAAGGATTCTTATGGATTTCTATGGATTCTTATTAATTTGTTATTAGTCATAGGAAGCCATGAAATAACACCGCTTATTGAAATCATTTCCTCACCCAATTTATCTAATTTCAATAGATCTGTACGGCCTTTGGATGAGATCTATCACTAGACAGAAAAAATATGGACTTTTGCATCAACCTCTACCCAATTACACCCAAGCTCTTTTTTATACTTTTACTAGACATTATTACCCTGACCTTAGCAACATCTTCCCACTTCCCTTTGGCAGCATAAATATTGGATAACAATATGTAAGTCGATTCCATTTGTGGTTCAAGTTCGAAGAGTTCTGTGAGACCCTAAGTGGGCGGACCTGAGGTGAGGGTGAGGGAGAGGTTGGACGAGCTACAAGGGAAATCATAGTCCCACATCGCCTGGGTGCGGGATGGTGATGTGCTATATATGTGCGAGGTTGGATCCCCATAGTAAGAGGCATTTTAAAGCCGTGCGGGCCGATTGGGCTCAAAGCAGACAATATTTTACTGTGCGGATCGGATCGTTACAGAATGGTATCAGAGCCTGACCCAGCCGGAAGTGTGCCACGTGGAGGTGGGCCCTTGGGCAACGTGGACGTTGTGCCTGTGTGGCCAACGAGGACGTTGGGCCTTAAGGGGGGTGGATTGTGAGACCCTAAGTGGGCGGACCTGAGGTGAGGGTGAGGGAGAGGTTGGACGAGCTACAAGGGGAATCATAGTCCCACATTGCCTGGGTGTGGGATGGTGATGTGCTATATATGTGCGAGGTTGGATCCCCATAGTAAGAGGCCTTTTAAAGCCGTGGGGGCCGATTGGGCCCAAAGCGGACAATATCTTACTGTGCGGATCGGGTCGTTACAAGTTTCCTTGCAGCCCTTTCTCCCATTTCCACATTTTCATGCTTGCAACTCATCCAACGCTGTCCAATTTTGATTACAAGATAATGAATCTCTCATTGTAATTTTTTTTTTTTCTAATAGGAATGTTAGCAATTCGATGAATTTGGTGCAAACAACGATACAAAATTTTATCGAAAAGCTTTCATACTTCATTATTGCAGTAATGCTTAGGATGCTAGAGTATGAAATTTCCTTATTATCAAATCCAAAAACTTGAGAAGCTAATTGAAGACAGTGACATACAATAAGAATCAACCAAAGTGTTGCAAATGGCAAGTGTTGATCCATCACCCAATTTAACAATATGGGCATGAATCTGAATAACAAAATTCTTCATGGTAGTAATTTACATCATGACCAGAAATCAATGTGTTGATATAAACAATATTTTTGTGAGGGCATTTCATCAAACAAATGACGTGCTTTTAACTACATAACAAAATAACACGGACAAAAGATGAAAAAGGGCATCAAAAATTACAAATCTGAAAGTCTCATTGAAACGTTAAATGTTACGTGTTCTGCAGTAGTGGTTGTATGCCTGTATGGATGTTAATGAGCCCGAATGTGAGGGGGATGCATGGTGGAAATAGTGGGTGCATTAGCTGTTTAGATATTCAACTGCAGTACTAGTTCCTTTTTACGCCTTTAATCGAAAGAGTACATGTATGCAAAAAGAAACTTTTACTCCTTCCCTTCCTAGTCTTCTTCCTTGCTTTCAGTCAATTCAAAGCTATTAGGCCCTGACATTGGGTTTGGTCGAAGGGGTATATCATAAAAAAATAGATGATGGGTTCAATAGAGATTGAGATGGGAGAATTTTTTATCTTCACAAGAACCCTAGAAAAATAGAGAGGAATGAGAGAAAGAAAGAGGGGAAGGAGAGAGAGAATACAAATTCGTTGAAATATGAGGGGGAATGTTAGATTTAAAATGACTCTTGTTATTCACAAATCCTTCAAAATCCACAACTTTAACAAATTCATCAAAATCCACTATTTTTTTACAACCCCATTGGTTCAATTGAATAATATCTCCTACTCTGCTACTCATGATCAATATTGGATCAAAAGCAAAGCAAGCAATTAAAATGCATTGTACCTTGTCATCTTGAAAATAAAGCTGCACATCAAAACTTGATACTGATCCTGCAGGGCAAGTAGCAGCTGTAGAATTTCCTCTGAATTGCATAAAACAAAAAATAAGAAACATCGAACACAAAAGTAAAGTGCTTAATTGGAAAAATTGTGTAGCCAATCGAATTATAACACAGAGAAACAATATTACAATGAAAATATGCAAAGATCCCCAAGACAAAACTGCATCAAAACCACAACAAAAAGAACACCGGAGATATTTCTTTGGGTTTGTCGGTCAGGTGATAATTGATGTATCTTGAATGAAACCAGCCACCCCAGGCACAGACAGGTAAATATATTATGAGGGGTTTTGAGGTAGGTAGGGAGGCTTTGGGCTAATGAAGCCCAACTCTTGGTAGGTTAGTAAGAGAAGAGTTGTGGATTATAATACTTAAACTAAAAAAAAATGGTTAACAAATCAGAAATAAATAAATAAACTTTTGTTTTACCAAAATCCAAACTCAGAACACAGTGAGTAAACTAGTAGTAGTGTAGAACAAAAAATAATATTGGTTGGTTAAAGGACGAAGGTGATATAGAGAGAGACGTAAGAAAGGGGTGGCATTGTAAAAGGCACCTTGGGCAAAAACAACAAAGGGTGTAGGCAGGTGAGAAGATCAACAAACCAACCATGAAAAGAAACAAGCAAAATCACAGGTCGCTCACCTTTGGGTTTCATGGCCGCCGCATCTTCTTACATCCGACGGTTGAGGTTGAGGAACCCACGCGTGACTTTTTTTTGGCGCTTCAGAAGAACGAGTCACAACAACAACAACTTTTTTTTCTGCAATTTCATAGAGAGAGCTATCATGTCATGTGAACCCCCACTCACCCACCCACCCACACCCACACCCACACCCACATAAATAAATAAAAGAAGAAGAAAAAAATAATACCTACGAAGAAAAAAAGAATACCTACCTCATTTCATTTCCCAAGTTACACTCACTACAAAACTTTCTCATTCAACCACTATTCCCCCTGGATTAACCTACTTATTCAATCGCACTCATCACTCTTGTGCTTTTTTTAGTGTTTTTTATTGGGTAATATTTTTATTTTTAACAACTCATTAGAGCGCAACACCCTCAACCTCAAATTGATCCAGGCTTTTGAGGTTGAGCTCAACCGGAGTTGCACAATTCAACTAAAGCAATACTAGAACGAAATAAAGTTTTAGGAAGGGTGAAGGAATTTGTTGATGTGCAAATCTACAAATATTTTCAGATATTTGATGAGCACCAAATGCATGACTAAGAAGAGCAGAGCACATCAACCATGAGTAAATCCTTTATTGCATCGGTATCGGTATCGGTAGTACACATAACATTTGTTATAAAAAGGAGGAAGTGGTGGTGTAAAAAGTAATTTTAGAATTCATCCTGGTAGCTAGGTAGCTCAACAGAAATTATAATCAAGTCCTTAATTACCTTGACTACTGAGAATGGTGTTGGTATGATGAGTATGATGGTGTCTTATTAGAAGAGTTGCAGGAATGGTAGCCAGGAGAAGGATACAAATAAGAAAATAAGCCATCAAATGCATAATATTCATTCTTCTTCCTCTATGGATGATGCTCACCAAAACCTTTTTTCTTCCTCACTGCGTGCAAGTGCAACAACAACAACAATAAATCAGTGTCACAATTAAACAAAAGAAAGTCCAATGTAGAAAAGTAGGGTGCAGCTAGCTCTCTCTTGATTTCTAACCACCACCAGCTTACCTGAGGCTGAATGGGTGCTGGTAGTGGTAGTGGTAGTGCTAGTGGTTTTGGCAAAAAAAGAGAAAGGCAGAGATGGGAATGTTGGAGCAAAGATTGGTATTGGACCTTGTTATAGGCGAATGCTAGCTTTCTTGGTGGACAAACATCCATTTCGGCTGGCTTTTGATGTATAAAATAAAAAAGAGAGATGAATAAAACCCATAACAAGTGTTTGTTTACTTCTCTGTTGCAAAGTTATATAACATGTAGAGAAATGGGAAAGATACAGTTAATTATACAATTAATAAAGTTGGGAGGAGAATTTAATAAATAATTGTTCCGTTGTTGTTTCAATTTTTTTCTTAATTAAATAGCTAGAGATAGGGGGAGATTTATTATGTGTCGAGAGGGAGGGAAGTTACTAGCGTCATGTGAACCTTGTCATTCAAGGCTCTTATTATAACTGCTCAAGCTGAGTTCAAACAAGCAGCTAGCACTGTTTTAGTTACACTCACACCCGGACCCGATCCGACCCGACCCGACCGAGACCCCGCCTTTTTGTTTTTATTTAAAATTTTTATTATGCTGATTATAATAAATACTATAAAATCAAGATAAATGGGTTATTTCTTAGGTAGGGATGAAAATAATTGAATTCACATTTAACAATCACCTTAAAGAAAAAAAAAAAAAAAAAAAAAAAAAAAAGGAAAGAGAATCTGATTGGTAACAGCAAAGATAGAAATTAAAGTAGTAAGCTGCATGCGTGGAAAAGAATTAAGATTGTACCAAGTTGATGGTAAAATATGTACAACCCAAACTCCTTCAATTCCTTCACAAGAAATGCACTTAGCTTCCATCCAATTACAATTTTTTTTATCAACTTTTTGGTATCATTGGTTAATCAAATACCAAGTTGATGTGGCATTTGTTTACTTAGGGCATACAGACTTGTAATCACATGGAAATTTGATTTCTACACCTATCTATTTCATAAAATAAAAAAAATAAAAAAAATATTTATTTATTCTATAATGAAACAGTAGTGAAATTGAGCAATCAATCAATGATTTGGAGCATTTTTATGAAGTCAATACGAAAATTTTTTTTTAATGTAATTTTTTTGCTAATTGGAATATATTTAATGTTAATTATACACTAAACTCTTTCTCACACAAATGTAATGGTCCATACTGCTATGTCTTGGGGTTCATGGAGACCATTATACAGTATGGCCTTAACCACTTGAAATGTCTAATTTAATGTATTAATTATTTTGACATAAATTAGTTATTTGCCCATTTTAAACAGGGATGATGCATGTGAATGCTGTATATAAAACTTTGTTTTAGGATATATAGAACTGTTATATACCTAACTTATCAATTGATTTGGGGTAAAATAAGCTAAATTCTCAGTGAACTTTTTTATTTTAATACTTGACACTCTTTTTTATTATTATTTTAAAATATTCATCAAGAGTCAGCACATTTTTGTTTTAAAATTAATTATAGTATTTTCTAATTTCACATTTGTTAGAATTGGATTCGAAGTTTTCCAAATTAGTCGGAGCCGGAACCATAGACTACATGGGTAGACACTTGGACTTCTATACTTATCTCAAGGCTTGAAGCTTGCCTAAAGCCCTAGATGGCATGACGTCACTTAGCTTTATGTTTTTAAAAGGGTCATTTGTATTCCAGGATCACCCCTCAGAATAAATCGGTATCACACTTTGCCCCTAAGACTAGCAGTCAATGTGCCTGGACTGTCAAGGCACAAGCTGATTCCAACATGATCACATTTTAAAGACAAAAATGCTCTTTAATGATCTGAGGGATGAGATTCAAAGTTCAAAATTCACAAAATGCACCTAACATGTCCTAATCTGAGGGCTAGGATTCAAACTTCCTAGTAGCCGTTAGGATAATCGATAGGAAGAAGAAAGAGTTGTTGGATTAAGCAAATGTATTCAAACTCAAAGCTTCCCATGCAATTTGAGTTCCTCACATGTTATTTCAATGTAGATCAAAAGTATTTGAAGTGGGAAAGCTTGAACAAACCCAAGTTTTGCAGTTAGGGTTTCATTATATAAATGTTATACAAATCCTTAGATTTGAGTTATTCCATCCATAGATTTCAGTTTAGAACACCATCACAGAGGTAAGTCAAGTCAATGGTTTTCATTTCATCATTTTTGTGGACATTTGTTTAGACTTGCAGGTCATATTCAACCTCTCACAGGTCTGTTCTATTTCATGGGACATTCTTAAATTCAAATTTATTATATGAGGTTAAATTACTGCAAATATTTATTATAAGGGGGAAAGAGTAATAAAACTTTATTTTCCCTGCAAATCTCATGTTTGCATTGTCATCCACACAATCAAACAAGTGAAGAGAATGTTTGAAGTATGTAAGATTTTAAAGGAGTATGCAACATTTTGAGTCCAAAACCAAATAGGTTGTTTTTGACGAGCCAAGTTCATTACATTTACATGTAAAACACAATGTCAATTACTGTTTATTGTAGATCAAATCAAATAATTGGATGAATCACTAGTTGTTAATATTCAAATGCATAACAACCTTACAACAAAGTCTAACATATTACAATGTAAATCAAATGCATAACATCCGTGCAACAAATTATGACATAGATGATATGAGAATTGATACCTTATGCAAGTAAGGAAGAATACAAACATATTAGTATCAATGACTATTACGTCTCCCTAACAAGTGATAACCATAAAAATGACAAAAGATAGGATATTATGAACAGTTGTGGGCATCACCAAAAGCTATATGTATAGAATTCTTGCAAGTAATGTACATGAAGTTAATCGTGTGTCAATATCTAATGATTCTAGTAACAAAAAACTTCATTAGTGGTTTTCGTCCTTTCGAATACAATGGGGATAATAGGGATAAAATCACACTATATGGAGTTATTGTTTCCATGCATCTTTACATTGATGTTTAACAACAACTTGTCAAGATGGTAGAATTTACTTTTGAAATGGATTTTACCCAAATCTTCAAGCTTCTACAGCATTTACACAGAAGGTTGAAACAATTGGACTCAATGACCACTTCCATCCATGTTCATTTTTGTGGTTGAAACGCAAGGTTGACAATTGATTCATTTTTACCAAAACAAGGAAGTATACAACGTGTTACTTCATTTTAATATCCCAATTTGTAAGGGGACAAGGCACTTGGAGCATGTGACATATGGGGCCGAGAGAACCAAACATATAAGTTGGTGGAAGACTACTTTTTTTGTTTGAATATTGTGTTGTATGTGATCACATTTTGTTGTTTATGACAGATTCACTTCTTATTGTCTGATATGTTAATGATACATTTGTTGCAAGTTATGTTGAATGGATTGCATTTCATGTTGGTATGGTATTGAATGTTTGTAACTTCAGGTTGGTTTGGTATTGAATGGTATTAGATGCCTATAAAAAATTTTCCAAGTCACACTTTTATACACTTCAGGTTGTGCTATGTCAGGATGTTGATTGACATTGTGTTGTGAGGTTTTGCAAAGATGTTATGGCATTTGAATGATCATTGTGCTATGTCAAGTTTTGCAAGTATGTTATAGATTGTTTTATCCCTTAACCCCTCCCATCCCAGATGCCGCCGACAGGGTTCAAACCCTAGACATGTGATTCTATCCGCCACAGGCCTTACTGCAGAGCCGGTATCCTATTGGCGATGTTATGGCATTTGATTTGCATTGTGCTATGTCAGGTTTTGCAAAGATGTTATGACATTTGATTATAATATGCTATGTGAGACTTTGTTGCAAGGATGTTATGCATTTAATTTACATTGTGTTATGTTAGACTTTGTTGCAAGGTTGTTATGCATTTGACTATTAACAATCAATGATTTCATCTAATTATTTGATTTGATCTACAACGAACAGTAATTGACATCGTACTTTACATATTGATCTAATGAATTTGGTTTATCAAGAACATTCTATTTGATTTTGATATTCAAAGTCTTGCATATTTCAAACCTCCTCTTCATTTATTTGATTGTGCGGATGAGAATGCAAGCCTAGTATCTGCAAGAAAAATAAAATTTTATTTTACTTTTCCACTTTTAATAAGTATTGGCAGTAACTTAACCTCATATAATAAATTTGATTTTAAAAGTGCCAATGAAAAAGAACAAACCTGCGAGAGGTTGAAGTTGACATGTAACTCTAAACAAATGTCCACAAAAATGATGAAATGAAAACCATTGAGTTGACTTACCTCTATGATGGTGTTCTAAATTGAAATCTATTGATGAAATAACTCATATCTAAGGATTTGTGTAACATTTATGTAATGCAACCCTAACTTCAAAACTTAGGTTTGCTCAAGCTTTCCCACTTCAAATACCATGTGAGGAACTCAAATTTCATGGGAAGCTTTGAATTTGAATACATTTGCTCAAGCCAACCACTTTTTCCTCTTCCCATTGATTATCCTAACGGCTATCATAAAGTTTGAATCTCAACCCTCACATTAGGATATGTTAGGAGCATTTTGCGAATTTTGAACTTTGAATATCCGCCCTCAAATCAATTAAGGGCATTTTTGTCTTTAAAATGTGGCCATTTTGAAATCAGTTCGTGCCTTGATAGTCTTGGGGCAAAATGCAATTCTAATTTATTCTGGGGGTGACCCTGAATTAGCTATTTATTATGGGGAAAGTGCAAATGACCATTTTTAAAATTTGATAAGAAGTTAATAGTTCTTGTAACCACCTTGAATCCATAATCCCAAAAACCAATATACAAACTAGAGAAACGATTTAAAAAATAAATAAATTCAACTTGTCTTTTTTTATTCAAATTTAGTTTCTTATATATACCAAAATTTTAATTCCTGCAATTTACTTTCATGGTCTGTTTGATAGCCTAGACAATTTGAATGGACAACTGATATTTGGGTCTTTACAAAATGTAGAAAGTCTGGCATTGGTCAATGTTGTTGAACAAACAGTCAAGACCTAATTTCATACCAAAATTGTAATTATGTAAACAATTTGTACCCAACGTGAAATATGCCTAAATTATGTACCCAAAATCTAAATAACCCTTATTTCTTCCTCGTCTTACTTTTCTTCTTCTTAATGACACATGATAATGGATGGTTGGTTTCCACTGTTCCCTTCTAGTGTCAATTTCAAAATAATCCTAGAAAAATTTTCACATTCAATTATTCAATATGGATAACCTTCTCATTAGTTGTCGCAACAGTTTTGCTTTTAGAAGTAGCAAATAGTGTCTTCTTCTTTTCTCCCCACTCACAACAACTTCAGGTATTGAGTAGTACTGACAACATTAGTTTTTTTTCTCTTATCGAGCCAAGTGTCCCATCCAAATGGCTAGTTATATATGTTCTCACTAAGTACCTCGTGGTTTACGTGACTATGATGGATTCTAACTTAAAAAAAGAAACGGTTGATTAGTCAATAAGTTTGTGCTAGTTTTTTTTTTTTGCCAGTTGTTCTCCTATTCATATTGATGGGACTAGAATTCTATTGCTCATGATCTTGCAACCACAGTTTGGTCAATAGTAGCTAAGCTAATAGTAATGGTAGGATTATAAGTAATAATGCACATTTGCTAATTGTAGGGGATGCAATCTACTCTAATGAAATTTTCCTATTTTTATGAATGAATTATCTATGTTTTGAATAAAAATTAAAATATGAGCGAGATCAGTGTGCCTATTAGTTTCACAAGCAAGGTATATACAAGTCCTTGAAATTTTCATTTGTGAACTAGAGCAAAAACAAATATTGGTTAAGCTTGTAAGACAAATATAGGTTGAGTGAAGCGATATTGTAAAAGTGTACGACTGAATTATAAAGTCGTGCATATTGAAATGTGAGTGATCGATGAAATTAGATCATTCAAATATGGCTATAAAGGCTTAACCGAAGGCATCAATGCAAGAAAATCAAGTCACGATCTAACCAAAGTTAAAGTCAACCAAGGGCGAAGTCAAATATATGAAGGTCAGTCAAGCATTGTCAAAGCTTCAAGAAAACAAGTCCAAGAAGGTGGACCAAGACAAGTTATGGAACAAATGAATTCTAGCAAAAAATAGCTTATAGATGGTTTAAATTCAAATAAAGATCCATAAACTATTTGAAGGCGAAGCATTTGAGATAACCAACTTCAAATTTGAATTTGAGATATTATTCCCATGAGAATGGGTATGCCCTCAAGAGACATGCCTATGTGCTTAAAGGACATGTCCATGTCTAGGTACATGGCCATGTGCCAAAGTACCTTGCAAATGTGACAAAATAAAATCTTTTGTTTTAAAAAAGGTTTCTATGCATAGTAAAGTCGACTTCACCCTTGACATGTCGATGTTAACAAAAGATCATTCTGATAAAGGAAAGAGATGTTCTGAATCTAGCCATACTGAAAAGTAGAAGGTGACCTCATTGAAGTCGACTTCAGCCCTTCAAGATCAGTCTATAAATATCTGCATCCTCGTTAGCCTTTCATTAACTTTGGGAGTTCAAGAAAAAACTTGTGAGAGCTATTAAAAAGAAGCAGATTTAGCTAGAAGATGTATTAGTTTCTCCCTATTGTTCAAAAGGCTCTTCATCTCTTCATATCATCTTTGAGTGAGCTTCTAAAACAAAAACAAAAAAAAATCTAAGGCTTGAGTTGTAAACTGAACCTGGACCAAACAAGTTATATGCTTGAGATCTAAAGACCATAGAGGGAGAAAACCTTATTTGCCGACCCAAGCCTTCATATTTGTAAGGTCCTCACTTTGCTCTATAAATGAGTAAAAAAATTCGCGCTTAAACCGTTTTATAATCTGTCTATTAGAGAGACACAACTAGAAAAACCTTTTTGAGTGGATTCATACTAGTAAGTGTCATCCAGTGATCCCAAGTAGGTGATAAGCTTTGCTTGTCTTGCATTTCATGATGGTATGGTGATTGGCTAATCGATAAGTCTGAGCATGATATCTCTGGAATCCCAAACACATTCCATAAGACTTGGTTGTAGTTCAATTCCTTTGGTGATCGCCAAGGTGCTCGTAAGACTCTCGGGGTAGAACACTTGGATTGTGTCGGTAAGTCTTGCTGGAATGCGACGACTTAATTTTGTGAGGCTATGGAATGTGATTTGAGTGTAGTTATTTTTAATTAGGTAATAGAAGTTTGTGGCTTGCGAGCCCTTTCCACCAAAGAAGCAATTGGTCAGGGCTAATCAAACCACAGCTTAGGTGTACCCCCCCCCTCTCTTTACATCACGTATGCATGCTTGCTTGTTTTACTATATATGATGTCTCATCTAGCATGATCTAAGTTTTACAAATCGTAGTTTAGTTTGTTATTTTGTGCATCAAGTCTTGAATCTACTTTGCAAAAGTGTTTCCTTAGATCGAGTTTTAGATCCCAAGACTTGTGAGACCACCAAGACTTAGAGTTGTATAACTTCATAAACTATACCTATATGTTGAATGCTTTATTGCTGCCTAGGTCAGAGAGATTCTTTTGAGCACAAACTAACAATGATGTGCTTGTATAGCCTCATTGTCCTTGAATTCTTCCACAAAAAAAGTTCAAAGATAAAAGATTTTCAAAAGACATTGTTCACTTCCTGTAGTCTTACTCATCATATCTTAGAGCACTTACATTGGTATCAGAAAGGACACTTTTGCATTTTCATTTGCGTATTAAAGCTAAGTTACTCACAAAAGGGCTTCATATCCCGAGTAATCATGAGAAACATCAAAATGAGTATTTTCACATCTTGTCTAGGAAAATGATTTTAAACAATGACAATTATAGTTTTTGGAAAAACAAGATAAGAACTCATTTGATGGCTATTGATGAATTTGTGTGGCTAATGGTTGTTAATGTGTACAAGAAACATATCATCACATCCACAAAAAATTGCAAGACGACTACTATTGTCAAAACTAATATTGTTAAAACCTATGCAGATTGGTTAGCAAAAAACAAAGATGAAGCTCAGGCAAATGCAAAAGGTCCAAGGGCAATTACCAATGAGGTGAGTGAATTGTGTGACCTCCAAAGAAGCACGAGAGATATTTGCATCCAACAACAAAGGCAATGCTCAACTCAAAGATTCCAAGCTTTAGATGTTACACATCAGTCTAGAAGTTCTTCGCGTGCTAGAAGGAAAATCTTTCTCCCATTTTGGGGTAAAATGAAAGAGATTGTCAACACCATGGAAGGCCTTGGAAAAAGGATATCAAGAAGATTATAAGATCTCTAACTCTAAAGTATGAGAACATCAAGAATTTGCAGAAATCAATCATCAGAAGCTGAATAAGAATCTCACAAAAACTTTGAATTGAGATGTTAGATTTGGAAAGCAATACCCGAAATAAAAAAAGGAGATAGATATCACATTTAATACAGAGCAGTCCAAAGATGCACAACAGACAACATTGATGAGATGTCAACTTTGATAGTCTAAAAAATATGGTGAATGTCTGAAGAATAAAAACAGTGGAACAACAGAGAAGACAAACCAAGGAAAATTTCCAATAGCAACAGAGAGTACGACAAAAAGGAAACATCTTCTAAAAATAACAATTTTAAAAATTAGATAAATTGTTATACTTGTGGAGGAATTGGACGCTTGTCAACAGTGTGCCTCATAGAGTCGAAGAAGAACAAAGCTATATTACATCTAATGAGTCTGATACTTCATGGAGTACGATTTTTATTAGATTAAAAATGGTAAAGGGTCTAGAACATGATCTTATTGAAGTCTCAAATACGGATTCAAATTCGTTTTTCTACACCAGTGAAAATATGGAGCATCACACGACAAATATGGATGTAGCTTCATTCATAAAGATGTTATGAAGATTATGGAATGCTTAGCTGATAGGGATGGTTGTGGGGCATATATTCATGGATATTCGCCCCACCCGCCTCGATTGGGGTATTTTGGATGTGTGCCTAAACGAATTTCGGGGCGGATACAGATATCCAAACAACATTCGTCAAATATTTGGGGGGGATACGGATTTGGCCATATCGGCTCCACGGATATCTGTTTAAGCTGGAAATTACAAAAATAGCCCTACCCTTAAAAACAAAAAAAACCCTAATCGATCCTCATTCTCTCACTTTGCCTTCATCGCCTCAGATATCTCCCAACACTCTTCCCTCACCTTCCTATTCGTCCCCAACACCTTCTTCAGATCTCTACCAACGCTCCTCCTCCAGTACTTGTCCTGGTCCAACATCCGCCGCCAAATCCCCGCCTCAGGCAAACTAGTAACCACTCTCTACCAAACCATTGGTCGCGTCACCATCAATCTTGGTGTCGTCAACATCAAAAAATTCTATAGCTTAAACATTTTATGTTCGTCGGAGATGCCAACACCAGTAAGCGTTGCAAGGCAATGCTTAACAACAGATGCAACCATCGCTCTAAACGAAGTAGTTACCGTCGCAAGGCATTGCAACCATTCACAAAACACTTATCTTGTCTCTTCTGTCGTCATCCACCCTTCGCGACACTTGCACTCGTGTTCAAAGCACGACGCACTCTTCCCATCTCCAATTCAGAGCTCTTGAGCTCTGTTTCTCCTTTGCTCTCGACCGTTTCCCTTCCTCTCAACCCCAAGATAGTGAGGAAGAAATGTTGTTAAAGCTTTTGGGTTTGGCCAAAATATGGGTTACAATATTGGCATCACCAGTAAATCGACGAGGCTCAATTAGAAGTGCAAATTTTACAAACCCATCAACTTGAAGAAATTTTTCTTTTCTGGCTTTGGAAATGCAAAAGTCATGAAAACTGTCATCCCTAGTAGATAATCTGAAGATTGAGAAAGTTCAAATGGAGTCAACCATACATAGCCTTTCAACAACTGTGTCTACGTCAAACTTATTGACGATAAGTTTCAACTAGAGAAATAACAATGGGCTTTTGAAAAAAATGAGCTTTTGAGCAAAATAGAATTTCTAGAAAAAATATTTCTGCTCTTGTGGAAAAGAAAGTGGATTTGGAGGGAAAGCTTGAAACAATTTTAGTTGAGTTAAAAATGAACGTTTCAAAGCTTCAAGCTTTCAAAATTAGGTTTGAGAAAATCAACAAAGTGTTAAGTTTCACATAAAGGAGCAAGAAATGACTTGGATATAGTTTTGGCTGAACTCTATACAACTTGAAGTTTGTTAAAGCTTCAATCAGCAACACCTCTAGCTCTCCAAAGGCAATCCTTCCAGATCAGAGATCAACTCATGTCAAGATTCCTCAACATGAATGTTGATATCAAATCTTACCGCAAGTGCACAATTGTTTATTGAGTTAGAAACTGGAAAGCACGGGTCGAATCTCACAATGAGGGCTTAATTGAAGTTGGAAAACTTGTTATAAAATCAAACTTGAAATACCTAATAAAATAAAGAGTTGTTGATGAAAATATAAAATAAATGGAAGTGCATGAAATAAAAATGCAAAGTAAATGAGTTTACCATAATGAGTAGATGACACCAATAGGCCACTCTTAGATTAATTTTTTCCAAAGTCAATAACACATCCTAAGGTAGACTTTCATCTCACCTTACAATGGAAAATATGGCGTTATGAACAAATTGATTTCAAGCCTAAGTTATATTAGTAACCTAAAAATCAATATGGATTTTAAAATACAAAAGGAATCCACCAAGGTGAAACACCAATTATCTAACAAATCATAATGAAAATTAAACTAACAATATGTACACTTATCTAATCTTGAGCTTAAGAAGTAGAAGAAGAAAGCATGAGTTGAATTCATATAATGAACTACAAGACATGAAACTTACCTCAGGTTCATGAGATAACCAAACTAAAAGACTAATCTAACTAAACATGCTTCCCTAATACATGAAAATGGAAAGAAACTAATCTAAAAGAGTTTTCTTGGAGATATCGTCCCATGGGCTCACCCACACCCTAAGGTGGGTTGTTAGCCAAACTTGGTAAGCTTTGGGCCAAACTTCACTTATTTCTCTCTAAATACTACAATTACTTCTATTTCCAAAGTGTTCTTCAAAGTGTCTTTCCAAAGTCTTCAAATGTGCGGGTATTTATAGGTGAAGAAGGGTGAGACTTATGTATAGGGATAATGGAGTGGAAGGTGGAGTATTGGAGTAAAGTAAGGAAAAGTGTTTGAGTAAAATAAGGAGTTAAAAGTGATGAAGTAAAAATAAGAAAGAGTATTGGAGCGAAATAAGGACGAGTGTAAAAGTAATGTAGTTAAATAAGGAAAAGTGTCTGGCATGTGAATTATGCAAATAAGGGAAAGGGTAAAAATGAAATAATGGATAGTGGAGTTTGACTTAACACTTTTGGAGTTTGTAGAGATTTTTTTTTTTTTTGCTATGATAAAGTTGGCCATGTGGATGTCCAAATCTTCATGTAGATTTCCTTGAGATCCGTAAATGTGGTGCTTTGTGGGTTTTACTTTATGGGTCTTGAGCGTGGTCTTTGGCAATGCATGTCTGAACTTCCAATGGGCTTTCTAGTTGTTGAATTAGGCCTTATTGTGTCACTTTGTGTATGATACACTACAAAAAAAGTGATATTTTTATTAGATACACTACAAAAAAAATGCTCATTAATAGCGTTTCAAAAACGCTATGGTAGGATACCATAGCGTTTTAGAAAATGTTGTGTCTTCTGGAGCTATAATAGATAAATGGTCTATTATAGCGTTCTAAAAATGCTATTGTAAGTTGACTATTATAGCGTTTTAAAAACGCTATTGTAAGTCGACTATTTATAGCATTTCTGAAACGCTATAGTAACAATATTTATAGCGTTTTTGAAACGCTATAGTAAGTCTATTATAGCGTTTTAAAAACGCTATTGTAAGTTGACTATTTATAGCATTTTTGAAACGCTATAGTAACTGTTACTATAGCCTTTCAGAAACGCTATTGTATAGTTACCAATAGCGTTTCAAAAACGCTATTGTCTTCTCTCACGTAACATTTAACAAATGCTATTGTATTAATTTCTATAGTGTTTTTCAAGGCCCTTTTTTTTTTTTTCTATAGCACTCATCAAGTGCTATCAAATGACTTTTTATAACATCTTATAAGTTTTATTTCTAAAAAATAAAAACCAAAATGTGCCAAACACTTAAACATTTCCATGAACAGAGGCAAAGTAATGTAATTAATAAGATAATGTATTACATCAAGTCACAAAATTTATCAAATAAGAAAGATCAGACTACATTTATTTCAGTTGAAGCATGGTAAACAACCAAACATCGACCCAAAAGCCTGTACAAACTTTGCCCAAGACGCCATACCAATCAATGCTCAATTTCAGCACTACGCCCTTAGCGCAGCAGCCAACGCCGCCCAGTCCATTCCATATTTTTGGATTGCGGATCCCTGTGGCTTCCAAGGCGAGTCCTTAGGTCTATCAATATCTTCTTCTGGTTCAGCTACACCATCTTTAGCCTTCTCAGCAGCCAACGCCACCCAATCCATAGCGAGCAAACACTTAAAACAAATTGCACTTGGCTGATGATACTGACCTGTGAATAGTACATAAGCATAAATCTGCCTGCAGCAGCGGTGACCGATGAAGAGAAACTGATGTGATATGAACAGAACGGATCTACCTACAAGAAGGGTGAAGTTATTAACTGATTAATAAATGAAACAAAGTAAAACAAAATATAGGCTAGATACCCAACAAATCTCATGCAAACATAGTAATGAACTAAGAGGAGTTTTTGCAAACCAATTTGAGCACACACCATTAAGAGAACCGTTGTCTTGATCTCCATCCCTTTCGTTGAATTCCAAAATGCTGGAGAAGAATCCACCACAATTGTCTCGGTATACAAATTTGGTATTATGTGAACACCCGATGTAGAATCCCAAGCAACAGCAACAGGTGGAAAGCAATGTTGTTTGCAAAGTTCTGCAGTACTAAAGAAAAGATATCATGATAAAACAAAATATAAGGAAACATAAATAATTTTTTTATGAAAAATCAGTAACTTCCCAAAGAGTTGGTTTTCATCTGCTCCACAGAAAAATGATTCATATTTTCTTAATCTTAACTTTCATCAAACCAATTTTAAGTGAAAATGGATGTGACACTGAGAAAAACTAGAGGACTTACTGTTAGGGTCCATATCTTTGGTTTCTTCAATGGGAAGCGGAGATTTTTTTATGTTGCAGCTTATCGCTTTCAGAGACAAAGTAACTGGTAGAAGACCTAAGCTTATAGAGAAGGATAAATTCAAAAAAAGAGGGTGATCCTCCATCAGAAAGAGTTCCTACAGGACATGCAAATTCAAGTCCCTAAAATAAGCATTACAAGACGTAAACTCTTGGCTGAAGCAAAAGTAGAGATGAAGACATTTTGAAAATTGGCAATTTTATTCAATGAACTATGGTTTTCGATCCAAAACTTCAACTCTTCACTGCTCGTATTATGAAAAAAAATCAACTAATGAGCAACCGACAAGCACAACCAAATGAATTATCTGATAACTAGAAACACATGATTTTGAAATTTCAGAATCTCAACAGATGACACCAAAAAATTGACCTGTTGAGAGAAGCTGGAAAATAGCAAGGACATTTGAGAAAACTCTCTCCTCGCCTTATCTGGATTAAAGAACTGGCCAACTGCCATCTCTATTGTAGAGGGAGGCTTATTTAATCCATCCTGCAAAAGAAAAGGCAAATATATATCTGATTCAATACTCAAGTTAAACCTCTTCCATGGATGTATCCACTCAAAGAAAGGAAAAAAGAGGATCAACGATATGAAAACAGTTCACTGTAATAAAATGCACTACTAACAAGCATTCAAAAGAATGCCACCATGACAAAAGATCATCATATGGAGCTTAGTACCAGAGTTGTCGCAACTAAGATAGTCAGGAACTTGAAGCCATGGATGTCGTCAGGACCCAAACAAAGTATAGAGGATGGAGGTGCTTGTTGAGTCAGGCTGCCTGGTTCAGTCTGGTAGATCAACATTTCATATCAACCAACTATAATAGTTTTTATACCAAACCCAGCAGACTAAAATGAATCATCACTCAATGTAAATTTAGAATTTGGCTACTCTACTTTTGGTGAGATGCGACAAATATGACTGAAGTATTTCACATACATCTTTATCAAGTAAACATAATACCTGCCTTGGTGGTGGAAGGCGTACCATCTTGGGTGTAACATCTACAACTCTTTTATCTATAAGTACTTTTGATGTTATAAAAAATCGCTACCAACCTGAATACGAGCTCTAGGCCTGCTTTGCATGTTCTTGATGGTCACACCCCCTTTACCAATAATAACGCCAACCTGTATGACATCATTCCAAACCATGAGCAGAGAGAACCAAATGAATGCTAAGAATGAAAAAGGCAGGACATAGCTGGATAAACTATTACCTTTCCATTTGGAATTGTTATCTGTTTGCTCGTGCTCTGACCATAAATTCCATACAATATTTACAAGATATTCTTCCATACAATATTTACAAGATCATAAATTCACTCCTGATTAAGATTACTAGCTTATCTCATTACAACAACTGCTTTCATTTGGAATGAATATGGGTAAATAGTTGGGATGAATGATCACTGAAACTCAAAATAGACTTCCATCTAAAACTTGAAAAACTATAAAACTTTGGGTACACAGTAGGTTATACAAAACTTAGCCAAAGCAAAGTAGACTAATCATTCACCTCCAAACGACGCAGTGACAGCAATAGAGCCAGCCACTGATCCTGCTGCACTTGCTGCAGCTGCAAACCCAATTGCTCCAATCACGGGGATCAGAGTTCCTAATGTAGGTGCTAAAGCACTGAATACTGCAACTATTGCTAGAGCAGCCAGACCTGTGAAAGAAAGATGTACAAAATGATAAAAATCCACACTACCATTAAAAATTTATTATCAAGTTGAAATTACCAATTTGCTAAATCCTAGAAACACTGTTAGATATGTCATACCGCCCCAGTTAATGCAACGGCACCAATGCAACCTCCACATTTCCAAGACCTCTGAGACAAGAAAGACAAGAAAAATCTATTGCTCTAAGACCTCTGACATTTCTAATTCTATAATAAATATCTAACTACGCACAACAAATTTTGTACCTATGAAGACCCACCCAACCTTTATCCAGCATCATATATTCTTGTAGTGCTCAGCCAAACAAATTCTAAAATTCAAACAAATAACTACTTAAATCTTCATGGGGTAATTGAAAGTTTCATATATATAAGCAGTACTTGAAGGCAAGTCCAATTTCATACTAAATAGATATTCATATCCGTTCTGAAAGCATTACAAACTAGCAGCATAAATGTTAAACGTAAAGACATAAATTAAATTCAGACAACGCTACAACATAAATGTGATGAAGGGGTACAAATTGGACAAATTTTGGCCTTTTCAAGTAAAAAAATGTTATTGTCATATGCTATTGATGAGCAATTGTTGTGTAGTAATGAATGCCATCTTTTCAAAGAAATCGTAATTATAATGCGTTCAGAATATATGTTAGAAACTTTTGAATGATACCCGCTACGTCATCATTTCCTTGCATACATGATAGTGACCTAAAAACTATAACTAGATCAACCAAGAAAATGAATCAAAACACCATCTTTCAAAGAATAAAAAAATTGTATTACTCAAATAACACAATTTACATAACTTTTGAATAGTATTCCCTCTGCAATTTCATTTCCATGCATATATAATTGACCTAAAAAAATTTACATCTATCTCCTAGTGATCACTTGCTGAGTGTGTGTGTGTGTGTGCATTTTTTTTTCTTAAAGGATCACTTGCAGAGTGTTAATATGGCCATTTTCACGTTCTATTATTTGCTTTGGATTCAGAGTGTTAATATGGTATGTATGTTTGCATAAATAAATGACTGAGGTACAAAAATTGGCTCCAGAGCCTAAATAAATAAATATCGCTCTCCCGCTCATCCCACTTACTGTTTTCCTTAGCGTTTTAAAAGGGTAACGAAATTAAACTTTGTTTTTGATAGCACAAGTCTAAAAAAAACTATGTGCATGTGCTATTAATAAGCACTTGTGTTGTAGTGGTGGTTGCAAGGCTACGTATGCAGATAGTTTTGGTTCTGCAATATGCAGGGGATGGTATACAGGTTGTTCCAGCTCTGTTTCATCTTACAGAGTAGAATTCAGCTGCAGGGGACGGGGACGTTGCATGCTCAGCTGCAGTTCGTGCACCTTGCTGCTGTCTCGTGTTGGGATCTGGAGGGGATTTGGAGCAGGTTCTATTTCTACTGGTTGTGGCACAAGTAACTCAGGCAGGTTGCAGGTTCTATTTCAGTCTTGTTATATGTTATTTTTGACAATGTTTGATGCTTGGAAGAGTTTTGCAAGACTTGGCTTCACTTGGTGAATAAGGTCTAGCTTTGGTGAAGTAGGTTCCTGCTGAGTAGCATGTAGTCTATCTGAGTAGTTTCTTGATGCCTAAGGCCTTTGGTGAATTAGGCCTAATGTCTTTGGTGAATTAGGCCTAATGTCTTTGGTGAATTAGGCCTAAGGTCTTGGTATTTTTCCCTAAGGTTCTTGAAGGATTTCTTTGTTAGTTTTTTGGTGATTTAGGCCTAGATACTAGGTTTTTGTCTTTCTTTTGGGTAAAGTCGTAATGTACCTCGACTTGTGTAAAATCTTTTGACCAATTAATAAAGGTCTGACATCCCATAGTTGCGTCTCCATCCTGGAGGTTAAAAAAATTATGATTAACCATATAAGACTATACCAAGGCATGGAAGTTGAGGGCATATATAAAGCATTGTAATTTGCTTTTAATGTGTATTTACAGGTGCATTCAACTGTCCAACGCATGGTGTTAACCCACCTCAATTTCCACCTCTTCCAACCGAGCAACTATATCTTCACTATATATAAGGCTGAATTGTCGGAGGGACACTGTCCATTATCAATAATGGTTGAGACCTTGGCTTCTTTATCAAGGGTGGAATTATAAGTGAGGTGTTGCAAAAATCTGCCTTTTAATACACCAAGTGGATGCCAAAGTCGTAATGTACCTCCGTTATATATATTCTTTTTTTGGAGAAGTAATAAAGGTCTAGTATCCAAAGTTGCCCCTCAACACTGGAGGTTTAATTAAAAAGAAATTGTGCCAAAAATTGGTTCTCTCAGCTCCATTACTAATTAACATTTTCTGCCATACTAGTGTCAGTCCTATCTCTTAAAAATGTTCCTCCAACACCAAAAGCAATTTTGGGGTGGCTGCATAGAACAACATTCTTTTTTCCTAGGGTTTTTAGTAACCCATGTCGACCATAAGTTATCTGGATGGTGAAATAGGTTCCAAATATGTCTCAGGTTAGCAGCTTTACTGCAAATTCTAAGATTTCTGTTTGCAAGCCCTCACTCCTTGAATGGTTTGCAAATTTGATTCCAACCCACCATCGCTTGTTTCTTATTGTCACCTATATTGCTCCATAAAAGTCTTCTGCAAATATACTGAATTTTATCATGAATTTCCACTGGTAGCATGAATAATGAGGTCTAGAACACCATAATGCTAAGAACTGCACGCTCTAATAAGTATTCTCCTTGCGAAGGATAAGAAACACCCTTTCCATGAGTTTACGTATTTTTTTTCCAATGCTACTGAAGGCAATCATATATCGCAATCAGGTAGAGATGAGTGGAAGGCCCAAAATCTCACTGGCAAAGTTCCCAAAGGAAAACCAAGGACATTTGCTATCTCATTTTTTTTTCTCTAAAGCACATTCCTGAAGCAAAGAGATTGCTCTTGTTAATATTTAACCGTGAGACCTGTTGCTCTTTTAAAAATGTTGAGAGCTGCAATAAGAGCTTGAACAGATTCAATATCTCCCTTGGGAAATATTGAATTGTTTTGTTTGTCATCCGAATCTAGTAATCCTTGGGAATTTCCTATATATACAAGGAGATGTCAAAAAGCGAATAAGAAGTACATGGATATACCACACTCCAAAGAAAAAAGGAATGAACAAGAAGATTTGCAGACCAAACATCAGTTAGGTAATACTAATGTGTTAAATTGTGAGAATAAGAATGTAGCTGACCAAGCATCCATGAACACAGAAGTAAGTGCCATGAGAGTCAAACAGCTCTTTAACGCAAATGTGGTCAATGATTAAGTTCGGTTGTTGGAACATTAGAGGAATGACTCCCTCAATCAGCAGGAAGTCAAGGAGTTTGTTACTAAGCATAAATTACATATAGTAGGGATATTTGAAACTAAGGTTAGGTTGAAACTAATGAGCATCTAGATAAAATAGAATGATAAAGAAATATCTCTATTTTTTCTATATTTAAGCATTGGTGTCCAGGGTGACGCTCCCTAGCTTGTAGGTTATGTTGAAGGTCTATTGCTTTCAATAGTTGAATAGACCACACTCGTAAAACACAATGGAAAACACAAATGGCAATTCAAATTGGATTGCAACAGCATAACAATCAAAGAAAATAAATTAAAAAATCCCATTGCCAAGAGCATTAACCTAGTGTATAGTGTATAGTGTATAATCGTCTAGAAAGTAGATTAAGCCATTTCAGTGATAAACCATCCTCAAAACTGGCTCCAATGCTCTTGGGAATAAGTCTGAACATGGTAAAACTCAAACTCCACCTAATTTGTTAATCATACTATCTCTTTTTGTTTGGGAGTAATACATTCAAAGGGGGTAAGAGCCTATCTTTCTAATTTGCAAAAATCTATTGGTGGGAAAATAAAGTAGATCAAAGACACATTGTAAAATGAACAATTATAGAGTGCCAACCCTTAATATGTCCTGGCTCGGATGTGTACTAAAACATCCAAGGCAAGGAACTACAGGTAGTTTTAGACTATTCAAAAGTTCCATATTGTTACTTGGAGGATTGTAAATTTGTTCTTGTTGAAGCGCCTCAGTCTCTTGGTCGGACATCAATATGTTAGTTCATATGTTTCAAATACCACCACACACGAGGATAAGACTATTACAAATGAAAATTTTAGGTCTTTTGCTAATCTGTCATCAGACTAACTCCTTAACAAGCACCCATTTGCTCAATATGAAAATGTAAGAAAACGTCATTGTTTCTATATTTTACTTTTCATGAAAGAAGAACCATTCCTTCTTTATTTTCTAGGTTATTACTTATTTTTCTGTCCAAATAATGTCAATAGTATATTCGTCTTTGACAACCCTAGCATAAGACAAACGAAACAATATAAAATTTCCAAATAACTTCATTTCACACATGATGTGGGTTAAGCCAGAGAGTACATATGACATTTCTTACATGGACCATACTGAATGACTGCCTAAATCAGATGATATAGGAGTTCTTGTGAACAACGACAAGAAAAAAGAAAACAATATCAGAAGATTATCCCCACATTGAAATATAAAAATAAAGATATGAACAATGGAATTACCTTCCAATAAAGTTTAAGCATAAAGAGAAAACCATATTAAAGTGTTGCATTCATTCTTGGGTCGAATAAGAGCAACTCAAGAAAGACATTCAAGATGAAAAGATAATTACTTATTAAATAACAATAGGTGAGTAACTAACACGACTAATTCAAGCAAGTTGCAGCTGAAAACGTCTAAATGAGTGCATCGTACTCAAACATAAAAACTTGATTATGTCATCACGAAGACATATAATTGGATCCCCCATGGGTTGTCTCACCCACACATGTAAAGTCCACGTCCCGACTTGGCCTACCTATGTTCCAACAGTTGGTGGTCCTACCCGACGTACCCATAATAGGTAGGATTGATGGTGTGTAACATTTAACCTTTTTTTAAGATTTGTAATCGATGAGCTTAAGCAGTTGTCGTGGTGATTATATCGAATGGATACAAAGCACCGACGTAATACAATACAGACAATATGTCCAAGTCAGGACCAGGTATTCTTGAAATTATTTTGGTGATGTTGCCTACAAATAAAGGGGATGAACAAGTAGAACTCAACAGTTAATACATGTGCACTTCAGTGATTTAGCAAATTTTCAGGTCATACACCATAAGTTCAAATTCAAAATTTTAGTTTCAAACATTACATTCAAAAGGGAAATGAGGTTGAAGTTGATCCAAACCTTAAGAAGTGTTTGCAGAACTAACTTTCTTCCTCTCTACAGCAAAACTAAGTCCAAAGCTTTATCCTTCAAAACCCACAGCTTATGTATTTTCAATGACAATATGTTACAAAGACATACAAAGAAATTATCTCTTCAGAATTGCGTTAAAGGGCAAATATGCAAAAGAGAATGAGAGCTTAAAGAGGAGCAAAAACTCCAAAGGTCAATACTTTCTGAAACTTGTAAAAATGGAGAATTTCACACCAAACAAGACTCTTCCTTTAACACCTGCAAAACAACAAGAACACCCAGAAATCAGAATGAGAATGAAACATAGAACCCTAAGAAATTTCAAGAGAAATGCAGGAATTTTACTCAAACAAACCCAAGGAAAAAAAAATCAAAGGGGTTTCCCCAACTTTCACAAAAGCCTCTCTTCAAAGCTAAAATGAGGAGGAAAGACAAGATTTTTAAATAAGGCAAATGGTTTTAAAACCCTCAAAATTTCATCAAAATATGCTCATAATGAACAAAAACTCCCAAAATTCAGTAGGATTGAGACAAATATTGTCTTCCTTTTTTTTTTTTAAAGATAAAGCATGCAAATCACCCCCAAATTTCAAGAAAATCAAAGGGAATGTGGTCAAAACACAATAATATCTCTCAAAATCCAGTAATGATGAAAAAGGGAACAACTTTTTCCAGAGAAATTACTGCAATCTCCTCCCATTTCAGAACCAAATGGAAAAAATATCCCCACACCAGAGAAATCTCTAAAATTTTGAAGAAAAAAAATATGTTTCATTTCAAGACAAATGTCCATAAATTTCCCAAAATCATGCTCAAATCCCCTCCAAATTGCATCAAAATCAACCAAAAAAATCTTTTTTCATGAATGCCAGTGGGGGATCATTCAAAACAGCCAAATAACCCCTAAAAATCCAGTAAAAAGAAAGAAAGAGAGAAAGAAACCTCTGCTTAAACCCTATTTCCTTGTCTCTATCTTTAATGTCCAAAAAAGGTCAAAACTTAGCGATTCAGAGAGGGCGTTGAGAAATAACAGACAAATTTTTTTCAACTAACATTTCTTCCTTGCATAGCGAAACAGCTAGTCGGAGAAGGGGGTTGACAGCTAGAGGGAGAGAAGAACAGAGAGAGAGAGAGGGAGAGGGAGATGAAAGCAGATCGGAGAGGGAGACAGAGAGGCAGAGGGAACGAGCTTTGCTTCCTGCTTCCTTCCTTCTTTCTTTGTTTTGTTTTGTTTTGTTTTTTTTTTTTTTGTGATTGAGCGGGCACTTTGGCGCCCTGCGAATATGACTCTCGCTCAACCAAACTTTTGATAGCATTTTACAATTTGATGAAGGGAGTACAAATATTGGATACATTTTGGCCTTTTGATAGCATAAGCAAAAAAATGCTATTAATAAGGCATAGTGTTATGATTGAGTGTTAGTAAATCATAACACTTTGAACAAAAATGCTATAAACATATGCTATAAATGATGACTTTTCTTGTAGTGATACTTGGACTTAGCAATTAAATATTTAGGAGCATGAAATGTCTCATTTATATGCTTATCAATCAACCTCAAGTTTACTCAATTTCGACAGAGGAACTACAATGACTTTTCTAGACGAATATGCTGCAATTACTTTGCACTTTATGAACACATTGAATTTACTTGTGTTTGCGTAAGAAATGTTTCTCACATTGTTGAATCTTCAAAGAAATATTAAGGAAGAGCTACGAGAAGTGAACACACAAGATATAACTAAGTTACTCCATAAAGAAATGCACAATTGAGCTCAAATGAAAAGACTCAAAGATCAAGGAGTATTAGTGCAATGCCTTGTTCTTATGAATGTTGAAAATAAAGAAGTTTTATCAGTTCGACATGTGCATCCAATCAAGTCTAAGAAGAGAAAGAATATTGCATGGATAAGCTCATATGTGAACAAGGACCTCATGCAAAAATAGGCCATGGTAACTTCTAACTGATTTTTTATAGATAAATTATGTTGGATGAGTAGTTATCATTGTATGTTTCTTTTTGGCCCTTGTGTGCACTTTGGCTCTAGTTGTTTGTTCAATTAAAGATCCTTTATCAAACTACGAGAAGTCCGATTCCTTGAAAATGATACGTAGACAACCATTTGTGCTTTATGGTTTATCATGTGTATGGCTCGATAACCTTTTCGAAAATGTTTTTCAAGTACTTTATTATGATTCTGACAAATAAATTGATATATAATGTTGAAGTGCCTTTACGAGACATTTGGATGTTATTGAAAATTTATTTGTGAAACTCATTCTGAAGTAATTTGATTATTTGAAAATGAATTTCAAAAATATTTTGGATTTTTCTATTTGGTTAATGTGATAAGAAATCTCTTGAAACATAAAAAAATAGCTTATGAGTTTTGCTAATTATTCAATGCAATTTACTTGAATGATCAATTCCTACTCATCATCGGATAAGAAATGTTTGAATGGATGATTAGAAATGCAGCTCAGAACCTAATGCAACGTCAAATAATTTAAGAAAAATATGAATGAACATGCACACAAATGTTTGGGGAAAAACAAACATGAAATGCGAAGAAGAGTTTGAGTAGAATAGAACGAAACTTTTGCCCAAAAAGGAAAACCAAGACTAGTAAAGTCGATTTCACCCTGAAGGTGAAGATAGTAGAGTTGACTTTACTAAAGAGCCATCTGTTTTTAAAACAGGGCCTGCGCGAACAAACCCCATCTTCTTTTTCCTTTTCACCTCTCATACTCAGCTCTTCGCTATATCAACCGATCAACCATCCAAATTGTTTCTCTTGATTTCGAATAAACCCGTTTCATCAAATCCTCCACCAATTCATCCCTTTACTTTGATTTCAACCAAAACCCATCTCACTCTCTTTTTACAAAATTAATCCTAACCTTGAAATGGCTTCAAATGCTTCAAAGCACAAGATCAGTAAAGAAATGAACTCTGGAAGAAGAAGAATATGTCAATAGTGGATGAGTCATCTAGTGCCAGCAATGTTATCTACATGAGTGAGGTTGAAGTTGATATGTGGCGACCATAAGGGGATCGATGTTGCAAAACTTAGGAAGTATAAAAGACATGTGTACAAATGGTTTGAATGCACTGAGAAACCGGAAAAAATTTAAGAAGCAATAATAAACTTAGAGATTGAGATGTAACAAACATAGGAATGTGTGATTAAGATGAAAGTGATACTGAAGAAGGAAAAGCCACCAACAAAACTTCACCCCTTATGTTTGAAGAAGCTTTTGCTAAGAGTGAGTTCAAAAAGAAGTTGAAGGAAACATAAATAGCAGTTGAGAAGGTGAGGCGAGCAGTTGAGGAGGCCATATTTGCAGTTTAGAAATATATATTCAAGGCGTGAACATGCATCAAGGAGTGCAATGCAGCAACAGAGATTGCACGGGCCGTGGTAGTGAACCTGGACCACTATTGATGTGATGAGTAGCTATTTGATATTTCAGTATCTGATCATTCAGTCATTAGATTAAGATAATGATGATACCCATGGTTGATGTCCTCTGAATTAATTTGCTTTATATCAGGATATTTAGGATAGAGATACCATATACTATGGTTTAGTACTTGCTACCTTGTTTGATATTATGGCATTATGTTTGCTATATGTAGAAGACTTGGTATGCATATTTTTATTCCATTTATCCTTATTCTCTCATGTTTTGATTTGTGTGATCATATGTCGCATGAGAAGAATGTTTGATATGATGTTCATTTTTGAATATTTGGTATCATGCGAGAATGTGCATCGGTGAGCGAAACATTGTTTTGCAGTAACATCATGACTTGTTTGGGAAACAAGTTCAATTGAGTGCTTAATGTACTCTATTAGCTTTAGACTTGTATTCTCATATTTTTTTTCAATTGGTAGTTCATGTGAATATAATGCTTAGGCATGTTGAACAGTCTTTTGCGGGTTTTCTAGTGGTTTCGTGCTAAAAATTTTGGGTGAATGTTTGTACGAGTGTAACATGTTTCTAGTCACAGTGAAGTCGACTTCACTTGGAGCTTGGTGAAACTAGCAACAAAGGCGACTTCACCTATGCACAATTCTAACACGACGTAGACTAGAGTCGACTTTTGAGTGAAATTTTGGATAAGTCCAAAATTCTCACTGACTATGCATGTCTTTGGTGACTGTATACTGCCATTTACGTCAATCTCATGCATTTATTGCATTTACTATTGGAGATTGTCAGAAAGTTCCTACAACTTTAATTAGTTATGACTTGAAATGATTTGCATGTTATAGATTTTGCAACTTCTAACCTAACTTGTAGGAAATTAAGGGTTGAATTATGAGTGGAACATGCTAATAATATTCGAAACCCTAGAGTTATTCTTTAAGTTTGCAAAAGCTCACATACCTAGATTATGTTGAGATCACAATGGTACTCCTTATCATTTGAATTGTTTTACACACAATAAATTTATATTGGTATTTCACACCAATTCAAATTGTGAATCCCAACCTTGACTTAGGGGGAGTCCCAACCTTTGACTTAGGGGGAGAAATAAAAGGAAAATTCTATGATAAAGGATTCAGTATGATGGTATTATCATATATCGATACAGAGCAAATTATCAATCTTATCATTTATTGATCATTTGGTACAAAACAATTATGCTCAAATCGTCCAGAGCAATAGTTTGGTAGAAAGCAAAATAGGACTGATAAGTTGATAATCCCTCACTTCTCACAATTGGTATTTTTCAAAATGTTGAAAACCAATGATTTTCAAAAAAAATTCACATTATCGCTTTTATTAATGCATATATACCCTTGCTACTAATGTGTTTGTTGTGAATTGTAGCTTGCAATTTCTTGACAGTTATGATTAAGTTCATCAGCGTATTGAATGATCTAATTATTATCCTGTAATTGTGACTATGATATATTTTTGTCATAAGTTCTCAAAGGGTGAGACTCAAATTGTTACTTATGAATTAGAGAAAAAACAAATATTAGTTAAGCTAGTAAAACAAATATAGGTTGAATAAAGCAATATTGTAAGAATGTATAATGGAATTATAAAGTCGTGAATATTGGGTTGTGACTGATCGATGAAATTGGATTATTCAAATGCGACCATGAAGGCTGAACTGAAGGCATCAATGCAAAAAGAATCAAGTCATGCAACCAAACTCAACCAAGGGCGTAGTGAATTTAAGATACCAAAGTCAAATATACGAAGGTTGGTCAAGCGTTGTCAAAGTTGTAAATCCAAGAAGGTGGACCTAGACAAGTCTTGGATCTATTTTGCAAAAATATTTTCTTAAATTGGGTTTTAGATCCCAAGACTTGTGAAACCACCTAGATCAAAACTTGAATCATTTCATAATATACACCTATCTTTGAATTGAATGATATACTGATGCTTAGGTCTAGGAGATTATTTTGAGCATTGAATAAAATGAAGTATTCATATAGCTTCATTTCTTTACATTCTTCAACAAAAGTTCTCAAAGATAAAAATATTTTAAAAGATATTATTCAATTCCTCTAGTTTTGCTTATCATATCTTAGAGCACTTGCATTGGTTTCTGAGAGGATACCTTTGCATTATCAGCCCTTACAACCATTGGATCAAATTTACCGATTATGATCACTACACCAAAAATCCGCTTCAGAAACATTGAGAAAATGTGCTTGAGTGCTTCTGGAATGTTGTAATAATGTATTTACAAACTATGTCAAAACAATGTAAAAATGTAAGGTGAAATTATGAACCATATATCGAGTATTGAGATTATGTCCATGCTTTGTAAAAATCATTTCAAGGTTATTCAACTCATGAAGACCATTGTTAAAGGACGGGAAGATTGAAGTAAACTCATTAAGACAAGTTAAAGCTATGAAAACCAAGTCAAGCAAACAAGAAGTCAAAAAAAGTCAAGTCAACAAGTCAAAGATGAAATATTCTACAAATGAATCAAAACTTGAAATTCACATTCAAAGTTTTAATTTAGAGTTATTCCATTCTCTCATGAGACATGTTTATGTGCTTAATGGACCATTTGACAAAGTACTTGTCAAAGTATTTTGCCCATGTGACAAAGAAATCTTTTTAGTTTAAAAAAGAGATTTGGACCAGGCAAAGTAGACTTTACCTCATGAGAAGTCATTTCAGCAGACGACCATTTTGACAAAGCAAAAAGCAATTATAATTTTAGCCATTGTAAAAAGTAGATGGTGATGCAAATCTCTTAAAATGGCTAAAATTATAATTTCTGAACCTATATAGGGCTCAAGATCATTTACTCGGATCTATCTCTCATGTTCTCAAATTCTTGAACTCATCCTTTTATCCCCTTTGGGGATGACAATTGGACAAAATTTTCCAAATCCATCCTTGCCACGTCATGAATGGCGGATATCCCCGGATCCGCTTCATTTGACCTTTTTTTTTTTATAAAATTTATCCCCGTCATGAATGGCGGATATCCGCCCTGCTCTGTTTATTCACTACGGGCTTCTAACAGATCAGAGATTCATGCCCCGTCTCAAAAGAGCCTCGGATGGGTTTAAGTTAAGGACAATTTTGACAACCACCAACAGGCCTGCCCACCCATTTGCTAGTCCATTTTGTCAGCTCAATGAGGCTTAATTGGCAAAAAGCCGAAGGATGAAAACTTCAAGTGTTTAGGCTAGTTTTATAAGAGCAAAACATAACATGGTTGGTTTTTAGGTGATGTGGAACCATGTTTGCAACATGCAATTTGGGTTTTTATAGGCTAATTTAATAAGAGCAAACACACAACATGGTTGGCTTTTAGGTGATGTAGGACTATTTTTGTAACATAAAATTTAGGCTTTTGTTGATTAACACGAAACTTTACTTTTATATGATGTGGGATTATAATTTATGAATAACAACTTAAAGTGGCTAAGCTAGTTTTATAAGAGCAAACACACAACATGGTTGACTTTTAGGTGATGTAGAACTATAATTTGTGAATGAACAATTTAAAGTATCTACACTAGTTTTATAAGAACAAACACGCAATATGGTTGGTTTTTAAGTGATGATGGACTATAATTTGTGAATGAGCAACTTAAAGTGTATGAGATAGTTTTATAAGAGCACATACAACATCGTTGGCTTTCAAGTGACGTGGAACTATTTGTAACATGAATTAGGCTTTTGCTGAGTAACATGAAACTTGGTTTTTATATGATGTGGGACTATAATTTGTGAATGAACAAGAAACTTAATTTTTTTTTTTTATACTTAGTATTTGGCTTGAACATTCCTTGTTGAACCTTATTTTATCTCGTTAGTTGGTGGTAATGATGCTAGTGGTTGTGGGTTGTGAATATGGCAATGGTTGTAATTGTGGTATGGTGGTGGTTGCGTATTTAGTATTTTGCTTTGAGATTCCTTGTTGAACCTTACTCTATTTCATTGGTGGTGGTGGTAGTCACTACAAGAAAAATTGTGATTAATAGCGTTTAAAAACCGCTATGGTAGGCTACCATAGCGGTTTAGTAACCGCTATGACAGCCGGCGCTATAATAGACCCAGGGGATATTATAGCGGTTTTAAAACGCTATGGTAAGTTTGGCTTTTATAGCGTTTCAAAACCGCTATGATAGCCTCTTCCATAGCGTTTTAAAAACGCTATAGTAGACTCTAAAACCGCTATGGTATCCTCTTCCATAGCGTTTTAAAAATGCTATAGTAGACTCTAAAACCGCTATGGTATCCTCTTCCATAGCGTTTTAAAAACGCTATGGTAAGTATACATAGCAAATTTTTTTTTTTTTACTATCAAATGACTTTTTATTACACATCTCATAAGTTTTATGTCTAGAAAATAAAATTTTAAATGTGCCAAAGTTAAACATTTCCATGAATGGAGGCAAAGTAATGTAATTAATTAATAAACGGTATTACATCGAGTCACAAAATCTATCAAATAATAAAAATAATGTATTACAATTATGGTACTTGGGATAACAAACTGAAAATTAACCGATGGTTTTGCCCATTGGATCAATGAGAATCATGCCAATAACACCACCCGCTTCTCTAACAAAATGGCTTTTTTGCTTCTAAGGTCTGGGAGTTCAAAATTCTGTTTATGACACTTGGACCTATCAAAATTATCAATCACTCCAAGGATCATTTTCTGCCCTCACTTCTGAAGGCTCAACGACTTCTGTTTCAGAGGCTTCGGCAGTTGAAGCAGCTTCAGATTCTTCAGTGGCATCAGACTCTTCTGATCTTCCCCATCTCCCGCCAAGGGCAATTGCCATCATTTCATATATCTTGTTACCCAAATCAGCTGGACTATCAGGCTGCAAATATTATCAAGATAGAGTTAAGTAATTATCAAACAGGTTTGGTTCAGAAACAAGTTTCAGAGGGAGTCCTTACTGAGTATCCACTGGAGATCAAAGCTGTATCATACAGCAAATCAACTGCTCTTTTAGCTTCACCACTCTCGGGAGCATTCTTGCATGCAGCCTACAGGGTAAAAGATCATCAAAAACTGACCAATGAAGCCACTGAATGATGACATTCATTCAATATTGACACTTGGAAGAGCTGGGTGCTTCTCCTAGCTGATGGTATGGTATGTTTATGAATCAAGGCACAGATCCATGAGATTTCTTAAAAGTTGCAATACTTGAAAAGGAAGTAATAACAATGTTATGCCAAAACAACAGAACAAGGACAATGGATACCACATATTTCTCAAAAAATTGCAACACTTATAAAGGAAGCAACAACAATGGTTGCAAATAGCACAAGTTGATTTGTCATTATAGTGAGGCAACATAACAGTGAACACTAGAAGTCCCAAACATTGATTACTACGTTTACCTCAACTAAAAAGTTAGCAAATGACCTAAAGATGGATTTTCTTTTCCAAAGAAAAAAGGTGCCAGACAAAAGTACAAACAATTTGAGTAAGATAATGCCTCTTTAAGTTAGTAGATACTGTCTAATGTTTTTCATTTAGTGCTAACTGCTAAGCACTAGCAGACATGTACACGGCCTACAGATTTGATCAAGAGTGAAATCACTGGCAACAACACCTAGTAAGTGCATTACATAACTATAGTTTCCTTCTCCAGGGATGAATAATGCTTTGACACTTGAGATATAAACTTAACAACTAAAAGATTATGAAAGAAAAACACAAGATAACCAAGACTGCCAGTGAGAGTAGGCATGCTTCATTCATTTGTTGTCTGATATCAGAAATGTATGCATTTGACAAAAATCAAACGGCATTTAAAAGCGTTATCTTACACTCAGCAGCAAGCAATGATAGCAACGACAGCAGCAGCAGCAGCAAGAAGCAGCAGCAGCAGCAAGCAGCAAGCAGCAGCAGCAGTAGCAGCAGCAGCAGTAGCAGCAGCAGCAGTAGCAGCAAGCAGCAGCAGCAGCAGCAAGCAACCTCTCTTCTTGACAGCTCCTTCAACATCTCTGCAAATGATCAAAATTTGAAATTTTTTTATGTTCTGGCCTAAAACTAACACATACTTTCAATACCACGATTATATCGGTGTTCTGGTGCATTTGGATGAAATCATAAACTTTTTGAATCTTAGCAATGTGCATCTAGCAGAGAAACCAATACTCATCATACCAATAGAAATGGATACCAAACATTCATGTAAGTCACAATTTCTATACATGTGAAAAAAGAGCAGAGAAACCAATACTCATCATACCAATAGATTTGTATGTAGATTTGCCTTAACATCCCAAGTTGCAACCATATACTTGTAAGCAGTAAAAACACCATACCCGGCTGACCTTGTAAGCAATAAAAACACCATACCCAGCTGACTCTAGCCCAATCCCCTGCTGAATTCCAGCACACCATCACACTAACAGCAGAAAAAAACCAAGCAACAGAGGGCATCAGGACAGAGCACTCTGTCAAAACAGAGCTTGCTGTCCAGTGTTAGTGAAATCTGAAAATGATGCTAAATGCTTAGCTCAAATCCCCTCTCTCTGCTGTTTTTAAGCTATTAAAAATTCATAAACTTGACTTGTTAAGAAAACACAACACCACCACTACCTAACTACAATATCCAACATTAAAATTCCTGGGAGCTCAGAGTTTATGGGAGACTAAAACCAAGCTCTGCCAAATAGATATCATACAACAACAATGCATTTGGAGATAATTGACAGTGCAAGATTGAAACTTGAAATGATAGTTATGAGAATGGATAGTGAAGCAAACTGTGGTTAGGACAAGTGACAATAAAGAATGGATAAATCCACAGCATGTTCTCATCCACACTCAATGGCAATGCCAAGTTCATGCTTGTATGACTTTTGAATAAAGAGATCGTCTACTCCAAACAGAATTGTAACAGTCTAAAAGTTGAGAGTTGGTTGTCACCGAAAATGAGCTATTTACTGAAAAGTAATCATGTTTTTTTCAAACCTTTATGTTCCTGGTGCAGATTACGTGCCCTTTCTAATTCATACTTCCGCTTCCAATCAGCTGCCTCAGCTTGAGCAGAAGCCTTCCCTTCAGCTACCCGTCTTAACGCCTTTGCAACAGCTACAAATTAATTTAAAAAAAAAATGTAAGAAGCAAGCTACAAAATGAGCTCATGACTAAGAAAACATAATATAGAAAAAATGGTGCCAATACAAGGGACTATATACAGATGCATAATGGCCAGGACAGATACATATAATGGCAGCACAGGAGATACAGGATGCAAGATCATTGTTACAATTTTCACACGAGGTTCAATCACATGGAGATTAATCAATAGCCAATTTCATCATGGAGACCATGGAAAGTCAGTCTATCCAATATTCCTAGTTAATTGAAATATGTTCAGACGCCTAACATTTAGTAAGTATCCTTTTCAACCCTTCAAGGCAATAATAGCATTAAGACATTTCATGATATGTAACCACAGGAAGGAGTAAAGTTAATTTGGATAAAGCTTATCCAAATATAGAGTATCAAAAGCCAATAGATTCTTTATAATACGATATTTTGTTATCAAACAAAACTTAGCACCTTTTAGAATGGTATTTATAAAACCTAACCATAAGATTGCAAATACTCCACACTGAAAACATCTGAATGATGCAGGCCATTTCTTACAGCCATGGAGATCCAAGTATAATACATACAAAATAGAAACTATTAATTCAGTATTATGTTGCGTGTATCTAGGCTTCAGATCAATCTTACAAATCTTTGCCCCAATCAGGAAAACTTCATTCGTGTCTGATTGACTTTGTTTGACCTTTTTTGACATGCTTTGAATAATTTTGACAGACTCTGATCATCTTTGACTTGGTTAAGCTTTCCATTAGAATCGCAAATGAGAAATATGCAAAGATGTTTACCAGCAATTGTCAGGGAAACCTTCGCCAAGCCTTGACCTTGAAGAACATCTTTTTCGTGGACACGGAGCATTGCAAATGAAGATATTGCTAAATCTTTATAACTATATTTAGAACTGATAATTGTACACAGGCATTTGCTGGCTTGTAGCTATATAAGAACCAAATATTGACCCGAGAATAGATTTTTTCTTACTAGGTAAAAAAGTAGAATATATTGTAGCTATATAAGAACCAAATATTTTTTCTTATATTGACCCGAGAATAGTTTTTTTCTTACACAGGCATTTGCTGGCATCAATCAATCACAGCTCCCTGAAACTGCATAGAAACTGAATAGATCTGCAAAATACGGATTGTGATAGAAACTGCATAGATCTGCAAAATGAAAGAAAACATACGTGTCAATAACTGTGCTACATCAAGCAAGACCCAGTTTTATTAAATGGTTATTAAGTAATCTATAACCAAAGCATATTCTAAGTAAAAGCACCTAGCAGCAACTACCAACCTCCCTCTCATGGACACTAGAACCTAGCTATAACTTGATATCAGAACCATACCAGGGAAAACGCCAGCAAAACCATCAGCTTTCTCTATAAGATCATCAACTGGCAGGGCTGCAATTGACACATCCTTGGTCTGGCCTAATAAAGCAGATGAGGGATACATGTTGATTCCCATCCCAAGACGACGTCCAGTTTCCTTTCCTATTGCCAATTGATCACCTGATTGAAGTTGAAAGTGTTAATTGGCACATGAATAAAACACTTAAGACTGAATTACCCATTAAGGAGAGAAAAGAAGAACTGAACGATTCTTTCTTATTGAAGGAACATTTCCTTATTGAAACTTCTGACATTTTTTAATCAAGTGTTGCAGAGACCACTGGATGCAAAGGTCAGTCTTGTTAAATATTTGAAATGAATCAAAACCCATTTGGACATGAAACATTTATGGTAGAAAAGACTCTTATTTTGGATGTTTTGGAAATCTTGGTGTTCAAACATTGAAGGCTTAGTTCAAAACAGAGAAGCAGCAAAGAAGAGCAGACAGAGAAAAAAATATTGGATTAGAATTATAACCGTTTTTTCTTCCATAAACATCAGATCATCCCATTAATTACTTCTTTCTTTGCAGCTTATGTGCATCAGTTTCTGGACCATATCAATCACAAAGTTTAAGAGTCTCTGAATGAGTTTCATTCTTTGATTTGAACCTCTATTGTAGTACTCTTTCTTCAATTTGCTAGACAAGCATAGAAAATCCAATAATTTTTCTCTGTCTCTCTGTCCATTTTTGTGGTGGCTAGTGCACACAACAAACCCCAAAAACATGAGATCCAAATGGTGAAGTTTTTTGCCCTGTCTCTTTATGTAATGAGGAGACCCTCTATTCATAGATCCAAACAGTGTTTGACATGATAGCATATCCAAATCCTAAATCAAAAGCATGAAAATGAAATAAAAAAATTATATAATCAGAAATCAATCATACACCCGACCCAAAAAAAATGCAGTCTATAATGGTTTGATTGTTATGATTGGATTTAAAGATGAGGTCTACTTCACAAAAACCAACGAAAAAATAGCCTTAATAGATCAGTTTTGGTTGCTCTAGTTGTGCTTCAATTTAACTTCCATAAAGAACTTACATGTACCTCTTTGTAAGGCTTCTCATCATGAAATTTCTTCAAGGAATACCTTACATAGCACCCAGTATGTAGTGCTCTCCCCTCCTGTAATGGCATATAGCTTCTCAGACGATGTGAAGAATTGCAGCTTTCTGCGATACAATGTCTTCAATGAAAAAAGCTAGTGTTGACTTCCAAAATCTTTCACAATAGCGACCTCTTTAAAATTCAGTCCAAAAGATCCACTGGTACTATGATTTTCTGCAAGAATGATGACAATAATGTAAAACCACTTATGATATAAACTCTGAAATCACATATTTTGCTTAGTCTAAAATGAATGAGCTATAATACAAATACTTTACTTCGTAATGGACAGTGTAGAGTATGAAATGCATGTGTGGTTCTTCCAAAATAATTTACTATTTACATGGATAAAAGCAATGACTACTAACCTGTTAGCAAACACAAAATGAGGAAGCTAACAACCATTTTACTTGATGACAACTATGCAACCTGAAAATGTAGAAGAAGCAACAATCAACAGAACAAACATTGAAGAGACTAAACTTATTTTAACCAAACCCATTTACGCTAATCTACAATTGAATTAAAACCCCTAAATCAATCACTCAATCCAAATTAGAGAGGCAGAACAATCAATCATTCAAACCATAAGAACCTCATTTTAGGGCATTAAGGCTTCATTACACAATCTACAATTCAAACCTCAAAATCAACCTTGATTCACTTCATTTTAGAAGAAAAAAACCCAACTTTTTTTTTTATACTAAACACACAAAAGTTTACAATCGAATCACAATCGATTACACAAAAGTTTACAAAAACAAACCCCAAACCAGATTTCTTGTACTGATCTCAACAATGCATGGTACCAAAACAAAACACAAATCTAAAAAAAACCCATTACACATCATGAACTAATCTAAAATCCATTGATGACCAAACCAAACAACAAACCTTTGAGATGGTTCTATAGCCGATTGAGCTCCAACACCATTGGGTGTGAATAAGTCAGAAATAAGTTTTCTTGAGTCAATTCCTCGAAATCTCCAAAGAAAAATAGATGAAATTAGTGTGAGAAGAAAGAGAGAGCAAACCTTGGTGCGAGCAGAGAGATGCGACCAGAGAGATCCAGCAGAGAGAGGCGACTAGAGAGATGCGAGCAGAAGAGTGAGTAGAGATGCGAGCAGAGAGAGCGGAAGAGGCGTGCAGGGAGAGTGAGTAGAGATGCGAGCAGAGAGAGCGGAAGAGGCGTGCAGGGAGAGTGAGTAGAGATGCGAGCAAAGAGCGAAAGAGGCGTGCAGGGAGAGTGAGTAGAGAGGCGAGCAGAATCAAAGGCTTGATAAGGGAGAGAAAAAATGGCGCTACGTTAAATGTTTGGGCGAGCGCTATTGCGTTTTAAAATCCCGCTCAATTTTAGACAACATTTTTTATTTCAATAGTAACTAAAACTTCATTTTTCATAGCAAATGTGTAAAAACTGCTATAATCAAATGCTATTAAAGAGGACTTGTGGTGTAGTGAGTAATGATGGCAATGGTTTTAGCATTGTGGTGGTGATTTTGGATATGGATGTGGGTGGTGGAGATGATAACAATGGTTGTGGTTATGGACCTTGTGGTATGATTGGTATGGTGGTGGTTGTTGTTGGTGAGGGTGGTGATTATGCTATGGTGGCAGTTGTGTATTTAGTATTTGGCATGAAGATTTCTTGTTGAACCTTACTGAATGTTTTAAAAAGTGTTTTCCAGTACTGGCGCATTGATGCGTAACAAGGCGTACGCCTCAATTTTTAGGAAAAGAAAATCGATGAAAAAATATTTAAAAAATTCTTATATATATTGATGAAAAAATATTAAAAAAATCCTAATATATATGTGTGTGTGTGTGTGTGAAACAATCATCAACGAAAGAGATAACATGAGCAAGTTATAAAAGTAGTTGAAGTGTTGAAGAATAAAAACAATCAACATGTGCATTATAGCCAATATTCAACTCATATGCACTGAAGCGATTTTTGGCCATTTCGCTTCAATGTGTGCATAGATGAGTATGCATCAATTGCTTTTTCAAACAGTGACCTTATCCACTCTCATTGGTGATGATGGTGGTTGTGATAATGGCAGTAGGTGTGGTTTTGGTATCATAATGATGATTATGGATATGGTTGTAGGTGGTGGAGTTAATGGCAATGGTTGTAGTTTTCATAGTGGTGGTTATTGATGGTGATGGTGTGATGATGATGGTAGGTGTGGTGGTAATGATAGTGATGGTTGTGGGTGGTATAGATGGTGGTTGTGGTTTTGGTATCGTGGTGGTAATTGTTATGACTATAGAAGTTGCAGTGTTTGTGAGAATTATGTTATGGTGGTTGTGGCATTGGTTGTGATTTGCAAAGGTTTTGCCAATGGGGAGGTGGTAGTTTTGGCTATGAAGGTGTTGGTGATGGTCATCCTATGGTGGTTGTGATGTGTTGGAGGTGTTGATGGTTATGGTTGTGAAAGTGGTTTTGATATGGTATATGCGGTGAATGTGGAGGTGGCACTGATTTTGTTATAGGTGTTGGTAGTTATGCATGCGAAGGTAGTTAATGCTAATGCTATGGTGGTTGTAGCAACGTGGCAATGGTGATGGTTGTTAAAGTGGTGGTGATTAGGCAATGGTAGTGTTAGTGGTTGTAAGGGTGGAGGTAATTATGCTATGGTAGTAGTGGTGGTAGTGGAAACAAAAGACAAAATAATAGTCATTTTTAGTGTATACTAAATGAATGAAATAATTTGATCTTAAACTTGGTAATGTTAACTTGAGCAATGTAAGTGATTGAGAGCCTAAAAATTAAATTGTCTCACATCCTCTAAAAAGCAACATGCAAAGGTTTATAGTTTTATAAAAACATGCATTATTTTAGATGTAAGTTTAAGATGTTTTGTCTCATTTTCTCTGAGAAATAAACTTAACAAGCATATGCTTATATAAAAAGTTGGGTCCGGTAAACACTAGGTTGGGTTGGGCCTAATTAGCTTGAAGTTTTGTTGTATTAGATTTGACCGACCCAACAAATTATATATATATTATATATATAAACGGATATCCGTTGGGCGGATATGTCCAAATTCGTCTCGGCCCTGGATTCGTGACGAATAGAATTTGGATCCCCAAATCCAATCCATTCAGTGCGGGGCGGATATCCGTGAAAATCCGCCTCGTTGCCAACCCTAATCCTCTTTTGGTTTTCCCTTTGAGAGATTCATTCAACCACTCAACACATTATCCATTGTGAGTGATCGATGGTGTTTTAGGAAAATATTCTTCTTCTCTTCATGAGCTTTTTGGTTATATAAAGAGAAGCGAAGAAGAAGAGTTGAAGGTAATTTTGTATTGGTATATGCCTTCATTGGAGAGTTGTTGAACCTTCAGCCACTTCATCTTATACCTGAGTGTAACTTCCATCTTCCATTTAGTGAGAAAGTGAATGTAAAAGAGTTTTTAAGCATCTCCATCCAACAAACGAGTATCACTAGATGAGAGAAACCCTTTGAGTATTAGCTTACCTAAACTCACTTTCACCCCATGTGGGTTCTTGAATCTGGGGAGTGGATTTGATGAGTAAGTGTCACCCCGGTGATCTCAAGCAGGTGGTAGGCTTTGGTTTTTTTGCATCTCATGATGGTTTCTAACTTGGTAAGTCTCGTGGAGCATGAACATCAGATCCATTTGTATTTTCAAAATTTCAAGCACATGTTCATAAGACTTGGTGGTGGTTGCATTTCATTGCTGATCACCAAGGTGTACATGAGACTCGCGAAGCAGAACACATGGTTCGTGTCAGCAAGTCTCATAGAAGCGAGACAATTTGACCTTACGAGTTTGTGGAACGTTGACTGATAATGAAGTTTTCTTGTGATTAAGTAATAAAAAGTTGAGGCTTACAAGCTCTTTCCATCGAGAAAGTTTTTGGCTGGCCAATCGAACTCCGACTTAAGTGAACCTCGTTATATTGATGTCTTTGTCCAGTATGATTTCTTCTCCTCTTTTCTCTATTTACTTTACCTTGCATGCTTAGTTATCTTTACTTTCTATATCTTATAGCTTATGAGTTCAACTTACATGTTTATGATTTCTTTGAGGGTTTAAAAGTATTTCACTTAGTGTTCACATTCAAGTAAATCAACTAAACTTGTGAACCTTGTGATGTGACTCTCCTTAATTCACAACATAAGTCTTCAATAAGTTTAGGTAAATATCTTTGAAGTCGAATACTTTCGTTTGTTTTTCACAACCAATTCGTTCTTCGAAAATGGACTATTCACTGCCCCCTCTAGTCAATATTAGCCCAGTGTCAATGCACTCTCTGTGAGTATCAGATAGTACCTCATACTTTCACGTTCCACTTTCATGACATAAAGTGATGTGCTAATTTTGTGGACCGAACAGAGACCAATCGAAAATGTTTCAAATAGGCACCATCATTGTTTGTGCTAAAGTTTGCAAACGAAAACCATACGCTTCTATTTCTGTCATGTGCAACGGCTAATAGTCGTTAGCGAAAAGCTAAAGCGATTTTGTTTAAAGTAGGTAAATAAAAATAAAATTACCTGGTACCACTACTTATAATTTTCAGCAACAACACCTACTCAGCCTTGCAAATACTTTTTTTTTTTTTTAACAAACCCACAATTTCTTATAAAGAAATAAAGTGTCATTTCAACAAATATTCTCAATTAATTACTCCAATATAAAATTGGACTATCACCTTATCTTAAATAGAAAATAAAACAAAGGTACAAAAACCTACATAATCATGACATAAATATCTTAAAACTTGTATTTTGGAAACTCCTAGTTTTATCACAACTCACCAAATGTTATCCCCATGCACTTTGTTGAAGATTTGAAAAGATGATGGCAACCTTGACAATGTACTACTTCTTTGCATAAACCAACTAATTGCAATTTAATTTTACTAGGATGTGGACACGTTCTACATGCGCGTATATTCAATATTTTTATTTTATTCTAAAAATTTAATGATAAATAAAAATTAAAATTTAGGAGATTTGGTTAAAGATTTCTAAGCAACATAATCATAAAATTATTATAGTTTTAAATTAATTAATTAAAAAGGTTAAAGAATATCATGGACAACCAAATATTTAGGGGTGGGCATGGTCCGGGTTGAGGCCTACCCTGGTCCCAGTCCCGATTCAGTCAATCGGGAATAGTCCGGGTCAGGAAAGTCATTTTTTTTGGGACGACCCGGTTGGACCCGGACTGTTTGGAACCGGGACAGTCCGGGTAGGGACCATGCCTACCCGGTTTGTTCATTTTCCAATTCAGACAACCAATTTTTTTTTGGTTTGATTTACCAGAGGCCCAAAACGATTCATTTCAACTTAACTTACAATTTGCTAAAATAGAGAGTTTCAAATACTAGCTCCAAAATAAATGAGAACAAAATAATTAGAGAATTAGAACTCAGAAAAGGGCTGGTCAAAAGCTACAAAGTTGGGCAATTTTGATTGGAGAGGGTCAATAATAAACATAATTTTTTCTCCATCACTGGTATACACCATTTCACAGTGTAATTTTCTTTTAAAAAAGCTCTGAAGATATCATGCATTGTAACACATCAGGACTAAAACACCTCCAAACATTGTACAAACAACAACTTCAATCTCCTCGTTCGGTACAAATGATAGGGATTCAATGGTAAACAGTTTCTCCGGGGCAGGCAATATCCAACCAACTTCCACATCCAAACAGCATTGACTGTAACTAAACCCTAACTAGGATTTCTAGACTACTCAAAAAATTGTTTTGTATGCTCAACAAAATTTGGAAGGTGACATTTCATTATGGATAACATAACAAGTAGCTAATCTACATTGTTTGAATGACAAAACTGCAACTTTACACAACCTAGTTGTACATGAAAGATATATTCTATTACATTGGTGAATGCTCGAAAAACTATCTAAGCTCAATGGAATACTTAGGCTTACACCTATATCAGCAACAAAGTTAAACACAATTATGATAAATATCTTGTGACAAATGTATATCTTCTTTTACACGACCTTCTTCTTCTTCTGCAGTTTTCTCCACTTTAGATAGATTTGGTATGAAAGACCAGAGAAGACCATTACGACACTCGCCCACTGTTTTGGGGACAGAGGATTGCCGCTAAGCAATGAAGACACCACAATACTCACAAATTTGCGGGTCGTGGTGATTGTGGTGTTGGCAAGGGAGCCGAAGTGACTGATTGTAAGGAAGATAAAGTTCTGACCTATTGCTCCACATAGGCAGCTCATCAATGTAATTGAATAGATCTTTCATGTAAAAATCATCTCGTCTTTTTCTCATTTTCCTCCCCTTTCCCTTTGAATAAGGGAAAACTTTATTAGCTAAAGTTTTGACCTACTGCTCCACCGAGAGAAAAAGACGAGATCGAGGGAGAATGAGAGGCGAGACGAGAAGAAGAAGGGAGAACTTTATTAGCTGCCATAAAGTTCTGACCTACTGCTCCACCTCAGCTAATTGTTGGAGGCGAGGTTGGAGGCGAAAGGCGGGTTGAGAAGAAGAAGGGTTGGAGGCGAGACGAGAAGAAGAAGGGCTGGAGGCGAGGCTGCCCTAGTGCTCTCCTACTGTTGGCTCTTTGCTAATTTGCTTTGGTCAAAACTCAAAACCCTGTTTGAGTGTTTGTTTTGGCATTGGGTTGGGCTATGGTAAAACATTGGGTTGGGCTTTGGTTTGCTAATAACTGGGCTTGGATTTAAATGTTAAGTGCTACAGTAACCATGACGAACCGGAACGGTCATGAATTGTTTTTGTTAAAATCGGTTCCATTCCAGTTCAGACCGGTCCGGGATCGGAACCAGGATAAAAATAGTGAAGACCGAATTGTCCTGATCTGAACCGGTTCAGGACCATACCGAAATGGGTCGGACGGGTCAGGATCGGGATTCTTGCCCACCCCTACAAATATTACACTCTCACTATTGTAAGGGCTATTTATAATTTATAGATAATTGAGAGGCTTCAAATTAATTATGTTAGGGGCTTATGTATAATTAATCAATGTTTGAAAGGGACTAATTTTGATTGTAAAAAGTTTGAAATGTGGAGGGCAAAATTAAAAATCCAAACGTTAGATGTAAGAGCCTATTTATATATTATAAATAATTGGGCTTTCAAATAAATTGTGTTAGGGGCTTAGTTACAATTAATTAATGTTTGTGAGGGGATGGTAGTGCTTGTAAGAAGTAGGAAATGTGGAGGGCAGATGGGAGTCCAAAATTAGATGTAAGGGAATATTTATAGTTTATAGATAATTGGGACTTCAAACTTAAGTATAATTAATCAATGTTTGAGAGTGGTTGGTTTTGATTGTAAAACGTATGAAATGTAGATATCAAAATGGGAATCCAAAAGTTAGATGTAAGGGCATATTTTAATTTATAGATAATTTGATGGCTTTAAATAAATTATGCTAGGGGTTTGAGTATAATTATCAATGTTTGACAAAGGCTGGTTTTTATTGTAAAAAGTATGAAATGCATAGGGGTTCTAACTAATTAATGAAGATAGTGTTTGTAATATACCAATGTTAAAGGTGTTCATTATAAATAAAGAAATAAAGAGGTTCTTTAAGTTGTATTCACACATGGTGTGCCTAAAATACTCATGAAAACATTTTATTAATAGTATCTCCCTCCTGGCTAGGATTGTGAAAAATGTGAATTTGAAATGGCATTCTTGGATTTTATAAATGTAGTAAAGTATGAATAGTGTTTCCCCTTCAAAAGATATTAGAACTTTTTGTCACTTTTTACCCTTATTTTGATTTTTCTGTAAATATTATAAAGTTTGGAGAGTAAAATTAGAAACCAAAAGTTGTAGAGTTGAAGACATAACACTATTTATCCAAGATTTTTGTTGTTATAATAGTTTAAATTACTAAAAACCAGGGAATGTCAAATTCCAACAAGTCTCCACAATTCTTTCACAATTGCAAAACAAAAAAACTATCCAACTTCTTAAACCTTCACAATATTTTGTAATATTGATCATTTGAAACGTTGATTGAGTTTGTGGTTATTAGCTTAATCTCGTTCTTCGTCAATATTGCTTTAAGAATTTAATTCATCATTAATTGTTTTCCAATGTTTTCAATATGAATAATTGGGTATAATGAAAGGTTTCCATGTTATAGTATCAATGTCCTATCATTTGCAAAAAACCATACAAAACAACTGCTTATATGATTTTTTAGCGCAAGTCCTTTCTTGTATCACTGTAGAGTTTATAATGTCGCTATAAGTAGTAGGCAATAGATAGTACTATGATAGTTAACCTTCATCCCCAAGAGCAAATATGACCCCCGTTTTTGAGTTTTGAGGATAAGCATAAATAAATCAAATAGGTTGAAAGTGGAGTTGCAAAGTTTCCGTATGCGATCCCAACGAAATGTGAGAGTAAGATGTGATAAATGTCAAATAATATCATTTTTAGTATTCTTCTAATGACATTTATAACATTATTCTTGGAAAATAAATTATATTTTCTTCATATTGTTGCAAATTTCACATTTCAAGTGTATTTATGCGTTTTCATGTAATATCGCAACATTATTGCAGTTCGATGAAAAATGCATGTTAACGTGCTTCGAAAACCCTCTAAATTTATATTTTTATAGTTACCAAATTTTGAAATTATATTAATAGATATTTTATTTATAGTTTTCAAGTTGGAACCCAAAGCTTGATGAGAAGATTCCAGAAACATATTTAAAGTTATGGGCAAATTCATAAAATTAATCAAAGTCAAATCCTACACAAAGTCCAACCACACATACCCATGACCCATTTGCACCATAAAACCCAAGCTCATATTGATTAGAGTATCATTATCCAACATCTCTCATTCCATGTTGAACTCTTCTACCAAGACTTTTACACAAACATCTCTTTTAAGTCTTGTATTATTTTCTATTTCAAAACCACTACTTTTAGCCATATTAACTATAGTTCAATTGAAACACTAACTTTCCCTTTTCCAATCAAATTCAACCCAACTTCTCCGCAACCAATCATTATATCTAAACCCAAGAAGTTGGATTCTCAAAGTACAAGATAAGATTTATGCAAATTAGAAGACTTCAAGAGCTTTATGTTTTAGAAAATTTATCTCATGGTATAATTGCCTATAAATAAGGGTTTTATTCTCATATCTAGGAAGCATAATGGGTAGAAAGAATACCAATTGTTAGGAGCAAGTACTCTAGAACACAAGTTTGTAAGTTTCATTTTTTTTATTAATAAATAATGTTTGATTTTTATTATTTTTATTTTGTTTTTCTATAAGTTGGTAGCTTAATCTCTTCCATCTCAAAGGAGAGATGCAACCACAATGATTAAAATATAAGTGATGTCTGTGTTATTCTACTTATATTTATTATGTCAATAATTGTTTGATAGTCTAATAGCTAAATCTTTTAAATGGAGAGTTGGAGTGTGCAGTTTCACATCAAGATGAAACTACTCACACTTTTCTTCTAGGTTTATATTGCATAAAAAAGTACAATGAGGATTCTATGTGTTTGCCTTAAGTGGTAATTCATCGAATGCCTATTTGTATTTACATCTCGTGTAGAAAAGAAATTATAGGACTTGATAAGATTAATTGATTGGTTTAACAATAAGATAAGAACATTATTTTTCTTATATGAAACCATGGTGGTGAACTCTTTTTCCTTGATAGTTCACAACCATTGATTGTTTTTCTTAAAATTGAATATTTTTAGCTTGTAGCTGATTTTAGACCAAACTGTTTTAAATTTTGTATTTCTCATGTCCTTGGTTTAGATTTAACTAAAAGTTTCCACTGGGATTTTCCCTAGTTTTGGTTGATCCCTACTTACCATTATGCTAGATTTTAGTATAATGCTTTATAGGATTTGTATTGATTGGAGAGTCACAACGACACACTATCATAATATTTATCAAAAAATAAAAAAGCAAGCTCAAATTCCCTTGTTTATAGCCATAAAAATGGAATTTGTTGGCTCATGCTTGGATCAAACTACTGTGACGTGTTGATGTCGTTGGCTCAACTATAGTAGATGTGAGGAATTGCAAGATCCCTTGTAAAACACACATGTACACTGATCCCACTATCCAAAAAAACAATCCATTCAAAACGAAGTTTAATATGAGGTACTCGACGTTACTCACATCTTATACTACACATCCACGACTGTCATCACTAGGTTCAACAAGCCCTACACTGCGACTTGAATCCACAAGTTCCTCGATCTCAATTCTATAACTTTATCATCCAGAATCCACCGGATCAACACACTTTAGAATCTACTGGAGCAAACACCCTAGAATTCACTGAGACAAACACCAAGGAATCCACCGAGATAAACAAATTCGAAAAGCAACCACTTAGGAATATTCACCAAAGCTAGGACCAACTTAGAATAGGGCTTTGAATTTTTTTGGGGAGTTTTGTGCAATTGGGTTATTAACAAAAATGAATAAAAGAACATGTGGTTTGTATGAATTTTGAGTTAAAAAAAATTTATATTGACCTATATGAGTAATTTTGGATTTGTTGGGGTTTAAAACACAAACGAAGGGTATGAATATAAGCTTACCCTATAAAAACAATTGCTTTAGATATTAATGGTACACATAGCTGTTATGTATGCAAAATTTTAATTTTAGCAAAATATTATCATATTATAAAATTATTAGACAATTAAATATGTGGATGAAATTGGTGCATGTAACTTTCTTCGTAAAAAAACCTTTGTCCTCGGATCCAACCCCTTAGATAAATTGTAAGAATAACCTTTGTTTCATTTATGTTGTGTTATTCTAGGAACCAAAATTTAGAAATATATTCACCTTGATTTTTTTACTCTTACAAAATTTTTAATTAGATAAACAATTTTAAAGAAATTAGTAATTTTAAGAGTGTACATCATCAAGTGTTTAGAGATAATGGGGAACATGAAATAGATAAATTTTAGGTGAAATTTTAAAATCGAGAATTTTTAAAATTGTAATCTTAAATTTATTTATTTATGTTTTTCCTTGAAGGTAATTTTTGGAATCCAAAAATTTTGACGGTAAGAGAGCCCAGTTTCGACATTTAGATAAGAATCATGGATAGATGTAGAATGCAATATAAGTCCTTTTTATTAACACAACTACAAAGATCATTGTTAAAAAAATTAAATTCTTTTGCTCAAAGAATATAATTGAGCTGTGAATGAAAGAATTGTAATGGAGATTTCACAATACTCTTCTTCTTCCTCATGACAAAGGCATCCTTACATTTAGGTTTATTAGATTAAGATCAATTCAGGTGGGTCATGAAATTTGTTTGCTAATAAAAGTTTTTTTTTTTTAATTTCTCAAGATTAAGCGAAAAAATTTATATGTAACAAAAAGAAGAGAACGGGTGATGTTGCCGTGGGAAAATGTAGTTGTTTTTAATAGTGTGCTATGAATAGATTGACTCCAACAAGAGGAGATGAATGCAAGTTTCAATAATCAGTAGTGTGTTTGGCAGCAAAGGAAGGAAATTGTAGAATCCTCGAATGCTCAGCTCACGGATGAGTTTGAAGTTTGAAGAAACCACCCGTGACTAAGATCATATACTGATTTGGGAATAAGGAAGGCGTGAGGAGTGGTGAAGAAACCCAATCAACAAGAGCCACAACCTTACTTCATTCCTTGTTTGATTGATAAAATTCTCTGATAGAGACCACAAAAATTATGCTGCGCTTGGTTCACGTGCATTACTACATTGTATGGTGCTGCATGTGAGTGAGAGAGATGCTAAAAGAAAAGTTCCATGGACTATATAGGGCTAGGTAGGGAACAAAAATGTCTCAATCATACATGGATCACACTAAAAGTTTGACCCCATTACTCAAAGCCAGACCTTGAAAGCCTACTAATTGCAAAGCACAACTGCCCAAGCAATATTTGTCAGCTGTTTGTGAGACCCTACAAATAATGACTAAAATTTTAGATGCGACCATAGCAATTAGAATGAACTCTATTCCAAGAAAGTAGTGTACGTCTCTGCAACCAAACACAGTCGTAGTGAATGTGCATGAAAAAGTCTTTTTTTTTTTTTTTTTTTGGTAAATATGGCATATTATTAATCAAACTAAATTACATAGATTGCGTCCAGCAGTGGAAGCTAAAACATGTGCTTCACTATTAAGTTCACGTGGAATATAATTACAAGTTCAAAGGAAGAAGTGACCTAATACTATGAATAAGTGGTATCCACATCCAATGGAAGTCAGGCTGTTGATCATCCAAGTCGGAAAGCAAAAGAAAATGTAGCACACCACTGTCTCCCAGTACAATCCTTGTTGACCACTTTTTGGCCTGAATAAGCAAGAGTGCGGCTTCAGCAGCAAAAAACTTGGCCATCGTATTGCCCAAAACACGGCTGGGATTACGCCTGCCAGTTTGGCACGTATCCTACCAAGAGCATCCACCGCTACAACTCCAAAAGCTCCCTACTGTGAATGGGCATATAAATAGGCATCGTAAGTCACCAATAGCATCTCAAAAAGAAGTGAAGTAGGGATAGTGGTACGACACAAGGAATTGAGCCTATGTGATCCAGTCGCTTGAAGCTGGTCATGGATAATATGGAGTCGAGGATATTGAGAGTCGGAACCAGATAATGGATGGGGATTGGGGATGAAAGGTTGGCAGTGGGAGCAGGGGTGTGGCTCGACCATGACTGTTTCCAAAGGATGACGAAGTGAAGATGATTCCACTATCTCAGTATTTGTATTAGAGGGACTCGAGTACCATTGCTTGTACCATTTGGACCAAGTATGGTTGACCTTTCGAGTGAACTGTTGAAAGGACAGTTTAGCTTTGTGGAAAATGATGTCGTTCCGAGTCTGCCAGATAACTAAGATGACCGCCGTGAACTGAGAGAACATCTCCTCTCGGAGAAGTGGATGAGCTTTCGCCGACTCCCAAACAAAGTGGAGGCAACCTTGGATGGTTTGATGAGAGGAATTATCCATGCTCCAATTGAGTGGGAAAGGGGAGATCAACCATAGTTTGTGAACTATGGGGCATTGGAAGAAGAGATGGAAGATGTCTTCGGTATGAGTGTTGCAAAAAACATAGCAGTCCTCTATTGGCATATGAATGCGCAAAAGATTAGACATTGTGGGGAGAAGATTCTGCGCGACTTTCCATAGATGGAAAAAGTCATCTTAGTTGAGGCATTAGAATTCATAGTCTGGTTCTTAGAAGTCAAATTCCTATTGGAATTCTGCTTACACGAATTCCTGACACACTCTAATATTTTTGGAGTGATTGTTTCACACCAAACACTTATCTAGTCCATTTTTTCTTTGACCTTTCATTTCCGTTGAAAACCTTTCAATACTTCCCACCCAAAATCCCTAATATCCATCTTCAGTTTCTACAAAAATTACTTGATTTCAAAAGAGGTTGAAAGAAAGCACAATGTCCGACCCAAAACCCCTAATATATATTCAACTTCTAAAAATAATTTGTCATGCATTCGAGGGGTTTTTCTTGACCCTCTCATCCTAGAATCTTGGGTGTTGGTGGTTAAAATGTATGCACCTCACTCTTGATTATATGGTACAATTGGCTCCGACTGTTACTTTTTCAGTGGAAGGGCAAACCTGTATGATGAGCTTTTCTTCATGCATTATCCACAAACCATAATAAAAAATAAAAACTCACTCTAACAATAGCTCACCTCTCAGAACTACAGTTCATGACCTCGCAAGGCCAAATCAAAACTCATAATAAAGTTTGAAATTGACACTAGGTTAATGTTTAGTTAAGACAAGCATAAAACCGGATTTCTCCCCTCTAGTCACACTTTTTGTCAGGTCGAGGGACAATATGTTCTTTATAATCACTACCTCACTCAATGGAAGAATGGAGACTTCAATCTCATGATGTGATGAAGTGGTTAATAGACATTTCTGAAAGTCTGAAAAGGCTTGGTTGACCAAGCTACAATGTCACGACCCGCTCCATTATAGTTGTGGGCCTAGGCTACAGCCTACCTCTGAAAGTGAAGCCATATAGTACCGATATTGTCCCCAACTTAAGCACCCAAAGGGTGTGGAGTTTTGATCCATTATCTTCATTTTACCATGAAGTGTTCAATTTTGGACTTGTCGAGCTTTGTTTATTCTCCTCATGTTGAGGCAACAAGCTAACATCGTACATGTACTTATTAGTAACGTCATCTTCACTACTCCCGTGTGTGGATTCTAAGTCGGCTTCTGATTTTTTATATTCTTCTTCTATATAGCCTTTCATCACAAAAGCCATGCAAAAATTTTATGACTACGGTGTTGAATCATATACTCTGAGGTGGTTGGGTCGAAATCATAAGTTACATTTATTGCCTTGTTCTTCCTTGGCTCATCGAGCACACTGTTCCCAATTGGCTAATACATTCACAATTGATCACTTTATCTATTTCTGCAGTCCTTTATCCATTTTCCTGAACTTATCAAACTTCTTGAATATCTGATTGGTGCCTCTAGAAATCTTCCCAAATCTATTTCCCTTGAATGCGTGGAAATCGTATGTGTTATCGTTGGCAACTTCTTCCTTTGGTGTAGATAGATCAACATTAAAAGAAATTGTTTTTCTTTCTTCTCGGGTTCCCAATCCCAAATTTAACATCTCAAGTCAAATTCTAGGATTCTAGGTAAGATCTTGAAAATTGATTTTGGTAACTTTTTTGTTGTTATCATCAATTGCATATATCATTGCTTATATTTTGGAGTGATCCGATTTTGCTCGAAATTCTTGTCGCCTAAAACTCCAAGCAAATCAACATTTTTCTGAGTGTGTTTTTGTCATCTTCTTATTAATTTATCTGCAAAATAGTAAGACAAAATACAAGTAAAGTGATCTATAAGGGTTATGTCCTACTCACCAAGTTAAAAGGATTCAAACTCAAAATTTCTAAAACACTCTAGAAAATACCAAATACAATTAAAATCTAGTGGAAAGAAAGGAATTGATAACAAATAAGATTTGGAGAAAGATAAATGATTTTTTTTAAACAAAATTGTGATTGAAAATTAGTAAACAAACTTAACCAATTAAAACAATGTCTCAAGGATTGGAGAGCTTACCTCTTAGCTTTGTAGAAATTAATTTTTAACAAAAAATTTAAATTTTTCTTTGAACACTTGTACAAACTCCTTTAAATTTTAGACCAATGCTCAAAAATAAAACATTTTCCATGACATAATTCACATACCTCTTTTGATGACAAAAAACCTCCTTGAGCATCATTAATCCACCCTTCTTTCGATGGTGATTTTTAATGATTGGTTATAATTTACTAAGAATTTAGAACAATGAAAAACAAATATAATTCTTGTTTCGAAGTCCTTATCTTCATTTTTCATATCCTTCGTTGTCCATCTTTTGATTTGACAACATTGATTCATTAGTTGAATCTAAGATTAATACAAATTATACAAATTTTATTTTATTTTATTTTTGTTTAAAAAACAGTCTCTACATCACTTAAGTTGGTTTCATCATCTCTTCTCATTGAGAGGAGAGATCTAGCCTACCATTGTCATTGTCATGAATTAATTTCAGAGTAATTTATAGAACTAAGAATGGAGGGATGAAATAAATTAAATTGAGAAATAAATTAAGCATCAAATAAAGACAAGTAAACTTAAAAAATGATGTTTTATTGCGTTCAAAACTAAAAACTCACACGTAATAACCTTGACTTGAGAAAAGCTTCAACGGGGCAGAATTGGGAAAATCCATCCCCGCCCCACCATAGATTGCAGATCCCCAAATCCGCCTTGGATATCCATTTATTCAATTTTTTAAAAACCATCCCCGCTTCGGACGGATTTGCAAATATCTGCCCCGCCCGAATAATCGAAAAAAAAAAAATCTACCACCAGTGAAAAGGGCCAAGCAAATTTACAAGAAAAAAAATATCTACAACACAAACAGATCGAGAAGCTCTCTTTATTTTTCAGGCTACAACACAAAAAGAGGGAGGAACAGAGTTGCACCCATCCTTCGTCCTCCATTGGAGAAGTAGAGTTGCACCAATCTTTCTCCCCAACCCTCAACTCCTAACATTCATTGTGCTGCAAGGAAGGACAATGGACACCAAAGTAGGAAAGATTCAAGTTTCACCAGTGACTCTACTGATTATCCCTATAGCCCTTCAGATAGTCCTAATAGTAGTGTATGATCGATTCTTTGTTCAATTCGCACGAAAAATTGCAGGGATTCAAACATGCCTCAACACATTTGTGACGAATAGGTGTTAGTTTTCTAGCTACATCACTTTCAACCTATGTTGGTTCCATAATTATGATCAAAAGGAAGAGTATTGCTAAGGAGCATGGCATACTAGACTCTGGAGAACAAGTGCCCATGTCTGTGATGTGGCTTGGACTGCAGTTTATTTGTTTAAGCATCGTGGATGAGTTACACCCATCCTTCGTCCTCCATTGAAGAAGCAGAGTTGGATGAGCTGTCACTCTCCTCCGAGTTGCTCATCTAACTCATTTTTCAATCGGTAATAGATTCAACCTTGACAGCATGACAGATCCTGAAGTTGTTTCCCCTCTTCTACTCCTTCTAGAGCTTTTTCAGCTCTACTTTGTCATTATTCCATGGCCATTTCAACTGAGGAGGCCATGAAATGAAACCCTCTGAGTTTTGCTACTTTGATCTCTGATCCATGATTCGACAGTGGAAGCATTTAGGTTTTTATATTGTAAGGGTATTAGGGATAGAAGATAATAACATTTAGGTTTTTATATTGTAAGGGTATTTTAGTAAAATAACATCTATAAATGGATATTCGTGGGGAAAATATGGCTAAATCCGTATCTACCCCAAATTTGTAATGGATATCCTTTGGATCATCGAATCCGCTCCGAAATCCGTTTAGGTATATCCAAAAAGCCCCATTCGGTGTGGGTGGGGCGGATATCCGTGAAAATCCGACCCACTGCCATCCCTAGCTTCAACAAATGAATGAAAGATAAAAACTAATCTAAGTTATCCTAGAGATTAGAGATGATATATAATATATATATATATATATATATATATATATATGAGATGTCATTCTCCAAGAGTTTGAGGGCCTCTAGAAATGAAGAAAATCCTACAATTACTTATACAAGGGAGTCATAATTAGGGATAGATACATCAAGAGAGTCCTAATTGGAGGCAGATATATTTGCACATGTGTGCATTGTGAGACAAAACTCAAGACAATGAAATATATTTTGATCTGATGTTTTCTTTGTCTTGAAATATGCTTTGCTTGATGTTTTATTCGCCTTGATGATTGCATTCTCTACACTTAAAATTCTTATTTTGAAACTTGTCACATGTATCCATCATAATTCACCACCAATCGGAATCAAATATTGACTCCTATAATATGGTCTTGAGATCCACATGTGTCATGAACATGCCCAAATGTCTCGAATTTCATATTTTTCATTGATTTCTTACAAAAACATGAAATTAATCAAATTCTAGTGAAATTCATTATCTATAAATATTTTATTGACTAATAAGAAACAATTTGGGGTGAAATTTGATGGTTTGGGTTGTTTATCATAAGCAATCTCATAATATTCTTGATGACTTGAGTGCTCGAAAGTTTCCTTCCATAGTGTTTACGATCTCCTTCATCTTGTCCTAAAATTGAGTAAAGGGTTCTCTATCTTCCATTATGTCCTCAAGTTCAATGTACAACATCTAGATTTTAAATCTTCTAGTTAATAAGTGCCTAATTATGAAAATTTACAGATATTTTTTTGGCACTTTCGACATCCATCAAAACACAAATTCCTTAACTTGACATAAAATTATGCATTTTCCTATTTATTGTATAATGTGCATTTTTTATGATTTTAACGAAGCATTTGCATTTGCATGCACATAAACCTTTTCTATTATTTGTGTTTATCTTGTAGGAAATTTTGAAGAAAACCCCACATGTCCACAACCATCATCACACATGTGAATATTGAGAAATACTATATTTATTTCATGAGATTATATTTGCCAAAGCCCAAAATAAATCCCATTTGCCAGATAAACCCAAAATCCAATCCACCACAAATAAACTCAAATTAAATCTCATAGCCCCTGTGACAAGAAAACCAACTTCCCTATTTTCACAAAGTTTCTCATCTAAACTAAACACTTCACACAATCAACTTCAAGGCCAAGTTCACTCCACCAAGAATTCCCTAATCCAACCCAAAGCCTCCTTAAACTAAATGTCAACACCCTACACCTGATTCTCTACTCAACCAACACCCCTGGTCATAGTTAACTTCATTATTTTCATTACAAAAAAGTACACATTCATTCTTTTATCTCTCCATCCTGTAACAAACAAAAAAAGTTATGGTCAATTAAATCTCCCAAGTTACACTGCAACAAAAGATATGGCTAGTCAGTGGCGGATCCAGGATTTTAGTTAAGGGGGGGGGGCAAAATGGTAAATAATTATTGAGCGCGTCTAGAGAGTCAGGCGCGCCAGGGGAGGCTCTCTGGCACGTTTTTAAGAGAGAGAAAGGGGATCTAGGAGATCTTGAGTTCTTGAGAAGATCTTGAGGAGATCTAGATCTTGAGTTCTTGAAAAGAATCCTCCATTAACAAGCCTTGAAGAACACCACTCTATGGAGTTTGATTTGAAGAATCCTCTATTAATGGAGAGCCTCCCCTGGCGCTAGGGGCCTGACTATCTAGAAGTTTTCATAATTATTAGTTGATAATAGTAGTTATCAAGGGCGAAGCAATTTTTTTTTAAAACCTTAGCTAATAGCTAATAAAAAATACAACTATAAAAAATATATTGCATATACCAAATTGAATCCAGTGTAGTCCACTTTTAAGTCAAAATAAGGTCATAATATCAATAATATTAGCAAAGGCAAATGAGCATAATAACTAGAATATATAAATAAAATCACAAAATAATTAGGATAAATATCTAGTTGAAACTTTTTTTTTTAATTACTTATCAAAAAAATTGATTTACAATCAAGACGGGGGTACATGACGACTTTACCCGTATAAAAACCAAACAAAATTATGGACCAAAAACCTTGGCCAATCTAAATGACCGCAACCCTAACCACAAGCTGGCTAACAAAACTTGAAGACTAAAAGTTCACTAACAATCACTTAAAACAAAAAACAAAACAGAAATAGCAACGTTGTTAAAGAGTGAGCAACACCGTACCATCGTGCACCTCCCTGCCCAATTCGCAACACCAAGCAGCACACCACCCCCTGCCGTACCCACACAGCAAGGACGTGTCTGACTGCATCATGCCTCGCAGCCGATCCGCCAGCAAGCCCGACCTCTTCCCAGTGCCTGGCTCTGCCTAGCATCCCCTATTTTACAGAAAACAGGGAACACCAAGAACAGAGTGTTCCTGCAGACAACACCCGGTCCCAGACAGCATGAAGTGAGCGCAAAATCCATCCTCCAGCGAGACTGCCTCCCCCCAGCTGAAACACTGTCTCGACCACAGACTGCCCCTACAACTCGACGCATCTGACTGCATCATGCCTCGCAGTCGATCCGCCAGCAAGCCCGACCTCTTCTTAGTTCCTGGATCTGCTTAGCATCCCCTGCAGCACCCGATCCCAGACAACATGAAGTGAGCAACGCTGTCTCGACGCTGCTGTTCCAGACCCGCTTTGCTCCGCAAAACCAGCCAGTGCCGCTAAATAAGGTTGCCTCTATACTTCCCCGTGGCGGATGTACGCCATGTGCCATTGGTCCAGCACCAGCAAGCCTGCCACTCTCCTCAGAAGGTCATTCGCACCAAAAGAGATAGTCCTATAGTCTCGTTGTGCTGTCCGCTAACGCATCTGCCATCGCGTTGGCCTCTCTATAGATATGTTGGCAATCTAACGTCATTGTTTCCGCCAACAACTTAATTTCCTTCAAAATATTCTCCAAGTGCCAAGGGATTGTCAAAGTGTCCTTAAACCATCCACAAACCAGTTCCGAGTCCGTTTGAACTACCACCTTGTTGAAACCCAATGAGAGACAAAGGCGGAGGCCCTCAGCTAGAGCCAAAGTTTCCGCTTTATTATTGGAGCCTGCACCGAAAAATAATTGTTTGCCCACCACACAGTGACCCCTAGAGTCTCTAATGATCACACCGCCAGAGGCCTTGTTCTTACAGGAGGATCCATCTACATTAAGAGCAACAAAATCTGACAGAGGGGGTGCCAAAAAACAATTTTGACTAACTTCCTTCTAACTGGGAGCATCTGTAACCCCAAAGCCCTTAATGGGGCCTTGTTACAGCTAACTTGTTCTGGATTTATAAAATTGTTTGCCAAGCGCAGATTACGCCTAACGTTCAAAATCACAAAAGCAGGATTTGGGGGAGCATTTTCATATACATACTTGCACCGTTGCTTCCAAATTTCCCATAAAATAAATATAGGAGCAAGAAGGAATAACACACTTGTTTACGAATCCCGTTTGACTCTCTTGAACCAAATTACGAGAACCGTGGAGATTTCTGCTGGTTTCCTTATGTGCACATCAAGTATCCGTTCAAAGTGGCACCACACCTGCATCGCCAATTCCCCGTCCAGAAAGAGATGATTCAAGGATTCGCTCTTTGGCGAGTTGCAACAGCGGCATCTAGAAGCTAGACTCAAACCGCATCTGTACAATTCCCCATCCACTGGCACCCCTCTACGGAGTAACTTCCAAACAAAAACTGATATTCTGGAAGGAAGAATGTCGTGCCAAATCGCCTTACTTAGTGCATTAACCTTTCCATGTCTCCGTAGCATTTCATAGGCCGACTGAAGGGAAAAGAGCCCATTCGTGTTTGGTACCCATACACACTTGTCCTCACCACATAATCTATCTGCAAAAAGACTACGCGCCAAGCTTCTGAGATCTGGATGGATCAATTCAAAATTTGTTAAAATCACCTCGCTAACTGAAGGCCAAAAACCTTGACTAACCAATGCCGCCGACCTCCTGAAAGAAACTACCGTGTTCCAATTTTCCTCAAAAAAATTGATATTTCCCATGCCAATACGGCAAAGTGAGTTACTCAAAATAGAAGATTTTCCAAGCATGATCTCCTTAAAAAAAGGTGAAGACCCACCTTTTACAAGTTGACTATTCAACGCAATTCCATGCAACCAGTATTTGCTCCTCATAAAATTAGCCCATAAAGAGTCCGAATTAATTAGTCTCCCCAAAGAGCCTTGATTCGAAAAGCCTTCATCACAACCGTCAAATCTCTAACTCCCAAACCTTTTTCCTCCTGTGGGAAACAAATATTATCCCAAGACACCCATTTTTTCTTCAGTCCGCCTTCACAATCCCCCCAAAAGAAGTCCGCCAACAAATTATTAATCCTTGATAAAACTGTCCTAGGTACACACATGGTAGTAAGAATATAAACTGGGATCGAGCTAAGGACATGTTTAATCAAGATTAATCTTCCTCCCAGAGATAGCAATTTTGCCTTCCATCCTTGAATACGAGATTGGATTTTAGCAATCAAATCTTAAAAATATGAAATTTTAACTCTCCCTTGGAACACTGGCCCGTCCAAATATTTCAAAGGAGCATCTTGAAACTGGAAACCTGTGCAACTTTTTAACACCACAATTCTTTCCGCGGCTGCCTTGTCGTCCAAAATAAAAGAACTTTTGCCCTCATTTATTTTCTGCCCGGAAGTCTTACAGTAACGTTTCAAGAAATCAATGCATCCCCTAATTGAGGACTTTCTTCCATTTAAAAAAATGAGGGTGTCATCTGCATAAAGAAGGTGTGAAATAGGAGTGCAGGCCCTAGGTGTATAATAGTACCCAATTTTGCCTTTAGCGATGGCCTCTGTCAATCCCCTACTCAACACTTCAGACGCAATAATAAAAAGAAACGGAGAAAGGGGATCGCCTTGCCTTAAACCCCTAGTGGATCTGAAAAAACCTTTGTAGATGCCCTGAAGCAAAACTGAAAAGCCACAAGACGTGATACAGTTGGAGATGAGATGGCAAAATCTACCAGTAAAGCCAAATTTTCTAAGCACCGCGAACAAAAAATTCCACTCCATTCTATCATACGCTATCAATTTTCATCACCACATTACCTCCAAAAACCTTCCTGTTAATGTCCCTAATCAATTCCTGCGCCAGGACAATATTTTCACCAATGAACCTGCCTTTAACAAAAGCCCCCTGCTCCTGAGAAATCAACAACGGCAAGAGATCTACCAATCTATTACAAAGGATTTTACTGAAAATCTTATAAATCACATTACACAGACTGATTGGTCGAAATTCAGAAAAAGAATCGGGAGTCTCAGTTTTAGGAATCAAAGCCATGAAATTAGCCGAAAAAGAAACCGACATCGCCTCCCCCTCAAAAAATTATATAGTTGCCTCCCAAATATCCATACTCAAAACCTCCCAACAAGACTGAAAGAAATCAGCAGTAAAACCATCCGGTCTTGGGGAACTATTTTTGGGAATGTCAAAAACAACATTTCTCACTTCCTCCAAAGAAGGTCTTCGGACAAAAGTTTCACAATGACCGGGACTCACCAACTTCGGAAGACAATTTAACAACTACATATCCACCGTAAAAGTACCTTGAGAGGACAGCAGATTAGCAAAAAACTCGTTGGCTTTGTCAAGAATCTCACCAGGTTCCGAAATAGTCCTACCGCATGGTAAAGTAATTTGATTGATGACTCGTCGCTTTTGTTTGGACTTGGTGGAAGCAAAAAAGTATTCGGTGTAGGCATCCCCCTCCTTAAACTCTTTTTCTCCTGATTTTTTAATCCAGTAGAGCTCCTCCTGTTTGAGAGCTAATATGTACTCTACCTGACAACGGTGTAAATTGCAACAAGCATCAATATCCCAGTTTGCATGAACATTTAAACCATTACTGCTGTTGTTATCAAAACCTGCCAAAAGAGTAGTTTCCCACTGTTGCATTTCATCCTCTAAAGCTCGGAGTCTGCTAAACACGTTTCCAAATACCGTCATGTTCCAATGTATAAGAGCTCGCGGGTCATTTTAAGTTTGGCATCCACTCTATCAATGGGTCTCATGGTACCCATGTCTGTCAACCACGTGTCCTTAACCAGATCAAGAAACTCAGGATGGGTCGTCCACACGTTTAGAAACCGAAAAGGTGCCAAACCGCTTCTAGATTGAGTTGGCATGGATGCCAGCAGCGGAGAATGATCTGAAAATGTTCTGCTGAGATGTTCCACTTTAGGACTAGCCAAAACTGTCAGCCAAGCTGAATTAACAAAGATCCTATCAAGTCTGGCCCAAATACGCTCACTGCCGCGCCTATTATTACACCAGGTGAGTTGAGGACCCGAAAAGCCACAATCAATTAAGCCACTGTTTTCAATACAATCCGAAAAATGTGTCATGCTTGCCAGAGACGACGCAGAACCCCCGACTTTTTTGCCCGAATGTAAATATGCATTAAAATCACCTCCGACCATCCATGGAATATCATTATTAGCAGCAAAATTGACCATATTGAACCAGAGATCCCTTCTTTCATCCACAGAACATTTAGCATAAACAAAAGAAATTAAAAAAATGTTTGAAGCAGAGTCCGTTACCCGGCAATGAATGATCTGATCCGACATATCCACCACCGAAAGAACAAGAGAGGTATCCCACAGAATCCAAATCTTGCCTCCAACTATGTCATTAGAGGCAAATCCTCCAAGGTTGAGTTTGTTATCAATCTCCATGTGTCTGCTAGCATCAATCATAGGTTCCGCAATCATAAGAATTCTGACTTTATGTTCGACAACCATTTTTTTAACCGCCTTTTCGTGGCCTTATTACCAACCCCACGAGCGTTCCAAAACATAAAATTTTCCCTCATCTTAAACTCGGGAGGAAGATTTACCCTTCTTAGTCTTACGACGATTGCCCAAAGGTACCGCCAATTTGACTTTTTTCTTTAGATCCGCATCGGACTGCGCCCCCAACGCTAAATCCTTGATAGCTTGTGATCCCGACTCTATCGCCGAATCCGAATCCGCCTCATCACTATCTTCAGTGGCGCTATCAAGAGTATTGATATTCATTTTCTTTTTCTTTTTCCGCAAATCACGTCCCTCCTTCACCAATTTGAGAGCATCATCAAGCGTAATAGGGACATCCGTCAACTGTTCCTGTGCTGGCAGCGACACAGGACCAGCCCCTAAAACCTGCGTGGTAACAGGAATAGATCGATGAACAACAACCTCGTCTAGGACAGGAGAGAATTCTGCAGATGCGAGCGAAACATGGACTTGCTGGGGCGAGATCACGTCCCCTGGATTGAGGCAGGGCGCTGTCTGGGATGAGCCAACGTCCCCTGTGTGGATGCAAGGCGCTGTCTGGGACAAGCCATCGTCCCCTGTTTGGATGCAGGGCACTGTCTGGGATGAGACAACGTCCCCTGTTTTGATACAGGGTGCCGGTTGGGGAGAAGTCGCGGCCCCTGTTTTGGTGCATATCATTGTCTAGGCGATTCAGGGTCTGGCAGGATCAATGCAGATCGTCGCAACTGCTCCACTGCTGAAACAACAAGCCCAACCTGCACCTCGCCAATTGTTCTGTTTACCGCACCACACGGCGCTGCCGCATGAATACCCTTAGAATAACTGTTGTTACTTCTGTTGTCCCTAGTTGAAGCTTAAAAAATATGAAATTTGCAAAAATAATAAGATCTTAATACAATTTCATAGAAAATAATGGTTTATGAGAGTCTCAAATTTTGTATGAGTTGGCTAATGGCATATATTTTCATTGATTTATATATTTAATATTTTAGATATTAATTTCAAATTTTTTTTGAGGTTTTATACCACTTGTGAACAAACATTTCATTTTTTAATGCGTGTTTAATTATGTATAAATTTGCATTGAAAACAGAAACTCAGGGGTATGTCACAATGACAGAAATAGTAATTGTCAATAGCCATAAAAAATCATACACTCCAAGAGGACCGAAAATAAGTTTTTATTAAGCCAAACAATTTTTATGTTTGCAATTATTAATAAAAATGCATTGAAAATAATTAAAAATATCATACGCTCCAAGAGGACCAAAAATAAGTTTTTATTAAACTAAAAGATTTTTTTATGTTTGCAATTATTAATAAAATTGCATTGAAAAAAAAATAGGTAGTAAAGAGTATCGAACTCGGGTCTTTCGCTAAAAATTATAAACTTCCAACCACTGCACCAATAAAAACATATAAAAATGGTTGAATGAATAATAATCGTATTGCATTAACCATTATATAATTGACTTTTTTGTAATGCTAAATATTTTTAAAATTGAAGGGGGGCAACTGCCCCCCCTCGCCCCTTAGTGGATCCGCCCCTGTGGCTAGTGCATCAATTGGGAGTTTGGCTTATGATGTATAAGAAAGACATAAGTCTCTTAAGAAAAGGAGAAGAAAAATATCAAGAGAAAAGAAGATTGCTGATACAAAAAGAGATTGAACTCAACAGTTTCACCACATGTGAGGATGAATCCACGAGTTACCCCCATTTTAATTTTTAATAAATGATTACTTTTATTTAATACCTTTGAATGCGCGCTTAAAGATCATTCTCATTATTTTTTCGCTTAAAAGAAAATTGCAGAGACAAAAGGAGATTGAACTCAAGAGTTTTACCACATGTGAGGATGAAGCCACGAGGTACCCTCATTTTGATTTTTAATAAATGATTATTTTTATTTGACACCTTTGAATGTGTATTGATGAAACATTAAAATAGACCGGTCATCGCAGCCGTACACGTGGCATAGAGACCCATCACAAGGATATAGCGTCTAATCTATTGGGCCAACTCATAAAGCTCAAGAAGAATAAAGCGAATTACAGAGGCCCGGGTAAGGCCCGCCAACGAGAAGACATAAACAAGACTAGAATCCATGCCCAAATGAATCAAAGCTCGAATCTAGGCCCGACACGAGTTCTCTCATAAAGAAGAGGAACGTTGCACCAAAAAGAGTAATGAAGGGAGTTACGCCTCCACAAACGCATCTCCATTAAGGAGGAGACTGTTACGAGAAACATCTCACTTCGTTGCGCCTCACATGCTTAAGTCACGCATAGAATTAACCACGGCCATTATAAAAGGTAAAGAGAACATTCGACACAGATATGTAACTTTAATTGAGTTTTGTCCAGATTTACTACCTTTTTCAAACAGAGTTGCTGACTTAAGCATCGGAGTACCTTCGGCCATCAAAAAGGTGGTCCTTGGCAATCTAAGATCTATTTTGCAGGTCAAACTCATAAGAGGACAATTTTTGTCGCATCAGTTTGGCGCCGTCTGTGGGAACAACGAGTTTCCTTTCTAAAAATAAGATCCACCGTAACAAAGCTCACACAATCAGATAGAAGATCAAACAACTATCAAGATCAATGGAACACTCCACAAATCTTCAATCTGGCGATGAACAATGCGACATGCTGCCTAATATTGAACCAGCGACAAATGTCGAATCAACCGTACTTGTTAGAAAAGAGCTCCAACAGACGTATCTGACATCTTGGGGAATCCTAGGGATCCCCGAGTAGAGATGCTTATGGCTCACCACTACACCAAAAACCCCCATTAGCAACGGTTCTAGACCGTGGGCGTAAGCCATTGCCACGGCTAAGAGCCGTGGACTACAGGGGCGTCGCAAAATCATTTGTAACGGCTATAAACCGTTGCTAAACATTGTAGCAACGGTTTTATGGTTGGATGGGGGGCGTTATTTTCAGAAATTAGCAACGGTTATAAACCGTTGCAATAAAAATAGCAACGGTTCTTAGCCGTGGCAAAATTAGCTACGGTTGTAAGCCGTTACAAAGTGTAGATATTAGCAACGGTTATAAACCGTAGCTAACAAGATAGCAACGGTTTATAGCCGTTGCAAAATTAGCTACGGTTTTAAGCCGTGACAAAGTTCATATATTAGCAACGGTTTTAAACCGTGTCTAATATTTGCAACGGTTTTTAGCCGTGGCTAACCGTGGCAACGGTTACAAACCGTGGCTAAATAGTGTGAATTAAACCGTGGCAAATGGGCTAGCAACGGTTTTGGGCCGTGGCTAACCATGGCCACGGTTTGTAGCCGTAGCAAATGAGAAATAATGCCCACGGTTTGTAGCCGTGGCAAGATGGAACCACGGTTTTAAGCCGTTGGCAATTAAAACAAAATTCAAAAAAAAAAAGAAATTTGTTTTGTTGCAACGGTTTTAAACCGTCGCAAGTTAATATAATCGAAAAAAAAATTATATTTTATTTTTTGCTGCTGCAGCAAAATCACAGCCGTGGCACCTGCAAAATCAGTCCTTACACATAGTCCACACAAATGAGACAAAAGAATCATAAATTGGATGAACTAATTCAGCCTGAATTAAACAAATTAATTATCAATAATAATTCAACATATTACAAGCAATTGGTCATCGTGATTGCTCCAAACCTCTCCAACATGATCACTTAATCAAATACATAATTATTCCTAATACAACTGGGTGATGTCCCTTTCAAAACACCTCCATGTTAGGCCAATAAATGGATAAGAACTAAAACACAATGCAGATCTGCAGAAGCTGAAGGAGTGATATACACAACAAAAGTATGTAGAAACCTTTGCCAATTGCTGAGTCTGGATGATATTTATGCACATCTGAAACACAGGTTCTGCAAACTGAGCAAACCCAGAACCTAATGCCTGAAACAGATAGAACAAGAGTATAAAAACTCTATTGTTTCATTCGGTCTAGAAGAGACTTCCAAAAGTTTAAAAAAAAAAAGTCGTGTAGAACTATAAGTTAAAAGTATTAGTTCGACATGAGCCTGACAGCTGTTTAATCAAATAGAAATTTTTTAAATGACTCAGGCAAGGGAAAAGATACCTGTGCTATAGATGTAAAACACTCGAGCAAGGGAAAAAGATCTCTGTCGGCATTCGAAAGCTGCTGCCACTTTGCAATCACTGGAGGCATTAAAATCTCAAGATATCTTGGCTGTAATTCATCATCATAGAGAACAAGTTAACTTACTATTTTTGTTCAATACTGGCAGCCAACAAGATGAAACACATTACATGATACCTGAAGGTTTCGTTAGCAGCATTTATATACAATTCGAAGGTTTCGTTTCTAAAGGAGTTTAGACAAAAAGGGATTAGCAAGTGTCAGATATTTGACATAATAGCCAAAATGTAAAGTGAAAGAGCACTTATATAAAACAAACCTGATATTGCCCAAAAGCACACAAGAGATGCTGCAAAATGACTTCCAACCGTGGAGCCAACTCCTCAGCAGCTTCCTGGCATTTATAAATTTAAAATTGAGAACTTGTCGACAAAAAGTTTGAAAACCATTTTGAAAACTAAGAACTTGTCGACAAAACATGCAATTAGAAACCATTTTGAAAATAACTACGCAAGTGATCATCATCCTGTTGTCAGATGAAGATTAAAATCCAATCCAACCAATAATATCTAGCATGAAACATATAAAAATTAAATCAGCAAAAAAAATCATTTCTGGTTGGACATCAAAATCCAGGGCATGTCCTTTTTTTTTTGTTTGAAAGCCAAGGCAAAAACTAAAAACAATGAAAATACAAAACTTAAAGCAATCAACTTAAATCAACTCACAGTCAGTCTCTCAACCGTAGAACACGCAGCACACGCGCGTTTCTGCGACAAATCAAGTTACACCGGACTGCCCAGATCAACCGGCATACACACGCTCCAACCGCATGTCGCCACATCTCAGCATGTCAACGCTGCGACAGACAGCAGCAATGCGTCCCAGCAGCAGCAAACCCAGCAGCAACAGCAACAGCAAAGCAGGGCAGCAGCAGCAGTAACGCGCCAAAGCGTAGCAGCAGCAGCAGCAGCATCAACGCCGCGCAGCAACAGCAGCATCAGCAACAGCAACAGAGCGCAGCAACAGCAACAGAGCGCAGCAACAGCAAGTACGCCAGTCCGCCCCCGCATGAAACAGCAGCAGAAAAAAATTACAGATGCACTCTGTTTTGCGACAGAGTGCTCTGCCTACACAGCAGCAGCAGCATCCCCTGCATGCAGCAGTTTTGCTCGCAGCGTATCGCCATATCCCGGACTGCCAAAGCTGCCAGATCCCCAATCCCTCGCAGCCACAAAGCCAATACAGGTATTTACTCGTCCCCGTGGCGAATGTAAGCCGGAAAATCTGTGTGTGCTTCTTGTTTTACTTCATTACATTCAACTGTGTGCATCCAAAGATGAAAAAACTCAAACTACATAATGAAACTTATAACATGACTAGAAGAAAACATGGGCGAGGATAATCAAGATAAGATGGGAAGAAAAAATCTGTACAAACTGATCATATATAGCTTCCTTAACCAGGAGCCCAGGTGTTCTTTCTCGTTTTATGCTCTTTCTGATAAATCTTTACCCTTTTCGATAGAAGATAAAATAAAAAAGAGGAATTCTAAATGTCGAGGAAACAGGCTAGGAAATGGGCGAGGAAAGCGACGTGGCGGGGTGGAGACCGTCCACTCCGCTCGGGATGCGTGCCATCATTTTTGGTGCGCGCATCCCGAGCGGAGTGGACGGTCTCCACCCCGCCACGTCGCTTTCCTCGCCCATTTCCTCATTTGTTTCCTCGACATTTAGAACTGCTCAATAAAAAGATAGCCAAAACCATGGTAGTGACTTAAAATAGGGAGAAAAAAGTCGTAAAAAATTTTAGACATCTTCAATATATAAGAGTTCGAAAAGAAGATAATAGCACTTGGACCAATGCACGCCTACATAACATCGCCCAAAATGCCAACTTATTTAGGGTGTGAGAATAATTCAGGAAATGAATAGAACAGGTGACAGTGAAGAAAAGTACAAAATCATCTGCAGAAGTCTTTCAATCACTAGCAATCAATAACTTGCTAATAGTGTAAAAACATCCGAAGTTGTAAACACTAGTGGTATTTTGTTAATGTGAAACGAACAAAATAAAGGGCAATTTGTGCGCGGTAACTTAAAAGTTGTGGAATTGAATTTTTCGATTCACAAAACCTACAAATATTTACATTGGTCTCAACAGATGGAAGTATGTTCATACCTGTCACCTGCTCCTCGTATAGAGCCAAGCAAAGCTATGCACTTTCACAAGTACTTGCCACAATTACCTTCAATTGTCAACCAAGCAAAGTTAGCTTTTATAGCTTGACAAGAAGCTCAAACCAATCATGCATTCGAAGAAAAACAAATGCTGGAAAAAATTCAATTCATTCCAACATCTTAAGTTGAAATTTATGTAAAATGGACAGCTGCAATCGGCTACATTCTTCATTTTCGTACAATTGTTTGATAGGCAAAAAAGGTTAAAATGAGCTGATTTTTTGTAAAGATGATCTCCACCTTAAAAAATCGTAATTCTATTCAATGTGGGAATGTGTATCAAAAAGTGTGACAAACTAACATGCCCTATTTAAAAAAGTTCATGACAGGCAAGTTTGAATATTAAGTTCATCTTTATCATCAGTAGTTTATATATACATCACAATAAACAAATCTTTATGCGTAGTCTATGCATTTGTAATATCACCCTGCACTTGAATAACACCTTCAATGGATAAATAAAATTGCAAGTTGCAACTAGCAACCAGCCTAATGATTCATCAGTCAAACATCAAATTACTCCTTGCAACTTGCAAATAAAATTGCAAGTTCAAAATGCAAATTGCAATAACAAACTCTAAATGCCAATGACCATCCTACCAACTTGCAAAGATCCAACGCATCACGCCAGACTACACGGATACATACAATATAACTTCAAAATAAGCACCCAATAATCAGGATATAACTGACTGGGTAACCAGAGATTCGGATTCACGAAGATACATGAAAGAGTTTTCAGGAAGAAAAAAAAAAAAAGAGAGAAAAAAAATTTATTGAATATTCAGATTAGAATTGTTTTGACATAACTGAAACTGTTAAGCAGAATGTCATTCAATATTAAGATTCCTAACCATACCTTGACAAGATCTCCGAGTTCCTCACTGCATTCAAGTTTATCCTCAGCCAACCAGTTTTCCAAAAGATTCTTTTTGTTCTGATTCACAACTAAACGAGATAATTCCAAAGACTCAAATGCATTGAGCTTTCCTTTAGTTAACAATGTCCCAAAGTACTGCAACAATGGTGGAGTTTGCCCAGCTTGCACAGGAACACTCTGCAAAAGGAAAGGTAAATATCAAAGACCAATCAAATGCCATGCTTCTTTTCTGCTCCCAGGATATCAATACATAAGATAAGAAATGAAAGCAGTGCTTTCATTTCATAGGAAGGAAACACTACATCAAAATAATAAAAGGTATTAACACTACATCATGCACGCTAAGAGCCCAAGTTCACAGAATATTTTGAAAAATACAAATAAGACATGGATGTTGTAACAGTGCCTGCCTTTCTTGGTTTTCATTAGATTTAAAGGGTTAATGTGACAATCAAATACCTGAAATTTTGCAACAGTGTCAGGGGTACGAAGGATTCCTTGAGGAGAATCAGCAGCAAGCTCAGCAGCTTCCTTATATTTGGTCTGAGAGAACAACTCCTGAAATCTTTGAACAACCTGAGACATAGAAGTTAAGTCAATAACACTTGTATGATGCCAAAAGGAACACCTGCACTTGCATTTTGCACTTCGAAAAAGTAACTCATGAGGATTGGTATCAAAGTAAGAGATGAAAAAAATTCCAGACGTACCAAATTCTCTGCCCCAGGAAGGTTTCCTCTTTTTGCAAGACTAACAGCAAGCTCCAAATTGTTTAGCTATAGCAGTTGCAAGAGCACACTCGTGAGAAATACATTCATGAACAAGATTCAATCCATGAAAAACCCACACTTTTATATCAGCAACATTTGATCTTTGATCAGGGATTACATGGAGATCTTTGATTCAATCCATGAAAAACCCACACTATCTTGCAACAGAGCTAGCCTAACTTAGTACCTGAATCAAACCAAAATACCAAGTACTTAAAATTTAAACCAAAAGCACTTCCATTTTCAGTGTGAATCTCATCCATCAACCTTACATGGAAGTAAACCTAAGAAAATGTACCTATATGGCGGCGGTCTAAAACCCTCATATTCATGCTAAAGGGCTTGTTTCTTAATATCCTCCTCGGCTACTGTCTGCAGAAATTGGGGTAGTCAAAACATTTCAGACTAGCTTTTTCTACACAACAGTTGCAGAGGCACCAAAATGTCAAAACATGCCTTGATTGCAGTTTGTCTGCTCTGTAGCAATAAAAGAAATCAGTCCAGTAGGGCGTTGTCTATTGTTTATCTATTAGTAAACAATTCCCACTACAAAATGTCAGTTATGAATGCTAATAGGCAATGGGCCACTTACCCCGGGAGTTTGAGGCATTTTCAGATGGATCGGAAAAGGAGCAGAGATTAGAGGCCCAATTCAAACTACAAAAAATGCGTCGAAGATGCACAGGTATAAACTGTATATGGTACCTGGCAGATGTCACTGCGAATGGATTTTTCCCACGAAGGCTGCAGGAGCGGAGATAATGGTTTCTGCATCTTGGCAAACACACTTCCATGCTGAGCACAACCATCATGATCATAAACTGCAGCCTCGAGCACATCCTCATTACGCATGTTTGATTGTGTATTCATCTGTTGACAACATATGTTCATATTCTATTTAGTACAATACACAAGAATAGAAATGGACAACAAACAAATGGATAAATTTTTCAAGTTCATGAGAATCAGGCTGTTAGACGAACCTGCTGAATTGGGCAATCATTCACTTCTTCATCTATATACAAAGATCACAACTTCGGTTAAAATGACATTTACAACAAATAGTTGAAGCAAGTTTGGCAAGTGAAGTGAACTGACCTGAAATTTCAGCTTTCGGAGTCACTGTATCCAGCTTCTCTGCACCATTAATCCTTCAAAATTTTCGGACTCCATGAAGCTATTTTGATGAGTCTGCAGTCATGTCTGATAGTAATGTTATCAAACCTGCATGAAAACACAAGTTCACTTAAGTTCACTTCACTAGAGCATACAGAAGTTCTGTTGTGACGTAAAAACACAACTTCTGTTGTGACATTTACATAAAAACATAACTTCACTATCACATAAGTTCACCTGCATAAAAACACAGAAGTTCACTTTTCACTTCACGTCTATAAAAACACCTACATAAAAACACAGAAATTCACTTCACTTCCATAAAAACACCCGCATAAAAACACACTAGGGCATACATAGGTTCACTTAAGTTCACCATAACAATATGTTTTTTTTTTCTTTCATTAACAAGAGTTACTAAAAACCATAATAATTTTATATTTTAAATTGATTGCATAGTTGCAAAAAAAAAATTAAAGAAAAGAAGTAAAATAAAATTTAATTTACAGGAAAATTTGCTTTCGAATCCGAAATATGGTGTATAGGTCAAATGGTGGAAAGATATGATCATTTATATTGGTAAACATTGAGGTGGAAAGATTTCTATTACAATGCAAATATGTAAACTCTCAAAAACATGTCAAATGGCATAAATGTTTAAATAGATAGATGGGAAGTTGCTTAACTGTGTGCAAAGACAAGGGAGGAAAATGAGAACCAGAACAACATGCATGTAGCAATTACATATCTATAGTTAGTGCTAAACTTGAATCAAATATGACATACATATACCAATATGAATCAAATTTGACCACCAGCCTATCATACCAATTATGGGTGTCAGTGACTGTGTGTATGATATGATATGATTCCTGGTCTCACACTGCAAATGAATGTTTTGATTCTAGGAACAAAATTCAAGAGTTGCTGAAAAAAGGAAAAACTCAAGTTTTCAGACTCAACAATGGGAATTGTCAAGGATACATTCCAAACGGCCAATGAAATGAGTGTGAATCTTGGTAATGTAAATCACGAGTCCAACAAGGGAGTATTTAAAGGAACCAACATTTGTGTTCAACACTAATGTGTAGCTTGTGGCAGTGAATTCCCAGGTGAAGAAAGTCACAAGAAAATGAAAGTTAATGAACCACAATTAGTCCTGCCTAGGGAAACTAAGTTCAACAAACCTATTTCTGAAAGACTGAGCATGGGCTTCATTGCTGGCCTAGATTGCATGAAGTCAAATTAGAGCAAAATCAAAGGCAAAAAACCTTAATAAACAGGCCTGGAACTACAAAACATCCACCCAAAGGATTAATACTGGGTGTACCTGACTGATTTATTTTGCAGGATCCAATGATAGTCCAAAGCAAGCAAGCATTATCTATTAAGGATAAACACAAGTTTGTGAAGCCTAAACCAAATGGAGTGTCACTGAGTTGAAATCTCCTACTCCCAGTTCAGCACTGATATGGACTTACAGGAGGAATATTAAAAAAAAAAAAAAATACTTTATGTGCAGACTGTTTCTAATAAACCAAATCCGAGGTTTATTAGAGATGACATGGAGGAGTACATGGAACTTGGAAAAATAAAGGAAGATGTCAACACAGGTTTACAAAATGATTTGTTGCTAGATATGCTCATTGACTTGGAAAAACATGGCTACCACATTAGCTAGACATTTGCTGCCAAGGAGAATTAAGGAAATGGAGAACATTCCTGCTGGTTCAGATGATTTAGAGATTTGATTGAATGAGAGTGAAGAGGTGACTACTCCACAGTTTTATTTCACTTCTGCCAGCTTGCCTTATACTTATGAAGAACCAACTCAAGAAATGGTTAAATGTAAAACCACTATTTATCAAAGGGTTTAATGGAAAACTTTTAAAACATGGCATTAGTAGACAATGATGCATCAGTCATTATTACTAATACTTCGAAGAAAATAAATAAACAAGATGTTGAGTTAGTGACAACCAGGATTACTATCTCTGGATTATTGGAAAGATAAAACGATGGCCAAAAAAATTGTGCCATTAGAAATAATAGTTAGGAGTAAACCATTCAGAGAAAACATTCTTTGTCATAGATGGTGCACTTAATTTTTTAACTTTATTAGGCAGAGATTGGATTCATGCTAATAGATGTATTTTGTACTCTATGCATTGAAAATTTTTAGTTCTGATAAGAAAGGAGAAAAAATATTGAGGAAGTACATGCGGATCCTCAACCATTTCATATATTCCAATTGTATCGATGCTACTCTATCATGCTAACATGTGTCCTATTGATATAAGTAACAAATAAAAATGAAAGGGCTTTATGTGAGTGGGATGAAGATCCATTTCTACTTTATCATGCTAACATGATTCGACCATTTGAAGATGATGAAGAATTATGGGAATGAACCTTGACCCTAATAAAATCAATGAAACCATGCATTTGGTTTTAGACAAATTTATAAAATTTGAATTAAATGCAAAAATATTACAAAATGATAATATTACCTGGGATACAAAGGGGAATTAAATCCCTTCAAATTTGTTGTTTAGAGCACCCACCACCACCAACAACAAAAGCTGTGAACCCCACATCCCTCTGTGTTGTGATATGCTCTCATGCACCACTTTTGTGTATGACTTGGTTGTGGATCTGAAAATTGCAACCAGAACATATCAATATTCTCAGTGACGGAGTCACAGTTTTTATAATGGGGTGCAGAGTTATGAGTCATAGAGGCCTATGAGCCCATAATTACACCTATTCCTGAAAAAAATACCACCAACACCTATTACACCTCTGGTTTGAGCTTCTTCATTTCCTTCAAGAGCTATAATGTTTGTGTACTTACAGAGAAATGGAACCCAAACCAAACCAAGCAATAGAGAGACAGAGAAAGGGGTAATAGAGAAGGAGAAGAAGAAGACCTGGGGTGCCTTTTCAATTAACTCCTGCACATAGTTTTCGCCAAAACATCGATGCCCAGCAATATCATCATAGACTTGGCGAATGAGGGAGACTGGCTTGGTCTTCTAATCACAAAAACAAACAACCCAAACAAGATCAAATCACTTTCATACAAAAAAAAAAAAAAAACCCATTAAGCTTTAACAACTAAACAAGAACCCCAAAAAACCAAGGGTACAGATTGATCAATTTTACAAATTGAAATATACCCAAATTCTAATTTTAAACAAAAAGCAATGCACAAAGCATGAAAACAAACATTCAGTGGAGAAAGAACAAGAGAGAGAGAGAGACAAGGACAAAACCTTTAAGCTTTCCACCCCTCTTCAACAACTTCTCCAAAATCTGAAACAAAGAACAACAATTAGAACAAAAATATTATACCCAAATAGTCCTAAAAAAATTAAAACTTGAAAATAAATAAAGAGAGAAGATCTAACCTTCTTTCCAGCACTGGGTTTGCATCTCTTCCAACATTCCAATTAACCCATTCGATCAAATCACCCAATTTGCGACTTACAGAGAAATGGAACCCAAACCAAACCAAGCAATAGAGAGACAGAGAAAGGGGTAATAGAGAAGGAGAAGAAGAAGACCTGGGGTGCCTTTTCAATTCCTCTGAAATTGGATGAGGATGCGAGAACCCTAGAGGAGAACCGATTGAAGGCTGCGAAGGAGGAGGAGGATCTCGAAGCTCGAATGGCTAGATGGCCAAACCCCATCGCGTTTTGTTGCTTGTACAAACACAGACACTGCTTGGGTTGCTCGACTTCTCCCTCTCTTTCCTTCTCCTTCTCCTTCTCCTTCTCTCTTTCCCTCTCCTTGAAATTTTAGGGTTTTTTTCACAAAGGGTTGAAAAGGGGGAGATGAAGCGGGAGATGGAGAAGCAAAGGGTTGAGAAAAGGGGGAGATGGAGCGGGAACGCGGGAAGCAAATTTTTTTCCCAAAATTTCGCCCGCGAGAATTCAACATACTTCTCCACAGGTCCACGTGCAACACACGTGCACATTTGCAACGGTTTTAAGCCGTGGGTCACTATAGCCACGGCTAAAAACCGTGGCAAACACACCAACGATTTAGAACCGTGGCCAAGCATTTTTTTAGCCACGGTTTTAAGCCGTTGGGCACTATAGCCACGGTTTTTAGCCGTGGCAAACACACCAACGGCTTAGAACCGTGGCCACCCCTGTGTAGCTAATCAGCCCTTTTGGTGTAGTGCACATAAACCACATATTCGAGATGATGGATAAAATCATCCAAGACCTGAAGAGCAGCAAACCTCGAGAAGAAATCACCCAGCTTAAGAGACATCGGACTAATAACAGTTCTCGATGTAATCAAGGGAAGTTCGAAAAACTACAACCGAAAAAGCCTAAACGCGAGAAATCATTCGTGACCTTGACAGCAAGTCGGAGCGAAATCCTTAAAGCTATGACATGAAGAGAAGATGTCAGGTTGCCACCAAAAATGAGAGGAGATTCGAAAAAGCGGAACAAAAACAAATATTGCCTCTTCCACAACGATTACAGCCACGATACCGAAGATTGTCACAGTCTGAATGACGAGATTGAACGTCATATCAGATAAGGATGGCTCGGAGAATTCATCAAACTCCAGGAAGAAACAATCATCTCAAGGAAGCGAGTAAAGGAAACAATCTATGCCTTGCACAATGCGGCCGGGGAAAAAGAGCAATCCAATCGATCTCGAAAGCGTATAGTCAGAGACTTGCGGAAAAATATCAAATTCCAACAACCGTTCGCACAACGTGCAAAAGTGATGCAGAGGACTCTAACTTTCTCGAACAAAGATGCAAACGGGGTTAATTTTCCGCACAATGATGCTCTAGTGATCTCGGTCATGATAACTAAATGGGAAATCAAAAGGGTGTTGGTCGACACCGGCAGCTTGGCCAACCTTTTACACCTGACATCTTTTCGAAGGATGCAGTTCACCAATAAAATGCTTTCACCTAGCGATCAATCTATGGTGGATTTCAGTGGGGAACAATGTCATCCGCTGGGAATGATTCAACTATTGGTCGAAGTGGGAGAGCCAGGAAAGCAACGACTATTGTTGACAGACATTATCGTCGTCGATGCTCCTGCTGCTACAACATGCTACTCAAGAGACCATGGATATACAAGATGGGTGCAGTCACCTCCATTATGCACCAATGCTTAAAGTACCATACCAACAATGGTATCGGAAGGATCAAAGGAGATCAGTCGGCGGCCCGTGAGTGTCATTTCACAACGATAAAAACTCCCCATTAATAGTGATTATTGCAACGACCGAAAGAGCCTTCAAGCAGCTTGATGAAAAGAGTTCAGACTCTTCGGACGACAATACGGCTCCAACCAGTCCGTGAGATCAACCTAACACCGGATAACAAGAAGAAGAAACGATCGAAGTCTGCCTAGACAACAAAGCGGAAAAAACAGACAATATGTTTTTACATGGACAATAAGGGGTATTGTTGGGATAGACCCATCCATCATCTCTCACAAATTACAAGTGAACCCAAACAAAAATTCGGTTCCACAAAAAAGAAGACCGATGGCCCCGAAGCGTAATCTAGCAATAAATGAGAAAGTGCACTGACTACTCAGTGCGGGGAAGATAATAGAAGCTCACTACCCAGATTGGTTGGCAAACACGATGTTGGTAAAAATAAGAACGACAAATGGAGGGTGTGCGTGGACTACACTGATCTGAATAAAGCCGACCCCAAAGACAATTTTCCACTTCCACGAATAGATCAGATAGTGAATAAAACTGTCGAGAATGAAATGTTGAGCTTCATGGATGCATACTCCAGGTATAATAATATACAGATGTACCCTTTCGACCAAGAAAGAACTTCCTTCATCACAAAAATGGGTACATAATGTTATGAGGTAATGCCATTTGGATTAAAGAACGCGGGAGCGACGTACCAACCGCTAGTGAACAAAATGTTTAAAGATCAGATCGGCAAAATGAAGGAAGTTTACAATGACGATATGCTTGTTAAAAGCTCACGCCAAGCATACCACATCACGGATCTTGAACATGTTTTTTCCCAGCTGTGAAAGTATAAGATGAAACTGAACCAGGAGAAATGCACCTTTGGAGTCGAGTCAGGGAAGTTCCTCGGGTACATGGTCAACCAATGAGGAATTGAGGTCGATTCAAAGCAGATATAAGTGCTTCTCAACATGTAGTCGCCGACAAACATAAAAGGTGTCCAAAGTCTTAATCGGAGAATAGCAGCTCTGAACCGATTAATCTCTAGATCATCGGAAAAATGTTTGCCGTTCTTCAAAATTTTGAAGGGGAATAAGACATTCGAGTGGAATGCTGAATGCGATGAAGCCTTTCAGAGCCTTAAGTCGTACATGGGAAGCACGAAGCTACTAACAAAACCGAATATGGGAGAAGCATTATATCTATATCTATCTGTGTCCGATCACGCGGTAAGTTCGGCGTTGATACAGGAAGAAAAGGGCGTGCAAAAACCAGTGTATTACATCAGCAAAAAACTCGCGAATGCTGAAATCAACTATCCGGCCCTATAGAAATTGGCGTTCGCTTTAATCGTGTCGTCAAGAAAATTGCGACCATACTTCACAAACCAGATCTGTCGGGAAGAATGGTGAAGTGGGCAATAGATATCAGACAATTCGACATCAACTATGCCCCCAAAATTGCTATCAAGGCTCAGGCACTAGCAGATTTCATCGCAGAGTTCACAAGAAGCAACAACCAACTGGCAAAAATTGAAAGCAGGGAAGAACAGCCCAAACCAATCACTGACAGATGGATCCTCCGCTGTGATGAAGCGTCCAACGAGGCAGGAAGCGAAGTTGGACTAGTCTTGTACAACTTGGAAGGCATCACATTAGAGAAGGCGATAAATTCAGCTTTAAAGCCTTCAATAATGAAGCCGAGTATGAAGCCGTGATAGCAGGGCTACAGTTAACAAAACACTTGGGAATAAAAGACATTTGTGTCTTTACTGATTCCAAGCTGGTGGTCAATCAATTAAACAATGAATTTCAAGTGAAACATACCCAAATGAAAGCCTATCACTAGAAAACCAACGAGCTAGTAGAAGGCTTCCGGAACGCTACCATTCAATGGTGCGCATGAGTAGAGAACAAAAGAACCGATGAACTAGCAAAGGAAGCTTTGACATCAAAGGACAATGACAACCCACTCGTCATGACACAAGGAAGCTCCATACTTGAAAACCAGGCGGAAGAAGCATATACCGTAAATCAAGATAACATTTGGACAACTCCAATCCTGGCGTATATATCAAATGGAGAACTCCCAGCAGATAAGATGGAAGCTAGAAAACTACGAAATCGGGCAACAAGATACACAATGATCAATGACAAACTATACAGAAGATCTGCCACGAGCCCGTTGCTGAGGTGCCTTGCACCAGGAGATGTTGAATATGTTCTACAGGAAATCCACCACGACACATGCAAAAATCATCCAGGGGGAGAACACTGGCCCATGAATCATTCACATTGGGTAATTATTGGCCAACGATGCAAGCAGATGCTCAAAAGCTAGTTCGCAAATGCAACAAATGCCAAAAATTTACTCCATACACTCTCGGCTATATATATATATATATATATTAAATCTTACGATTTGCGATTCACTAACAAAACCTGATCCCAATGAGCAGCTCCTGGCCATTCGCACAATGGGGAATGGACATCGTAAGACCATTCCCAAAGTCTGATAAGAAGTTTCTCCTTGTTGCAGTAGACTACTTCACCAAATGAGTAGAAGTAGAGCCACACACAAAGATAGGAGAAGCCCAAGTCGAGAAATTTCTTTGGAGAGACATCATATGCAGATTCAGGATCCCAAAGGTAATTGTCACAGACAATGGGAAGCAATTTGAAGACAAGAAAGTTAAGGAGTTATGCAAAAATCTGAATCTCCGGCAACATTTCTCTGCGCCCGCTCATCCCCAAGCAAACGAACAAGCCGAGGTCACCAACAAGACAATCTTGGAAGCAATCAAAAGAAGACTGGAAACAGCTAAAGGATTGTGAACATCCGAGTTACCCGGCATACAGAACAACAAAACGAACTCCGACAGAAGAAACACATTTTGTCCTCGCATACGGGTCAGAAGCAATGATACCCTTGGAGATCGGAATGCCAACATTCTGAACCGAAGAATTTCGCACTAAGGACAACATCGAAGCACTAAGAGTCAGACTAGATCTCTTCAAAGAGAAATGAGAAGCAACCTCCATCAAAACGGAAACCTAACAACAGCGTATGGTAGGATATTACAACAAAAATGTTCGAATCCACACTTTTAAAGTTGGAGACCGGGTGCTACAAAAAGTCCAACTCAACACGACGGAACCTGGTGCGGGCAAGCTAAACCCAAAATGGGAAGGACCGTACCGAGTAAAAAAATTTAATAGATCAGGAACGTACTGGCTAGAGAACAAAAGGGCGAAATGCTACCTCGACCATGGAATGTAGAGCACTTGAAGAGATATTATCAATGAAATCTTTCGCTTTCAAATTTGAAACAACAAGAACTCTATCAAGACAAGGAAGTTGGATTATAAGTATAAAATCGAGAACATAATCAACAAGACTAGAGTATCGAGCAAAACCAAATACATGTACTGGACGAACGAGTCATACATAAAAAAAATAATTTCTTGCCTGATCAATCACAAGGTAATAAAGTACCAGGACATAAGAGTTGGACTTTTTCGTCGACTATAATGTACGACATTGTAATTCGAATGTAGAACCGAATTCTGTAAACCAGAGCTTCGACACGACTAGAATGTCGAACATCGAAGCCATTCGTAAAAATCTGGATGATTGAGTCAGAAATTTCCAAGGAATGTCATAAATAAAACTGACGAGCTAGACATACTAGGCTCAACAAATGCGAAATAAAAAATTTCCATTGATCTTTTAAAAAAGGAGATTACAAAAAACAACAATTAAGAAAGAGAATCAAACATCATGGGCATTATCTCCAGGCAACATGGGCTCAGAAGGTTCTTCGACATCCGGATCACCCAATGAATCCGGAACAACTTCCTCGACATCATCAAATTCCTGCTCAGCAAAACAATGGTATTGGGTCATGTCTAAACCTTGCGTCTCCAGGAAATCCAAGAAATCGTGGTGACCGTCAACCACTCTCTTCCAGTCTGCGACCTCTGCCGCCTTCAACTTCTCAGTAACGGATGACAGCTCAGCTCGAGTTGATGCTAACTCTTTGTCAACATTTGCAAGTTTAGTAGAGACCATAGACTTAGTCTCGATAAACTCAAAATTGAACTGAGCAATTCGAATAGCAGAAGCCTTGAGCTTAGCAGAACGAACAACTTCATCACGTTCAGCCTTTCGGTCGGACAACTCTTTCTCAACAACATCCAGATGGGACCGCAACTTGCCCAATTCTACTTCAAACGTCTCGAGGTCAGAAGCAAACGTAACAAGAATAGACTTGAGTTCCCTCGGCGACGTCTGCGCAGAATTCGCAGCCCTTTCATGCTCTATGCATTGCACCTTCAACAAATCAAATCGACGGAGAACATGATAAAATTAGCTTATAATTAAGAGCAATGTAGAGTAGATAGAGACCACAAAAATTATGTTGCGGTTGGTTCACGTGCATTACTACATTATATGGTGCTACATGTGAGTGGGAGAGATGCTAAAAGAAAAGTTCCATGGACTATATAGGGCTAGGTAGGGAACAAAAATGTCTCAATCATATATCGATCACACTAAGAGTTTGACCCTATTACTCAAAGCCAGATCTTGAAAGCCTACTAACTGCAAAGCACAACTGCCCAAGCAATATTCGTCAGCTGTTTGTGAGACCCCATAAATAATGACCAAAATTTTAGATGCAACCATAGCAATTAATAACTTTATTCCACGAAAGTGTATGTCTCTGCAACCAAACACAGTCGTAGTGAATGCGCATGAAAAAATCATCTTAGTTGAGGCATTAGAATTCATAGTCCGGTTCTTAGAAGTCAAATTCCTATTGGAATTTTGCTTACATGAATTCCTGGCACACTCTAATATTTCACAACAAACACTTATCTAGTCCATTTTTTCTTTGACCTTTCCTTTCCGTTGAAAACCTTTCAATACTTCCCACCCAAACTCCTTAATATCTCATCATGTTGAGGCAACAAGCTAACAGCATACATGTATTTATTAGCAACGTCATCTTCACTACTCCTGTGTCATGATTTTGAGTCGACTTCTGATTCTTTATATTCTTCTTCTATATGGCCTTTCATCACAAAAGCCTTCCAAAAAATTTATGACTGCAGTGTTGAATCATACTCTAAGGTGGTTGGGTCGAATAATAAGTTACATTTATTGCCTTGTTCTTCCTTGAATCAATTGCTCTCAAAGTTATTTACTAAATAACTTATTCGTAATCTTTCAATTTAATTAGGAGTTTTTTTAGTTTCTCTTTAGGTTTAAACTTTACTTTTTCTTTTAGGAATAGAATGCTTGTTATTTTAGTATTTGATTCTAATTTTTCTTTTAGGAATAGGCAGTTTTCTTTTAGGATTAAGCTTTACTTTTACTTGTAAGAATAGATTGTTTGTTATTTTAGTATTTGATTCTAATTTTCTTTTAGGAATAGGCTTCTTATTATTCAAGTTATTTGAGCACTATAAATAAAACTCTTCCTCAATATTGTAAGAGACTTTTGATTTTGATAATTTTAATTGAACATTAGAGTATTTCTTTATGTTTTGGGTAATCTACTTGTGTTCTTCACTGTGAATTGTCTGTTAGAACTAGCCTGCAGAATAATCGCTATTCTGCCCAGCGTCAGTTGGTATAAGAGCTTCAGCATCTTCTTGGGGTGAGATTTAATCAGTTTTCATGGCTGGTGGTCGTGGTTGTCGCGGGCAGGTTCCAAACGAGGAAGCCCCAAACCGTGATCGTAACATTCAGGATGTGATGATTGAGGATTTATAGAGGCAAGTTGCAGAGTTAACCCGACGTCTAACTGCGCAGGATTTTGGTAATTGTGAGATGGAAGATCACGATTCTGATTCCCATTTTGAAAACCCGTATCACTATCGTACTCGACTCTGGGAGTGCCGTGGTTGGGAGGATCGTCATGGAGGCCTCGGATTCAGAGTGGATCTGCTCGAGTTTTTTGGTACGTTACAGGTCGAAGGATTCGTAGATTGGTTTAATGAAGTAGAGCGTATTTTTTAGTATAAGGAAGTTCCAGATCGTGTCAAAGTGAAATTGGTCTCCATCAAACTCAAAGGCAGAACATCTGCATGGTGGGAGCAGTTGAGGCGATCACGAGACATGCAGGGCAAGGCCAAGATCACTGATTGGGAGAAGATGAAGGGTCACTTCCTTCCTTTCGGCTACACTCAAACATTATTTCAGCGACTTCACTCGTTGATGACCGTTTTGAAAGCATACCAGCGTGCACTTGCTGTGGAAAAATAGCAGAGCAGGAGGCCAATAATCAAAAGTGATCAAAGCGGTTGGCCAGTTCACCCTCAAGAATTTTGTCCTGCCCAGCAGCCACCGCAGGGTAATTCCAACTCAAATATTAGATGTTTCAGATGTGGTGAACATGGACATAGAGTGACTGAGTGCAGGAAGCCTGCTATTTAGAAGGGTAACAATCTCTTGATTGAGGAAGACGTGGTAGACGAAACTGAGGAGCTTGGAAAGCATGTGTATGACACTGATGAAGATGGAGATGTGTTGTATGGAGATGGCCATGAGACTCTGGTCGTTCGTAAGAGTCTACTGACCCACAAGGGCAATTCAGGGGATGATTGGTTGAGAACCAATATTTTCCACACGACCTGCACAATTGCAAATAAAGTCTGCAAAATGATCATTGACAGTGGTAGTTGTGAGAACGTAGTGTCTGAAGATGTTGTCCAGAAATTGCAGTTGAAGATAGATCGTCATCCCAAGCTGTAGAAATTATCGTGGCTGAATAAAGGCAGTGAGGTAACAGTAGATAGGCGATGCCTAGTGTCTTTTTCGATCGGCAGGAAATATTTTGATAATGCTTGGTGTAATGTTGTGTTTATGGACGTTTGTCATGTATTGTTAGCCAGGCCTTGGCAGTATGATCGCAGTGTTATTCATGATGGGCAGAAAAATACATATTCCCTTAGCATCAAAGGGAAGAAGATTGTGTTGGCACCTCGTCGAAAAAGGACTATTCCTACCCCGGTAGCCAATATACTAAGATGTTTTCTATGTCCAAGTTTTTGGGTGAGATTCAGCGTGGAGACGTGGTCTATGCTCTGCTGCCTTGTGGGAATAGTACTGCAGAGGTGCAGCAACTGCCTTGTGGGAATAGTACTGCAGAGGTGCAGCAACTGCTAGTAGAGTTTTCTGACCTGATACGAGAGGATCTTCCTCCTGGGCTGCCGCCAGAGGATTCCGATGAAGCTGTTGTGAACTCGATGACGAGTTCTTTCCAACTCGGGGCGACTGATGCAAGAGGGTTTCTAGGGTTCCTAATTTGGGTTTCTAGGGTTCCTAATTTGCTCTCAAAGTTATTTACTAAATAACTTAATCGTAATCTTTCAATTTAATTAAGAGTCTTTTTAGTTTCCTTTTAGGATTAAGCTTTACTTTTTCTTTTAGGAATAGACCGCTTGTTATTTTAGTATTTGATTCTAATTTTTATTTTAGGAATTGGCAGATTCCTTTTAGGATTAGGCTTTACTTTTTATTTTAGGAATATACTGCTTGTTATTTAGTATTTGATTCTAATTTTTCTTTTAGGAATAGGCTGGTTATTATTCAAGTTATTTGAACACTATAAATAGAGTTCTTCCTCAATATTGTAAGAGACTTTTGATTTTGATCATTTTAATTGAACAATATAGTATTTCTCTGTGTTTTGGGTAATCTACTTGTGTTCTTCATTGTGAATTGTCTGTTAGAACTAGCCTGCAGAATAATCGTTATTCTGCCCGGCGTCAAAAGAATAGAACTGATAATAAATAAGATTTGGAGAAAGATAAATGATTTTTTGAAACAAAATTTTAATTGGAAATTTGTAAACAAACTTAACCAATTAAAAAGAATGTCTCAAGGATTGAATAACTTACCTCTTAGCTTTGTAGAAATTGATTTTTAACAAAATAATTTACATTTTTCTTTGAACACTTATATAAACTCCTTTAAATTTTAGACCAATGCTAAAAAATAAAATATTTTCCATGACAGAATTCAAATACCTCTTTTGATGACAAAAGAACCTCACCGACCATCATTAATCCACCCTTCTTTCGATGATGATTTTTAATGATTGGTTATAATTCACTAAGAATTTAGAACAATGAAAAACAAATATAATTCTTGTTTCAAAGTCCTTATCTTCATTTTTCATAATCCTTCGTTGTCCATCTTTCGATTTGACAATATTGATTCATTAGTTGAATCTAGGATTAATACAAATTATACAAAATTTATTTTATTTTATTTTTTGTTTAAAAAAATTCTCTACATCACTTAAGTAGGTTTCATCATCTCTTATCATTGAGAGGAGAGATCTAGCCTACCATTGTCATTGTCATGAATTAATCTAAGAGTAATTTATAGAACTAAGAATGGAGGGATGAAATAAATTAAACATCAAATAAAGACAAGTAAACTTAAAAAAATGATGTTTTATTGCGTTCAAAACTAAAACTCACAAGTAATAAACTTGACTTGAAAAAAGCTTCAACTAGGGATGGCAATGGGGCGGATTGGGACGGAATTGGGCAAATCCATCCCCACCTCACCATAGATTGCAGATCCCTAAATTCACCATGGATATTTGTATATACAGTTTTTTTTAAAACCATCCCTGCTTTTGACGGATTGGCGAATATCCACCCCTACCCGAATAACAAAAAAAAAAAAAAAACAGATCTACCACCAGTAAAGGAGGGAGAAGTAGATCTACAAAAAAAAATCTACAACACAAACAAATCAAGAAGCTCTCTTTCTCTTTTAGGCTACAACACAAACATATCTACAACACAAAAAAAGATGGAGGAGCAGAGTTGCACCCATCCTTCATCCTCCATTGAAGAAGCAAAGTTGCACCCACCCTCAACTCCTAACATTCATTGTGCTGCAAGGAAGGACAATGGACATCAAAGTTGGAAAGATTCAACGTTCACCAGCGTCTCTATTGATTATCCCTATAGTCGTTCAGATAGTCCTAATAGTAGTGTATGATCGATTCTTTGTTTCATTCGCACGAAAAATTACAGGGATTCAAACAGGCATCAACACACTTGTAACAAATAGGTGTTTGTTTTCTAGCTACATCACTAGCAACCTCTATTGGTTCCATAGTTGAGATCAAAAGGAAGAGTATTGCTAAGGAGCATGGCATACTAGACTCTAGAGATGTGGCTTGGATTGCAGTTTATTTTTTTAAGCATCGTGGATGAGTTGCACCCATCCTTCGTCCTCCATTGAAGAAACAGAACTGGATGAGCCATCGCTCTCCTCCTAGTTGCTCATCTGACACGTTATTTGATCGGCGATAGATTTCGCCTTAATAGCATGACATAGATCTTGAAGTTGCTTCCCCCTCTTCTTATACTCCTCCTGAAGCTTCTTCCGCTCTTCTTTGTCGTTATTCCATGGCCATTTCAACTGAGGATGCCATGAAATGAAACCCTTTGAATTTTGTTGCTTTGATCTCTGATCCATGATTCGACGGTGGTAGCATTTAGGTTTTATTTTGTAAGGGTATTAGGGTTAGGAGATAATAACATTTAGGTTTTTATATTGTAAGGGAATTTTAGTAAATTAACATCTACAAACGAATATCCGCGAGGCAGATATGGATATTTGTATCCGCCATGAATCTGTAATGGATATCATTTGGATCCTCGAATCTGCTCCGAAATCCGTTTAGGTATATTCAAAATCGCCCCATTCAGTGCGGGTGGGGCGGATATCCGTGAAAATCAACCCCACTACCATCCCTAACTTCAACTAGTGAATGAAAAATAAAAACTAATCTAAGTTATCCTAGAGATTATAGATGAGATATATATAAGATAAATGAGATGTCATTCTCTAAGAGTTTGAGGGTCTATTTATAATGTTCTACAGTAGAACTTCTAAGAGTTTGAGGGTCTATTTATCCTAGAACTTCTACTCGAAAGGTAGAAATGAGGAGATTCCTACAATTCCTTGATTATGCTCCATCTCATATCACATAAAATCAAGGGAGTCATAATTAGGGATAGATACATCAAGAGAGTCCTAATTAGAGACATATATAGTTGCACATGTGTGCATTGCAAGACAAAACTTAAGACAATGAAATATATTTTGGTTTGATGTTTTATTTGTCTAGGAATATGCTTTGCTTGATAATTTATTCGCCATGATGATTGCATGCTCTACACTTAAATTCCTTATTTTGAAACTTGTCACATGTATCCATCATGAGTCACCACCAATCGGAATCAAATATTGACTCCTATAATATGGTCTTGAGATTCACATGTGTCATGAACATGCCAAATGTCTCGAATTTCATATTTTTCATTGATTTCTTACAAAAACATGAAATTAATCAAATTCCAGTGAAGTTCATTATCTATAAATATTTTATTGACTAATAAGAAACAATTTGGGGTGAAATTTGATGGTTTGAGTTGTTTATCATGAGCAATCTCATAATATTCTTGATGACTTGAGTGTCTGAAAGTTTCCTTCCATAGTGTTAATGATATCCTTCATCTTGTCCTAAAATTGGGTAAAGGGTTCTCTTTCTTCCATTATGACCTCAAGTTCTGTGTGCAACATCTGGATTTTGGAGTCTTTGAGTTGGGAATTTTCCTCATTGTTGGAGCCAAGAATATTTCATGTTTGCTTAGAAGTAACACAATTCATAATAGATATATAAATCACATCATTTATTGCATTTGTGATAACACTTAAGCGTTTAATATTGGCACGAGATTCAACATTCTTAGCATGAGATTCATCATTCTTAGCATTAGACAGATTCTGGTGATTAGATGGTTTAATAGTGATTGTCACAACGCTAGCTTTTTTTCTAAGGAGGTTGTAGGTTTCTTGTACCCATTTACAACCATTATCCACACACGTTCACTTATTACCATAAAATGAGTTATCATTTTGCTTTTCTAAAAATTATATTTATCATTGTTCAAAATCATTTTATTCGAAAATAATTATAATTATAATTACTCCAGATGTTAAACCCTTTGTGAGTAACTTGACTCTAATACCAAATGAAAGTGCAATAGGATCTTAGCGAGATTAGAGATGGTGAATAGTATCTTCTCTAAATTATTGTAACTTTGAAAGCTTTGTGAAAAAAAATGCTTGAAACAAAGATGACCTCTAAACCACCTTGTAGAATTATATATCTTAGTGTTTGTTTGACTTCTCAAAATCAAATACAAATTAAAAACACTTCAAATATATGTTGAAATAGTGTGCAAAATTAAAAACAAATTTAAATAATAGAATGCATATGCATGAAAAGGTGAAAGTGAAGAGATAAAATAAGAAACAATATCATAACATACAAATATAACAAGGTTCACCTAAATTGAGGTTTGATTGGCTTCAATTAGTTATTTCCTCGGTGAAATGGCGAATGCGCGTCACATGCTTTTATTGTATTCCTCTCGAACCTGATATAAAGTTTGCTCTAACGAGAACTTCAATCTCGAAACTACAATCACGATCTCGCAAGGTAAAAAAAATGTCCACAATATGACTTCGGCAAGTGATAAACAACATTTGATTTTTGTTCTCTAGCATTATCTCTTGATAAGTACCTAATTATGAAAATTTACATATATTTTTTAGGCACTTTCGACTTCCATCAAAACACCAATTCCTTAACTTTACATAAAATTATACATTTTCCTATTTATTATATAATGTGCATTTTCTATGATTTTAAACATTTGCATGCACATGCACATAAACCTAAAATACCCATGCAAAATTTGATTTTCTATTATTTGTGTTTATCTTGTAGGAAATTTTGAGGAAAACCCCACATGTCAACAACCATCATCACAAATGTGAATATTGAGAAATACTATATTTATTTCATGAGATTAAATTTGCCAAAGACCAAAATAAATCTCATTTGCCAAATAAACCCAAAACCCAATCCACCACAAATCAATTCAAATTTAATCTCATAGCCCCTGTGACAAGAAAACCAACTTCCCTATTTTCACAAAGTTTCTCTTCTAAACTAAACACTTCACACAATCAACTTCCGGGCCAAGTTCACTCCACCAAGTATTCCCTAATCCAACCCAAAGCCTCTTTAAACTAAATCTCAAATGTCAACAGACTACACCCGATTCTCTACTCAACCAACACCTCTGGTCTTAGTAAACTTCATTATTTTCATTACAAACAAGTACACGTTCATTCTTTTATCTTCCATCCTGTAACAAGCCAAAAAGTTATGGGCAATTAAATCTCCCAAGTTACACTGCAACAAAAGATATGGCTAGTTCATCAAATGGGAGTTTGGCTTATGATTATATATAAGAAAGACACAAGTCTCTTAAAAAAGGAGAAGAAAAATATCAAGAGAAAATAAGATTGCAGAGACAAAAGGAGATTGTACTCAACAGTTTCACCACATGTGAGGATGAAGCCACGAGTAACCTTCATTTTAATTTTTAATAAATGATTATTTTTATTTAATACCTTTGAATGTGTGCTTCAAGGTCATTATCATTATTTGTCTTCGTTTAAAAGAAAATTGCAAAGACAAAAAGAGATCGAATTCAAAAAATTTACCACGTGAGGATGAAGCCACGAGGTACCCTCATTTTGATTTTTAATAAATGATTATTTTTATTTAACACCTTTGAATGTGTATTGATGATACATCAAAATAGATCGATCATCATGGTCGTACACGTGGCATGGAGACCCATCACCAGGATATAACGTCCCATCTATTGAGCCAGCTCATAAAGCCCTAGAAGAATAAATCCAATTACAGAGGCCCACGTAAGGCTCGCCAACGAGAAGACATAAACATGACCCGAATCTAGGCCCAAATGAATCAGAGCCCGAATCCAGGCCCGGCACGAGTTCTCTCACAAAGAAGAGGATTGTTGCACCAAAAAGAGTTGTGGAGGGAGTTACGCCTCCACAGACATATCTCCATTAACAAGGAGACTGTTACGAGAAACATCTACTTTCGTTGTGCCTCGCATGCTTAAGACCCGCAAAGAATTAACCGCGACCATTATAAAAGGTAAAGGGCGCATTCAACATAGGTATGCAACTTTAACTGAGTTTTATCCAGATTTACACTACACCAAAAATACCCATCAGCAACGGTTTAGGACCGTGAGGGTAACCAATTGTCACAGCTTAGGGGCGTGGGCAAGAGAGGCATCGCAAAATCATCGTTCACGGCTATAAACCGTGGCAAAACATTTTAGCAACAGTTTTATGCTCGAGGAGGCGTGATGATTTTCAGCATTTAGCCACGGTTTTAAGCCGTTGCAAGCACAATAGCCACGGTTTTAAGCCATGGCCACAATAGCTACGGTTTTAAGCCGTGATAAGTGATGGATAAAGACCACGGTTGTAAACCGTGGCAAACATAAGAGCAACGGTTTTAAGCCGTGGCAAAACATGGCCACGGTTTTAAGCCGTGGCAAGTGATGGAGAAAGACAACGGTTTTGAGCCGTGGCAAACATCATAGCAACGGTTGTAAGCCGTGGCAAGGCATGGCCACGATTTTAAGCCGTGGCAAGTGATGGAGAAAGACCACGGTTTTAAGCCGTGGCAAGACTAGGACCACAGTTATAAACCGTGTCAAGCATGGAGAAGGATCACGGTTGTTAGCCGTGGCAAGATGCGACCACGGTTGTAAGCCGTTGGCAGTTAAAACAAAATTCAAAAAAAAAAGAAATCTGGTTTGTTGCAACGGGTTGAAACCGTTGCAAATTAATATAATCGAAAAAAAATTATATATTTTTTTTGCTGCTGCAGCAAAATCACAGCCGCGGCACCTGCAAAATCTGTCCTTACTAAGGTTTGTGTCATGCCTTCGGCACGAATAGGATTCCACAAACTATATGCTAGATAAATACAAAATCAACCGTAAAAAGGAACTTGTCAAGTTTTGACGCCAAACAAAAACATGTAAACAAATAGCACTAATGTACAATAACAGGATTAACCTGAACAAATGGAACCTTGTTATATCATGTTTCGCTCGCATCTAAAACAAAAGAATTTCTCTATGTTTTTTCCAACAATACAAATCCACCTAGTTATAATGTAAGAAAATACATTTATGCAAATTGATTTCTCTCATACCTTCTCTACTGCACATTCAAGCTGAAAATATCAAACTCATCACTGCAAATGTCTTAGCAGAGCTATAGCTCCTTCTTCCCATTTGCTTGGCTTCATGAACAAATTGTTTTTTTGCAGTCATTTGTTCTTGCATCAGAGGACTATCCAATGCCCCAAGATGCATACCCACTAAGAACCCAAGCCCTCCTCAGCAACTGATCTCTTATTCCTCTGGAACTTCAGTTGGGTAATACCTTGATTCTTAGGCTTACCATACACAATACCTTTAGGAACAGGCCCCATTTCTTTCGGTACTCATCATACTTGTCATTGAAGTTTGCCTGCAAAAACAATCACAAGACAAATTTGTAACAAGAAGTCAATGACACAAATGAAAAATAATCACAAAAGCAAAACAATGTCAGACAATACCAATCTAGATATTAGCATACCTTGATAGCCTCTAGAATCCTGTTGAATTCCAACTTATTCTCGTTTTTAACTGAAGTCAAACACAATGCAGCGGCAGTTTTCTGATGGACAATCTCTATAAAAATAGGCAAAATGAAATTAACATTGAATCCTAAGCATGGTCAACAAAACAGGCTGTGTAGCCAGTGACTGCTGATAAATATTACCGCTCCCAAGCGTGCCTTTCCCTTAACAATACAGTATGGGATCTCCATCTTTCTGCACAATGCTGGCAACCATACAACCAACTCTATTGGGTCTACATCATGTGCAATAACAACCAGTTTAGCCTTATTCTGTATAGCATGCAAGCACGGTGCAGTTTGAGTAACAAATCTACAATAATTAATGGTAAATTAACAATACGGCCTACAGGGGGGAAGGCACACCTGCTCAATGAGATAAGTCACATGGTTTAGCCCATACTTCACAACAATAGGCATCCCCTTGGGAACAATTTGATCTTTGATCCACATGTAAATGGGAACCAACACATAGTAGGTTCCCGCCAGAGCACCCAAAAGGAACCGTAGAAAGAACACAAACGGGTTTACCAGCTTCCTCACATCTTCAACCTTTGGACCGAGCTGTAGTGGAGAGTCCCCTGAATGAGGTTTCACACCTGTCACAAAGCAGTGCTATTCACAACAGTTGTCTGATTCTTTGGCTGGATCAACCTGTAAAATTATGCACATTATGATAGTGTTAGTATACAAGGCCTATAAGTATAATAAATCATTCACAAACCAGATCATCCCATAATAAGAAGGGCGTAAGTATGAGTGAATTGACTGCAAATGTTGTGGTTTATGCTACTGATCATGGTTTCCAGTAATATGTGTTGGTATGGCTCAATTTAAACATGAAGTAAGCAATAGAGCTACTTATTGGTGCATGAACCACAAAAGAATGGCATTCACCTTAATGGAGATAGGAGAGAAATGGCCCACAATACCTGTAAGCTCCAAATGAATTGAAGTGATACCTGTAAGTTCCAAAATCATTATAAAGACAGTCATTAGCAATCTTTTCTTGGACTTCCTTAAGCCAACCATGCCAAATAAGCTACAATAAGAGAAATAGCATTTTAAAATATAGCACAACTAATTGTATATCCAACACATACTAAAAGGATTCAGATGCATATATGTAATAAAAATGATTTTAGATGCATATATGTCAGAGTTGTGGTACATTTACATCTCCCTACTCTATAGTTATTGTAAAAGCTAGAGTAGCATATAGTTTAAAGTAGAAATTTAAATGTATATTATGGAAAAAGAAATGTTAACTTAAGAAAAATATGATGAAACTTTATTTGTTTGCTTAAAGTGTCCTTGGCATCTAGAAATTTTTTGCATGTATCTCAATCATCAAAGAAAAAGGGCATCCTATAAAACAGGGTTTAACAAATTTTGTTGGCAGCATGCTCACCAGGATAAGTTGCCATTTTGGGGGGTGCTCTTATCAAAAGCCAACAAATGGGTTAAGGCTCCTATAGAAACTTTGGTGACTGGACCTAGCATTACATGGCTGCATAATAACACACTCATTCCTTTCACTACTAGCTATTTTATTTGCCATTTTATTTCTTTTTAAATCGCAAATGGGCAATTCTTTTAGTTTGCTTCACATTTTTGTACAAGACAGAGATAGATCCTAAATAAAGTGTTTTGCAGCTAGAAGGAATGATGATTGTACTCATTATATGACTTTGAATAGGATTATATCAACATCAATGCCATTAGAATGGTAAAAGGCACAAAGATGACAAAAAGAAAGCACAAAGAAATAAGAGCGAACTGGATGGGAGTGAATATTAAATCATCATACTGAATACATTAGCTAAAGTCATGATGATGAAGTCACTAGGAAAGGCAAACTATGGGGGATAAAAAAAAGATGTTGAAATAAACACAAGAGAATATAAAATTTTGAGAAGAGAAAGGATTAGGTCCATGCCTTGATGGAAATTTTAGCAGCAAAGAACTAAACATAAATAATTGGGGCATATCCATGCTACACATAAGAAGCAAATTACTACAACCCAAACTCTCTACTTTTGCAAAATAAAAGGACTGATTCAAACATGGGATTGCAACACATAAAACCCAAATATTTCGTTTCATGGACAGTAAATCAAATATTTCACTTTGTGGACGGTACCTCTAAATCTCCACAGATAGGGATTAAAAAAAATTGAAGAAAAACAAACTGAAAAGCCCAAAAGTAAAGAGAAGCACATCTATTACTGCTACTAGTCACCAAGTGCTGCATAGAGGATGAAGAAGACGAGTCTGGGTATCATCAGTTCATAAAGAGTTTATATAGGACAGACGAGTTAGGGTTAGGGATTCTTTCTCCCCATTATTATGCACAATAAATGTGAAAATGAAATGCATCTATACAGGCAACCCTGTTAGAATTTTTGTATATAGGCAATATGCACATAAGAGACCAACAAGTTGACAGTTGGTTACTCCCTATGGTTGACCAAGTTTGCTCAACCCCATGTGAACCTCTCTTTCATACAGAATTATATGTTCTGGCCCCAATAACCACATACAACAATTGTAGGAAGATTGCTCCAACTAGGCAACAAATCACAACTTAACTCACCTCCCATTGCCACATTTAAAACTATTAAGAGAACATGAACTGGCAAATGGACATCTAACAAACATTCATCAAATCCACACTCATCATCAACCTACCCTATAGCATTATTTGGTTTATCAAGTGTTGGAATTTCAGTTAATGGAAAATTTCTGACATCATTAATCAGGATTTTTTCAAACCACTTGGAGAGAACTAATCATAATAAAACACACTTGAAAATTGACATGAATTAATCATAATAAAAACACACTTCAAAGCACACTATACTGTGTAAGAACTAAGAAGTTGCTCCATAAACAATTGTTTCTCATAGAAGGAAAATGAACAATAGGAATCCTTACTGAAAGATAGACTCGTTCTGCTGCCAATCAGATATCACCAAATGGTTATATTTTACTCCGCAGACCTGCACGTAACCACAAGTTACATAAAGTCATGGCAATTTTCAATTGGAGATCACTAAAAAGCTTAAAGGTTATCAAACTCAAATATAAAGCTTTCAAACTACCTAACCTCATTATGCAAATAGATAGACTTCAGAAACCATATATTAACAGAAGCATATATTAACACTTTACGACTGAAGCTAACAAAATATGAAATGGTTGACTTTGAAATACTAACAAATATAAAAATAAATAAAAACTTTGCCAAGGGATACGTAATATCTCAGAAAGTAATGAAATGCATTCAATTGAACTCTAATAATAAGCTTACCCTGTTAAGAAATTCAAAACCCACGTCAATCTTCATAGCTTCCAAACTTGGAACTATATATTTTTTTGAAGAACTCCTAACAAGCATACAATCAGGAAATGACCAGTTTCATGCTGCACAAACAAATCCTAAAATTTACTTCCTGGAAAATTAAAAAGAGAAAAACTTTCATTGAAATTTTGCCCCATCCTGATCCAAAAATTCCGATGGGGGTAAAATTCTGCCCCTTCCTGATCCAAAAATTCTGATGGGGGTAGAATTAATGTCAGGGCTTAGCTTTTCCAATCTGCTACAATATCCATGCTTCTTTAAGCACTTCCTTTCCTAGATACCCAAAGCAAAGTAAAATCCTTTCCAAGATACCCAAGGCAAAGTAAAATGAATGAAAGGCAAAATCTTGAAGAGAAACCGGAGCTTGGTAACACTGATTAAAGAACAATCATTAGAGCTTTTCCATTTTATTGAAATCATTAGACAACTAGGAAAAACATTATGTATCAACTAACATGACCGGTAAACGACATGAATTATTTGGGCATCCACCATTTAGAATATGATTATATGTGATGCTTAGTGCTCCCCACACTTGCAGTATTGCTAAAGGTCTTACTAGGGAAAGCATTTTGCCTATTGCATGAGCCTCTTCCCATTTCCACCAAGTATGGACCTATTCAAAGTACAATAACATTATACTCAAACGAAAAACTTTAGAAACAAACTGATTGAAAAAAAAATAACGCTTTAGTAATAGTCAAACAACACGCAAAAATTACAATGACAGTTCTGCAAAAATTACCACCCAAACATTCATAAGAAAAAACGAAAAACTAAAATGGAATAGTGAAAATGGGTGCATGGGATTGCCAATCATGACAGTTCTGATGTTTCTAGCAAGCGAATCCTGCCAAAAGTTTAGAATGAAACAGAGAAATTACAAGGAGAAAGAAAACATCCTTAGTAATTGAAACACTTCCACTAGTTAATATGAAAAAATACCCTGCTCAATGAAAAAACAGAAAAACAATGTTTCTCCATAGTGAGCTACTGATTGTCCCTAAACAATTTCTAACATTAAAATGACTTATTAAATACACATTAGAAAATAATGTTAACAAACCTCATTTGCCAGGATCATAAGTTCATCAACATCTTTAACTAGGAACCATCCATTCTTGCAAGCATTCTACCAATGCAAACAAAAGAACAACATCATGTCATATTACAAACAACATCATGTCATATTACTTTAATGCAGTGATCTCAGAAATGGGTTAAAAGAACACAAGGAAGCCCCCAACAAAACCATGAAGGTGTTAAGAAAAAGGCTCTAGCTTAATCTACATGAAAATAAAAAAAACAAAAAGTCAGGTTGACATGGAGTGAGTTAAGGTGTTTCAATTTCCTTTTATTTCAAGGAAATGAAGGAATAAGCCTCGCAAGCATGCATTTGAAACCTTCAGATCACCTACATTGTAACCAAATTCTAGCAACGAGAACTCTAACATCTTAGTTGCTTGATAGCTCATTATGATTTTGAACAAATACAATAAAGACCTAGCAACTGCTTATGTGAAACAAAAAGTATAAGTAAACATCTGATTAATTGATTTCAAGGACTGGCAGATAGAATCAAATGTTTGATATAATAGCATCACAAAGGCATTGGAACCTAATTTCTCAATAGCCTCGACAAACATATAAAGTGGCACCTTAAGCACTAGTAGTTGAAATTTGCAAAAAGGGGGTATGCAATCTATTGTAAGGCAGCCTTTTTTGCTTAGAGGATCATTATCAATAGTGAGGTCAGTGGTACCCTGGGTTGAAGATTCTTGCAAGGCGGTCTTTTTTGCTTTAACTTGTTCCTTCAAAAGAATGAAAAAATAAAATAAATTAGGACACAAATAATATTCAAACAACTACAAAGTAAATTAAGAATTAAGTATAAAAGACATCATTGGGCACATACCATATATAGTTCAGCACCATGCGTGGGTTTTCCATCCTTTCCCGTGTGACAAGCAATCCATATATCAGTGTGTGTGACTGGTTCCCCATCAAGGTTCTTCTCAACCTATATACTTGAAAGATTAGTCTCAGCCTATATAGTTAAATGGTTATTATTGTACTAGTAGCTAGAAACTCAATTACCATTTCATATTCTACTTCTGCAGCACTCTTTTGGCCACCCCCCATACATACTTTGAAGCCTTTGTGTTTTTGGCATTTTGGGCTCTAATTGCCTTCGCTTCAGGGGTGCTCTCATAGCGAACAAACTCCTTCCAATCCTTCTCTCTTACACCATTTGGAACATGCTTCTCTTGTTCCTCAATGGTAGGATACTTATCCAAATCATCCTTCCTAAGATCTGCCTTGAACCTTCTAAAATATTCAGGCATTTTCAAATGCACACTCCTTTTCACATAATTTGGGATGTCGTATTAACGCTGCAAATAAGCCATTGAGATATAAGTTGACAATAAAATAAGACATTATGAAAATCAATGATGTAAAATCTCACCTTAGGGCCATTCCACACATCCTCTTTGTAGTTGTCAGTAACATGGTGCCAACCCTTGAATTTGATGGGCACAAGGGTTTCAACAAGTTTTCCAATGTGTTTATTGAAATTTCTAGCACCAGGTCCAACTGCTAAACCATGGACATTGAACTGTATGGTCTTTTTAACTTCACTGTCATCATTTGTAGATGTAGTGACATCATTGGTGGAGAGATTGTCGCGAGTACTACCCATTTCTATCAATGACATTATAGATATAACATACAGAAATAGTAAAACACACAGATAAAAATAGACAAGAATAACAATAATCATTTGAAGATAATTCTTTGAACAGTTCAAGAGAACGGTGTCAATACTAGGTTACCGCTAGTATAACGAGGTGTTCATCCAAGAATTGTTCTTAGAATTGTTTTGAGAAAACAAATAGAAATAAAGATATGCTTTTATTGACACTACCTCCATCTTTCCAATCAGTTTCAGTTCATCTGATACCAATTTTGCACCCAGGACTACTAGGTTTCAGAAAGCAACCTAAACTTACAGTCTAGAACAGATAGTTGAACACAAGAGAAATAACATACAGAAATAGTAAAACACACAGATAAAAATAGACAAGAATAACAATAATCATTTGAAGATAATTCTTTGAACAGTTCAAGAGAACGGTGTCGATACTAGGTTACCGCTAGTATAACGAGGTGTTTATCCAAGAATTGTTCTTAGAATTGTTTTGAGAAAACAAATAGAAATAAAGATATGCTTTTATTGACACTACCTCCATCTTTCCAATCAGTTAGGTGTTCATCTGATACCAATTTTGCACCCAGGACTACTAGGTCTCAAAAAGCAAACTAAACTTACAGTCTAGAACAGATAGTTGAACACAGGAGAAAGAACATACAGAAATAGTAAAACACATAGATAAAAATAGACAAGAATAACAATAATCATTTGAAGATAATTCTTTGAACAGTTCAAGAGAACGGTGCCGATACTAGGTTACCACTAGTATAACGAGGTGTTCATCCAAGAATTGTTCTTAGAATTGTTTTGAGAAAACAAATAGAAATAAAGAATTGTTCTTAGAATTGTGTTGAAGAATGTTCTAATATGATGTGTATTATTCTTCAATCATACCACAATAAAAGATAAGTTGAGAATTCAACATATACCTTATCCTCTTCGAGTTTCTGACAGATCTTCTCCCTTGCTTTTCTCTCTTCCTCCTTTTCTAAAATAAGATAAAAATAAGGATTAACAAAAATATAATAAGAGATAATAATGTTATAATTATGTGATTATCACTCCATAAAGATAAAAACTATACATTCTGAATTAGTCAAAGTTAACTATCATTACGAAAATTCTAGAGGTCGAGGGAAAGGGAGCGAGAACCACCCATCCCCCTCGAGATGGCATCTCTAGAGCAATGCGCTCATCTCGAGGAGGACTCGCTCCTTTCCCTCGACCCCTAGCAAAGCTCCTGTCATTAACTTTCAACCAAATGCCATTCTCTTCAAGTTAAGTGCGAGGATGATCAAATTCACAATGCGATTGGATTGTTATGGCTGTGATGATTTAACCCCACGTCTTGTATTGTATTGTGGAGCCTTAAGCCTTTTCCAAAAAAAATAAAAAGTAACGCAGCAGTAACTGGTCGGAAATAAAAATAATTTATCCCAAATTCAGAAATAAAAAAGTGATAAAAGTTTCTTATGTCAATCAAATTTTTGAAAATAAATGAACAGAAAAAGTCTCAGACATCCAAGGAAAGATAAAAAAACTAACACATTTTTTTTTTCAAAATAAATTACTAAAACACTATAAATAAACAAGGGATCGGACTGACGTGCAAAACAATTCAACAGATCTCAATTAAATTGATGTTCTGATAAAGCGTTTGTTTTCTCATCATTTCCCAAATCAAAATCAAAATCAAAATCAAAATCAAAATCAAAATCAAAATCAAAATCAAAATCAAAATCAAAATCAAAATCAAAAGATTTGTAATGGATGATGGGAGTCAGAAGTAGCTGGTTAGGATATCACATTTTGTTTGGAAGACAAAATCTGAATGATTTTCTTCATCACACAACCATCATCTTTCAAAGAAAATAATCGAAAAAATAAAATTAAATTAACTTTAGAAAAGAAAAAAAATGTCTCTACCTTGTCACCAATAAATCCTATTTGTTTTCTGGGAAAAAAGAGGATAATCAGAGCTAAAGGTAGATTTGAATATTGCCTGACGATAGATCCTTCACGATATTTGATAATAGACATCGACAAAGAATTGCAATATCAAGCTTTCTTTCACTTCGCTCATCTACCTATTTTTAATAGCTCTAATTACTTCTTCAATGATATAAATCAACGAAAATATCTATATGATTTACACAGAGAAGAAGTGATGAGAGAACTAATTGAAAAAACCATCATCACAAATGAAGAAGAACCCCAAAAGTAGATCTCCCATTATGTGTAAATTCAACAGCAAATGGCCAGAAATGAAAATGGAACCCTAAAATGAAAATGGAAGGAGGCGAAACCAAACCGTGCAATTTTCAAGCTCTCTCTGACTCTGATTTTCAAGCTCCTCGATCTCTCCTCTGCGCCAAACCTCTCTCTGACTCTGATTTTCAAGCTCCTCGATCTCTCCTCTGCGCCAAACCTCGATCTGACTCTGATTTTAGAGCCGTGGCCAGCTCCGTGTAGCTAAACAGGCCTTTTGGTGTAGTGTTACTACCTTCTTCTAACAGAGTTGCTGACTTAAGCATCATAGTGCCTTCAGCCACCAAAAAGGTGGTTCTTGGCAATCTTACATCTGTTTTGCAGGTGAAACTCACAGGAGGACAATTTTTGGATGCATCAGTTTGGCACCGTTGATTACGCCCAAACAATACACGCGGTCAATTGCAGTAAAGAATGGGGTGTCGATCCCACGAGGAAAAACGATCTACAAAATAAGATTAAGGAAGACAAATTATGCGAAACTAAAATAAATTCTAACAAATTTAAAATACGAAATTGAATTTAATTTAAAGAAAACTAAGTTTGAGAAAAGCACAAGGTTCCAAGGATCCCTCCTAGACTTCACACGCCAATTAATATTGATTCGCTATGATGACTCAACTACGTGTTTCACATCCCAAACGACGTAATCGGAAAAATAATCTTTTAATCATTAGAAAACCCTAATGTAAATGAAGTTCAGATTTCACTTTTTCTAAGAAAACACAAAGGTTTGTCATATGTGATATCTTAAACTTACGATATATCCGGAGACAATACCGTAATAAATGACGATCACATATAACCAACCTACCGGAATCAATTAATTCTTAAACATTCCACACATAAGAAAAGCGTGACTAAGCTTATATGGAGAAGTAAAAATAATCACCGGAGTACTAAAAATCTACGAAGAAATCTATGGAATCTCTGTCACTAAAATAACATACATTTCTATATTAAATAAAAGTGAGAATCATCAAACATCATTATTCATCGTGAACACTTAAAGCGAATCAATTACTAATTTAGTGCGTTACATCTAGGAGTTCACCTCTTCACCTTGCGTGGGGTTTAGTGACTCATGGTGGTGGTAGTCACAGCATCAATGGAGGAGTCCATCACTTCCTGTCCGCGCACGAATCCCGAGGAAAAGAGCTCAGATTGTCTGTGGTGGCTCTTAGTAAATTCCGGGGTGCAAATTAGCTCCAACCGTTTTTCAAATTGAAAAACGGTTTTTTCCCGCGCGAAAAGTCGCTCTGCAACTCGTTCTTCGTCTCCAACGCTTCACGCCCTGCTCCGCCACTATTCGCCGCTCCTCGCGAGCTTCCTTTCCTCCCGAATCCTTCCGGTGCCTGCAAGAACAAATAGAGAGGGTGAGGGAACAGAGATAACCACGAAAACGCGAAGAAAGAAGACGAGAAACAGGGCGATGCCCTGTCTGTTTCTGCTGCTTGCGGTGGTGGCGTGCTCGGGTGATGATTGCGGCGAGAGAGAGGGAGGATGAGGGATGCTGGACGGTGGCTAGACAGAGAGAGGGAGAGGTGGAACGATGTTGTGCGAGGTGGTGGAACAGGGAGCGAAACAGGGAGGTGCCCTGTCTCGCGGCGTGTTGTGCGAGGTGGTGGTCAGTGACGGGTGGTGGTTGGTTAGTGGCGAGAGACACAGGGCTCTGCCTTGGTGGAGGTGGTGATGGTGGCTGGAAAAGAGAAGGAGAAGCAGAAAACGTGGAAGAGAGGATTCTCCCAAGAGAAGGCAAGAGAGAAACCTAAATAGGGTTTCCCTATTTCCTTGTTAGGCTGGGCTTAGGTTTCTAGTTTTCTGGGCTTGGGCTTAGATGTGTGAACCACTCTTTTGTACCACCACTAGAATCAATAAATCGACAATTCTATCAAATTGTCGCCTTAAATGCGATTTTATCGTTCACGCGCGCCGATTCCTACAAAAACATAAAAAATGAAATAATTAGAATAAAATATATTAATTGAAACACTAACATATATAAATTAAGGGATATATCTCGTAATAATTACGTGTATATCAAATACCCCCAAACCTATATTTTGCTAGTCCTCGAGCAAAACAAAATAAAGAATAAAATCCTAACTCACTTTCGTAGGAATCACGGTTGCACTTACCTTAACGTGCAACAAGGCTTTAAACCTCTAGATTACCTCTAGAGGACGAGTTATAGTCTCGTGAGGGTTTCCAGAAATGCTACCCCCAAACATTACTGACTCAATAAAACAAAATCTATTTTCTAAAAACATAATGCAAAAGTGTGAGCATTCTTCTTTATTTTCTTTAGAGTAATTTTCTAATTGCTTAGCATTCGAGAAAAACAACAAACTAAAACTGTCACAAAGGTATATCAATAGAGTACAATAATTTAATAGTATCTAAAGGTTAAGTGAATTTCATAATCATTCTCAACTCGAAGTGTGTGTGTGAGGAGCCTTATCAACATAACTCTTCATCTCATAGTAAAGATGTGACAAGAAAACCTTTAGAAAAGACGTTTCGACTACAATTCTCTCATGTCGCTCAGAAATGAAACGCTCAGAGATTAGGCACTCAATTTATATGTGAGGAAAAGAATATATTATGGAAAATGCAAACGTCTCACATATAATTATCATGAAAAACGGAATTTTCAAAGAGTGAAATGAATATGATCTCATGGACCGGAATATTGATTACTTTTGAGAATGTTGAACCAAACACCATAGTTCTTGCCTATTCAATCTCCACATCTATTAAGCTAACTTTCACTTAAGATCAATCAGGTCTTTACTAGGTTGTATTGGGGCTTGGATTATGGCAAACAATAAGGGACAAAAGGATACAAAGATTTTCTGAGAATGGATACACCCTTGAACAAAACACATAGGGCATTGAAGAACAAATCAATGTTGTACACCATTAACTTTTTCTTCATTATTTTCTTCTTCAATCGCAATTTTTTTTTTTTTTTTTTTTTAACATGCTTTTCCCCATTGATACAATCCAACACTTTTACTTAGCAGGTGCATGAAATATCTTTTTTTTTTTTTTTTTTTTTTTTTTTAATTTGCCCATTCCATAAATATATCTCACCGTATCCATTCTTAAAAAATTGGGTAAGGATAAAATAATAAAGGTATTACTCCTTGGTTGGAGTAGGTATTGGGAATGGGGATAACAAAGAAAAGGCTATCTAAAGGCTCAAAGGGCTGCAAATGGATATTTATTATTGGGTAGGCTAAAAGGCTAAAAATGGTTTAAAGAAAGAAATGCCTGTATCACTTCATAAGTTTTAGTTAGTACTAGGACATCTCAACTAAATAAAGCAAGAAGTTCTAGTGGAAAGATTCAATTTTTATGTCATTCTTAAAGCAATCAATAACAAAATCAAGAATAATGAGATCATCAACGAAATAATGCGGACTCAAGAAAAATCAGAATGTAATTAATAACCCTCAAGAAATAAAGAATGGCTCAAAACTCACAAGGGTTAAGTCTCCACTATTATTCTAAGGTTTTCTAGTTCAATATCTCACTAATCAACTTCAAATCATGTGACTTGGCTTATAGTGCATAAATAGTCGAGTTGAAAAGTCTCACGAAATACATCTAACATAAGGATAATATCAAATATCATGTTTTCCACTAATATAACTATGTGACACATGCTAGTATGTGTTTTCTCAAAATTAAAGGCAACAAAATCATTCTCTAAAATTGAAGAGAACTCAAAACCTCTTTTTTTTTTTTATTCACCAAGAGTTCGGATTTCAAATGCATTTTCAAGAAGATTTTACACAATTACCATAATCATCTAAGTATTCAATGGAGATTGAGTAGAACACAAAAATGACTCGGTTTAATTGTAAAATACCTTTTAAACTCAAAGATTTTTGAAAATTGCATAAAAAATCTAATAAACCACACCCCCAAACCTAAACCAAACATTGTCCTCAATGTATAAAATAATAATCATGACAAATCAAGGCAAAAGAAAAGAGGAGGGTTAGAGTGATATTACCATGGTGAAGCTTTTACCAATTTCGATAGACAATGTCCTCACAGTCACCAAAATATAAGAAATTCATACCGTCGGGAGAAAGGAACATATGGGATGAAGAGCTCAAAGTGACTCCAATAGGAACACCTAAAAGAACCTGAAACACTAAAAGAAAAACATAAAAGCAACAACCTAAACTAAACTATAATAATAATAATAATAATAATAATAATAATAATAATAAATGAAAAATAAAAATAAAAAGAAAAAGAAAACCTAAACTAAAGATTGGGTAGAGAACATCAAATCAAGTAGACAGGGGCAACCAGAGAGATCTCTTCTGGCACCTCTACTCGCTCCACATAATGCTTCAAACGTTGCCCATTGACTCTAAATATTCTCCCATCTGTTGGATCTTCAATTTCTATGGAGCCATAGGGAAAAACTTGTTTTACCATGAATGGGCCCGTCCATCTTGATTTTAGCTTGCCAGGATGAAGATGAAGGCGCGAGTCATAGAGATAGACTCGTTGGTTGGGCTCGAAATGTTTCCTCAGAATTTGCTTATCATGAGCTGTTTTCATCTTCGCCTTGTATATTCGGGAATTGTCATAGGCATCATTCCGCAACTCCTCAATTTCAGCCAACTGAAGTTTCCGCTGAATACCTGCATCATTGAGATCAAAGTTAGTGCTTTTTACGGCCCAATAAGCGCGATGTTCTAACTCAACAGGTAAATGACATGCTTTTCCATATATAAGTCGATATGGAGACATCCCTAGAATTGTCTTATAAGCGGTACGGTAGGCCCAAAGTGCATCAGGAAGGCGCAAGGACCAATCCTTCCTATCAGGATTCACCATCTTCTCCAAGATTTGTTTTACTTCTCGATTGGCCAACTCAGCTTGGCCATTTGTCTGCGGATGATAGGCATTGGCAACCTTATGATGAACTCCATACCTGCGCATCAAAGCTTCAAAAGAGCGATTACAGAAATGAGTCCCCTGATCACTAATAATGGCTCGTGGCGTACCGAAACGGGAGAGAATGTGTTCTTTGATAAACTTGACAACAGTATTGTTGTCATTGTGTCGGCACGCCACAGCCTCAACCCATTTGGACACATAGTCTACTGCAAGCAAAATATACAAATATCCAAAGGAAGGTGGAAAAGGTCCCATAAAATCAATCCCCCAACAATCAAATATCTCAATGACAAGGATGGGGTTAAGGGGCATCATGTGTCTCCGGGACAAAGCACCCAACTTCTGGCATCTATCACAAGAACGACAATAATTGTTAGTGTCCTTAAACAAAGTAGGCCAATATAATCCAGACTGTAAAATTTTTGTAGTGGTCTTTTTCATAGAAAAATGGCCTCCACAAGCTGCACTATGACAAAAATGTAAGACACTTGCAATCTCACCTTCAGGGATACAACGCCTCATGATTTGGTCGGGGCAATACTTATATAGATAAGGATCATCCCAATAAAAATTTCTTACCTCGACCAAAAATTTGCGCTTATCTTGCGCACTCCATGACGATGGAACTTCGCCGGAAACCAAGTAATTAACAATGTGTGCATACCATGGTACTTGAGTGACGGCGAATAAGTGTTCATCAGGGAAGTCATCACGGATGGGTGGGCCATTGGCAGAGTCACTGAACTCCAAACGAGACAAGTGATCCGCCACAACATTCTCGACCCCCTTCTTATCCTTTATAGTTAGATCAAATTCCTGCAAAAGTAAAATCCACCTAATCAATCTTGCCTTAGCATCCTTTTTAGAAAGAAGGAATTTAAGAGCTGCATGGTCAGTAAAAACAGTGATAGGTGTACCAATCAAATAAGCACGAAATTTATCTAAAGCAAAAACGACAGCTAGCAACTCTTTTTCAGTAGTCGAATAATTCTTTTGAGCATCATTAAGTGTTCGACTAGCATAGTAAACAACAAATGGCTTCCCTTCCCTTCGTTGTCCCAAGACTGCCCCCACAGCATAATTGCTTGCATCACACATTATCTCAAATGGTAAAGTCCAATCTGGTGCCTGCATGATGGGGGCAGAAGTGAGCCTATCAATGAGTGTTCGGAAGGCGCCCTCACACTCTTGTGTCCATTGGAACACGACATCTTTGACCAGGAGGTTGCTTAGTGGTCTAGAGATGGCAGAAAAATTCTGTATGAACCTCCTATAAAAACCTGCGTGCCCAAGAAAGGATCTCACATCCTTAACACTTTTAGGTGTAGGTAGTTTAGAAATCAATTCAATTTTTGCTTTATCTACCTCGATTCCTTTATTAGAAACTATGTGTCCCAGAACTATTCCATAAGAAACCATGAAATGACATTTTTCCCAATTAAGCACCAGACCCTTCTCTTCACATCTACTTAAAACAGCCTTCAAGTGAAGTAAACATGAATCAAAGGAATCACCAAAAACAGTCAAATCATCCATGAAAATTTCCATACATTTTTCAACCATGTCACTAAAAATACTCATCATGCATCGCTGAAAAGTAGCCGGTGCATTACACAAACCAAATGGCATACGCCGAAAAGCATAAGTACCAAAAGGACATGTGAAAGTAGTCTTATCCTGATCCTCTAATGCAATCTCAATCTGATAATATCCTGAATACCCATCTAGAAAGCAATAGAAAGAATGACCAGCTACTCGCTCTAAGATTTGGTCTATGAATGGAAGTGGGAAGTGATCCTTGCGGGTGGCAGAATTAAGTTTCCTATAATCAATGCACATGCGCCACCCTGTAACTACCTTAGTAGGAACAGTCACCCCCTCATCATTAGTCAACACAGTTATGCCCGATTTCTTGGGAACAACTTGAGTTGGACTAACCCACTTGCTATCAGAGATGGAATAAATGATGCCTGCATCTAATAATTTTAAAACTTCCTTTTTCACCACCTCTTTCATAGTAGGGTTGAGTCGCCTTTGAGGATCTCTACGGGGGTTAACTCCTTCTTCTAAGTGGATCCTATGGGAACATATTAAGGGGCTAATACCTTTAATGTCAGCTATAGTCCAACCTAATGCAGATTTGTGCTCACGTAACATATTAATCAATTTTTCTTCTTGTGAGCAATCAAGCACGGAAGAAATAATAACAGGAAAGGTATCACCTGGTCCGAGGAATGCATGTTTAAGTCCCTCAGGCAGTGGAGCTAGGTCAACTTTCGGAGTTTCCACTGTGGATGGTTGTGGTTTCTGTCTTTCCTTTGGCAACTCCTCAAAGCATGGTTGCCATTGTCGCCCTCCTTTATCCTGTAACCCTGAAACAACAGCAATATCAAAAGCATTATCAGGATAAAGTGAATTCTCAAAATCAGCAATAGAAAGGAGGTACTCTAAGGTTTCAGAATCTGCGCTCAGGAGCGCATCCTCTGATATCACCGTGTCTATCATGTAGGTATGATGACACTCATCATCATCACGTGGTTGCTTGCTAATATTGAATATGTTGACCTCCAGAGTCATGTTCCCAAAAGACAGCTTCATTAGACCGTTCCTGCAATTAATAAGAGCGTTAGCTGTGGCAAGAAAAGGTCTACCTAAAATAATCGGAACTGTAGACTCCATATTAACTACAGAATGAGTATCTAAAATAAGAAAGTCGACGGGATAGTAAAACTTATCAATCTGAAGCAAGACATCCTCGACTATCCCTCTTGGCTTCTTAACTGATCTATCAGCCAATTGCAGAACCACAGATGTGGGTTTAATCTCTCCTAGACCCAGTTGCAAGTAAATAGAATATGGCATCAGATTTACACTTGCCCCTAAATCCAACAAAGCTTGGCCGAACTCATGAGTCCCAATCTGACAAGTGACTGTAGGACACCCTGGATCTTTGTACTTGGGTGGCGTCCTCTGCTCAATCACTGCACTTACCTGTTCTGTCAAGAAGGCAGTCTTCTTGACATGATGTTTCCTTTTGATAGTGCATAAGTCCTTGATGATCCTCGCATAAGTTGGTACCTGTTTAATCACATGCAGCAAAGGTAAGTTGATTTTAACCTGTTTCAAATGTTCTAGAATCTCACCATGCATTTCTGATTTGTTTCCAGTAGGTCGTAGTGCTTGAGGAAAAGGAACTGAAACTGGAATGTTCTTATTGGGCTCATCCTCAGGGATGCTCTCCTTTGCACTTGGGGAGGTGCCTATAGTCGTGGACGAGCTTGACCCATCTAAGATCTTACCACTCCGAGTAGTGATGGCATTAACCTCTTTGACATTCTGAGAGTCTGAAGTAGAGGTTTGTGCCACAAGTTGTCCCTTCGGATTTGCTTGAGGCTGTGATGGAAATTGGCCTCGAGCTTGTACTGTTAATGAACTTGTCAGCTTAGTTATCTGACTTTTGATCTCCTTGTTCTCCTCTGCCAACTGTGTCAATGCAACCTCAAATTTTTGATTAGTTTTACCTTGTGCCTCTATAAATGCATGCAATGTGTCTGATAAAGAACTTCTGTTAGATTGTGCATTGTATGGAGGTGCAGGGTATGACCTAGGTGGTTGTGCCTGTGAGTGTGTAGGTTGGTCGGCCTCGGACCGCCAACTAAAGTTAGGGTGATCTCTCCAGCCAGAATTGTAAGTGTTAGAGAATGGTGAATAAGGCTTCTTGTACATCCCTAAGGCGTTACATTGTTCCTCATAAACCCCTCTCATCTCAGTCAAGGTCGGGCAATCCTGTGCTAAGTGTTCAACTCCCCCGCATATAAAACATGTGTCCTGTAGCTCAACCCTGGCAACAGTATGTGTGGGCTTACCATCCTTGGTCTTAAGTGCCTCTAACTCCCTAGTTACTCTATCCAATTGGGCTCTAAGGCTATCCTCTTCCCTAAGTTGATAAACTCCAGCTGGGCGTGTTCTGTCTGTGCTCTCAATAGCACTTGGACCAGTCCAAGTGTGGGCCTTTTCAGCCAAGTCATTCAGGTACTCAATAGCCTCGTCAGGGTCCTTTTGCAAAAACTCACCATTACACATCATCTCAAGGAACTGACGTTCTCTACTGGTGAGCCCTTCATAAAAATAACTGACTAAGCGCCAACTCTCATACCCATGGTGTGGGCATGTATTCAAGAGATCCTTGAACCTCTCCCATACTTGATATAATGTCTCGCTATTCTTTTGGGTGAAGGTAGAAATTTGTCTCTTTAGACCGTTGGTTTTGTGGTGAGGAAAGTATTTATTAAAAAATGTTTGGGTCATCTCCTCCCACGAACCTAAGTGGTCTCTATTCCAACTCACACCCCCAATGTTTTTTTTTTTTTTTTTTTTTTTTTTTTTTTAGAAATAAAATAAAATTAAAAATTAAGATGGATCTAAAACCTAAAATAGAATAAAATAAAATAAAATGAAAAATGAGCAAGAAAGATAATACCCGAAACCTTCTTTGTAGGATGACGCTTGTTCCCCGGCAACGGCGCCAAAATTTGATTACGCCCAAACAATACACGCGGTCAATTGCAGTAAAGAATGGGGTGTCGATCCCACGAGGAAAAACGATCTACAAAATAAGATTAAGGAAGACAAACTATGCGAAACTAAAATAAATTCTAACAAATTTAAAATACGAAATTGAATTTAATTTAAAGAAAACTAAGTTTGAGAAAAGCACAAGGTTCCAAGGATCCCTCCTAGACTTCACACGCCAATTAATATTGATTCGCTATGATGACTCAACTACGTGTTTCACATCCCAAACGACGTAATCGGAAAAATAATCTTTTAATCATTAGAAAACCCTAATGTAAATGAAGTTCAGATTTCACTTTTTCTAAGAAAACACAAAGGTTTGTCATATGTGATATCTTAAACTTACGATATATCCGGAGACAATACCGTAATAAATGACGATCACATATAACCAACCTACCGGAATCAATTAATTCTTAAACATTCCACACATAAGAAAAGCGTGACTAAGCTTATATGGAGAAGTAAAAATAATCACCGGAGTACTAAAAATCTACGAAGAAATCTATGGAATCTCTGTCACTAAAATAACATACATTTCTATATTAAATAAAAGTGAGAATCATCAAACATCATTATTCATCGTGAACACTTAAAGCGAATCAATTACTAATTTAGTGCGTTACATCTAGGAGTTCACCTCTTCACCTTGCGTGGGGTTTAGTGACTCATGGTGGTGGTAGTCACAGCATCAATGGAGGAGTCCATCACTTCCTGTCCGCGCACGAATCCCGAGGAAAAGAGCTCAGATTGTCTGTGGTGGCTCTTAGTAAATTCCGGGGTGCAAATTAGCTCCAACCGTTTTTCAAATTGAAAAACGGTTTTTTCCCGCGCGAAAAGTCGCTCTGCAACTCGTTCTTCGTCTCCAACGCTTCACGCCCTGCTCCGCCACTATTCGCCGCTCCTCGCGAGCTTCCTTTCCTCCCGAATCCTTCCGGTGCCTGCAAGAACAAATAGAGAGGGTGAGGGAACAGAGATAACCACGAAAACGCGAAGAAAGAAGACGAGAAACAGGGCGATGCCCTGTCTGTTTCTGCTGCGTGCGGTGGTGGCGTGCTCGGGTGATGATTGCGGCGAGAGAGAGGGAGGATGAGGGATGCTGGACGGTGGCTAGACAGAGAGAGGGAGAGGTGGAACGATGTTGTGCGAGGTGGTGGAACAGGGAGCGAAACAGGGAGGTGCCCTGTCTCGCGGCGTGTTGTGCGAGGTGGTGGTCAGTGACGGGTGGTGGTTGGTTAGTGGCGAGAGACACAGGGCTCTGCCTTGGTGGAGGTGGTGATGGTGGCTGGAAAAGAGAAGGAGAAGCAGAAAACGTGGAAGAGAGGATTCTCCCAAGAGAAGGCAAGAGAGAAACCTAAATAGGGTTTCCCTATTTCCTTGTTAGGCTGGGCTTAGGTTTCTAGTTTTCTGGGCTTGGGCTTAGATGTGTGAACCACTCTTTTGTACCACCACTAGAATCAATAAATCGACAATTCTATCAAATTGTCGCCTTAAATGCGATTTTATCGTTCACGCGCGCCGATTCCTACAAAAACATAAAAAATGAAATAATTAGAATAAAATATATTAATTGAAACACTAACATATATAAATTAAGGGATATATCTCGTAATAATTACGTGTATATCAACCGTCTATGAGAACAACGAGTTTCAATTCTAAAAATAAGATCCACAGTAACAAAGCTCACACAATGTGATAGAAGATTAAACAACTATTAAGATCAATGGAACACTCCATAAATCCTCAATCTGGCGATGAACAATACAACATGCTGCCTAATATTAATCCAGTAACAACCGTACCAGCTAGAAAAGAGCTCCAAGAGCAGTTCAGACGTTTTTGACATCTTGGGAAATCCCTTCGAATCCCCGAGTAGAGTTGTTTATGGCTCAGATGAACCATGTAATCGAGATGATGGATAGAATCATCTAGGGCCTGAAGAGCAGCAAACCTCGAGAAAAAATAACCCAGCTTAAGAGACATCGGACTAATAACAGTTCCAGATATAATCAAGGGAAGTTCGAAAAACTACAACCGAAAAAGCCTAAACGCGAGAAATTGTTCGTGACCTTGACAGCGAGTCTTAGCGAGATCCTTAAAGCTATGACAGTAAGGGAAGAAGTCAAGTGGCCACCAAAAATGTGAGGAGATCCGGAGAAGCGGAGCAAGAACAAATATTGCCTCTTCCACAACGATTACAACCACAATATCAAAGATTGTCACAGTCTGAAGGACAAGATTGAACGTCATATCAGAGAGGGACAACTCAGAGAATTAGTCGAACTCGAGGATGAAACAATCATCTCAAGGGAGCGAGTAAAGAAAACAATCTATGACTTGCACGGTGCGGCCAGGGAATAAGAGTAATCCAGTCAATCCCGAAAGCATATAGTCAGAGACTTGCGGACAAATATCAGATTCCAATAACCGTTCGCACAGTATGCAAAAATGATGCAAATGACTCTAACTTTCTAGAACAAAGATACAGACGGGGTTAATTGTCTGCACAATGATGCTCCAGTGATCTCGGTCATGATAGCTAAATGGGAAATTAAAAGGGTGTTGGTTGACACCAGCAGCTCGGCCAACCTCCTATACCTGACAGCTTTTCGAATGATGCGGTTCACCAATAAGATGCTTTCACCTAGCGATTAATCTATGGTGGGTTTCAGTGGGGACCAATATCATCCGCTGGGAATAATTCAACTACTGGTCGAAGCAGGAGAGCCAGGAAAGCAACGAGTATTGTTGACAGATTTTCTCATCGTTGATGTTTCTACTGCATACAACATGCTAATCGTATTGATTGATTGATTGATTGATTGGGGATCAACCACCAATAAGGTTGAAGAAAAACTTTTATTGATTGATTGAAATTGTTGTTACATCATAACTATTTATAATTGAAAGCACAACCAATATTTTCTAACTCAATTGAATCCTAAATCAAATCAAACTAGAGTTCCTAATTCAAACAAACTCCTAAACCAAATCAAACTAGAGTTCCTACTTCAAACAAACTTAGAATTACTAACAAACTAAAACTTTCTAATTTAAATATAGTAATATAGAATTAGTATCCTAGCATCCCATGCCATTTGAAACAAGGCTTGTCCTCAAGCCTAAAAATCTGGAAAACGGATATGAAATTGCTCATAGTCTTCCCAAGTAGCTACCTCCTCGGTCATGCTTGATTCATCGAGTGCAAGAAAATGACCAACAAAAACAAGTCCATCAGGTGGCACTTGATCACCGATTTTGAAAGGTACCAAATCACCAACAACGATATCGAATATTAAAACATCTTCTCTTTTACCACCTCTAATAACCTCTAAATGTATATTCCTTTTCTCTTCATTCAAATTTTGAAACTAAAGAGATTGTTTGTAATCGCTTATGGCTGTAGTAACTATAACAAGCAGGATAACAAAAGCAATGCTTCCTCCATCACACCAAACTTCCTTAATACCCCGGGTATTATCCCTAGAGCTAAAGATGATGTTGTTGTGACCATCAATATGATCAAAGTTAAATCTTCCCAAGCTTCCCACAAGAAATTCAGAAAACTGCGGCCCTTTTTTCTTGGATATGTATTTGATCTAAATATGCTCTTGCGGTATAGCAACTCTGTATTATCTCCATTAATGCCCTTATCTATATTTGGTTTTAATAATTATGTTGTCCCTTGAACCCCTCCATGACGCTCTAGAGCAGCTAAATCATAATCCCTTGCTACTGCAACAAGTTGCTCTTGTCCAATACCAAAATCGCCAGAAGGAATTCCAGCCGCAGGAGGTCCTACAGCAAGTGCTCATTTCCCGGCCTTTCTGAAAAGAAGTGCAACCCTTATGACTTGTGCATGCGTTCTAATTTTCCTCCTTATTTACTCTTTTTCTTGTTGCTTCTTTAAGTCTAAAATATAACGAAATCGACAAGAAGCATTTAGTACAAGAGTCGTTTGTCTCCACCGCTTGACTCGTTCGACCAGTGCATTATTTGTGTTGCTGATATTGAAAGGATTCTCACAATCTTCATTGTCCTCTTTGCGATTACTTGCAGTACCAGCAGCAGCTTCTTCGTCATCCTCTTCGTGATTACTATCCATGAACATAACCATGGGATAGTTATCACCATACAATATATAAGTACAATCAGCCACAAAGAAAGTCATTACTAATTTTGAAAAGTCCCAAGCAATCACACCCAAAGTTCGAAGCCATTCAACACCAAGAACCATATCACAACCGGTAATACTCAATAGGAAAAAATCGCCATGAAACTCTTAATCTTGCAATTTAAGATGAACATCCTGACAAGAGCCTGGACTATGCAAGTATCCACCATCCGCAACCATGACTCGTAAAGAACCATCTTTATGAATTGAAAACCCGCACTGTTTGGCTAAAAATGGATGTAAAAAATTGTGGGTGGTACCCGAATCGATAAGGGCAGCAACATACCTGTTTTTCATTTGACCAGTGATACGCATGGTTTCAGGCCGTGTGGAGCCTAGAAGAGCATGAAAAGAAATCTCCATAGAAGGTTGGGATAAATCAATATCAAGAATAAGAGACACATCATAATCACCATCTTCCAAATCACTTGACATGAGCAAAACTTGCGGCTTTTGACAACGATGTTGAGGCTTGAATAATGTATCCACCGATACCAAGAGTTTGCATCTCTTTGAAGGTAAAGAGCTGCAATAGGAAGCATATGTTCATTGGAAATATTGTTGAGTTCCTGGTATTGTTCAGCTTGAAATAGTCATCCATATGGATCTATTCCTTCAAAAAGCGGCAAATCAATACGGAGACCCTTACCAGATATAGGAACCAATGGGCGTTGTTGGTCAGGTTGATGGTACTGCACTTGGTGATGGGGCTGCAAAATTTTTAAGGTCTCCAAAATTGTTGTGTTAGTTGTATCGAGTGCCTGGACGTGAGAAGAAATCCATGCAACCTTAGCAGTAAGTGTTGCGACTTGCTCTTCTAATTCTTTAACCTTCATCATAAGCAAACAAAAGTACCATACCGACAATGGTATCGAAAGGATCAAAAGAGATCAACCAGCGGCCCGTGAGTGTCATTTCGCAGCAATAAAAACTCCCCATAAATAGCAATTACTGCAACGACCTGAAGAGCCTTCACAACAGTTTGATGAAAAGAATCTGAACTCTCCAGACGACAATACGGCTCCAACCAGTCTGCGAAATCGACCTAACACCGGACAATCGAAAGAAGAAATGATCGAAGTCTACCAAGACAACGAATCGGAAAAAGCTGTCTGAATCGGCACAAAGATTCATTTCGAACTCGCCAAGGAATTGATCCAGCTGCTAAAACATAACCAATATGTTTTTCCATGAAAATGAAGGATATGGTGGGGATAGATCCATCCATCATCTCTCACAAATTACAAGTGAACCTAGACAATAAGCCTGTTCGACAAAAAAATAAGACCGGTGGCCCCGGAGTGTAATCTGGCAATAAATGAAGAAGTGCAACGACTAAGTGCGGGGATAATAAGAGAAACTCGCTACCCGGATTGTTTGGTAAACACGGTCCTGGTAAAAAAAAAGAACGTCAAATGGAGGGTTTGCGTGGACTACACTGATCTGAATAACGCCTGCCCCAAAGACAGTTTTCCACTTCCACGAATAAATCAAATAGTGAATGCAACTACCAGGCATGAAATGTTGAGCTTCATGGATGCATACTCCAGGTATGATAAAAAACAGATGTACCCTCCCGACCAAGGATAAATTCCTTCATAACGAAAAGGGGTACATACTATTATCAGGTAATGTCATTTGGATTAAAGAACGCGGGAATGACGAACCAACGGCTAGTGAACAAAATGTTTAAAGATCAGAACGGTAAAACAATGAAAATTTACATTGACAATATGCTTGTAAAAAGTTCATGCTGAACAGACCACGTCATGGATCCTGAACATGTTTTTTCTCAGCTGCGAAAGTATAAAATGAAACTGAACCTGGAGAAATGCTCATTTGGAGTGGAGTTAGAGAAGTTCCTCAAGTACATAGTAAACCAACGAGGAATTGAGTCGATCCAAAGCAGATACAAACGTTTTTCAACATGTAGTCGTTAACAAATATAAAAGGTGCCCAAAGTCTTAATGGAAGAATAACAGCTTTGAACCGATTCATCTCCAGATCATCGGACAAATGTTTGCCTTTCTTCAAAATTTTGAATGGGAATAAGACATTTGAGTGAAATGTTGAATGCGATGAAGCCTTGAGACGTACATGGGAAGCACAAAGCTACTAACAAAACTGAATACGTGAGAAGCACTGTATTTATATCTATTTGTGTCTGATCACGAGGTAAGTTCAGCGTTGATACGGGAAGAAATGGGTGTGCAAAAACCAGTGTACACATTAGCAAAACACTCGCAGATGCAGAAATCAACTATCTAGCCTTAGAGAAATTAGCACTTGCTCTAATCGTGTCGTCAAAAAAATTGCTACCATACTTCCAAGCACACCCAATCACGGTTATGACAGAACAACCGCTTCAGTCGGTACTACACAAACCAGATCTATCGGGGATAATGGTGAAGTAGGCAATAGATATCGGACAATTCGACATCAGCTATGCCCCCAGAACCACTATCAAGGCTTAGGCACTAGCAGATTTCATTGCTGAGTTCACAGGAAGCAACAACCAACAGGCCGAAAATGAAAGCAGGGAATAACAACCCAAACCAATCACCAATGGGTGGATCATCCGCTGTTATGGAGCATCCAACGAGGCAGGAAGCAGAGTTCGACTAGTCTTGTACAACTTGGAAGACATCACATTAGAGAATGCAATAAAATTCTGCTTTGGAGCCTCCAATAATGAAGCTGAGTACGAAGCCGTGATAGCAGGCTATAGTTAGCAAAACACTTGGGAATAAAAATAATTAGTGTCTTTACTGATTCCAATTCAAGTCAAAGATACCCCAATGAAAGCCTACCACTAGAAAACCACAGAGCTAGTAGAAGGCTTTCAGAACGCTATCATTCAATGGTGCGCACGAATAGAGAACAAAAGAGCCGACAAACTAGCAAAGGAAGCTTCGACAATAAAGGATAATGACAACCGACTCGTCATGACATAAGGAAGCTCCATACATAAAACTAAAAGGAAGAAGCGTGCGCCGCAAATCAAGAGAACAACTGGACAACTCCAATCCTGGCGTATATATCAAATGGAGAACTCCCAGCAGATTAAATGAAAACCAGAAAGCTACGAAATCAGGTAGCAAGATACACAATGATCAATGACAAACTATACAGAAAATCTGCCACGAACCCACTGCTGAGGTGCCTTGCATCAGGAGATGTTGAATACATTCTATAGAAAATCCATCACAACACATGCAGAAATCATCTAAGGGGGGGAACACTGGCCCATAAAGCTCTCACATTGGGTTATTATTGGCCAACGATGCAAGCAAATGCTCAAAATCTAATTCGCAAATGCGACAAATGCCAAATATTTGCCCCATACACTCACATTCCAGGACAAAATCTGATCCCAATGAGCAACCCCTATCCATTCGCACAATGGAGAATGGACATCGTATGACCATTCCCAGCGTCCACTAAGAAGAAGTTTTTCCTCGTTGCAGTAGACTACTTCACCAATTGGGTAGAAGTAGAGGCCCTCACAAAGATATGAAAAACCCAAGTCGAGAAGTTTCTTTGGAGAGACATCATATGCAGATTCAGGATTCCAAGGGTAATTGTCACAGACAATGGAAAGCAATTCAAAGGCAAGAAAGTTAAGGAGTTTTGCGAAAGTCTGAATATCCAGCAACATTTCTCTGCGCCCGCTCATCCCCAAGCTAACGGTCAAGTCGAGGTCACCAACAGGACAATCTTGGAAGCAATCAAAAAAAGACTCGATGCAGCAAAAGGATTGTGGACATTCGAGTTACCCAGCGTCTTTTGGGCGTACACAACAACAAAACAAACTTCAATAGGAGAAACACCTTTCGCCCTCACATATGAATCAGAAGCAATGATACCCGTGGTGATTGGAATGCCAACATTCTAAACTAAAGAATTATGCGCTGAGGACAACATTGAAGCACTAAGAGTCGAACTAGATCTCCTCGAAGAGAAGCGAGAAGCATCCTCCATCAAAACGACAGCTTACCAACAGCGTATGGCATGATATTACAACAAGAATGTGCGAATTTTCACTTTTAAAGTTAGAGACTTGGTGCTACAAAAAGTTCAACTCCACATAAAGGAACCTGGTGCGGGCAAGCTTAAGAGACAAGTTACTGGCATCCCCTGTTTCATGCTGAGCACCCCGAGCTTGCTGTGTATCGCCTGGATTCACTGCTGAGTACCACCGCACCGAGGCGGCGACAAACCAAAAGGGTTGTATAATTTATTTTACTGACTTAAATGCTTAATTATTAATTACAATTTTATTTCAGAAATTTGATAAATTGCTTCACCTTTCATGTTCGATTAAAACTTGATATGTTTGGTAGTTAGATTCACATTTTATCAATATTCAAAGCATGTGCTAACAACTATTTAGCTTGAACTTTGATTAAGTGTGCCCTAAAAAGACATTTAAGAGTTTATTTGCTTGAGATAAATTGTTCATGTTTGACAGAAACTTGATATGATTGGAATTGGATTTTAATAATCACATCTTCGGTGTAAGCAAGGGATCCTCATCCCTCAAGCTTCTCGTTTATAATTTCAGTAATTTAGATTTAAATATATGTGTTAACTCATCGGTGAGTCCAAACCCCACAAAATCCATCTCATCCATCTTTTCCTTTTATTTTATTTTTTCTTATTTTTAATTTATTTTTAGTTTAGTTTTAAAGACACTGTAACCCCATTTTTCTGTAAATTAGTTTAGATAAATTCTAAAATTAAATTGCATCCACTTTCCTCGTGGGATTGACCCGTACTTGTCGTTGTCGACCAGTTAGACACCGTGCACTTGCGATTATTATAAGTGGGTCAAATTAGCATGTTTATATAGGTCGGTTAAACCCGCAACAAGTTTTTGGCGCCGTTGCCGGGGAAGGTAGCGGTGTAATTAAATTTAAGATTTATTTTCACTAATTTAAAAAAAAAATTCAGAAAAAAAAAAACAAAATTTTATTTTTATTTTGTTAAGTTCTTTTTACACTCATTTCGTGTTATTTGTTTTATTTTGCAGAATACACGCTTCTCGAGGAAATTGGACGATCCTGCAAACATCAAGCAAATTTTAATTTTAATTTAAAAATTTTTTTTATTTTGTGAGGAGAGTTTTAATTTTATTTTCACCTCGTTTTACGAGTGTGTGGTGTAATAATTTTTGTAAACTCTATTGTTTTCCATTTTTAATTACCTAAAAAAAAGCCCCAAAATTTTCCAAATCAAAAGAAATTGTAGGGAAACAATTTTAATTGTTACCCAATAAATTTTGTTATGAATTTAGAAATCCGACTTCTAAGACCAAGACCAGTAATTTGATTACATATGCTTGTGTGCTGATTAAAACGGATAAAAAGAAGTCGGACATTTTTTAATTGTGCTAACTTTTTGTGCAGAACGGAATACACACATTGTAAGTACTTCTATCACACGCAATGTATTAGCGACCCGGGTGCTTTGTGTAATTGTTTGATTAGTTGTTTAATTTCTGTAATTGTGGATGCTAAACTTTAGTAATTCATAATAAGCAGACCCAGCTTCTAAATAGAAACTGGTGGGACTTGATATCCCTGCCTTATCACTCTAGCTGTGTGCAACCAATAGCCAAACATAATTAAAATCAGTTAGCAAGTTAGATAGAGCCATCTTTTAGGTGCGATGTTCATAGGACAACCAAGACCAAGGTGAATCCAATAATTTTTGTGTTGACCAAAACTAAAAGTGACGATGGGTTTAATCATTCAATGAATTCCGATAGGCCACTGCCACAAGGGTAATTTACCCTGTACGCCAAGTCATAAGTAAGCTACGATCCACAAGAAGAATTGGTGTAACTAACAGTTTTGGGTTAGGAACACAAGCCTCAAGTGTACATTTAACATCACATCGTTCTCACATCTATTGGCTTACAGAGCGGTAGCACAAGGAAGTACTTAATTGGACCATTGTGACCTCCTTCTCTTGTGCGATAATCCGGTTTCTTTGAAACAAAACTCCAGCCTACCGATTTTGAACTTTGTGGTGTAAAGTATACACTCTTAGGATCATCTTGTAGCACCCATTGCTCTGTCATAAAGATTACATAAGAAATAATTGTACCCCAAAGATAAAAAGATAATTGATCTCAAAAACGTTGATTGCTTAGGGAGGCATGTTTCTTGTGCATTTATTGGTTGTTGATTGCATGTGAGTCTGTGTATATTTTTAGAGTTAGTGATTTAAAAAAATAAAAAATAAAAATAATTAAAAAATAAAAAATACAAAAAATACAAAAATAAAAAAATAAAAAATAAAAAAAATGAACACAAGGGATTATCCAGCCTATTTTTCTGAGCAAGTCAATTCATTTTATGACATGCGACGACCTGATTATGATCCATATTTAGATTATTACAATCCAGGTTTAGCCTATCATCCTGACTTCTCATGGGCTGATGGTCAATACCATGAAGGCCCTCTAGACACTCCTCAAGCTTTCATTCCTGATAATGAGTCTCAATTTCATCAAGTTGTTCCTCCATCCAACACATCAAGGTTAGAGGATATTTTGAACCTTTTTATAGAGCGAACAGGAGAAATGCTTGAGCAAAATTTTTAGGATATTACAGAATTGACAGTTATTGCTCAACAAAAATCCCAAGCTATCCGAAAACTTGAGATGACTGTGAGTCAGATAGCTGAGTCACTTCCTGAGATAGAGTCAGAAAAACTCCCTAATCAACCTATTTTTAATCAAAAGAGACAATTCGAAATAAGTGGCACATTTGAGCGAGATGATAAGGATGTCCAATGCATTACTACCCTTAAAAATGAAAAACTAGTTGAAAATCAGGTAGAAATGCCTGATATGGGTGTCATTGAGTTGTCTAGACCAATATCTCTATGTGATTCATGTGATGAGCCTGTACCACCTGATATATCCATCGTTTACTGAGGCTACTTTCACCGATCCCTTGTTCTGTAGTGAGGATTTCAGTTTTCACCATCCTGTTGTAAAAATTATTCAATCTTCTGATTTGGAACCAGACCTAAGATTTTCCTTTTTGGAGCACGCAAGAATGCTCTGTTGTGTATGACTACTGGTCACTTTTGGGATGTCCTAGTGTATTTGGTGCCCCATGTGATTGCTATATTTGGGTGGACTGATCCTCAATTGTTCAGGTTGTTGATATACGACCATGGACTAAGTGGTTGTCATGTTCTTCCTCTCCACTTTTCGATACACCATTTTTTAGGAAGAATATTTGTCGGGCTGATGACGTTAAACCAAGCGCTACTGGGAGGCAACCCACCTTTTGTTGTAAGAGTGCATGTTGAGTGTGTATTTTATCTATTTCTATTAACTAATCCACAATTCTTTTGTCTATGAGCTCTCATCGGTGGATTACTTGTGGAAATTGGTAAAATCTTCACCGCGGTAATACTGTTCTAACCTCCTCTCATGTACTTATTTCATTCATTTGTCAGAATTATTTTGTTAAACATTGAGGACAATGTTTGGATTAGGTTTGGGGGTAGGGTTCATGAATCAGTGAATTTTTCGTAGTGTTTTCTTTTCTTATTCTTAAAAAAATTAAAATTAAAATAAATAAAATAAAAAATAAAAATAAAAATAAAATTGTGTTTTTCTGTCAAGAAAACTTGGTCTTTTGCGATTATGAAAATGGATTTTAAATGTTTTATGCTCAAGAAAATGCAAGCCAACTTGACATATTGGTATATTGATAAAGATTGAAAGTTTAGTATGATCCTTAAGTTAAATCTAGTTCATAAGATTTTTCAACTCGATTATCTTTGCACCATGAGCCATATTAGCATAACTTAAAGTTGATGAGTGAAATATATACTAGAAAACCTTAGAATAATAGTGGAGACTTAACCCTGAAAGTTTTGAACCTTTCTATTTTTCCGAGAGTTATACATAAACTCTGATTTTTCTTGAGTCCGTATTATCTCATTGATGATCTCATTATTCTCATTTTTCTGATCAATTGCTTTGGGAATGACATCAAAATTGAATTATTACACTAGAACTTCTTGGCTTATTCAATTGAGATGTCATAATACTGACCCGAACTTAGGAAATGATCTAGGCATTTTTTTTCTTTTCTTTCTTTAGACCATTAACTAGCCTTTTAACTTACCCATAACATTAACCTTTTTGTAGCCTTAGAATAACTTTTATTTGTTAACCAATTAACCTTTACCCATCTTTTCTGGGAATGTGTATGGATGGATATACTTGGTGTAAAAAGGGCATTAAAGAGCAAAATATGAGATATTTCATAAATCCTCTATGTGAAAAAAAAAATGATTCTTCAATGAGGATAAAGATGTGAGAATGAAGAAAAAATTGATGGTGCGCAACATTGGTTTATTCTTGACAGCCCTAATTGTTCGTTGAATGGGTGTCTACATTCCTAGAAATTTTTGTTAGAATCCTTTGACATTCCTTATTAACCATTACCCAAGCCCCGCCACAACCCAACAAAGTCTCCTAGTTGATCTTAGGTAGAGGTTGGTTTCACAGATGTGGAGATTAAATAACTAAGAACTATGGTGTTTGATTCAACATTTCCAAAAGTAATTGATATTATTTTCCATGAGATCGTGTTCATTCCATTCTTGAAAAGTCCGTTCTTCATATTACTATATGTGAGATGATTGTTTTTCATTATTTACTCTTTTCCTCGCATATAAACTGAGTGAAATACCAAATCTCTGAGTGTTTTATTGTGAGTGACATGAGAGGTTTGAAGTCAAAACAAACTTTTTTACAGGAGATTTAGTCATTGTTTTACTCTGAAATGAAAAGTTATGTTGATAGTGCTATCCACACACACACATTGAGTTGAGGATGATCGTGAATTTTTTCTAACCTTTGGAGAATATTAAATTATTTGGAGATTTGTTGATACACTAAAATGACACTGTTGGTTTTTTGCATATCTTGAAGTTTTAAAATAAACACTGTTTGACAAAGTTTTGTTGGGTCAGTAATGTTTGTGGGTAACATTTTCTGGAAACTCTCACGAAACTATAACTCGTCCCCTAGAGGTAATCTAGGGGTTCAAAACCTTGTTGCACGTTTTCAAAGGTAAGTGCAATCGACGATGCCTGCGAAAGTGAGTTAGGATTTTCTTTTCGGTTTTCTTCTTTGTTTTGCTCGAGGACTAGCAAAATATAGGTTTGGGGTATTTGATAATCACATAATTATAACATTTTTTACATCCTATTATATTTTTGTTAATCCTTGTTTTATTGTATTTTAAATTAATTATTACATTTTTGTGTTTTTGTAGAATTCGGAGCAATAACGAAGAAATCAAAGAAAAATGCAATGAATAAATCACAAACAGTGACTTCAGAGGAAGTGGAGGTGAAAATAGCCTAAGCCCATAACCTAAACTCAAAACCAAGCCCATAAACTCAAACCCAAAGAATATTCTCCCATTTATCCCATATTTAGATTTGATTTTACCTTGATTCATTCCATGAATCGTCCATTTATCACATCTCTATTCATTTTGTTCATTATCTATAAATACAATAGAAAATGAATGTGAAAGGGAAGGAGGAGAAGGGAATCAAGCCTCAATAGCCAAAAACAAATCCTCTTTCCTTCACAAAGTGATTTTCATCACACCCATCTCATCACCATCCATCTCTCACTCCCTCTCTGTCCAGACCATCTCTTCCTTCACAGTGATTCTCATCACCACCATCACCACCTCTTTTTCTTCTCCATTAAACACCACAAAACCACCACCATCTGGACCTCTCACCCACACAGCGTCGCCAACACCACCTGCTCGAGCTCTCACCTGCTCGTCCTGCTTGAGCCCTCTCTCTCTTCTGCTCACAGCCACAGCAGCCATCACTGAGCAGCCACGTTGCAGCTCGAGCAGCAGCCAACACCGAGCTCTCTCTCGGCCTCTCTTCGTCTCGCCCTCCAACCACGCCTGCCCAGCCCGCCTGCTGGCAGCGCCCTGCTTCACCTGCTCGCACTCCGGACAGCCCTTCTACGAGCAGCGACCTTGCTTGCTCCATTCCCGCCTCCTGTCTCCATTTGAATAAGGAAGAAGGCTTGGGACGCTAAACGCACCCCAGTCCTCTTACTCTCTGTACCACCACATGCAATATTAAGAGACAAGTTACTGGCATCCCCTGTTTCATGCTGAGCAGCCCGAGCTTGCTGTGTATCGCTTGGATTCACTGCTGAGTACCACCGCACCGAGGCGGCGACAAACCAAAAGGGTTGTATAATTTATTTTAATTTATTTTAATTTATTTTACTGACTTAAATGCTTAATTGTTATTTACAATTTTATTTCAGAAATTTGATAAATTGCTTTCACCTTTCATGTTCGATTAAAACTTGATATGTTTGGTAGTTAGATTCACATTTTATCAATATTCAAAGCATGTGCTAACAACTATTGAGCTTGAACTTTGATTAAGTGTGCCCTAAAAAGGCACTTAATGCTTGATAAGAATTTATTTGCTTGAGATAAATTGTTCATGTTTGACAGAAACTTGATATGATTGGAATTGGATTTTAATAATCACATCTTCGGTGTAAGCAGGGGATCCTCATCCCTCAAGCTTCTCGTTTATAATTTTAGTAATTTAGATTTAAATATATGTGCTAACTCATCGGTGAGTCCAAACCCCACAAAATCCATCTCATCCATCTTTTCCTTTTACTTTATTTTTTTTATTTTTAATTTATTTTTAGTTTAGTTTTAAAGACATTGTAACCCCATTCTGTAAATTAGTTTAGATAAATTCTAAAATTCAATTGCATCCACTTTCCTCGTGGGATCGACCAGTACTTGCCGTTGTCTACCAGTTAGACACCATGCACTTGCGGTTATTACAAGTGGGTCAAATTAGCATGTTTATTTAGGCCGGTTAAACCCGCAACAATTCTCATTCTGATTTTTTCTAATTTTTGTTGGAAAAAAGAACGGAAAGGGAGAGGGAGAGAAGAGGAATAGAAAGGAAAAAAAGAGGAGAAGATTTTAGGCAAAGAACCCAGCCGGATTGCTCGGACGCAAGCGGAAGGGGGAGGCACACAATTATCTTACTAATTTTTTCATATTTTTGTTGGAAAAAAATAACAGAAAGGGAGATGGAAGGAATAGGAATAGAAAGGAAGAAGAGATGAGAATATTTTAGGTGAAGAAACCAGTCGAATTGCTCGGACGCATGTCAAGGGGGAGAAGGAAGACGATGAACAATACACAATTATCTTACAGATTTTCTCTGATTTTTGTCGGAAAAAAAATGGAAAGGGAGAGGGAATGAATATGAATGGAAAGGAAGAAGAGATCTATAGAGAAACTTGCCAGATTGCTAGGACGCGAGCGGAGGAAGACAATGATCAGTACATAAGTGAAGAGGAAGACAATGAACATTACACAAGGGACGAGGAAGACGATGAACAGTACACGCAGGGGGAGGGATATTTGTTTTAAACTTGGTTGGCTACTTCCATTATGCAATTTTTAAATATAACATGAATTGTTTTTTAAGGGTCGATTCACTTGCGTAAAACAGTGGCTTTACGCTTCGTTTTTTGAAAAAAGCCAAGCCATCGAATTTCGTTTCACGCTTTAACTACCTTGCAAAAAACAACAATTAAGAAAGATAATCAAACATCATAGTAAGGATGGCAACGGGGCGGATTTGAGGAAATCCATCCCCGATCCGTCGGGAACAATGGATCCCCAAATCCGCCCCGCCAATTAGTTTATAAGTTTGTTAAAAAACCGCCTCCGCCCCGCATGGATATTCGCCCCGCCCAAAATATCCGTTAAATTTTTTTCTTCATTCATACATACACATTAAAATATAGGTAAACGATCATTTATACATACAAAAAATTACAAAAACCATACAACAAATTACAAAAAAAAAAAAAAATCGATTTAAAAGATCAGATCTCTGATATAAAAAAATTACAACAAATTACAAAAAAAAAAACATTTGATCTAAAGTTTAGATCTCGGATTTGAGATCTAATAAAATTACAAAAAAAAATTCGATCTAAAGTTTAGATCTCTGGTCTAAAAAAAATTACACAAAAAACTTCAATCTAAAAAATTCGATCTCTAGGATCCAATGAGATCTGATCACAGAGATCGAGATCTGATCAGAGAGATCAAGATCTGATGATAGAGATCACTGAGATCAGATCTGAGATCAGATCAGATCAGATCTAGATCACAGATATCAGATCAGATCAGAGATCACAGAGATCTGATCTGATTGAGATCTGATCGAGATCACAGAGATCAGATCAGATCATCTCGATCTGATCTGATCGAGATCACAGAGATCAGATCTAGATCACAGATGATCTGATCTGATCGAGATCACAGGGATCACAGATGATCGAGATCTGATGACAGAGATTTGATCGAGATCTGATGACAAATCTTATCGAGATCTCAGATCTGATCTCTGAGATCGAGATCTCTGATGGGGAAAGGAAGGTGGGAAGCTTCGATTTCGACTGAGAATCTGATCTTGGCCGTGACTCGTGAGAGGCAAAACTGACTTGTGAGAGGCTTCGACCCTCATTCTCTCTGTGAGAGGCGAAACCCCTGGTGTGAGGGAGGGAGATCTCTCATTATCTCTGTGAGAAGGGAGGGCAGAGGGAGAGGCGGTGTGAGGGAGGGATATCTGTGACTCTGTGATAGAAAGGCGGTGTGAGGGAGGGAGATATGTGAGAGGGTGATATCTCTGTGAGGGTGATATATCTCATCTCTGTGACTGTGAAGGAGAGAGGCGGTGTGAGGGTGATATCTCTATGAGAGGGGAGGGGAAGAGAGCGACTGTGTGTGTGAGTGAAACTGTGAAAGGGTTAATCCCTTTATATAGTTGAAGGGCAATTTTGTAAATTTACCGATTAAACGGATATCCGTGGGGCGGATATGGCCAAATCTGTATCCTCCCCGATTAATAAACGGATGCAGATCGGAAATCCGTATCCGCCCCAAAATCCAGAGACCCTTTACCAAATCCGCCCCAAATGGGGTGAGTGGAGCAGATATCCGTGAAAATCCGCCCCACTGCCATCCCTACATCATAGGCATCATCTCCAGGCAGCATGGCTCAGAAGGTTCTCCTTCATCCAGATCACTCAATGAATCTGGAACAACTTCTTCGACATCATCAAATTGATGCTCAGCAAAGCAACGATATTAGGTCATGTCTAAACCTCGCGTCTCCGGGAAATCCAAGAAATCATGGCGACCATCGACCATTATCTTCCAATATGCAGCCTCTACCACCTTCAGCTTCTCAGTAACAAATGGCAGCTCAGCTCGGGTTGACGCTAACTCTCTGTCAACAAACTCGAAATTCAGCTGAGCAATTCGAATAAAAAAGCCTTGAGCTTGGCAGAACATTCCTCAGTAGAACAAATAACTTTATCACGTTCAGCCTTTCAGTCAGACAACTCTTTCTAAACAACATCCAGATGGGACCGTAACTTGCCCAATTCTACTTCAGACGTCTCGAGGTCAGAAGCAAACGTATCACGAATAGTCTCGAGTTCCCTCGGTAACGTCTGAGCAAATTTGCAGCCCTCTCATGCTCTATGAATTGCACCTTCAACAAATCTAATCGACGGAGAACATGAGAAAGGACCGGGATGTGTCCTGCTAGTTTTCGCTTGGTATGCGCTACCTGGTCATGAGCAGCCTTACAATCCAACCCCATCACGACCGCATAAGTAAGGTGCGTCATCCCCTCCATAAGGTACTGGAGGTCCTCGTTAATATGGCGACGTGGTACTCATACGAGCCCTATTAGCCAACCGCCAATGAGGTTGCGATCCTGCACATCAACCTCGAAAAACCAAAAGATCTCCCTAGGCACAATAAGAGTAGAACGAGACGCGGAAGGAGTAGCAGGTGATTCTGAGGTCCCAGCCTGTAACGACCCGATCCGCACAGTAAGATATTGTCCGCTTTGGGCCCAACCGGCCCGCACGGCTTTAAAAGGCCTCTTTCAGAGTATGCACAGCGGACACTGGGCCCCTCTCTGGCCCTACTCATCCAGATATTGTCCTCTTTGGCCTATTGGACAGCATTCCGCACCTCCCTCACCTCAAGGATTTGTTGCTTCCACCCACCTACTGGGGCTCCACAGGCCTCTTACTATGGGGATCCAACCTCGCACATATATAGCACATAACCATCTCGCACCCAAGCGATGTGGGACTATGATCCCCCTTGGTAGCTAGCCCAACCCCTCTTGGGATCCACGGGCCTGTTGGGCCTATTGGGCTCCAACCCTCACCCTCACCCTCCCCCTCAGGTCCGCCCACACAAGGGTTTCACACAGCCACAACAGAAGAAATAGTGAGCTTGAAATCTCGAGCTCAGGCAGCAACTCGATCCTCCATTGACGGATCATACTCGAAGTCATCCAAGGTCTTGGTACCTTCTGAATTCTTCGACTGCCAAATACCAAGTTGAAGCATTTTATTCTCAATAATGCGCGAGACATCAATAGACATGCCAGCAGAGGCGGACAAACCATAAAAGACAACAAGATTTTTCTCGTGGTTGTCTAGAGGACGGGAGACTTCTTTCTTACTCATTTCAAAAACTTGGTTTATAACATTGTCCTCCGGAACAGAAGAATCATCCTCCGAACCACGACATCCCTTCCGGAGATAAGCAAGGCGAAAGAGAGCCTTTGTAGAGTCAAAAACTGAGGAAGCAAACTTCTTCCTCTTCGACACACGACCAGAACTGACAGCCAGCATCTTGGAAGGGCTGGGAGGCCTAGGGACTTTCCATTTCCTCACAATCGAGCTGGCACTCCCAGAACCTCGGACATCGACTGAAGTAGCTCGACCTTTGTGCTCATTAGCAGAACCCTCTTGGTGGCCGACGTCTACATCACCAACATGTGCAACAGTCACTTCTGAAGCGCGACCCGCTTCACCTGATGAATATAAGCCACTACAGATAATGGCAATCTTAGTGAGAAAATCTTCCACTAAGACTCGGGGAAGATCACAAAAGCGACTGCCAAACTCCGACTCTTCCAAAGACGATAACTCGACTTTCTTAGGCTCCCGGAATGATCGCAGAATCTGATTCTCGTGAAGCCTAAAGTGATTGGAAGAAATGGATGCTTAGAACCAAGACATCGACCAACCCCATACTCCTCTCGCAGGTCCTTGAAACAAGAAGGAGAACGCAAACAACAGATGCAATTGGTGTTTACACTATAAACCCCACCAAAGAATACAGAACCTTGGCATTCATAGAGATACAAGCTAAGGCAGCCGAAAGCTCGAAACCATAGTGGAACTATCAGGTTACAAAGCAATGTACCCTTGTTTGGGACGATAAGGATTGTCGCCTTCTCCGATGAGAATGATTTCCAGATCAGTTGGCAACGAAAAATTGTGACGAATATTATCCAGAATTGCATGTGTTGCCTGCTTAGGCAAAAAGAAAGCTTCACAAGCATCAAGAACATCGCCGCTCAAAACCCTGAAGTTAGACATGACTACAGAACGAACGCAAGAAATCAAAAAATTAATGGCTAGAAAATGAAGAGGTGCAAAAGGAAGTAACACACACTCAAACTTCTCCTTTTATAAAAACGAGCAGCGAAATGTCCGTTCTTAGGGGAACGAGGAAGGCATGACAGCCGCACGAAATCTCAGAAATCGTGCCAAAACGAACATGCAGATGAAACATCGGAGAGACAACAACAACAACAACAACAGATAGCAAGAACACTAAATGTGCCGTAATGTTGAAATCGAAAGCAAAACCGCCACATAGTTAGTGGGTACATGAACATACCCACTAACTAAGGGGGAGGGAGTAGCTGATGATACATCAAAATAAACCGATCATCACGATCGTACATGTGGCATAGAGACCCATCACGAGGATATAACGTCCAACCTATTAGGCCAACTCATAAAGCCCAAGAAGAATAAAGCCAATTATAGAAGTCCAGGCAAGGCCCACCAACGAGAAGACATAAACAGAACCTAAATCCGGACCCGAACGAATCAAAACCCGAATCCAGGCCTGACACGAGTTCTCTTATAAAGAAGAGGAACGTTGCACCAAAAAGAGTCGTGGAGGGAGTTACGCCTCCACAAAGAGGTGACTGTTACGAAAAACATCTGCTTCCTTTGCGTCTCACATGCTTAAGTCACGCAGAGAATTAACCACAACCGTTATAAAAGGTAAAAGGAACATTCGACACAAGTATGCAAATTTAACTGAGTTTTGTCCATATTTACTTCATTATTCAAACAGAGTTGCTGACTTAAGCATCTAAGTGCCTTCAGCCACCAAAATGGTTATCCTTAGCGGTCTAACATCTGTTTTGCAAGTCAAACTCACATGAGGACGATTTTTGGACGCATCATGCATTCTTAAATATCGTTATCATTATTTGTTGTCGTTTAAATTGTTGCATATTTTGCGATTGGAATAAATTCAAGGAATCATTTGGGATGCAATCTCAATTATTTATTTGATTTTAGGAGTAGATATTTTAGTTTAGAATTTAGTGCTTAATGAAAATATTAATTACCGATGGTAATTAGATTGACTTCTAAATCATCATGTGTTTTTGAAGTTAAATCAAAATAAAAATGAAAAATAGTAATTTATCTGCAGAGCATAGTAGTAGATTCTAAAACCTTTTGTTCCCCAAAATTCTTGAGATTTTCATTGTCGCATTGCAAGCAATCATTTCTTTAATCAATTTATGCTTCTTCTTTTTTCTAATTTTCAACTCAATCGTATCTCTTCTTAGCTAATCAACTTTGTCACTAGTTAAAGTATAATTTAAATTTGAAGTTGAATCTTTTTAAATCTTTGTGGAATCTATCTTGACTTGTCGAATCTACAAGTTAGATATCATGCACTTGTGAGTAGAAAAAAATGTGCAAACAACAAAATTTTTTATCATCTCTCTAAATAGATTGATTAAATAAGGTTTGAACTCAAAATCCCACTTCTTTATAGATTTATAAGTGACATTTTCATCCTTTCAAATATAAAGGTTTGAAGTGTCAACAAAAATGTCTTCTCTCTAGGGCATAGATCTTAAACAAAGAAATTGTTTGGTCTAAATGAAACTCACAATATAAGCCCACAAAGCTCTTTTTTCATTTAAGTTCACCCAAAAAGGATTCTTTTGAACGTGAGGGGGAGGGTGGGGATTGAGATTGTTGAAAGGATGTATATAGGAATGGCAATGGGGCGAATTTGGGCAAATCCAACCCCACGCTGCTGGGGATCGTGAATCCTCGAATCAGCCCCGAATATCCATTTATACCATTTCTCAAAAACTATCCCTGCTCCAGACAGATTGGTGGATATCCATCCCGCCCCGAAAATCGAGCAAAATCATTACCAGCAAGCCAATCGGCAACTTAATTTCCACTGACTGATCCAGTTAAGAATTTGGAGTTCTAAATGATGGCAAGAGAGAATCTGCGTCCAAAGAATTGGAGACATCTGACTATTATTCTGAATATGCTATCACCAATCAACCTGGTGCCTTGAGGCCTGTATGTCCATTCCTTGAAATCACCAACATTATTTGATGGCAGCCAAGTCTTCAACTCATCGTCTCCTTCCTTGAATAAATTATTTAAAATCACGATTAGAGGTGAGTTACATAAACTTTCCCTTCTCCTAAGGAATATCTTCTTAATCTCCCTTACAACTCATTGAAATAGAAACCAGCAACAATCAACCCAAAAAAAGTGTAGACACAAGACTCCTTCCTCATACTTATTAAATTTGCTTATTCTTTGATATATTTACAAAACATGAAATATAAAATCTCTATTTCTTGCCTATGCACCTTAATCACCAAATTTAACTTCCTCCAATTTCAATCTCTTGGCAGGTGCCTAGGTAAGCAAGTTGATAACATGTTTTTATGATTTATCATGCTATTTATATTCACTCAGTCACCCACTATGAGTTGACTTACTGATTCATGACGCATTACCTTTGGCGATGGCCTCCTTTAGCTGCTCTAAGGCTTTGTTGTAACGTAGGTCTGATGGTTTTTTGGTGGTGGTTCTTCGTGGTTTTGCCGATGATTGTGGGATCTAAGGCACCGTAATCGTAGGGGAGATCTGGGAGATCGAGTGAAGGTCTGAAGACCTCGAACGTGACCTGACACTAACCCGATCGAGTTCTTCTTGCTCATCAAGGTTCGAAGAGCTATGGTCGTTTCGGATTCTGGTAGAAATGAAACCAAACCAAAAGTAGTAAAGAATGGAAAAGTGATCAAGAAAGAAGAACGTAAGAAATCCACACTATGCTTGTGTTGTAGTGGTTGGTACTTGTTGGGGAGTTGAGAGGGAGGAACTGAAGAGAAGAAAGCGGTTGAGTGAGAGAGAGATGGTGGGTAGGGTTAGGGTTAGGGTCTTTTCTTTTTAAGGGTTAAGGGTATTTCAGTAAATTTTATATATAAATGGATATCCGTTCTGAATATTTGACGGATGTTGTTTGGATTCGTATCTACCCTAAAATTCGTTTGAGCACATCCAAAACGGTCCCATTAGAGCGGACGGTGCAGATATCCGTGAAAATTCGCCTCACTGCCATCCCTAGATAACTCATTGAGAGTTGGTGGTCCCACCAGTCCTAATATGGTTTTGGGCTCGTTTGTGAGGGAGAAAATTAAGGAGAATTGGTAAAAGAGGTGGAAATACCGTTACAGAAAGAAGCCAACATTATTGTTGTTTGAATGAGGCTACCTGTCGAGGGAGTGGGCGAGGAAATCAGTGAGGGGGGGGACCGTCCATCCCCCCGGGATGCGCGCATGAAATTTGATGGCACGCATCCCGGGGGGACCGTCCATCCCCCCCGAGATGTGTGTCGTCTGATTTCATGGGCACATCCTAGAGGAATGGACGGTCCCCCTCGCTGATTTCTTCGCTGGCTAGAATCACTCTTTACATTTTGAATGTGGCATAAAACTCTAAACATTGCATTTATCATTTACTTATTTTTTTAATAAATAGATGTGAGTTTAAACACCAAACATTGGTTATTAATTAAATCTCATGATAATTATACCCTTCACTTGGCATGTGAAGAGGCAGCCACTCTCCACTCAGGCCCTTAAAAGAAGGGTCGTTAGTACGATCTCCTACCTATTGGTCTCCAACAAAACACAGGTGTCGGTGATCGATGAGGTCGCAGTCTTCCCAACAAACACTGTAAAGAGATCGCACATCTCAAGACCCTCCAACGGGTTTAGATGAAAGATTCTACACCTGATATCACTCCAAAGACTCCCCAACTCAAATGTAACCTGTCTGATTCAGCCTAGAAACTATCCCATCTCTTAGAAGGAAACTATCCCATCTCTTAGTCCTTCCTTACCTTATACCAAAACCACCAACCTACAATACAAACAAACCAGTTTTTGAAAGCAAAATCACCCAATCTAGTTTTCCTTTTAAAGCTAAACCACTGTAGGTTTCTAAAGCCACTTCACAAGGTGATGATCATATATCTTTTTTAGTTTGCTTATTTCCTTGGTTTTTAGATTCTGCATATATTGGATCTTACTAGTTTTCTGCCTTTGTTGTAGGTTGAAAACATCGGATAAGATGGGGGGAGAGGAAAGATTGTAATCCAAAGGATCGAAAGTTCAACGAGTAGACAAGTTACTTTCTCAAAGCTGAGGAGGAACGGATTGTTAAAGAAGGCTATAGAGCTTGCCATCCTATGTGATGCGGAAGTTGGTTTGACCATCTTCTCCAGTGCCGGCAAACTTCATTAATTTTCCAGCCCAAGGTCCCCTCTTATATCAATCTCTCCATTACTTTTTTTTATTTCTACTTTCAACATAAAATGATTGATATTCTGGATCAATATGCTTAACTAGCTAGTACCAAGCAAGTTCAAATATTACCTAAATTCTTACTATCATTATCACTATTTGAATTCCTTGAGATCAATTGCCAAGTCCTTGATGAGTTAGCATATTGTTTCCGAGGAGATTACTAAAAGTCAATGGGATGTTTCAGTATGTTCACCAGTATCTAGTTCACTTGCTCCATATATAACACATTTACTTAATTTATAGGGTGTGCTTGGAAAGGTTTCAAAGGGCTTGTAAGAGTTGCATCCAATGATTTCAGAGCAAAACATTTCATGTTGCTATATATAGAGAGAGATTATGGGCACAACAACCACCACGATAATTTGTGCTCAATGAACTTTATAACCAAGGGTATCTTTAGGATACACATCTATTGGCATTTTGAAATAAGTGTTCATGTGTCATTCAATTTTAATACGTGAGATTGTGAGAACACTCCTAGCCTTTAGCCCTTAGCAGAATTCAAAGACGCATTTGAGGGTATCTGCATAATTAGAATACCTAAGAGGAAACCGTAATTATGTGCAAATTCCTACAGTACATTTCACAAAAGTCTTTGGATACAATGCATAAACTCTGTACATACACCCAACCACTGGATATCATTGATCTCATTAAAAAATATATTTGGCCAATGATTTTTAACAAAATATTGCCTGAATAAAAAGTTTCATGACATTTCAAAGTTTCAAATGTCTAAATTGTACAAGATTTTCTTGCTGCACTCAATCTCCTTTTTCTCACAGAGTCCAAATCACGATGACCCGGAAATTTTAGTTTGGGGCGATTTTCTATATTGAGAAAAATGTACAACTTTTTATTGAAAAAAAATAGTTAACTTTAACAGAATGTAGGGTGCACTTGATTTTATTTTAGTTTTTTTCCCATAGAAAGTTATAAAAAATACCGAAAAAAAGAGAGTAGAGAAGACGATAAAAGGGATTGTGAGGATAGAAGTTGAAACCATTTCCACCATATATCTTCTCTAAAAATAATGGAAAATAAGGGCAAATATGATTTCTACATGGAAAACTAAAGAACTATAATTATCTTCAACATTGGCTAAAAGGAAAATTTTCTCAAGAAAATTTGCCAAAAGTGAGAAGAGATCGGAGAAGGAAGAAAGCGGAGGAAGGGAACGAGGAACATGAATTATGATATCTATATTTTTCAAAATTGTTAAAATATTTTTAAGGGACAACATAGTAAATATTTTTCAAAACTACACGGTCATCCTTAGCCTCAAGGTGGAAAACTTTTTTTTCACTCTCTCTCTCTCCAATCTCTTATTTTTTGTTGTAGTTTTCTCATTTGATAAATTTTCCTTAAAACCAAACACTCACTCTCTTATGTTCACTATTTTAATGGTTTTTCATGAAAAAGAAGATCAAACAAACAAAGTTTTTTTTGTCCGTAACCTTTATTTTATGTATTTTGCTTTTTGCTAAAAAAACAGAATATATTACTTTTGTATAAAATTGGATGTTGAGATTTCATTAGTAGAAGATGTATGCATGCTTGGAACTTCAAATTTATTTTGAACTTGAATAGGAAGTTTGGTTATTTTATGTATTTTGCTTTAAAAAAAAAAGAGATTACTTTTGGATGTTGAGATTTTTATTAGCAGAAGATATATATATGCTTGGAACTTACCTTTTATTTTAAGGGTTATTTTGATTTTAGGGTCCATTTAGTTTATTATAATTAAGTTTGTGGTCCGTTTTTAAAAACTATTTGAATCTGGGGTCCAAAATGGCATGGTCAATCCAGTTGACTTCCAAAGATTTTTAAGGGGACAACATTGCTCTTCATAAAATCAAAGGCTCAAATTGAAAAATTAGAAAAATCAACTCGATGAGATCTTAGTGAACCAAGAGAACCTTGAAATGAATACAAATTTTGAAGCAAAACAAATGGTGTTAATTAAAAAAAAAAACCCAAAACATTGTTTTCTTCTCAATCCTGCAGCTAAACCCACACCACCTTCATTTTCTCAAATCCACAGCCCTTCATCCGCCTCATTCTCATTCTCTCCACTCCATTTCCCCAAATCCACAAAACTCATTTCATCTGAGTGCACCCCACTATCCATTTTCATATCTGAGAACAATATTAATGCCTTTTCACCATGCCCATGTATTATAGCATTCCAATAGCGAACCTTTTCTCTTTCATCAACCTAAACACCGCAAGCCTCGTCAACGCCTCCACACTTACAATACATGTCAATTAATGTTGTTCCTATAAAATATGTCAGTTACAGCTTCATCCTTTTGATGCAAATATTCACCCACTTGCCCAAATTCAATGGTGGTGGTGTTGTTGTTCAGGTTGGTGCAATGGAGACGATGAGAAAGAAGTGAAAGTGGGTTGTGGATTTGAGAACATTTTGGTGATGTGTTTCGGTTGTAGTGGATGGGACAAGAAGGCAAATTTTTTTTTTTTTAATTAACACCATTTGTTTTGCCTCCAAATATGTATGCATCTTGAGGTTCTCTTGGTTAATAAAAATCCATCGATATTGATTTTTAATAATTTTTCAATCTAAACCTTTGATTTTAACAAGAGCAATGTTGGCCTCTTAAAAAGTTGATTATGTCATTTTAGACCTAAGACTCAAAAACTTTTTTAAATAGACCCCAAACTAAATTACAACAAGTCAAATGGACCCCAAAATCAAAATAATGCTTATTTAAAACTCGAATAGGATGTTTGGTTGTACATTATATCATAATTATATATCTCCTCAAACTCCTAGCCCATATCGTCATCGCTCCATGGTACATGGAGTGTGAATATTTTAGCACGCTACTCGAGATCTAACTTAACATACTAACTCAATAACTAGACTCATATTTAACTAAGCAAGAACTTGTACTTTTTGATAAATAAATTGAATAGGAACTCTAGAACTTTCCTAACAACATGATAAATTTTATTTGTATATTTTTATTATTATCTCAATGTTGCTAAAAATTACCAATTTCTTGTTTTTTTTTTTACTATATTAAAAATAAATCAATTCGCTAAGAACTAGTTAATACTCCTCAAAATCACAAATTGTGAAGTGGAATGCTTGTTAATCAACTTGGATCACAACATTTCACCACGCTTCTAGAATATATATCCTCCACCGCGCTTCCAGAATTGACGTTCTTGTCCGCCACTCTATTGACACTAGCCCAACTGTAGCTCTCTCCCATTTGGTAGCTTAATTCACCTACCAGTATTCAACAACTTAGCAATATACCCATAAATAATATTAAATTATTTAAATCTGGCCTTTTGACCGCTCTCCCGAAATTCAAACTTTTGAATATGTGGTTAGACTCTAATACAAATTGTAAGAACCAGTTAATAGTCCTCAAGAGCTCGAGCTATCAGTTAGCAAAATGCTAATTACTTAAGAATCATAACAAAATCATTAGAATATCATACCCTAATACTTATGAGCACATTTTCTGCTAAACTTTTTGTGGCAATTAGTATAAATAACTAAATAAAATATTCTTCTTATGATGTCCCAGCAAGAAAAACAACCAACAATTAACCTTAGTAGAAATTTAACAGTATTAGATGATAAATATTTAAATATATATAAGTATAAGAATTTCAAAGGTTGAGCAAATTAATACAGGAAAAGTTTAACCACAACGACTCGCTCTACTTTTCAAAAATAAGGGCCTAGTAGCAAGTAGCGACCGTGCAATAGTTGAGTTTACCATCCTTACTCAACATTAACTAAAACGGGCTCTCACACACACACAGAAATCACACAAGGCACTTAATTAAGGAATACATGTTCTATTTCCCTCAAGGCTTGGTGGGTAAATGAATGGGACTTCAATTCCTATGAGCTTTTTAGTCTAGCATATGACTGAAATTTACACGTCTCATCTGTCCAACATTCATTACATACAAACTAGCCTCGAGCACCCTATACGCTTACACATTCATTACTTTAACTTGTATCAAATTATTAAAAATTTGATGAGAAATTAACATGACTAAGGGAAATTTCATAGATAGTTAAGTTTTCATTTTACCCAAATAAGCAACACCAAATTATTATTATTATTGTTATTGTTATTATTATTTCATGCCCCCAACTACTTGTAATTGTGTTGTTCAATAAGGAAGTGAAACCCTCAATTGAAGGTTTAAGGCATGGGTCGAAGTGTAAAATAAACCCCCAAAAGTACCTCTGAATTCATCCTCTTTTAGTTGACACCCTCTCTCTACATGTGTACTCTCAATAGGAAACATTGTTTTTTACCCAAAAATTCCATTTTGTTTAACTTTGACATGCATTTATCGATTTTCACTCTTAGTAGGAACTTCAATAGCAAAGGGCGAAAATCGACTAATATAATATTCGTCGAGGAGTTGAAATGGACTAGAATAGAGCTTGTGCATTTTGAACGTGGGATCGTGCCATATGCCACGACACCCACTACTAGTAACTACCCACAATGACGCACAACAGAGACGGATCAAGGGTGGACGACAAGCTGCCATACCCCCTGGATTTTGAAAACATACATTATAGCTTGGGTATGCCAACACTAGATATCATGAAGATCAAGCCATTTAAAAAACATTGCCTCCCTTCAATTGGAGATGAAAATTAAAGCATATCTAACCGTAGAGAGTGATAAACTATCTTAAGTTCTTAACAGTACCAATCAAACCTAATTGTATGGTTTACTGGGATCCGCCACTATAACAAATTTCATGATATAACCTCAACAAAATGATTCAAACCGTTCAAAGTGGAGAAAAACTCTCTAAAATAGTTGAAGCACAGTTATGGATGATAGTTTGGCCTTCTGAAGTGATATTGTGACTAAGGGTGGTCCCACCGAATATTTCTCATCAAAACTCAAAAATATGAAGGGAACGATAATACTGCTGATGAGACATGAAACAGTCGACCGATCATAACCGTGACACGAATTTGCGTTAATACAAAAAGGCCTAGTCTAGTCACCAACAAATCCAAGCCGGAACCAGCCCAGGCTCAGGCTAATTACCATTCAATCCATAAGTTACGAGCCCAAGCCTAGATCACGCAAGCCCAATGTGACACGAATATTAGAGTTTGACCCAGGACAATAAGGTCTGAACAAAGATCTATGGGCTATAGCAGGCTCAGGGTCCATTTACGCAACTCTTGGTCCAATCAAGTATTGGGTCCCAAATAGAGCCAAATGCCAAAGGGAACCCATTCATAAGCGAGTATGATTCTAAACAAGATCTCCTCATTCCATCACGTCCTCAATGGTAAAGTCAATAAAGGAGTGAAACACTCACTATATAATGTGAACAAAACGGATGAAAACTATACACACATGCAACCCTAATTTTATTAGTTTATCTCCATCCTTGTTAAGTGTCTGACTTTACCATCGGAATGTCTTTGGCAGACACAACGGTGGTCTCTGGTTCACCGTTGTATATCATTGCAGGTCAAAAATCAATAGGGACGAATTTGGATGCATCAGCTTGGCGTTGTCAGTGGAGAACGATAGTTTTCTTTAGAACAAAAACACGAATTTTGTCAACCTAGATGAATTGTGAAACATGGTTACTAGCACTAGATCGTGAGCTAACAATGTCGAGCCCGCCAGTGATCCAGCCAAAGAAGCCCAATCACTGGGCCAAATCGATCCAATCTCGAAAGTAGAGCAACCATGAAGACCAGCCACTGAGGCAATCACAGAAGACCCACGCATAGATCATATTTTGCTTCACATGAGTCATCTCACGCGGGTGGTCAAGAGACTTACCCAGGATCAGTAGCCACACTTGAGAATAACAAGAATCGTGATAGATCTCTAGCTCAAGAGGTCAACATGGAACTAGTTCATGAGAGCGACAACGTCCCCATTGAGAACCAGAACATCCACACTGAAGGGAACCAAAGAGGTGCAGACACCCAAAGAGACCATGTTCCAACTTTCAACGGGACCATCGTCGGGGTTCCACTCCCACTAGGAGTTGCCGATCTGGACATATTGTACAATGTCATTGTCCCACCATTCTCGGGACAAATTTTACGATGAAACCACAAATCCATTAGATCACTTATGCCATTACCACCACGTGATGGCACTAAAGGAAAGTTCAGTAGTCATTTGGTGTCGAAATTTACCAACCAGCTTGAAAAGAGCTACACTAACCTGGTTCCACAGCCTCCAGCCAAGTACCATTGATTCGTTCCAAGTTTTGGCGAAAGCATTTATCATCCAATTCATGGGAAGCCAACGGATCAGGGGAAAAAAAAAGGCCTCGCTACCTGCTCATTCTCAAGCAGAAGAATCGCGAGACCCTCAAAGAGTACGTAACTTGTTTCAATGACGAGTGGACTTTTATTGATGGTTGTAGCGACACCTCTGTCACCACCTTCACCTTCGACCTCGAGAGAGGTCAATTCTATAACTTCCTCACCCTGGAACCCCCAACAGACATGTCAGATCTGTTGAAAAGCGCACAAAAGTACATCACCTGAAGGCAATGTTGGCAGCCAAAAAAAGGGAAGAAAGCGAGACTAAGCACTCTTCTAAAACTAGGGGGAGACGAAGACGGGGAGGAAAATAGTTCATTACCCATTGTTGCCGGATTAGAGTGCCAACAATTGGCCTCATCCTTGAGTCTCAAGATCAAGTTCCTTTTTCTGCGAAGAAGAACAGTGAAGGGGAAGAATTTGGTGTTTTTATCACCATCCCCAAGCCAGGTGGCACCCAATTTGTTGCACTAGAAATTTTCATTTATGACCAGGAGATCAGAAGTTGGGCTTCCAGAATAGAAATGGCCGAAGCATTGTCCTGAGAGGGGTGTTCATTTTGTAGTTGGTCCAAAGCTTATTGTGTTTCCTTGATACAGAGCTGGATATTTCTGAACTCCAGCTTGTTCCAACGAGACAAATTGTAGCTAAGCATCTTGTTTTGAATATGGAAATTATGAGCAGTCCTGTCATGCCATGGGGGGGGGGGGGGGGGGGGGGCAAGTAGAAAGAACTAGTCGGCGACAATCATGGTGCGTCCTGTGATAGAAGGGAAAAGATTCATCCAGTCCGTATTGGTTAAAATTCTATCAAGTTTGGCTTTTATCCCATGTTTATCGTAACGCCTATTATTCCAAGTGAACTGAGACCTTTGAGAGGAAAATCTAAGAGGCGATGGGTATCAATAAAGGTTCAGATATGGTTGAGAGCTGTCCAGGTAGGTCTATTACCCCTCGTTTTTTCATTTGATCGGAAAATGGTATTAAGATCCCCGATTATTATGCCTAGGAGAGTTTGAAAACTACAGAGACGAGTAAAAGTATTCCAGAAGTGGGCATGGTGACTCGGATTAGGCTCGTCATAGACAAAAATAGCTGACAAAACATTAGCAGATAATAATTCCGAATAGTATAATTGAATAAATATTTACAAGAAGAGATAACGGTTAAATTATACCTTCATTCCAAAAGAGAGCTAATACCCTGGAGCTGGTACTGAGGCCCCATGTCTAAAGCCTAGTCTCTGGCATATGCGGTCCATCCTCGAGGAAGAAGCCTTGGTCTCTGAAATAAATATAATGTCAGAATTAAACTGTTGGAAAGGGTCTTTATGTTCCGAAACACATTCGAAAACCCTATGCCTCTGGCATTCCATGAGAGAATCATTGGCAACAAGGCAACCCTTCAACGGTGGTCGCTATCACCTTCCTAGATGAAGTAGAAACTGGAGTGGGCAAAAAAGTGAATATTTGTCCCAATTGCATGGGCATGCACTGTGGTGGTGAAGACCTGACAAGTGGCCCTAGAAAACTCTATAGCTCCTGGATGATTGGTAGGAGGTGTGTTTCCTAATAATTACTTCATTACTAGCTTCATGTACTACTATCATTTTTCTCTTACCCAGACTTAGTGTCAATTCTCTTCAAGCAAGTGCTTTGTTATTGGGCTTAATGATCGATTTATGTTTTTTTTCAATGGAAAGCACCAAGGTAGTTGAATTGTGCATTGTTTTGACAAGGTCCTTTAAGTGAGATGGCTGGTCAAGGGAAGATTGGAGCAACGGAGAATCGACAGTGCTAGCATATGAAGTCTGAGCAGCGGTACCCATTGAGGCAGCAAGAGTGTCTACATCACCATTAATATCTGATGAAGCGGGTTGGTCATCATGCAATTGGGTGAGTGAAGGAGGAGCACCCGTGTATGAGCATATCATATCCATAGAGAAGATGGGTTGGATCCATGAAGTGGAAAGAGATAGGAGTGGGGAATGGTTGTAGGACAAAGTAGGGTGAAAGCATGAATTGAATTATTCTATATATAATGGTTTTGGGTCAAATTGGGAGTTGTTAGTGATGTGATCAAGTACTTGTCGAGTGCATTGAGGGGTAGATGAGGGATGAGCTATAGAGCTTATGGGTATCGTGGAGGGTAGTGGCACTAATGGAAAATAAAAAAAAGGTAAAGTAGATCATGAGTGAATCAGGGAGACCAAATTGTGTCCTGTTGAGGAAGAACCTGATGTGGAAGAGAGGGAAATGATTGTTGCATAACTTCTTGAGAAAAAAGGGCCTAAGTTACTAGGCCCATCATGAGATAAGAGAAAAGAGGAGTCCAAGCCCGGGCACCCAAAACCTTCGAGCATACTAGCAGAGTTCAAGTTGTGCAAAAAATCCAACCCAACTGATTAATCCATAAAAGAGTTATCCAATGGAAGGGATGCACTAAAGTTACCTTGCATCGGCTGTGGTGGTCCTCTTAAACTGAAAAGTAGTGTTTGCTCACTACCAAATGATGGAACATAAGGGAAAAGTAGGTAGGCGGTGGTTGTTGGTCAAAGGGTATTTAAAGGCACTTCAGTTAATGCTTGAGAAAAGTTAGCATTTACTTCTCCTTGTTGACTGTTGTTGTCGTACATTGTAGCTATGATCAAAGCAGGGGATCTGCTGGCATCATCTTCGCTGGAGTTGTTGAACGGAGAGGAACGAGGAGAAGTCAGCCCGCATGTGAGGCTTGAATCACCGATTGACGGCACAACCAGTTAGCGATCTTGCAAGATTCGTAGGCCTCGAGCAGAAGGAGCAGTGATTGTCGAAGCCGAAGTCATCGTGGAGTGCAGGTGATGCAGCGAGTGGTGTTCTTTAATTAAACTGCTTTTGAGCGAGGTCCGAGTGTGGCGAAGACCAGCTTGTTTTTTCTGGTGAAGAGATCCCAACCGCCTCTCCAATCTCGCACTAATGCGGGAGTGAGGAGAGAAAGGGAGATTGAATCAAGAACTCGACTTCGACAGTGCCTTCTGAATTGAAGGGGAATCAATAGAGAACAGGGGCAATTGGACCGAAATACATGGCCAACATATCCGCAGCAGAAGCACAACATAGTCATTGAGAACGGTAAAGGTTTTGTTATATCAAACCATACTTTAAACCTGATGTAGGGGTGTTGTGATCTGCTAGTGAATGTTGATCAATTTCCATTTAGGTCGCCAATGCAAAAAGCGAACATTTGTATATCATCGTTGTCCACATCGATTGGTGGGTACTCATGGATTTTGATCCAGCTTGGAACCAACAAAAAATTCACTGTAAGATACTTTTTTTGCCAAGGTTTTATGATAACGAGAGCTTGCCAAATAGCACCCAAGGGCCATCCATCACAACTGCAATTAAATCCTTTTTATCCGTGAATTGAACTAGATAATAATTGTTGTCATAATCTTGTTTGCGATCCAAGTTTTCAATGTGAAAGGAGGATGTGTCCCACTGGGATGCCATTCGATTAACAAATTTTTTTTACTCAATCTTTGATAGTGACAGTATTTCGCCACAATGCACAATTGTAAATCTTCAAGAGAATGATCAGCGCAGATTTTGAAAGATGGGGCAGGTAAGGTGAGGTTTTGTTGAAGTTGGATTTCCAGATTGTGAACTTGTTCATCTGTTGAAATATGACCATGGGAGGATTGAGTCGGGGGGAAGAGGGAGTGGTGGCTGACATGTTGTGGTAGATTGAACAGGGTGCATGTTAGGTTAATATGGAAATTCAGAATTTGATGGGTGCTGCAATAGATGACGATTTGGAGATGCTAAATGTGTAGAGAAGGTGGGATTTGGATCTGGTAAGGGAGCTAGCATTTGACCAGAGACATCCATGAGCAGAGCATGGTAGCAGAAGTGAGCTTGGAATGGAAACAAATGAGTGGGATGTGGGAGGAATGGAGTGTTTATGATTCTGAGTTTGGGTTTGGGTTGGGTAGGAAGATATTTGGGAAGATCTCTGCATGATCAATATGTGATTTGAGGAATTTTGGGTGGCAATTGAAAAGGGGGCTTGAGAATCCATGGAGATGATTGACGCAATTTGGTAAGTAGAGCAGAGATGCTAATTAAGGAGAAAGAGTAGTGGAAGAGGAAGTGAATATGTTAGTAACGGCGAGGTAATGATGAGAGGCGCGAGGAAACCGATCAAATTAATCGAACCGAGCCAAAAAAAAAATCGAAATCAAACGAAAACTGAAATCAAATTGCCAAAACCGAACCTAGTTACTTCGGTTCGATTTCGGTTTGAGTTTTTTCAGCCCCAAATAAACCAAACCAAACCGTATCAATTTTTTATCTGTTTTTAACTCCCAGCCCCACCACAAACAGTTCAATTCCCACCCAAACTCCCAACCCCCACCCACCACTATTTAATTCCCAAATCCCAACCCCACCAACTCAATTCCCTACCACCCACCCCGATTTAATTCTCACCTACCCCATTTAGCTTAGCTAAGGTGGATATATAGAGATTGGATCCAACTAAATAGTAGAGAGGTCCTCCATGGATATCATAGATATAAGTGAGCCTGGTGTGATAAGATCCATTATTGATATTCTTGTAAATGAGCTTTGTTTCGAAACTTTCTTCGTCTCTTTTGTTTAAAGGAGTTTCTGTTGCTTTATAACAACTGGATACAGATGATCTTCATGTGATCTTGGTCATCTTGTTGTAGAGTTGATGTATATATATGTCAAAAACCTCCCAACATCGCCAGAGTTCCTATTCGCCGAAGAGTCATAACACAATGTTGCACATGGTCGAAGAACATTAGCTATTACAACAGTCAACAGGTACCTTCCGGCGCCATCCTCAGTGCCGCCAAGAGTTCTGTATAGAGTTCAAATCGGCCAAGAAAGATCTCTTTGAAGCTCATGCTAATTCGGGTCTTGAATTCCAATGGCTAGGCTGGGCGGAGGTTCGGAAACTCGTTGGGCACCGTGTCTGAGCTTGATTTTCTTTTTATTCGACTAATTTTCTTTGCATTAACACTATTGGGGGTTTTTTCGAATTGTATGGTCATTCGAGCTTGTTTAATCAAAATGCAATAATGCTAATCTCTTTTATCATAATAGAAAAATTGGTATAATTTGTTTTTTTTTGTTTTGGATAATATAATCTTGTTGAGGTTCAAATTTTATTTGAAATCTGTACGTGTGAAAAATGTTTTATCTTTGTGTTTAGGTCTAGCTGTATAGTAATGGCAACGTAAAATTGTTTTAGTAAGAAGAAGAAAGAAGAAGGAAAAATAGAAAATAAAAAGGAAAACCCGAAACCGAACCTCGGTTCGATTTGGTCATTGGTTTCTGTTTGAAAAATCAGAAAATCGAACCGAAAACTGAATCCCAAGCTCGGTTCGGTTCGGTTCGATTTTGAACCAATTTCAAACTGATTAACACCCCTATGGACACTACACTATGCCTGAAACCTGCAAAAAAGAAACAAAAAACAACAGTAACCAAAAACACAAACAAACCAGGAAGGCTCTGTGAAAAGAAAGGAGAGGATTGCAAAGATGAAAGAGAAGGGATGAAAGGTAAAGAAGATAAAAAGGATAAGAAGTGAGTTTAGGCATGTCATCTGAGTGTGGATTGTACAATTCTTTGAAACTAAATAAAATTTGGAACCATAATTCAGAAACAAAGTCACGACACGAGTCTACATTCATCATGCATGCATCATCACGTGCCAGTTAGGCATGTCCTAAAAATCTAGAGCCTGAAATTTATAGGCATGTTTAGAAATTTTATACACTAATCTTGAAAATAGGCATGTCCTAAACATGCATGTCATAAAAATCTATAGCCTGACAAAGGTGAAACATAGACACACAACCCATCCCTCACACGCCCCCGCAAAAATCCACCTACCCTGTAAACTATAATAGCAATGGAAGGGAGTAATTGAGCGGCTCAAAGATTTAATCAAACGACAAGAAGAGAAGGTACGAGAATGCAAAGAGGACAAAGAACCAAAAATAAGACAATTTGTGCAAGGGAACAATGTCACACAATAAAGGTATCTTTATTAGAGGGAACTAGAAAGGATAGACGACCCCTAATAAATATATTAATACACACAATGTGGGCAAAGGAGTAGAACATCATTGGTAACAAAAGACTCAATGACATAAAGAAATTTTTTTATTAAATTAAATAATATTGGCCAAGAACAAAGTGGTGTGTCAAAAAGGTACCTGGTCTAAGATGAGGTGATGGCTAATCAAATAGCAAAGATTGTGTCAAAAAGGTACCTTCAAGGGAAGATTCTTAACTGTGGACTTTTACTCTTCTAATTCTAGCTCAAATAGCAAAGATTGTGATCCTCGTCGAGCCCCACCAAGACAAATTAACTGGTTAATTGGTTTGTGCTAAAACCCCCACGCCAGGATGGGGCTGGCTAAATGGAGAAAACATTGGTGGTACTAGAGTGAGTGGGGTATTACTTAATTCTCCACCCCAATTCAAATGGCAATCACAAAACTTTAACTCGAATTCACAATCTAATATATAATATCTCGACAGAAACAATCATCCAAATATAACCAAATGAACAATAGCAAACAAAAGAAGAAAATGACTATAAGCACAGATGGAGAGCTTTAAAATATACAATTTAAAGGTCAAGACAAGAGTTACAGAAGCAAAGATCATTATTTTAGTGTTATCAACAATTTTTTCCAATTACCTTCAAAAAAAGAAAAAACAAATTTTTTATCCAATTTTAGTTTTTGTATCTTCTCCCACAGATGCACACCCATCAGTTTATATTCCCATATGTATCTTCTTTTTTTTTAATTGAAGGACAAAGGACCTTTAATCAGAATAGTGTATTAAGTTTTGCAAAAGGAAATCACTCAAGCGTATCAAGTTTAAGCACTCAATTAAATATAAATAATTTATACATTGTACAACATTCATTCAAGCGTATCAAGTTTACACATTCAATTAAATATAAAGAATTTATATATTGTACAAGATGTGGATGTTTTAATGTTTAAGTATACCTTCATATAATTATTCATATATGAAGTACTAACAACTCGAATAAGAGTTAGGAATCAACCATCAAGCCCAAACTACATCCTGAATAAGCCTAAAAACTGTCATCAAATATTGCCTTTGACCTGTGCTCCAAAATTTTCTCCAAATTACAAATCTTCTTTTCTTCCCAAACATCCAAAGCAACTGACTAAAAAGGGCTTGGTTAAAAACTTGGAAGCCTAATTGCAAGTCCTACCATCCTTTAGGGCGTGCCACTGCCGACCAAACTTTTGGATTTCTTCAAACCCATTCCACAAGAAGTTTCGAACAACATTTTCACTTTCTTAGCAACATTCATTCAAAATGGAGTTTCTCACAAGCATTCCACTTTCTTGGCAACAGAAACAAGGAGACAAAAACATCTACATATAATAAATTGGGATATTTGAGAGAGCAATGTTGAACAAGGTCAGCCTTCCATTCTTGGATAGTAATTTACTCTTCCACGGAGCAAGTTTCCTTTCTAAAGGTTTTGGAATCCGTACTTCCTGGTTGTCCATTATAACGCAAAGGTAACTCCAATGTTGAGCAAGGATCTCATGATGCAACCAAAAACGTGAACGCAAACATGAACTAAGGGGTTTTGACCACACTCAGGTTATGGCTTTTCAAAACTTATTGATTACTTTAACTTTTTTCGCTGAGGTCTCTTACTATTTAGAACAACCAAGCTAGTTTACATAGAGGATAGCAAGATTATAACACTAAACAAAAAGTTACGGTTTTACTTTTTTCCCGAGCTTTGTTTCTATTATGTAATATCACTACTTTTAAGCCTCCCCAAGTATTCTCCTACAATAGTCAAACTCTTGAAAATCCACAAACTTAGTGGTAGATCTTAGGGTGTGTTTGGTTGGATGAAATCTTATACCATGAGAATCGATGAAAGAATCCCTATATCCCTATACCATGGGACTTTCATTCCCACCATTCATCACAAAATCTAATGGTAGATGTGGAGTGCTACATCAATTTAATGTTAACATAAGGGTCCCTCATGAATTCCCATGACATAGAATTCCATCCAACCAAACACACCCTTAGATCATTATCATGTTGTCATTTAACACTTAATCACCTATTCTCGTACTGAATTGGGACCAAAACAAGGTATAGTCCACTACAACACAATACTATGCCTGTCAAGATCTCTACTACTTTGAAGAAGCTCATAAGCATTAATGCATAACTTAGAATTCGACATGATGATGGTGGAAGGCTATAACAATGGGTCTTACTCTAATTGGAGTCGTTCTCTCTCATTCATTCCCTCATTTTCCTTGATTTTTGAAGTTACTTCCCAAGTGACTTTGAAAAATAATGATTTTTTTTCACCATCTTCTCAAAGTGAATCCTCGCTAAGCCCAATCTAATAGAGGTCATAATTGATAAGAGATCAACACTAGTTGCGCAAAGGTTATGAAGCTACTCCAATCTCTAGCTCTAAACTACTAACACACCTTTAGCATCCAAGTACCTTACAAACCTATAAAAAAATATCATATTTTCAAGATAAATTAGAAGTTTATTGAAGAAACACGTTTTCAGAGAATTTAAAAGCCCCAAGAATCTAATTACAATAATGATTTTATTACATAACTGAATTTCTTCATCAACTTTGCTCTTATGTGTTTCTCGCAAAGTCAAATGGACATTGAACAATGTTCATCAACGAATACCTATTCAACGATAGGGTATCGGTATCTGACACACATACGAGATGTCAAACACATTGGTTAAAAGAAAGGGCAATACATTATTATTGCCAAATATAGCAAGTTTGAAGTTTAAAGTTTAAAGTTTTGGCTAAATATTCCTCAGGTCGTGGGTTCAAATCCGGCTAGAACATTATTATTAGTTTAAAGTTTTGTTGGTTGTTCTTTGGCAGGTCCGCATGCTTACATGTCCACGAGCCTGAATGGAAAACGAGTCCGAACAACAAACTCGAATAAATAAAAAAGGGAATCTGGAGAACTAGCCTGTGGAAGATGAATCCGGAGTACGAAGAATGAGTCCGGAGAACGGGCCCAAATAGAAGCTAGCCCGTGGGGGATGAACCTAATGAAAAACAAATCCAGAGAACGAGTTCGGAAGATGGGTCCAAATGAAGAATGAATTCGAAGGATGAGTCCGAATGAAAAATAAACTCGGAGAACAAGTCCAGAGGACGAGCCCGAATAGAAGCTAGCCCGTGGAAAACCCCAATGAAAAAACAAACCTGAAGAACGAGTCCAGACGACGAACTCGAATGAAAAATAAGAATCCGAAGGACGAGCCCGAATAAAAGCGAACTCTGGGATGAGCCCGAATAAAAAAAATGAACTCAGCTAAAAGTTGGCCCGACATGGATACGAGCCCGACATGGACAGAAGACATCCGACAAGCCCGAGTAGAGACTGATCCAACAATAAACATACCCGACAAGCCCGAGTAGAATCAGGTCCAATGGGAATGAATCCGACAAGGATCAGATCAGCATGCCCGACTTAAGACTAGTCAAACTGACTTCATCTGGCTCAGACTCATGTAGTTTGATCGCGCTGACTCTGGTCCAAACTCATGAAACTTACTACGAAGATTACATCTCCTAGTAAACGCAATTGACTACGATGTCACGAATGGCATCTAGTCTGAATTCACTTGGCAACAAACTCGCGTAGTCGACTACGATACGACATCTGGTTAAAACTCGGGAAGTCCGAGTACAACAACTCGTCACAAAAAAATCTGTCTAGTCAAAATTCATGCAGCCCGAATCCGATGATTTCATCCGATCCGAACTCACGCAATCCGACTCCGATGACTTATCACACTGACTTTAAAGAACAAAAAAAGAAAACCCTCATTAACAAGTTAGTGGCCATGCAAACGAGCTCACTAAGGTGGTAGCTGATGATACATGAAATCGTCACTCGATCATGGTCATACAAGTGGCTCAAGTCACCATAAATGCTGGAGAGTCGTTACGAAGGCTTAAGTCGTCAAAAATATTGATGGATCGTTACGAAGGAGATGGAGGGAATCACTCTCATCTCAATGAAAGAGGAGACCGTTACAATAAACGCCCCCCTTCATTGCGCCAACTGAGCTTAAGTCACTCACACAAACAAATGTAGTCATCAATTCACTCATTATATAAGGTAAGGAAAAAGGTATGAACGAGGGACTCAATTGGCTCTCAACTTGATTCAAGAAAGGTCGATTCGACTATCTTATCTACACTATGCAACTTTAACTGAGTTTTATCCAGATTTACTTCCTTCTTTCAACATAATTACTGACTTAAGCATCGAAGTGCCTTCGACCACCAAAAATGTGGTCATTTGTAGTCTAGCAGTTGTTTTGCAGGTTAAACTCGCAGGAAGACAATTTTTGAACACATCAAATAGTGTCTTCGTTACATAGTTTAATACAGAGGTCCATACATGGCTCTTTCTTAATATAAAGAGTGTAGTAATGATTTTTTTAATCAATAAAAACAAATATGGTACACTAGGCAAAAAGAAAGGGCAATACAACGCTAATGGCTGATAGGGTGACCTGGACATCAGCAAATATAGCAAGGAAATACACTCAATAGCTATTACAAGTAAAATAAACTAGCTCAATTAAAGATTCAAACATGAAACTCCAAACATGTAATGACTCCTCAAGTGATCCCATTGCCAGACCAATAATTTGACTGCAGTGGTAAAGGAAAGAATATCTTTCTTTTTTCCTTTGAAATTCCTATGAATTTTTCTTTCAAAAGGGTTTAGATGGTATAAATAAAACATTGTCCCATAATCATGCTCCTTTCATGGAGAGGGTTCTTCTGCCCCATAATGAAACGCACAGTAGACAGTAGAAAATAGCTAGCTGAGGGAGGATGAGTATTTGCTTACAAAAAGCAACGCAAAGAAAATGTGCTCCAAACCCAATAGTCGGAAGGAAGAAAATTCATGTTGATTCTCACAAATAACACATTTAATAGTTATAATGAGACCTATTTTTAGCAAGGCTATCAACACTGAGGATTTTACCAAACCCAATAGCCCAAAAGAAGAAGTTACCTCTAGAGGAGACTTCCTTTCTCCAAAAATGTGTGGCCAAAGGAAGGGAAATTTTGATTATTAACATCAGAGTTTGCAGTGCAGCTTCAAATGTGTCTCCAGAAATGAGAAGCTACCAGATTTGTCATTTGAAAAAACAATCTGCTACAACTCGAAAAGAATAATGAGAAGATGGAGCTCCTTATCTTTGACACGTCTTCTACGCTTAAGAGAATCATTAGTAGCACCCATGGTTTAAAAAACGTTCCAAGGCTTGCCTCGGCATGAAGTGGACATATTAGGAACAAGGTTTAAAATACCGTTATCATGAACTAAGGCAACAAAAATTTGACGAGGCGACACCTCACTCATTTGAGGCACAAACAATGAAACTAAACAGTGCCATACATTACCAAACCAACGAGGATTTCAGAATTTTTTAACAAGGTATGAGGTGTAAGCCTTTTACATTTTTTTAAACTATGATTAGGAATTGAGGCTTAAGCCTCAATAAGTGTGGACGAGGCTATGGCCTCACTCGTCACGTGTAAGACAGAGAAAAATGGATGGTGTTCCCAATCCCAATCCCAATCTCGCATCAAGAGGAAAACAACTCAGATCACCATATTTCGTTGCTTTCGTAGATTTTTTTGCTTTTGTAGATTATGATGCTTTCGTACTGATTGATAGTATGATGATTTTCGTAAAGAAAGAAAAGGAATAAATGCAAATAGGGGATTGGTTGTCTGACTATTCTCATACTGAATTGGGATCCAAACAAGGTATAGTCCACTATAGCACAATAGTATGCCTGTCAAGATCTCAACAACTTTGAAGAAGCTCATAAGCATTAATGCATTACTTGGAATTTTACATATTGACGGTGGAAGGCTACACAATAGTATGCCTATCAAGATCTCAACTACTTTGAAGAAGCTCATAAGCATTAATGCATAACTTGGAATTTTACATGATGATGGCGGAAGGCTATAACAATGGGTCTTACTCTAATTGGAGTTGTTCTCTCTCCATTGATTCCCTCCTTTTCCTTGATATTTGAAGTTACTTCCCTAGTGACTTAAAAATAATAATAATAATAATAATTTTGCACCATCCTCTTAAACTAAATCCTTTCTAAGCCCAATCTAATTGAGGTCACAATGGATAAGTAATCAACGCTAGTTGCGCAAAAATTATGAAGTCGCTTCAATCTCTAGCTCTAAACTACCAACTCTCCTTTAGCATCCAAGTACCTTAAAAACCTTTACCAAAAATTCTATTTTCTAGAGAAATTCGAAGTTTATTGAAGAAACACCTTTTCAGATAATAGATTCGAGAGCCCCAAGAATCGGATTACAATAACGATTTTATTACAAAACATCCTACTTAATTGAATTCCTCCATCAATTTTGCTCTTATGTGTTTCTCGCAAAGTCAAATGGACATTGAACAATGTTCATCATCGAATACCTATGCAACGAAAGGGTATCGGTATCCGACACGGATAGGAAGTGTCAGACACATTGGCTGGAAAAAAAACACAGGATATATGGGACATACCTATAAATTAAAGTATTATTTACTTATTCAGCAATAATTATTTAATTATTAGTCATACTCATTCATTTGTAGGTCAATATTGTCACTCACGTGCTAGTAACTCACCATAATACACTTGTTAAATTTGCAAATAATTGAAAATGTGAAAAATTAATGATCCAAGTATGGAGTGTCCAATTGGAGTATCCGTGAATGTCGACAGACATACCCGATACGATACATGTCTTAACACGTTTTTTTATACAAATAGTGTCTTTGTTACGTAATCTAATACAAAGGTGCATACATGGCTCTTTCTTAATCTAAAGAGTGTAGTAACAATTTTTTTTTTTTTAATCAATACAAACAGATCTATTGTAATAGGAAAAATTAAAGGGCAATACAACGCTAGCGGCTACAAGGGTGATTTGGACATCAGCAAAAATAGCAAGAAAATACAGCCAAGAGCTATTACAAGTAAAATAAACTAGCTCAATCAAAGATCCAAACATGAAACTCCAAATATGTAATGACTCCTCATGTGATCCCAATGCCAAACTAATAACTGCATTGGCAAGGGAACAAATATCTTTCTTTTTCCTATTAAAATCCAATGCTTTTCTTTCCAAAGGGGCTCGATGGTAGTAAATAAAACATTGTCCAATATCATGCTCCTTTCGTTGAGAGGCCTCTTCTGCCCCATAATGAAACGCACAGTAGAAAATAGCTAGCTCGAGATGAGTGTTTGCTTACAAAGAGCAACCCAAAGAAAATGTGCTCCAAACCCAATAGTCGAAAGGAAGAAAAGTCATGTTGATTCTCACAAATAACACATTTAATGGTTATAATGAGACCTCTTTTTAGCAAGGTCGTCAACACTGAGGATTTTACCAAACCCAATAGCCCAAATGAAGAAATTACCTCTAGGGTAGACTTCCTTTCTCCAAAAATATGGCCAAAAAAAGGGAATTTTGATTATCAACAGCAATGACGTCCAGAGTTTGCAGTGCAACTTCAAATGTGGGTGCAGAAATGAGAAGCTACCAGATTTGTCATTTGAAAGCACAATAAATGATGAGAAGAGGGAGCTCCTTATCTTTGATGAGAATCATTAGTAGCACCCATGGTTCAAAAAAACGTTCTAAAGCTAGGAACTAAATCTTGCCTCAGTATGAGGCGAACATGTTAGGAACAAGGTTTAAAACATCGCTATCCGGAACTGAGGCAAATCTATTTGACGAGGCATAAACAATGTGAGGACTTCCTACATATTTTTAGACTATGAGGTGTAGGCGTAAACAATATGAGGTGGTGAAGGCCTTACTACAATATGAGGTGTAGGCCTGAAACAATATGGTGTAGGCCTTAAATCTATTTGATGAGGCATAAACAATATGAGGTGTAGGCCTTGCTACATATTTTTAGACTATGATTAGTAATTGAGGCACTATGGTGAAGGCCTTACTACAATATGAGGTGTAGGCCTTAAACAATATGGTGTAGGCCTTAAATCTATTTGATGAGGCATAAACAATATGAGGTGTAGGCCTTGCTACATATTTTTAGACTATGATTAGTAATTGAGGCTTGAGGCTCAATAGGTGTGGACGAAGCTATGGTCTCACTTGTAAGGCGTAATGAGGCAAAAGCCTCGATAAAGACAAAAGAAAAATGGATGGCGTTTAGCATGTTCTTTGAATATATATATATATACACATATATATAATAAAAAAATTCCCAATCCTGCATGGAGAGGAAAACAGCTTAGATCACCAGATTTCGTTGCTTTCGTAGATTCCGATGCTTTTGTTGCTTTCATACTAATTGATAGTATGATGATTCTCGTAAAGAAAAAATCGCAATAAATGCAAAGCAAGAATTGGTTGTCCAAGGATATGCCCCAATTTTTTATATATAAATGTAGCATTGCTATACCTTCCCTATTAATTGCAGTGATGAGCTTACTACTTTAAGAGGCTTTCAGCACTTATATAGAAAATAAAAAATACCCAATGTTTTAATTTGAACCAAAACGCTCAATAATGTTTATGTTTGCTTGATCATGTTTATGGACTAGTTGTTGTATTTAAGGTGTATTTGGTTGCATGAAATATTGAAATCAATGAGGGTACCACTCATCTTTTAAGGCAAGCTTGAGGTAGCATTCATCAAAGAACATCAATATTTGTCATCAATGATGAGAATGAAACCTAATGGACATGAAAATCCCATGCAACATTGATCACAAATCTAGATGTTTATCATGAATGCAATACAAGTTTGATTAAGTGGCCCCCATGGGGACCATGCAACCAAACATATCCTTTATATTGTTCTCATTTTTTCTGATATTTTTCATAATTGTTTTAGCATTTTATCAATTGAATTCTAACAAAAGTTCATTCCTCTTTTGAAAAGGGAAAGTCTGAAAATGGGGTGTTAAGGGAAAGTCTAAAAATGGGGTTAAAACAGAGGCTACACCAAACATCCTCCCAGAACAAAATCATGCTCCATTTACCTATCTTGTAAGATTCTAGTAATGATTGTCATACTAAAATGTAAATAATGCCAAAAACCTCGTTAGCTTACAAATGTCTACATGCCAAAACATCTCATTCCAATGAAACTGAAAAAAATGATACATGAAGCAAGAAGCTAAAAACATTAGAGTTAAAAATGAAATGGCCTAGAAAATTTTACCAACTAAAAAAGGGTGCTTTTGTTATAAATAGTCTTTTTTTTTAATCTTGGTTCAACCTGTACCTCTGTACTTGCTTAGTGAGACACATCTGTCAACTTATAACTTCATCATCTCTAAATAAATTGTTTGAACACACCATCTATTCACCAAGCCAAATAAAAAATATAAAAGTTCTGAACATTTGGCTCAAACCATACCTTCAATCAAATAACTAACTTCTTTGCAAAGACATGTCTCATTCACACTGATAAGCTTTATTTGAATAACGGCTGTGGGAGCGAGTGAGTGAATCCTAATCATAAATAAATAATATATACGTAACATGTAGCCTCACCATATTTACACACATGAACCAGAGAACTGTTAGTATTAAAAAAAATTTAAAAATATAAACTGAAAATGTTATATATGTGTGTGTGTGTGTGGTGTGTGAATTTTAATAAGGCAATGAAATATTTGATAAAGGAAACGAGATATTACATCTTGACAGTGAGAGAGGAGCTCAGTGAAGCGGAGAGAACTCATGTTCTCCATGCAGGCGATTGATGGGAGAGGAGCTTTCAGGTTTGAGTGTCAAAGATCTACAAAATCTAGAGCACGAACTGGAAAGGAGCTTGTGTTCTGTCCATACAAAAAAGGTAAAATATTTAGGCCCCCAGAAGATATCTACTGAATAAATTTCTTGAATCACTCAAAGCACAGATGCATGAACAATAACCTGGCCTTTTCACTTTCGTAGGACCAAATTTTCATCAAAAAGACCAAAGAACAAACCCACAAGGTTATCCTCATATTTACTACCATTTATTCATGTTGGTTATGACATGATATAATTAAGGCACTAAACCATTTACTTCATTGCAGGGGAACCTCATTGATCAAGAAAATGCAAACTGTACAAAAAGGTAAATCTCATGGTCAATAAAATATGAACTTGTACAAGAAGCTACAAGTTAACCATCTTAATGTGAATCTCAAAATTCCTCAAGAAACTTGACACCAACAGTCATTTCCTACATAGTCTTAACTGTAGCCAGTCTCGGAAATGATAACTAGCCCCATAATCAACTGTTGGCCGTTGCATGCGGAGTGTTACCCATCCGCATGCCACCCTTCAAGTGTGCACCTATTCAATATAGATGTGTTCTCAACGTAAATAGCTTCATGAGCAATCAAATCATCATCCAGAATTATCTTAGAAACCGAACCAATTTATTACATGAGAAAAGACCAAGTTTATAGACACTCTTTACATTTACAGGCTCACAAGTTTTGTCTTTATATTGATAGTAGAAGGCACAATTTGATTGTTCCATGGCCAAAGTAAAAGTGTTCTGAGCTCAAGTTTATGGAGCAAGGGATCTGCATGGGGCAGACAGAAACTCAGTATTTCGAATTGGTTTCAATGTCGAAGATGACTTCCATGGGCCCAACCACATCCAGATAAGCCAACTACAGGAACAACACTACAACATACAAGCACAAACTACAAATTTGGAGTAATAGTTTCCTTCATACCTTCTTAATCATGAAATATTCATTTTGACTTGACTAAAAAATTTATTTATTTATTTGTTTCTTTTAAATTCAGCATACTACAACTACACTAGAGATATGAATCAACTACCATGGCCAGATGTCAGTACATCACCTTCCACACAAGACTCCAATTTATGCATCTGATGATGAGATGGGATAGAAAACATAATGTAATCTTAAAAAGGACAAGGAATTTTTTATTTTAAATAAATGTATATAATTTTCCAATTTGGTATTGACGAATCACTGGTATATAACACCAAAACTTTGCATAGAAATGTCTGCTAGGCACACACTAAGTACTGCTATTCTAGTCAAACTGGAATTGAAGATTACCTTATCTGAAGTGAGAAAAGAGTTATTAAACATACAAAAACTTTCAGCAACAAGATAACCACCACAAATGTGAGAAATTCTCTCTTTTTTTACATGTATATATATATATGGAATGCCGTGTGTAGCTTATGCTTTGAGGTGAGCTTCAAAGTAAGGCTTAGTCGTAATGCATCGAACCATTCGCAATCCAGGACCAATTTAAGATTATGCGGATTAATCGGGAATTAATCAGATTTAATCGGTTTACTTTTTCAAAATATACATTTTTATATCCTCACTAATGTAAATTATAATAAATAACAAATCTTGACAATAAAGATTGATACATATTATAGAGCAAATTATGTAATCATGTCCAAAACATCACATTATAGAGCAACAACCACCACCACCCAATAGGACAACAACCACCACCCAACTGAACAATCTCGATTTATCACCAATTTTTTGTGACATCAATTAATCGGTGACTACTAAACCCAACGCTAAATACCTAGTTGGGATCGGTCTACCCCCGATTTACACTAAATCGGCGATTAATCGCCGCATATATAACCCAGCATTAAACATCAAAGAATTATGTCTTTCCCATGCTTCATCATTGATATGTGCAAGTTTATTGTTTATATTTTAACATTGTTTTTTAGTTATGAGATAATGTGTTAATTGTTAACTTACTTTTTATTTAAATTAACAACATACATGTAAGTTAGACTTAGTTTAAAGAAGCGAGAAGAGTCCCATTATATATCTTATCAAAATAGTGTCTTATTTATGAAATTTTATAATGTATTACATCATTCATCATTTTATATATTTAGCTAGTCATTTTATTCTTTATACATGTCACTTGTTCTCTCTCAAAATAATGTCTCACTCATGAAAGGCTTACGCTACGCGTTTTAAGGAGTTGCTACCACTACAATCGATAAAAAGGATTTTCTAAGCATAACAAATCTCGAGAACGATAGAGCCTCAGCTATAATGTGAACACGTAATTAAATCAAGAAAAAACAAGACAACAGCAAAATTGCATACAATAAAACCTAACTCTTCCCTTCCCCAACATTCAGAACAAACCACTCAACCATCTTTCGATCCTAATCCTCCCTTGCCACAGAAAAATTTGAGATTTATTTTAGCATCCTGATTAAAAAAGAAGGTAATGCTATCATGCAACTCCCTTGTTAGATCAAACTGAAATTGTTCTCTAAAAACATTAAAAACATCATATCAATGATTTTAGAGTATTAAAAGCAAATTAAGAATAATGAAGATGTATCAAAGTTTTGGATATGATCGACGCTAGGCAACATAATCAACATGAACCTAAGGACAAAAAAGAAATGTGCAAACAACAGAAACATCATACGTTTGATACTTTATAGCCTCCAAAATAAAAGTGCTCAAAAGTAGCTCCTCGAGTCCTCTTGTGGTCAGCCAAGAGAGAGGACCGATGTTTGAACTTTTATAGCCCTCTATGCATTAATGAAATTCTCAAAAAGCACCCAAGACAACAATCCAATTTGACTAAGATTAAAAATCCACAATGTCCTAGCCATGGAGGAGCAATGATAACCAGATCGACACATTCCTAAGCCCAAAACACAAAGTATCATCAAGTTCTATCCTGTCCTAACCAAGAAGTCCCTTGGGGGCAAAATACCACACGTACCTCAAACATGGAAAAGGCATAATGCACTTGAACCATACTACGAAAGTTTCCATACGAATTTGATTGGAATGTTAGGCAAAATGTATAATAGCTCTTGCATTTCGTCGCATGAACGGATTATATATACAAGCGTTTTGCCTTCAAATCGTCTCAAAATATGTTTTGTTGACTTGGAGCATTGCAATAATTGGGGCACTATGAAGCAAAGCGCTAGTGACTAATTAAGTACGTTAATATTTCTTTTATACTAAGTAAATTGTAAACAATATGAAACCTACTATTTGGGACTAACATTACAATGAAATTACAAAACCAAAATTGTTTTTACTATGGCTCTGCCTTTGGCGGCGCCCTAGTTCTTGGGGCTCTAGAGAAGTCTATGCCCAGCAATCCAATAACATTACATTTTGATAAAAATCAACAAACCTGATCAACCTCCCACCAATCTCAAAACATAGTCACACACTTCTTTTCACCATGGACCCATAGGTCCTTTGAGAGGTTCACCAACCCACTTCTCAATTTGAATGAAGTTAAATTAGGTCAGCTGTTCCCAAGCTCAGCTCAATGCTTTGGAAATAAATACCCTTTGAAAGACTAACACATTAAGCTAAAGTTGGTTGTTTTGGAGATAATGATTCTTCTCCAAAGACTATAATTCTCCTAACGCTTACCCAAAGTAAAGTTCATGGCCTTTTGAAGGGTGTCCGAAGACAAAGTCCCCTGAAATCCTTCAAACAAGGAACCAAATCCCATCGGAAAGCATGAAACTTTGTTTTTGTCGCTAGCCCCATTGACAAGAACCTATTCCTTACCTCATCAATCTTTTTGGAGACCAAGGACAGAAGGTAATAGGGAGCATAAGAGAAAAGCTTGCCTTTCTAAGGGCCAATATTTCCGTGGGAGTTTCCACTCGAGATTCCCTACCTCTTCATAATTGATTGGTACGCCAAGAGAAAAACCCAAGTATTTGGTGAGTTTCCATCCCACTACACTTATTTCAATATTAGAACTATAAATAGAGTTTGGGGTAATTATATCTACTTTTGTCCAACCTGCAATATTTTATAGGACAAATCTTCATGACTATGTAGAGGTCACATATTCATTGTTGTATCATAAATACCACAGGAATATAACTATAAACATAACAACTCAATCTACAGGAAACACAAGTCATCCTCAAGGCCAAAGTACATCTTCAGAACTGTTCAATTAAGCAATTTCCTTTCAGCAGGATAGGCCTCACTAAGAGCTAAAAGGATTATGGGATTGAGTCTTTCAGTTTTCATAAAAGTAGTCATTTGAAATGGTTTCAAATAATTTGGTCTTGGAATTGCATATTTTGTAGGCTGTGAAACTAAATGAACAGAAATGATATGCCCTTTTGAGTAAGACTGGCAATTTTTCAATAATGTATTTTGACTCACCTATTACTGATGTGATTTAAACTATCAAGTAAAGAACAAGAACATGCATAACAGAGAATGTCCGAGGAAAGGAGAAAAGGTGGAACAATTCCACAGAGGTTGCATTTGATGACTCTGGAAGGTTCAAAAAGGAGATTGGAGAGTTGCAAATGTGAGGTATAAGTATATATATATATACAATAATACAAGTTCAAACGAGAGAGAAATAGATCATGGAAATTATCTGCTGTTTCAAAAAGTTATCGGATTCCAACTCGTGGTTTTTTTTTTTTTTTATTTACTATTTACTATATATCTTTCCATTGTGTTCCTGAAAGATTATTTGAAAATTTTTTGGACAATTGCAATCGAGAATTGAAAAAAATGCAGTCATTTACCAAGCACGGGCAAGTCAAACTGGACAGACTGAGCTTGGATCCTCACTATTCTGGCTAATGAACCACGCCAAACCATCCCTAGTAAATTTGATGACCTCAAGTTATTTAGGAGCATTGAAGTTCATAACGTGTGAATACCTTATATAACTCCAATGTTTCTTGAACTATTTTTAATTTAAGTACATAGAACTGACCAATATATTATATATAACTAGTATATTGCCCGTGCCCTTGGCACAATAAATTTTAACCTCGAGTTTTATAAATTTTATAGAAAAATAAATCAATTAAGTTCACCCTATTTTTAATATTAACACCCCATCATAACTCTTCAAAACTTCATTAATTTTTCATTATTCCATAATTACATGCCTAACCCCTCATAACCAATTGAAACAAAGAAATAAATAACTATCGTTCAAATGTTGGGTATGAGAAATAAATAACTACCGTCCAAATGTTGGGTATGAGAATGAAACCCATGCATTAGACATAAGGGCCACTTTAAGTCCCAACCATTGGACGAAAGAAATCTCAACCATGAAGTAAGTTTATATACTTATCTAGGTGATTTAGGTTCTATGTACTTGTTATATAGATTGTGAATGATTCTTTCAATTATTAAGATTTCTAAAGATATCTTATGCCATAAATAATACTTTATACAGTTCCATCCTTTCATGATGAATAAGGCATAGCTTCTTCGACAATTGCATGTATCTGATGAATGGGGATGGTTTCTTGTGATATTTTATATTAGCTAATGAATGATGCTTCTGCTAATAAAGTTTACAAAATCAGATATTTTATATTAGCTAATGAATGGTGCTTCTGCTAATAAAGTTTACAAAATCAATATGTCGAAGTGCATCATAACACATCCAAAATGGAGGCAGGGTAAAATATAAAGGGAATGCTTAAATGTTCACATCTAACATATCGATGAGAAAATGATCCTACGAAAGAAATGAACCTAGCCAATTTATTTGCATGCGCTTCATAACTCATATAGAGCTATCAAGAAAAAGAAAAAAAAAGATTTAAGCCTTACAAGCAAGCGATGAGTCGACCTTCCACATAAACCACATGAACTCATTTCCAAATGATTCACAAGATCCGTAGATCTTTGCCACTCAAACCTGAAAGCTCTTCTCCATCAACAGCCTGCAATTACCTCAAAAATGTAAGATACACTATTAAGACTATATCTTTCAATAACTAAATATTAGATTTTCAATGGTGTTGACCTAGTTATCTTGGTAATATACGGAAGACAACAAACTTCGACTCGGTAGTAGTTACATCTTATTTGGCGAAAAATCAAGGAGTATCTATTACCTCAATCTATAGAGTAGAAAATGATGATTTTTTGTTAGGTTATTTTGTTTTAGCGAACTTGTCATTTATGAGTGCAAACACGGCGAATATCAAAATAATGTATTTATACTTATAAATGTCATGAATCAACAACATGTGGTACATACTTCTACATCGCTAATGCCTAGAGGGTAGGTAACCCCTCATCCAGAGTATAAAACCGAATTTTGGACTGAGCTTGAGGCAGTGCAAACTTTGAGAATGCACGTGCCTGATAGATTGCAATATGATGTCATTGACACCTCCAATCGATTGGAGGTAGTATAACCACTTAGTACATTTCTATTTCAATTACCCGTGAATGATTTATACAAATTGAATATAGGAAGAAAATTGATTAAGGACATGGAGATATGGAACGACATTGCCATTTTTTTTTTCGAAACACCATGAAAATATTCAAGACTTGGAGACCACTAATGGAAGCTCAATTAGATAGCATAATCGAGGAACAAAATAATTGTCCTTGAAGGAAATTAGGAGGGCCATAAAAGGTGGTGGGGTGCAAGGAACCGCCCAATGCATTTGTTACTTAATAGCTCTTTCTTAGATTGAAGAGTTCATAAAACATTTATTACTCTTATCCCTATGAAGGACTAGGCTTGCATCATTGGAAATTGAGAATTTGAGAGGTTAATCCCACAATCATAATGCACTTCAGACTTTGGTCTCAGGAAATCACAATATATAGATCACGTCCCAAACAGCGAGTTGATTGTCCACTCTTCTGTTAATTAAAAAGAAAAAGACCATATTATCCACTCTTAACACATAAGAAAGCTCATAGGAAGTGGGGCCAAAATGTCTTTTTTTAACTTAACTAGGGGGTGAGGACTAGACGACTGTGCAGTTAAAACAGTGTTATAACGCCGATATAACTCTTAATGGGGGTGAGCCGTTACGTTATGACATTATCATGTTATGGTATCTCATCTTCGATATAACAGCGTTATATGACCGTTATTGAGATAACGTTTTTTTTTCAATAACCCCGTTTTAACGTTTTGTTCTAATACATTAAAAAAAATCACTCATTTCATTTTCGATCGAACGAGAACCCTCGACTCATAGGAAAGGACTTGAGCTAGTAGTCACTAATCGACAGAGAACCAGACATCGCCGTTTGACAGAGAACCAGAGTAAAAGAAGGAAAAAAGACGAAGAGTCGATCGCACTCTCTGTTGCGATCTCACTCTCATACGAATGGAAGGTGTTTTTATTAATAATTTTTTTTTGAATTTAATGTTATAAACATAATTTACTTTTTTGATTCTATAACACATTAATACTTTGTGGGAGTATTAAAAATATATTTAAAAACTATTCCGTTATATACCGTTATATCTCGATATATAACGATATATCCTGTTATAACCTATAATGCTCTTGGAACGTTATGGGTCCGTTATTCGTTTTAACTGCATAGCTAGACAATCAACTCACGGTTTGGAACCATGACCTAAATAGTGTTATATCTTGAGACCAAAGCCTAAAGTGTCTTATTAAGGTTATGGCCTAACGAACATGCACTATCTCCGAGCGCCAAAGAGACTGTTAACTATGCAGTTAATGCGAAAAGCGGTCGCAAAGCGGTCAGGACCGCATTACGATTTTTCATAATTATGCGGACAATTTTTTCAAAGTATATATTTTTAAAATTTAATCATAGTCATAGATTACAAAATAAATAATTAATCAAAAGGGTGTAAATATGTAATCATAGTCATATATTATTTTACTAATTAATCAAATGAATTTAATTTTGCGGGTTGGAACTCCTATAGTTACCTGGACCGCTTTTTGACCGATTTTTACCTTTTTTGGCCGCTTTTGACCGATTTTGACCGATTTTACTGGTTCCGTTTAAAGCCGGCCGAGTCAACCCTGTGCGATTCGGTCCAGCCCCGCATAACGTTTTTTGGCTGATTTTCGGCCGCATTAATAGCACAGACTGTTAAACACCAACATGTATTAGATGGTATTATTGATAGCAAATGAAGAGATCAACTTTAAAGATTAGAAAGGAGATGTGGTGTTTGCATGGAAAACTAATTTACGACAAGCTTAAAATTACGTAAGTTGGAAATTTGTTGTTTTTTTTTTTGAAAGGCAAGTTGGAAATTTGTTGTTTGTTGTTTGACAAGACGAGTTTGGATACAGTGGAGCAATCGGTTCAAGATTTTGCCTAATGAGGAGTCTGATTCTCCATGTTGATTAATGGGAGTTCTTGTGGTTTCTTCAAAAGGGGTTCACCCTATCCCTTTTACACTCAGAGGAATTTCACCATACCATGGATTCAATGTTAGGGAGGAAACCCTAATAACTGGCACGAGTTACGATCCTTAACACATCCTTGTGGGATTTGGTATGCATTCCTGTTGAAGATAAATGTTTCCATATGTGCAGCTTATAAAGTTAATAAAAAATATGCAAGCCATGATTTTGTCAATACTTTAGACAGTGGATTGGAATTTTTCTCTATCTCACTGTGAGGGATTACCTTGGATGCCTAAATATCATACAAACTCGTATGGAATATAAAAAGAAAATAGTTAAAAGGAAGCCTATTTTAGGGTAAGAGAATAAAAGTAAGTTGTTAAGAAGATACTTCCATTGGGGGTGACTTCTCATATAGATGTTAAAAGAAGTATCTATAGTGTGTACTAACAACTAATAGAAGGTCTTGGTTTGATGGGAGTACTTTAGATACTAACAATATCATTTCTACAAGATGATACAATGATACAATGGAATCTACAGCCTCAACGGACGAGATGCAGGAGCCGAAGACCTAATGGAGATCCCCGATCTTACTACCTTAAAGGAGTACGGATGTGTTACATGTGTGAGAGTACAAATGTAGTACTAATACAAACTGCCAAGTAACCAATATCAATTAAGAAAAAGATAAACAAACACACAAGATCATATCAGCAAACAAAACACAAATTTATGTGGAAAATCTCAAGATAGATCCAAAGAAAACCTACAGGTAACATTGATCAATTAATTGTCAATGTAAAAGAAAATAGAACTCGATCCTTTCGATATTGGACTTTATAATCCCAAGCCAATACAACATACAAGAGGAATACAAAAGATTCCCAAGAAAATCACAAAAAAAAACCCAAACCAAACCAAGAGATAATCCTTTAAACTGTATTGATTTGTCTCTCAAGCTTTCTATCCATAAAATCAGTTTGGTTTACTTAATCACACTACACCCATGACCCTATTTATAGAGGATGAAACCCTAGATGTGTTAAACTGATTAGGAAATCATGAGCACAAGGAATAGTGTCCCAGTTCCAAAAACCATTGTGTGCTTCTTAATCATTGTATATTTGGTTCCAAACCACCTCACAGTCATGCACCTTCCTAGAGATGAAATTTCAACCAACTCGACAAAAGAAACAACATGAGACATATTAATAACGTCCACGCTGAATAATGTTCCTCTCATTTGGCCAAACTTCAACACCATGTTGTCACCTTTTTGGCAATTCAAACTCCCTATCATCAATGTCAATTATCCACCAATCCCAAGTCACTGTTGGATTTGATCTTGACATATTAGAGAAACTTCTTAATCATCCATATCAATAAAATATTCAAAACCCCATAAAACTAAATTGCACAATTCTTGTTTGGAAGTCACCTTTTGGAATGCCCAATATTTTTGTGACCCAGTAGTTTATACAAGTTTTTGCTTCAAACTACAGGAACAAAGTAGAACCTTGACAAAAAGCTTCAATAGTAAAACTTTGTGATTTGAAATGTATGATGGAGGGAGTGAATCTCTGGAACCCTCAATCAGTTGGCTTACATATAAATAACTTTGTGGTAATTTCTCAACCCTAAACTGTACACTACAAGCATTTTGTTTTTACACACATGTCCTGACCCAAAAAAAAATATTTAGCTACCTAATAGAACCTTACTGATTTATACAAGTATTTTCTTTTTCTTTTTTGACATTTAAAATGCTAGTATTGACAACAGCACAATGAAATCTTGTAACTGTAAATTAGCAGACAGCAAGTTTGGGAGTGTCAGGGCATGTGTGTCATAAGGTGATATTAATCTGAATCGAAAATAAATATGAAATACGAGTTATTAGTTAGTAGAAGAAGAAAACGAGAGCGTAATAAAAATTATTGCAAATTCAGTTACACAAGAAATATAAAAAATGCGGAGGGAAAACAAAGTGCGGTGGAAATTAAGCATGTTAGGAGGAAGGAGCAAGTTGAGGATGGACAAAAAATAGGTTTATAATAATATAAGAAAGTTGAAGCAAAGTGATGAAAAGCAAAGAAAAAGCAATAGTGACAAAAATGAAGTCCTTAAACCCACCTGGGAATTAGAAACCAGACTCATCTGGTATTTACAAAAACCTGCTGCTGCTGCAAAACCAAGAAAGATTCATTCATTCATTCCACACAGAAAATAAAATCACAAGGAAGGAAGGTTTGAGAAGTAAGAAAAGAAAACCACGTTAGAATGATTGCTTACGAAGATCGGAAGTGATGAAGCAAAAACAAGTGAAAGCGAGAGACAAAGTTTACCAGAGAATGCAAGAGAGGATCTAGATCAGAATCAAGAGAAATGTTGTTTTCTAGATTGAGAGGAAGAGAAGATAGATCGAATTCTTCCTCCGCTTCTCCACTCTTATATTTATTTTATAAAAGAAGAGAAGAGAAGAGAAGAAAGAGAAGAGAGAGATAGAGTGAGAGGTAGAGGTAGAGAGAGGAAAAATATCTACAACATTGTGGGTGGGGGCAAGGTGGGGGAGACTAAAATATTAAAATAATAAGATGCCCCCACTGCATTTCCACGTACACCCATATGACCATTTTTGTCTGTCCGGGGCCTTGTGATGGGATGATGTGATGTGAAGAGGGGGGCAAAGGCAGCAACCAGGCTGGGAAAACCCAGGCCAGCTAGAATTTCTGGCTTTGGAGTTACCCTTATTATTAACTAGGGTTGGTTAGGTTCGGTTTATCGGCCCTAATAACCAAAATCGAGGATTGGACCGGACCAAACTTTAAAAATATGGATTCTTAGGGACCAAGCTCAGATCGATTAACCGGAGTCTCGGGTAATCGAGAATTCAGGCCGATTCTCGGGCTTGGACGGTGGTGAGGAACTGAGACAGAGAGTCGATCGCTAGTTCCTCACAGGGAGGGCAGGGGAGGGGCTCTGCTTTTGGTGGTGGTGCACCACCACTATGGTGGAGCTTTCGACCGAAATTTGTCGACATCCGATGGAATTTGGAGGAGAGATTTTAAGAGACGGAGGGTTGTGGTGAGGAATCAGTGAAGTGTGTGAGGCAGAGAGCTCAGAGTTGTCGACGTCGACTGCTTCTTTTCTTCTTTCTCAGAGAGCTTAGAGCTCAGAGCTGTGTGAGGTGGTGGCATCCATTGCTTATTTTCTTTTTTCTCGAATAACCCAGCGAGCTCAGAGTTGTCGACATCTAAAGGAGGATTACCCACGAAGAGTTTCAAGTTGGGGGAGAAATTGACCTCATCCCCACTGTCGACCTCCTCCTGATCGAATTCATAGGAAATTGTGCAATTTTGAGGGAGAGGGTTGGTGAGAAGAAGATGACTGAAGTGGGGTTAGTGGTTTTGAAGAAGATGACTGAAGTGGTTTTGGGGTTGGTGGTTGGTGGTTTTGAAATGGGATTGGGGTTGGTGGTGATTTGGAGGTGGGAGTACCCTTTGGGTGGATTAGATATTTTGAGGGGTGGTGAGATAATATGTGGCCTATGGGTATAGTTTGGGTAGGGCTTTAGAGAAAAATGCTTGGGTTGGGCTTTGGGGAAAACGGTCACTTAATTTTTTTTAAATATTCGGGTCGGACCGGTTATCCATCGGGCTTTGAGAATGGAAATCAATAATCGGACCAACGTATCCAGGCCGGGCCGGGCTTTGGGACCGACTAATAAAATAACAATAGAAAACCGGACCGCTCGATCCGGGCCGGGTTTTCGGTCTCAAATGCCCACCCCTATTATTAACCAACCTCCCCTCCCTCCATTATTTATTTTCTTAATTAATCTAATATCTAATCTCTACGTTTGTTGGTTTTATTCTGGGGAACAGCTAGCCTAACAAACATCTTCTTCTTCAATTCACTTTGGGCCTGCCATTTTCCTTCTTTGTTAATTTCGTCATTCACTTATCTTAAAAAATAAATAAATAAATAACTCTCCCTTCTCTTCCCTAATCAAGTGCTGCTGACCATTACCACCTACTTCGACTTAATTCTTTCCTGACAATGCCTGATCGATAAACACAATAGCCTATTGCTATGCTAAGCTTTGTGTGAGTTATGTCTGACTACATATCGACAATACTTATATAATTATTCCCAACTCAACTACTGCTATCAATTGGATCCTATGCTTGCCTGCCTGCCGTGTACATTATATGTATCTAAATATTATACTGCTCATGTTGATCTTATATGGACCCCATATTTTTCTTCTTCTACACCAGCCATCTATATTAATGGTGTTTTACATTTTGCGGTCTACTAGTTTAGGCCTATCCCAAAATGCCTTTACTTTTACTATGAGTTGTTTTACATGGTGATCCCTATAATATGTAATAGATGAATCTCTACAATGATCAAACAACTTGCTTGATGATTTCCTTGGCATCTGGTTGCCTCATAGGGTTTGTTTAACACTTAGTACAAAAGTTTCAAAAGGCTAGTCGTAGTGATCCTCATTTAAAGTGACTTGGTTTACAATTAGACTTATAGAATGGTTGACCACCAGAGGTTCATGAATAATATGGTCATAGCCTTATGGAAAAGTGATTGAACTACTTGATGGAAGGATGTAAGTAAATTTGTATTTTGCTAATGCTTTGTGTAAGTTAAAATAAGAATAACAAATCTAATTTTGAGGAGGATATATGGCATACTTGTCACTTTTACTAGGATGGATTGTGCACAATCATGATAACCCAAAAAAAAAAAAATTTATTCATAAACATACGGAGGAAACGAAGGTGGTGTTTAGTGACAAAGCATAGGAGAAAAACACAAACCAAAATCAAAGTTTGATTGACTTACATTGGTTACTTCAACCGTGGAAAGGTGGATGGGCATTACAAGCTTTTCTTATTTGAATTATGATGAATCAGAGTATAAAACTTGTTCTAACAAGAACTTCAATCTCGAAACTACAACTTACAACCTCGCAAGGCCAACTTGAAACTCGCTATAGAGCTCGAGATTCATATATGGGCAAAAATAAGTAAAGAAAAAATTCAACTCAGATTCTCTCTTTTAGGATACTCGATTGTCGAGTGAGAGACAAATATGCTCATTACATTCACTTCCTCACTCATCTGAAGAGTTATAATGAGAAGTCACCCAAATGAACAGTAAAAATTGTCTTCAACATGATTTTTATCCCCATTTTTCCCTTTCAACTTAATTATATTTATATTTAAAACCAACCCTTCCCAAACATTATATAACTATACATAAGCTCTAATATAACTTATTTTAAGCCCTCAAATATATATAAACTATAAATAGACCCTTATATTATTTTAAACTTTATTCATGAATTTAATTTCTCTATTTTATTGGAAAATGACTTTTAAGGCCTATTTTTTCACAAAATAGAACATTTAAATACCGTAGTTGATGTAATAACTTATTTATGCATACTCTTATATTTTTATGGCCAACAATGACTCTTTTATTAATTCAGGTTAACCCATAAAATTATAAGACATTTTTACCCTTCTTAAACAGATAGAAAACCCATTTGTAGACTTTTATGACCAACAATGACTCATTTATTAATTATTCTAATTATGATCAACCAATTGCTGGTTAGTTTAGGCTATATAAATTGAGATTTTTTGCCTATTATTTCTATAATCACTCTAAAAACATATCTAATAGAGCCAAAACTATCATATTGTTCTTATTATTTATTTATTATATTATTGTTGTTGTTGTTGTTTCCAGCTATAGCTCACTGCAATGATTGGTCATAGTTTTTTGTTGTTCTTGATATCTTCCTGATCAATTTCAGGTGTAAAACATTTTGACAGCTTTGATGTATCCCCAATGATACATAGCTCAATCCTTTATTTGTTTCACAACTATTAGTCTTTGTAAGAATAAAAAAAAACTTGAGTATTATTCATGTAGACTAATTTTTTTGATTTCTTACCGTTCAAGTTTTGGGGCTATTAGTGATCTAAGTAAAGAGGTAAAACATTGAGATCTTTTTGTAACTGAAATCATAAATAAATTAAACAAGTTTGTGGTATTTTTGGCTCCATTAGGTGAATTTTGAAAAATGTAAATTAACGAAAATTATCAACTTATATAGCTTAACCCAAACAGATCCAACGAATATTGAAATTATGCGATTTGCAACATTGAATAACAAACTGATGACTATGTATTTAAAAAAAATTGATAATTTAAGTTTTGGGGCTATTAATAAGCGAGTTAAGAGGTAAGGACTATTATCTACTTAGAACTTAAATCATCCCCCCTCCCAACACAACATAATAATAATAATAATAATAATAATAATAATAATAATAATAATAATAATAATAATAATAATAATAATAATAATAATAATAATAATAATAATAATAATAATAATAATAACTAATTTAATAAATAAATAATAAGAACAATTTGATACTTCTAGTTCCATTAGATATGTTTTGGAAAGTGATTGTAGAAAAAACAATGTCAGAAATAATTAATTTATATAGCCTAACCCAACCAGTAATTGGTTGGTCGTAAGTAGAATAACTAACAAAAAATCATTATTGGTCATAAAAGTAGGTTTTCTATTTGTTTAGGAAGGGTAAAGATTCCTATAAATTTATGGGTTCTGGGTTAATGAAAAAATCTTTGTTGGTCATAAAAATATAAAAGTACACAAATTAGCCATTACATTAACTACGATATCTAAATGGTCTATTTTGTGAAAAGTATGCCTTAAAAGTCATTTTGTTTTTCATTTTTTTGCATTTTGAAGAAACTTAAAACTTAATATATTGACTTAAACCATTTAATATTTAAGGGTGTGTGATAGCATGCGTAGCGCACACAAAATTAAATTCAAAATATTTTTGTTAGACCAATATTCAAATCAACAATCTAATTTTTACAAATTGATAATTAATCACTGCACAATCCACTTGATTAAAAAAATCATAAACCTGACTTGTATCAAATAGGTGATACACAAAATTTAAGTATTAACACTATTTCATTTTTGTATCAATCAACAACTTACTCGATGCATATAAATTCAATGCACAATTGTTGAAGGATAGATTTTTTTATTTATTTAATTAATCATGAAAATAATTAACATGAAATTAATATTTTTAGCGGACACTCGCGACTAGTATGAAGTAATGAAAACTTCAATCTTAATATGAGATGAAATGGTTGAAGGCTTGTCAACTCTCAAACTGAGGCATCTACCAATTCTCTCATTGTTTGAACCTAATTTTTTTCTCTCTTTTCTTTAGATAACCCTCACAAACATAGAAAAGAAGACATGATTCTTTTGGAGCACCTTATAAATAACCCTTGTAGTGGTGTTGAGTGATATGAATGGGGCAAATTTTTTCAAGTCTCTTTGAATAATGAAATCATCAAGCCTGTTATGGGCAAAGATTATGTTGTTAAAGAAGTCATATTTGATTATCTAACATGCTGCGATGTCAGATTTAAAAGGTAACATTTAAACGACTATCTAACTTGAAGTTTATGTCTCGTCTACCATAGTCAACTATGGTATATCGACTACCAGATTTAAATATAGTCGACTATACGATGTTGAAATTCAATTTTAAATTTCAAACAGGAAGTACTCATGTGACATGATTTTCATTTTGTTCTTCTTATTGATTTGATTTTTATTCCACCTTTGATCAGCCACTTCATGACTTGATTTTGACTTGCTTGACTTAATGTTTTAGCTTTGATGTCTTCATGTCCTTGATTTTGGTCTTCATATTTGGTTACTTTATATGTAACGACCATGTTTTATAACTACCTAAATTTGTATTTATCTCTGCATTCTGACTTCAACAATCTTATTGGCATAGATATCATCATATACATACATTTTCTTATAATTAAGTTATAACTAAAAAATGTTGGGTCACAAGCTAACTAACATTTTTTTGCAGGGTGGGCTTGCCATGTGACTAATTGAATCCATTTAGAGCGTTTTATTCGTTATGAGAAATTGTATATGAAATATGTGGTGTTTGATGATTATATATATGAGATTGATTAAAAACCTCACAAAATAATACATGAATTGTTTGTTGTTTCTTTTTTCGAAGAAAAGAGAACACAGTTTTATAGCGCTTGGAAATGGAGAAATTTGACTTCGGATAACAACAAAACACTTGTGGAGCTCTGAGAGAAATTATATGACACTTTCTTGTTGGAGATGTGGTATGTCAATTAATTATTTTTTTGTATACTTTTATTACATATAATTTCAATAATAATAATATTAATAAATTTTGGTCCAACTAAAACCAACAAGAAATCAAATTTATTGGTGAGAAACCAAACCAATATTTGAAAGAATATGTTCAATTTGTTCCAGTTAAGGTAGTTCTTTGTTCTATCGCACACCTTCACTCAAAAGGGAGGATATGCCTTACCAACAACACCTACATCTCTAAAAAAATTATTTTTTTTAATAATTTATTCATGTGTTTGATTTTTGGAAAATTTTTTTCTTTGGATCATGGAAGAACATGCAAATTTTTTTCACTGTTTGAATTCACGAAGGGAAATATTTTTTTTCAATAGAGAGAACATTTCTATTTTGTGGATGAATTATTGAGAAAAAAAGATGAATTGTTCAACGAGGCTTTGAATGTTCAGACATTTAGTCCCTTGAGGGCTTTCAGTAGAGGAAACAGCGAGGGAAAGTTTTTTAGAGGAGGAGCCTGAAGCGAGAAAACTTTTCATTGGCAGAAAATTTTTATTTTTCCATAAAAAAATCAAACGCCAGAAAATTAATTTCAGGGGAAATTTTTGTTTTTCTATGAAACACTCAAAAATCAAACACACCAAATTTTTGTAAAGAAAATTAAGAAGGCAATGCCTATTTGGCACCACAACTTATCCACACCACCAAGCAAATTTTTTTTTTTTTACATGCTATCCCTACACAAAAAGAACCCAAACCAACCCACAAACACTCTTCTTTCTCCTAGGGCGAGAAATCTGTTCTCCCTCGCAGACCTCTCTCTCACCAAGCTCCCTCATTCTCGTTGTCTCCACCCCCCCACCAAGCTTGCCAGAACTCTTCATTGTCGCCGGAACTTGCTATTGTCCCCTCTCGACACATATGACTCCTATCTCTCATTTGTACTTCCTCAAACATGTTTGTAAGGAGTTTGGTTGGACTTTTATGTCGAAATGGATGAGTTTAGCGAAGTTGATGATTATAGCCTTGTGGATTACAACGAGGACGTGTGGGTGAAGAATATGAACAATATGAAGTGGAATATCAACTTTTTATCACTCCACTTGAGGTAAACTTGCATTTAAATATTTTTTCTTGTGGTGTTATTGTTGTTGTTGCTATTGTTTGTCAATTTTACTTATAAGTTCCATTATTATTTTGTGCGTTGTCCCTTTCTTATGGGTGTAGTAAGCTTCGAAATACCTACAAACAACCATGTTCATAGCAATGTTGATAGTAATGACATGAATAATGAGGAAAAAGCATTGGAAGAGGTGTTTAATGATGGCGATTTTTTTACTTACGGAAGAGGTTAGGTTCATTCATGTATAACTATTCTTACAAGTTTATTGTTTATTGGTTACAACTTTATTGGTGTTCCTAACATGTTTTTGTCTTGTAATTTGTAGCTATTCACATCAAGGTCTGTTTTGATACCTTAGCGCCAAGACATCGGTAGGGATAATAACATAGTTGTTGTTATCACTAAATCAAAATCGATTCGTCAAAACCGTAAGAGTAGAATCCATTTTGGATGTGAGAGGGGAGGGAATGCAGACAATAGGGCAAAAAAGTGCTTCGATCAAGTAGTACAAATAAGTGTGGCTGCCCATTTTAGTTGAGAGGGATCTTACAAGGTAATGACCATTGAAAATTGCATGTGACATGTGGAACCCACAATCATCCTCGAGTAGATCATAAATTAGATCACTTGTTGGTCATTCGTTTGCAGGCAGATTGAATGACGAGGATATTTATAATGTGCAGAATATGTCGAAGTCGGGTATCCCCCCTCGTCACATCATGGCTATTTTGAAAGACTTGTATCTGAATAATATGTCGAATTTGAAGAATATTCACAATGTCATTTGTAGGATAAAGACAAGCCAACTAAAAGGCCGAACAACGTTGCAACAGACTATGCACTTGTTGAGCAACTATAATTACATGTAGTGGCATACTATGGACGAAGGCAATAGAGGCACAAACATTTTTTTGGGCACTGATTATGGATTCAATTTGTCATGATTATGGATTGCATGTTGTTATTTGAGATTGTAGATATCACGTCGACTAACAAGACGTTCAATGTTGCATGTTGTTTTATGAGAAGGAAAATTCATATGCTTGGGCACTGAAAAACTTCTTTGGGTTTTTTAGCCAAACAAGTTGCCAACCGTATTTGTCACTGATAGGACAATTGGGTTTGATAAAGGCCATCGAGCGAGTCTTTCCCAAAGCAAATAGATTGTTATGCACATGAATACAAATGATGAGAAAAATTGCAAAAATCATTTTGAAAGATAATGAGGCATGGTATGAATTTATAGATTCTTTCTCGAATTTGTATAGATCAAGTACAGAGAAAGAATGGAATACAACAATTGTTGAGTTTAAGAGAAAATGAGCATCGCACCCGAAGTGTTTGAATTATTTGAAGATGGTATGGTATCTGCAAAAGGAGTACTTTGTGAGTGCATGGACTGATACTTTCATGCATTTTGGGCAATGGACAATCGATCGTGTTGATGGCGCACACTCTAAGTTGAGGAATATGTTGGCAAATTCACAAGGTACCTTTATGAATGTATGGCCTGTAATGCATGAAAATGATCAAAATACAACACGTAGAGATTGATTCATCCTTTCAACAAAGTTTGACGAATGTGAAGACTGAGCATGTGTTAAAAGGTTTTAAAAATCTTCATGGGTCCGTGGCGCACAAGGTTATTGATTTGATGCTTTTGGAAATGCATAGGTGTGAATTTGTGGGGAATGATCCTGTGAAGTGTGGATGTATGATTCAAACCAATCATGGGTTGCCTTGTGTTCATGAAATGACAACGTATCTAACCACTATTGAACAACTTTCATTGGATACCTTAAACAAGTATTGGATGCAACTTGGCACCACACCTATTTATGAAGGCGCAGATGTGATTATAGACCTAGTGGTCGACGCCCTTAAGAAGATGTTTAATGATTACACTCATGATCAAAAGTTGGTGTTGAAAGTGAAGCTTCTAGAGTGAATTGCTCAGATTCAACTATAATGATCGAACCATCTGAATTTTTGGTGAGCAAGGGAAGACCTAAAAAGAAGAAGTTGTCCAAGCATGAGATGTCGACTAAAAGGGACCCATAGGGTCACGAGTATGCCAAGACTCAATAGGAGTTCAAAAGTCAATAAAGTGTTTGCAACCAAAAGCAAAAGTCCCACAGTACTTGGATGAAGCAAATTTTGTTGTGGATTTGGGACTATGTTGATAGCATTGAGAATGTTGAAGGCAATGGAAATTGTGGTTTTCCTAAATTACAACAACCAGAGTGGTTGGAAGTAGGTAAGGTATAAGCTAATAAATGAGCTAGAAATCAATAAAGAGTTTTGGCTTGGAATATGGCACGAGTCAGGGGTGAAGATGGTAAGGGATGCTTTGATAATTCCTTAATCCAAGGTACAGGAAGGCGAGAAAATTGGTTTATTGACCCCGTTATATTAGAGCTTGCAGATAACCATTACCGGTGTGTGTTTGTGAGTTATGAGAATCAAAACACAACGCGTTTTCCATATATGAAGCCTCGGCCACAATTCAACGACATTAATGTGTGTTTCATGGCACACCTCGCCAATAGTTCTCACTTTGTGTTGCTTCATATGCTATCGACACCTCCATTGCCTTATACAGTTGCTAGTTGGCCTTCTTGCCTATTCCCATAAGCAATTGCTTGGAATAGTTCATTCGATGCCTAGCTCCACATTGATGACGTGGTGTTGAGGAAGTACAATGCCAAAAATGCTAAGAAGATGAACAACTCGAACGAGGTCATTTCCATATTGGATTGATGCATGCCTGCACTTTTGATGTACATATTGTACAACCATGTAAACCAATACACTGACATGGGCTGATTTTTTTGTTAGAAAAGTCTTATCTTTTGCATCTATGGATGACTTCTAATTAAATGTCAATGTAAATAATATTCCATTAATTTACATGGAAATATTTGAATTTAATACCCATCTTGATTCCGATACATTCCACTGCAACCAGCATCAAAGGAAAAATTTTAAAGATGAATTTTAACTGATAAAAGTAGATAATAGACACCAACGTAGTGGTCACTGCGAATGCGAGGACACTAGTCATGCCCCAATTTTTGAGAAAACAAAAATCCTTTATCCACGTAGGATTAGAATTTTCGCTTCCCCAAAACTTGGGACGCGAAAATTTAACAACAAAAACATTAAATAAAAAAATAACATCATCAAAAATTCTAACCAAGTTAACTTTTTGGAGATTCCATCCCACAAGTAAACCTCCCATATCGTCGCCTCAGTGACTTTCTAAATTGAGAAAGGCTAAATGGCTACATTCCAATAAGAACGTACCCAAGAAGCATATACTTACTTGGGTAAGCAAGATAGCTGGTATGAGTAATCTCAATCCTTACAAGTAAAATAATTTACATGTTTTAAAAAAAAAATTCATACCGAATAAAACAACACGACAAAGAATTGTAGTTCTTCAATGAGGCAAACATGTCATACTAATAAGTTTACAATCTTCAAGTAACCATTTACTTACCCAACACTCACAACATGCTAAGTCAGACCTGCAGAAACGTTAGTAGAATTACCATCCTGCATGGAACGGTTAGAAACGAATGAATACAATTCCTAATTTATCGGCCTTCATAAATACAATTTATTTTCAATCAAATACAAATCCTAGTCATAGTACAACATTATTTAAATATCAACAAAAACACATTTTATCTTAAGAAAGACATGTAATTCTCATTAAATGATCGAATGAGCATTTAGTTTCTTCCCTTAAGGCAATCATGCACATACACAAAAATTTTGCTTCTTTTCCACAATCGCACTCTCCTCCTGTGCCAAACACACCTCACCAAAGTGTGCCTCCATTGCCTTCGAAACCACTTGGAGCGTACATGTTCCAAGTGGGGTGCCACATCAAGGAACATGTCATCTCATCCGAAGTTCGATCCATGACAAGTATTTTCTAAACACTATACGTACTACTGAACTCAAATGGAACGACGTACTCGATATGCAAACAAGTCTGCATGCCAAAATTATATAACACGTATACAAGGAAGTCTGTATACAAAAATACAATTTTCATTTTTTTCGGAGTTGTGGAAAATAGCACAAAAATCAACTATTTCTCAAAACTCTTTTACGGCGACACTTTATCAACCATAACAAATCAACCACATTATTCACCCCTTCTATTGGGGAAACAAATAACAGTTTATAAATAATAAATCTCAAGTTATAGACTTCGCAACATCACGCACTCTTATATCACATGCCAAATAATGCTCTTAGAATGCGTTTGCAATAACCGTACATATATTGCTATAAAATAATTAAACTTTATTAATAAACAATAAAATTATATACATTACAAGAAGACTAACATTAATCGAATTAGCAATCCCACATATCTCTACAACATGTTTAAATAATGACATCATTTATATATAAAAAAAAAAAGCTAAACTTAATTTCCAAACACTCATATACATTTAGACTCATCGCACTTACACTAATCACATAACTAATTTACAATCAAGGATGTAAATAAAAATAATCTAACAATAACAGGTTCTAAGCACATAAATAATTTACAATCAAGCATGTACATAAGAATAATCTAACAATAACATCTATCACATAATTATCAGTTACTTCAAGACATTCATATATTGTACTTTTCCAAGGCAAAAGAGAACGAAAATTACTCACCTCAATTAACATCTAGTAATTTTTAGAAATACAAGGTACTAATCAAAATAAATCATAATATCATATTAGAGAATGAGAAAATTCACTAACTTCTACTAAAAAATTTATATACAATACCCATCATAGATGGGTATAATATAAAGATTTTTAAAATTCGATCAGTGGAAGTGTTCTATGCCTCGAGAGACATCTAACCGTTGGATGGACTCCAAACCAACAGTCTTATTTTCATAAGTGTGTTATGAATTTACAAATTTAATTTGATGGTGTTCTGACCACTATAAGGTCTCGATTCACTGGAAACACTAAGACTGCGCAAAATTGTCTTATTACAGGATTTAAATAAAACCTAGTTTTGGGTTTTCTCTTTTAACTCAGACCAATTCATACGACAATACAAATAAAATAATTCATATTTCAGAGTCATATCTGTATTAAATACTAAACTTAATCAATTGATTAATATACAAAAAGTAAAAGAGAACGAAGAAAACTCACTGGTGCTATGTTCTTTCTTCTTCTTTTTATTTCACCACTTTCCCCAAATTCTTTACGTAAGTTCCCCCCGTTGTTTTGCATGTGTAAAAGAAAGAATGGGGCTAGGTTTTCCAACATTTTTATAAAGCTCTAATTAGGGTTTCCTTTTTTTTTTTTTTTGCTAAATGTACACACACTTTCTACTCATTTGACCATTACAAATAAAACAAGGTTTTACATATTATAAAATAATACATTACCAATTAATAAGTAAATATTATTCATATTTGTGTAATTAGGCGGTTATTACAACACCATTCGCATGAGCTGCTGCGAATTGCCTTTCCCTGTTCGCATGATCTGCTGCGACAGAAACCAAAATAGACTTTGCAAATTTTTGAAATGTGGGTTTTTGACATTTTTTTCGAACTTATAAAATTTCTACGGTTTTCCAACATTGTTTAAAGGTAAAATCCACCTTCCAAACACATTTTTTAAAATTCTTAAAATAGAGAACTATGCGAACAGGAGGCCCAGAATTGCATGAGCTTCTACGAATGGTACTCTTTTGTTCATTGACAAGCGACCGAGGAGGAGGGGGATTGGGCACATCGTACCCAGGAGGAGAAGGCACGTTGTTGGACATTTTAGTTTTAGAGAGTTTGAGGAAGATGAACTTTCATCTCCCCAATTTATATAGGGAAGATGAACAAAACCCCCTCCATTTACTCTTTCCAAACAACACCATCTACTACCCCTCACCGATTAGACACGAGTCTTCGCATCTCAACCATTACCAATGCAACCCCTTACTAATTAGACCTAATGGTACGTTGAAATTAGAACACAATGCATGGGGAAGACACAAGTCTGACCAAATCATAAGAACACACCAATCTCGATGGACAACATCCGCAGAGGTTCACGCGAATGGGAGTTAACCCTTCACATGAGTCGCTACGATGGGAAAACTCCCACTCGCAAGAACCACTACGTTGGCTGAAAAATGGATTCTGTCCCAATTTTGAATTTTGGAGTAAATGCAAACAATTTTAAAATTTCTAAATTTTTATGTTTTTTAAACAAGGATTATAGGTAGAATCCACATTCCAAACATTAACTTCAGATTCCATCATTTACAAACTGTGCGAGTATAAGATCTATACTCGCATGAGTCGCTGTGACCCAATACTTTAGGTTTGCAAGAACCGCTGCGATGGGGTCAAAATCTGAACCTTGTCCCATTTTTGAAATTTTGAGTGTTTGCAATTTTTTTAAAATTAAAACTTTTATGGTTTTGCAATAATGTTTACAGAAAGATTCCACCATCCAAATATGTTTTTGAGATTCTCATTCTCAAGGTTCATGCGAACAAGAGGTCTTCATTCGCATGAACCTCTGCGAACATAAATTTCTTGTTCGCAGGATCCTCTGTGAACATAAATTTCTTGTTCGCAGGAACCTCTGCGTTTGGGTGAAAAAACTGACTGTCATAAAAAGGCTATGATTTTTCATAGAAATTGTTGTATTCCCTGTTCGGATCCAAATATGTCAGTGATTTTCATAAAATTTGCATCTGAAAATAATTTCTTAATTTGTAACATAAAAATGGCATAATAAACTGGATGTCATTCAACAGAAGATTCAATAGTTTACATTACAGCAGAAGATTAAAAAATTCAACAATTTACATTTGATACTACATCAGAATTTAGAATTGGTCATGCCTCTTCTTGCTTCTTAGGTCATAACCCTTATTTGTTCAAGAGATCCACCACCAACGTCACCACTGTCAGGATCTGCTTCTACATCATCGCAGGTCACAGACACAAACATTCGTGCATCAAATCACGTACTTTGTTTTACCTTGACAACAATAAGACCTTGTCAACATTCCCACCTTCATTAACAGAGGCGTCGAACAACTTAAGAGCCTCATCAACCGCCTTGTTTTGTAATAAACTATTTGATGTTAATATATATATATATATATATCAAGTCAAATACTTTGCAAATTTTTTAAAGCAAAATTATATTACCCTATTGTGAGATAGAAACATTTGTCCTCTTAGGGGACGAGATCTCTTATTCTTCAGTGGTTGGACAAAAGGATGGTGATGACACATCAAATAATGTTGTCATCACAACCATACTGGCAGAGACCATCCATCACGAGGATCAAGTATCCTAAGACCAAGCCAACTCATAAAGCCCCAAAAGGGTGAAGCTAGTCATAAAAGCCCAAACATGGCTCGTCAGAATAAATCATAGACAAATGCCCAAATCCAGGCCCAATAAAGTCCTCCCGTAAATAGGAGGAACGTTACAAAGAAATAAAGTCATGGAGGGAGTTATGCCTCCGTGGACATATCTTCATAAAGGAGGAGACTGTTACAGAGAACGTCTCCCCTCGTTGCGTCTAACATGCTTAAGTCACACAGGGAATTAACAACGACCATTATATAAGGTAAAAAGAACATTCGACAAAGGTATGCAACTTTAACTGAGTTCTGTCCAACTGAGTTATTGACTTAAGCACCAGAGTGCCTTCAGCCACCACAAAGGTGGTCTTTGGCAATCTTACATTTGTTTTGCAGGTCATACATATAAGAAACTGGATTTTGGACGCATCGATTTGGCGCCGCCCGTGTGGAACGCCAATTTCCATTCACGAAGAGAGTCTGCAGTAGGAAACTTTCTCAGTTGTGATCAACGATTAAAAAACTTTTAGAACAAATGAGACACTTTACAGAACCTTAACCCAGCAACGATCAAAACAATCCTCCAACTAATGAAGCTGCATTGCCAACACTACATGATTCTAATTCAGCGACAACCATTGGGCCAATCGTGCCCGACAACAGAGAGCCACAACATGTGATAGCCCAAACATCCGGTGGCCCCGCCATGGACCCTCTTGTGGATCTACTCATGACCCAGATGGACTGTATGATCAAAATGGTGGACAAAGTAATGAAGTTCCTGTAAATGAATCTCAAAAGCAGTTAACCACCGCAAAATGGCCCTCCACAGAGTGATGAAACCCCTGCTGAAATCCCATTCAGGATCACAAATCCTAACGTGTTGTACAAATTGGCCAGATCACCATTTTCTGACGCGCTCGTGGTGACTCCTATGCTGAAGAAGTTCACCCCACCAAAGTTTGAAGCGTATGATGGCACCACTGATCCGACAGACCATTTACGAAACTTTCACCACATGATGGCATTGAAAGAGAGCACAAAATCCGTCATATGCAGAACATTCCCGACCAGTCTCACCTCCACGGCAATGAGTTGGTTCAACAGCCTATCGCCAAGATTGATAGACTCCTTCCAGGTGCTAGCTACCGCCTTCATCACGAGGTTCATCGGCAGTCAACGGATGAGGAAGGGGCCACACTACTTGTTTCACATCAAACAGAAGCCCGGGGAGATAATCATTGAGTATGTCACTTGTTTTACTAACGAGTTGACAATGATCGACGACTGCAGCGACGACACGGCCATTGCTACTTTTACCTATGGACTAAAAAGTTGACCATTTTTTATTGTATGATCCTAGACTCTCCGAAGAATATGGTTTCTCTATTGAAGACCACCCAAAAAAACATCACCCTCGAGGAGATGGTAGCCGCCAAGAAGAAGAACGAATCCGAGAGGGAAGGCCACTCAAAAAGGCGAGAAAGGATGGAAGAAAGAAGGAGAAACGACAGACCTCGGGAAGAGAATGTTAAGCCAAAGAGGCATCAGACCAATGGGAGGTCCGAATTCAACCAGCAAGAGCCCAAGAAGCCGCAATCGGCAAGGCCCAAGCATGAACAAGTAATATGTATGGTGAAGAAGACATATAAACCATACACGACCTTGAAACGAGTCGAGCGAGCATATTGAAATCCATGACAAAATGAGAAGAGATCAACTGGCCGCTCAAAATGAGAGGAGGCCCAGAGGGGCGAGATAAGAGCAAGTACTACTCTTCCACAAAGATCATGGGCACGACACTGAAGACTGCTACAATCTGAAAAATGAAATTGAGCATTGGGTTCAAAGAAGACGATTCGACGAATTCATTAGGCTGCTAGATAAGCAGCCCAAATGGAAAATGAAGGCGGACACCACTGTGGGATAAAAAGAGCAACTCAGATAACTGATATATGCCCTACACTACATAGTTGGAGGAAGTAAACAGTCAAGCCAACCGAAAAATGACCAACAAAACTGCCTACTCGAGCTGATCTATATCGAAGTAGCAATGCCAACACTATCAAGCGAGATAAAAAAAAGCCACTACGACAACTGACAACGGGAAACACGGAGAAATTTGCACTTCAAGTGGGGATCAACCAACTAACATAATCTGAAGGCCATACTGACAAATGCAAGCTTGATCCACATTATCCATGACAAGGCCAACAACGCCTACTCCATTACCGATAATGGAACTGACGCAAACAAATTTGATTCGACGAATAAAACTTGATAAAAAAAATGCATGAAATCCTTGGCAGTTGATGCTGATGTGAGCGTGATTGGACAATTTGGTGCTGGATTCTACTCCGCTCGTCAGAACCACCTATCAAGAGCACACACCCAGGGACTTGATCAAGAAGCATTCCGAGTTTATTAGCTACCTCACAACAACAATATATGTAACAAACGACTATCAAAACTATAGGAGAATCATGAAGGAAGAAGTTGCAACGAACGAGTTAAGTCCACTCAAGGCAAAGCAACGCCGAATAATACTAGGGCAATACGAAACCAAATCCGACAATCAGAAACAAATACCCTTTGAACAACAAGGGTGTAAAGGAATCAACCCTCTATCGTCATAAGAAACAACATCAATCGAGCAGCAGTCAGAGAGATGCAATGCATATTCACAAATGGACTCTAAAACACAACGTAACTTTATGGGAAGAGAACGACTACTACTACAGATTGTTAAGCACCCAAAATGGGAATATCAATAAAAATTCGAGTTCAAACCCTCCATCTTACGCTCGAGCAGTAAAATTAAGGCATTAAACCCAGACAATGTGAAACAATCGACATGTCTAGCCATGAACAAAAGGTCAGGACACATAAGTTAGACACAAACAACAAACTTCTGGTCTGATCAACCACGAAGTAGAAGTTTGGACAAAAAAGTCAACTTATTAAAATAAGTTTCAGATCGACTTATACGTCGAACAACGAAGTAAAAGTTGGGACAAAAAAAGTCAACTCATTCAAAAAAATTTGGATCGACTGATACGTCGAACAACGAAATAAAAGTTGGGACAAAGAAGTCAACTCATTCATAAAAACTTTTGATTGACTGATACGTCGAACAACGAAGTAAAAATTGGGACAAAATAATCAACTTATTCATAAAAATTTCAGATCGACTGATACGTCGAACAACGAAGTAAAATTTGGGATAAAAAAGTCAACTTACATGTAAAATTTGGGATCGAATAATACGTCGAACAACGATGTAAAAGTTGGGACAAAGAAGTGAACTCATTCATAAAAACTTCGGATCGACTGGTACGTTGAACAACGAAGTAAAAGTTGAGACAAAGAAGTCAATTTATTCATAAAAACTTTGGATCGGCTGATACGTCGAACAACGAAGTAAAAGTTGGGACAAAGAAGCCAACTTACTGGTAAAAACTTGGGATTGATTGATACGTCAAACAACGAAGTAAAATTTGGGACAAACAAGTCAATTCATTAAAAAAAAACTTCGATTCGACTAATATGTCAGACCAACAAAACAAAAGTTGAGACGGACAAGTCAACTTATTTAGATCACCTTCGAGTTGACTAATACATCGGACCAACGAAGTGAAAGTTGGGACGAATAGGTCAACTTACAACTTACCTTCGGTCCGCCTAAAATGTTGGACCACGAAGTAAAAGATCTTGACAAATAAGTCAAGATATGTTCATAAAGCCTTCTGGCCCTACCAATGCATCAAAAATACAAAATGCGTCTACAAGAGCTTCGACACACAAGTTAGTACTTACTCAGGAAACCTTCTAGAGTGACCAAACACGTTCAACCACGAAGTAGACACGTAAAGAATCTTAACGAGTAAAAACGAACTAGTACAACTTCACAACCCGATCGACAAGACCGAAAAAATAAAAACTTTGGATGGTCAACAAACGCAAGAAACAAAAACGTGGACAAACCTAAATGATTAGAGTATAGAGAGTGCAAGTAACGAGGTGAACACACACCTATCATATACAATGAGTCAACACGACTGATCCAAGACAAATCATGACTTCAAAGGGAAAACATACAAAGCAGAAAATAAAAAAAAGGCAACACGGGATTATAAACAAAAGGTTTTTAATTCATAAAATCATTCTGTTATATCTGGAGAAGAAGATAGAACAGCTGGAGAAGAAACAATAGAAGCATCGACAACAAGAGCATCTGATGGAAGAGAGGCAACAATGTTAGTAGCAGGAGGAGATGAGATTCTCTTTTCGACAGCAAGAGTAGACGATGGAACCGGATTGGAAGGAGAAAAAATGATGGTTATTTGTCCACTGGATCACTTGAGAGACCCGGAACACCTTCCTTGCTATCTTCATCCTCGAAAACTTGATCAACCAAACAACGATACTTGGATAAATCAACGTCATCCCCTCAATATAGTCAAAAAGCTCGACTCTTCCATCAACAATTCTTTTCCAATCCTCCGGTTCTACAATTCTGAACCTGTTTTTGATTGCAACAAGCTCATTCTTGGTCGAAGTAAGTTGTCCTTCAACGGTGGTCAACATTGCAAAAATATCTGACTTAACTTCGTCAAGCGCAGCTATTAACTGCTCCATCCACTCCTAAGTTATCTGACGGCTGACGGATTGCTCAATAACTGAATGCATGGCCCCATTATGAGCAACCTTCTCAACAGAGTATGGACTCCGTTTGATTCAACCATCAAAGAGTCAAGCTCAGTTGCAGACTTATCTCGCGCAACCTCTACCTCCCTCAAAGAAGCCCGAATAGCCCCAACTGCATTCTCCTGCTCCGCGCACTGTGTTTTCAACATGTCCAGCTGATGAAGAACATGAGAAAACACCAATAACTACGCTGCCATATTCCTTTCAAGAGCAGCCACCTAGTTACGACTTGCCAGATAGCTCGACCCCATCTACCCAACATAAGTGAGATGTTTCATCCCATCTATTATCTGCTTGAAGCTGTAGTCGAGATGACTCCTAGGCTCTCGTACAAGCATCAAAGGCCTCTCCACTGTTTGCCTATGTCATTCGTTGATCAACTTGCATGCACTATTCTGCACATCAATTTCAGTAAGCCAACAAAACTTCCCATCCGACTTAATACGGATGTCTTCCGAGTTGGGCTCATTCCAACCAATCCATGGATGAAGAACTAGGGGATCAGGGAACACAGAAGACCCATCCCCGATGGCTGGAAGAATGATTGGAACAACACTAATAACAGAAAAACCACTTTTGCCTTTTGGCTATAAAGTAGTCGTGGGAGGAGTAAGGCAAACAATAATGGTAGCAGCAGAAGAAGTCGGAGAAGAAACTAGGAATTCCATTGCGTCATCGACAAGAACAGAGGAGGAGGAGCCTCTGAATTATGACCACGGTCAGTAACCTTCGGTTCACATCGAGGATTAAATTCGAAGTCGACCAGAGTCTTTGTTGTATTCAGATCCTTGGACCGTTCCATTACAAGCTGAAACATCTTGTTGTCAATAACTCGAGGGTCATCATCCGACCACTCAACAAAGTCGGGCACACCATAAACCAATATGACTTTTTTCTCATTATCGTCCAACATACGAGTTATTTTTTCTTGCTCTTCTCCACTGCCAGATTCATCTCCTCGACCTCCGCGAGAGAGACCATCCTCCTTCCCAACCTCCTTATCAGAAGAACTCGGATGAGGAACAGTCCAAGTAGCACCATGAGTGGAATCAGAAAGTTGTTTACTCTTAGGAACACGACCAGAGCTTACCACCAATCGTTTTGATGGACTAGTAGGCTTCAGAAGCTTCCTCTTCCTGGTAGTCAGACAACACCAATGTTGACAGGAACATCGAGATCCATAACATCCATGCCAGAACTCACTTTCCCATCAATGCTAGCATCACTAACACCAGCAGGAGCGGCACAAGCAGCGATCTCAACAGCTAAAGATTTAGTAAACGAAGCACGTTCCGATTATTTCATGGTGTACAAGCCACTACATGCCACAATGTCCTTAGAAAAGAATGACTCTATAGGAACAATAGGAAGCCTCATAAAACCGTCACTGATCGCTTGTTCTTCCACAGACAATAGCAAGTCCCTCCGTTTATTAGGGACTCGAAACAATCGCATAATCTGACGACCTTGCGAGTTAAAATGGTCAAAGTTTAAAGAACCATAAAACCATAACCTTGATCAATCCCTGATGTCATCATTAAACTTTCCAAAAATAGACAGGAGAGCGGGGGAAGCAAATATTCTTGGTCACCAACAGACCAACCACCGAGTGCAGAAACCTAACGGTCAAGGGAATGCCAGTAAGAATGACTCTCGTGTAAGTAGAAACTATAACCCTCCAACCATTAGGACCCATTTGAGCAAGATGAATGCCAAAAAATCTAAATATTCACAAAATATCTCTGGGAGTGGGAAACGAAGACTAGACTGGAACATGCACAGGTAGAGCACAATATAACCAGTCTTTGGACGACAAGGACTATCGTTATGCCTAGACAGAACGATCTCGAGGTCAGATGGCAGAGAAAATTCAAAACAAACACTATCCAATGTCGCCTGGGAAGCCTTATTGGGCGAGAAGTAAGCTTCACAAGCAGCAAGTGCTTCACCTTTTAGTATATCACCGGCAGACATCATAAAGGAATAAAAGAGCAAAGAAAATGAAGAAGAAGAACGAAGAATTAGCCCTAATTTCAAATATAGCATACGAAGAGAAACAAACTCATCACGCCACCTTTTATAGAGCCGAACAATGAAGAGACTGCTCATAGGACAACATGCGAGATATGATGACTGCACAAAATCTCAAAATGGGCGCTAAAATGAACAGATGAATGAGATATCAAAGTACCAAACCCACCAAAAGTTGATAACAACATTAAATGTGAGGCAATGATGATAATCAAAGTTCCTACCATCGTCGAGTTAGTGGCTACATCAGCATACCCACTAACTAAGGGGGAGTGGCTGATGATATATCAAATAAGACTGTCATCACAGCCATATATGTGGCAGAGACCATCCATCACGACGATCAAGTATTCCAAGACCATGGCAACTCGTAAAGCCCAAAAAGGGCGAAGCCAGTCATAAAAGCCCAAACAAGGCCCATCAGAATAAATCATAGACAAAGGCCCATATCCAGGCTCAATAAAGCCCTCCCTTAAAGAGGAGGACGTTATAGAGAAAAAAAGACGTGGAGGGAGTTACGCAACCGAGGACGTATCTTCATAAAGGAGGAGATTGTTATAGAGAAAGTTTCCCCTCGTTGCGCCTCACATGATCAAGTCACACGGGAAATTAACAACGACCATTATATAAGGTAAAGGGAACATTTGACAAATGTATGCAACTTTAACTGAGTTCTATTTAGATTTATCTCCATCTTCAACTGAGTTACTGACTTAAGCATCAGAGTGCCTTCGGCAAAAAAAGAAGTGGAAATTGGCAATCTAACATTTGTTTTGTAGGTCATACTTACAGGAGACTGTATTTTGGACGCATCAGATGGCCAATGACATGAAACCACTCCAAATAGTCGCCGTTGCAATTCCATGGAAGCTTCACTAGTTGATCTCGATTGTCAGTTGACAAGAAATGATTCTGTCAACCGTTAGCGAATTCGAATGATGACAATATCTCGTGCTTGACTGAGTAGTTCTTGTCAGATCTACCTCTATTCTTTACTTTCGCTTGAATAAGTGGGTTTGGAATGATTTGTACATTTCCCATTTGTCTCATCACTCTATCGGGGTGATATGGTTATTCGATGTCCAAGCATGACAAACAACTATGGAACCATGTGATGATATGAAGGGGAGTATTTTGCTTGGATTTCAGATAAGGGTCCCAAATTACCTAACCATACAAACATGAAACTTAATAAAATTGCCCAATGAAAAATCATAACAATTAATGAGAGACAATGAGATCAATATTTTACTTAATGACGCAATTTTACTTCTTCAGAAGATATGTCGTTGAGATGCTCCCTAAGAGTGATGATGTCTTCATTCACAACCCCTACACGTTGGGGGCATTCCCACTTCCCCATGGTGAGAGATTATTATTTGACGAAATACTTGCATTACCCCAAAGCCAGAAATAATCATATATCCAACCCTATAAACAAAAGAAAAACAAAATTGTAAACTAAAAATCATAAACAATTAAAGCGAAATTAACTGAATAACCAAGTGTAAACATACTTCCAAAAGCGGCAAATATCCAAATATTTGCTTGGTACCAACTCTACTAGCACACCCCAATTGATGATACAAAAACGTTAAAGTTCCTACTCCCAAACAAAATTTTCAATATCATCCACCTTCATTAGCAACTTCAAATATTCAATCCCAACCTTGGTTCCAGTCTTATCGGCAAAGATAATCGAGCCCAGGATAAATAACAAGTAACCCCTACCAACTTGTTGTTTCCTTTGAAAAAATCAATTGCCATCACTTTTTCACAACAATTCTCCTTAATAAACTTCATATCAACAAAACTAAGATTCTTGTGGACATGCTTATCTGCTTCAGTCTTTTGAATGCCCAAACCATTAACCAACAATTTGACACATTCTTCTGCTTTCATTTGAGTTTTTTTCACAGTAAGTTGCTTACCAACACTACAAAAAAAAAGCCCTTTAATAGCGTTTCAAAAACGCTATGGTATCCTACCATAGCGTTCTGCCGCCGCTATAATAGACCCTGGGTCTATTATAGCGTTTTTAAAACGCTATAGAAAGTTAGCCTTTTATAGCGTTTTAAAAACGCTATGGTAGATCCTTTTATAGCGTTTTAAAAACGCTATGGTAGAATCATACATATAATTTTTTTTTTTTTTTTGCTATCAAATGACTTTTCATTACATCTTATAAGTTTTAGAAGCAGTTCAAGCAAAATTTATAACAGAAGCCAAAGAGAGGAATATATGGAAGACTAGAAGATTTCAACAATCAATTGCTGGAACAGAAATTGTATTGACAATGCTGAAATTGGAATTACAAGATACAACTCGAAAGAGTGAATTACAATGTAATATGAACTGAATGATGTAGGCTGTTCGAGATGCCTTAATCTCCTAATAAGCATTTGCTCAATTGTACAATGTGTGAAATCATGAATCCCAATGTTATTGCCATTCTCCTATTTATACTCATACCTCACAGAGGTCAGAGCAACTAACATAGCATTATTCTTCTAACAGAGCATTACTCTTCTAACAGAACATTCTTCTAACCACTAACAAAATATTGAAGAACCCTTCTCATCCACCATCTGACAGAGCACTCTGCAACACTTAAGCACTTGCATTCTCCACCATCTGCAGCATATTACCTCAGTAACAACTGGAGCATTCACAATTGAAGCATTCACATTCTATATCAGCAACAACTGGAACATTCACATTCTGTTAATCACTCCCTGAAAGTCCTTAACATCAATTACAATTTGTTAAACGAAAACAATCTGTTAAACCATCATCCTACTCTTTCGCCTAGTGTATGTGAATCGTATATGGGGCCTAACAGATGTGTGTGTGGTGTGATGATCTGCATTAATACCACATCACCTATGTGGATTCTCTCTCTAATAGCACCAAGGAGCTTGGAAATATAAACATCTGTTGACATATGCGTGTATGTGTTTAGTAAAGTGCAGCCTAAGTGAAACTATTTCCATAAGAACTAAGACGTATAAGAAATTTACCTTTTGCAGCATCAACAACAATTTTCAGTCTGCGGCCCCAGCTTAATGTTACCTTTTTACTGTTTTGACCTGAAACAGTTGTTTAACAGATGGAGATGCACAAGATATAACATAGAGCCATACTTTCAGAAATGGGGAAATAACAGAAAGAAATATATTTTCTTAGAGCAGCTTACCATATAGATTATCAGACAGTGAACCACCTGGTAAGAACTCATAGACTAGTATCTGTTGCTTGGATTCATAGCAAAAGCCTTCCAAGGATACAGAGAGAAAGCACAGGACATTTAAGACAACTTTATCTTAGATGAATATAAGATATGCCATTGACAAGGGAAAAACTCATCACAAAATTCAATCCGACGTACAAATAAGAGAAAGCGCAGGGCATATTTAAGACAACTTCATCTTAGATGAATATATGATATGACATTGACAGGGGAAAAGCTCATCACAAAATTTAATCTGACTAACAAATAGGGGAAGTCAGATTCAACTACCTGACCATCAGAACCTGCAGAGAACACCCTATTATGGCTAGGAGCTGCTGCTAATGCATTGACATCACCTTTATGGAGAGAATGTGTCTGCAACATAGTTCCATGCTTACTTTCCCAAAATTGCACGCTACCACTGCTATCTGCACTTACAAGCGTCCCTGACCTGAAACCATCTGACTTTAAGGATCAGAAAATTAGAGTGCAGCAGACGCATATAATCACAGAAACCTGATTCGCTTTTTACCTTAGAGTGCTGCACCAGTTCTTTACCTGATTCTTATAATCATCAAGTCAGGTTCTAATTAAAAGAACACTGATCAATTTCTTCACAAAAATGGTAATAACAGTAAGTAATACTTACTGCTTTTCACCCACTGCCTACAAGTAATAACAGTAAGTATTATGATGGCATACCTTTCTTCTTCTGAATATTAGTCCATTGACCCCATCCTGGAAGTAAAACTGGTTTTTTAGGTTCAGGGTATTCCTCATTCAGAATAATATATGCAAATAAACCCTCAACCCGTAATATCATGCAACACCACCCAAGTAAAGTTGCCTTGAATTTTAATGTTGGAAACCCGCTTATATCATGCAACACCGCCAACTCATATTGAATTAATCTCTTAATAACAAGCAGAGGCAACCATTATTGTGTTTCCTTAACCGGGATAGGAGGCAATGCTTGAATCAATTGTTAAATATAGTTTGGAGGTCCAACAAACATTAATCACTTGCATATGCTCAAACATGACATCATCATTGGTTTATTTCGTGAGGAAGCTGTGAAAAATGGAACATAATCAAGGAACGTGATTTTACCACCACAAATTTCCTTAGATGTATGCAAAGCAATCAGATCAAAACAGGCAAGCCCAGAAAAAGGCACACTTCCAATATGATCCATACATTTAAAAAACCATGTCTTTGATAGAAGTAAATATAGGCAGATAACAACAGAAGCACAATGTGATTTATTATCCTCAAGAAACAAGCATGAAGTTCAATTAGAAAAGAAAGCAACCTGAAGAGGAGTTCCAGTCAACAACACACGGTGACTGCTGGAATATTGCTTTAATGAAACTATGAAAGAAAAAGCTTTGAATCTTTGTTCTTGAGGCGATGACCTTCATCCACAGTCTACAAAAGATACAATGGCAGCTAAGTGATGAAACACATTTTCTACAGATTAACAACTAAGTAAAAAGTGAAAGAATATTACCATACATTCCCACTTTATTGGTTTAATGGATGTCGAATCCAGGTTAATCATTTCATAAGATGTAAGGAGAACATCAAACTTTATTCTATCCTGTTTGCTATAACTAACAACATGTCCGCTCTTGTTTTTCTTATGCTTCTTGAACTTGCCTTTTGGGAAAGTAAAATTCATATTCCCTAATGACAGAACGAGCTTGGGAAGACCCAACATACATCACCTGCAGAAAGTTTAGTTCCATTTAGTAAAAGAGGGAGTGGAAGATGTTGTTCCTAGAGAAAAGTTTGACATTGCTATTTAGAATTCTATGCACATACCACATTCATTTGAGGCGCCCATAAAGCAAACTCACGTTCCCAATTGCGCAAAGTTGAAAGTGGAGCAACCACTAGAAAAGGTGAGATGTTTTCCTCGAACAGAGATGCAAGAAAAGCAATACTTTGTATAGTTTTTCCTGCATGAAACAAGAAGTCTCAGCTGATGCATTTTATTAAACTGACCATCAACATACTGAGAAAAAGTAAACCTTGGGAACAGATTCTATCACTGATCAACCAAGGAAGGAGGACTCACCAAGACCCATCTCATCAGCAAGGATCACATGCGTCTCCTTAGACCAAGAATACCTCAAGAAATTCAACCCCTCAAGCTGGTAAGGGTGTAGTGAGCCTTCAAAAAATAAAACAAGTGGTAGATAAGTCTCTATCCATATATTATAATGCAAAACTTGAGGATTCTCTGGCCAAAAAAAAATTTGGTTTCCATCAAATACCCTAACATTGCCCTAATGCAAGAATCTTTCTAGAGCTAAAGTTGTCCAAATCCACCATTGTTAAAAAGTTTCTCCAACTTTCTCTCTCTATTTCCAAACTTAGAAACTCCACAAATTTTTAATCTCTCTTAAATTTACCCACTATTTTTTATATTCCAAGTTATCTCGATAAAAATACTATAATATTAATATGTTACAAGATACAAAAATATAAATCTATCTTACTTGAATAACATAAAATGAATTGCTGCTTATAAAAATCCAAGAAACATTTGGACCAGGTAACACAGAGCATGCTGTGGTATAACTGGAGGAGTAGGATGACAGGGAATACAGGGAAAGTGGGGATGGACTTACTTGATATTTTAGAAATCGCTAACAGCAATGAGAAGAGAACTATCAAACCACTAAGAATGTAAAACAAAATATTTAAAAACATTGATGAAAACATACTTGTATCTTCGATTTGGAGCAGTAAAAAGCAGCAATATCCTCTCCCAAAACTGATTCCCTGGCAAACTTTCAATTGCCATGTAGGCAAAGTAGCCCCAAAGAACTGAAGTTGGGATCTTTTTCAGAAGAGGCATAGCAGCAACACAGCCACCTACCATCGTAGACTGAAGCAAATTACTGACGCGTTGTTCTTTGACTTCGACAGGTAAAAGACCTTCAACCAGCAAAGCCATCTCACCTGAAAATAGTGGAAGCTTCAAGAGTGAGACATCGAGTAAATTATGAAACATGCATGACACAAGTAGGTCAACATGATCACTTCTTTTCTATCCCAAAGTAGAAGATCTAGTATCTATTATGATGTTTGATCAGAAGAATAATAATCGAGTGAAAACTTGCAGAGATGGAAATAGAAAGCAACTAACTCATCATACTTTATGTGGATGGTGGATAAGCATCTGAACAACTCTAACATTGAATAGAAACAACAATTTTCCACTTAAATTCAAAGTACGAGTACCAACCTCGTGGAAGCAAATAGTTTCACTTATATCTATCTAAATCTTGTTGGTCACACCCTATAATAATTAAGGAAAGATTGTATTGTTTTCTTTTCCCTTATCTATTCTAGACTTCATCTAGCCAAATCATGAGAGGGATTTCTTTTGAACTTCCAGCAGAAGCCTGTGAGTTCCCTACATTATATTAGCCAGCCTTTTATATTTCAGAATTGATATCAAAGAACTGATTCTAGACATAACATCAATCCATAAACATATTATGATTGCATAGTTTACTGTGCAAGAAAAGTGAGAAGTACAGGAGCATTTCACATTACCACTTCAGCAGTCCGAGCATTTGTAATATCACCCTGCACTTGAATAACACCCTCAATAGGAGCCATGGGCTGCAAATCAATGGCGACAATGAGAGGAAGATCACCGTCTCTGAAATACAAACAAAAATTAGCACATAAGTTACTGAATGGACATAAGAGCATTTGTGCTTGCCGTCCAAATCTATATGCTCCACAGAAGAGTGACGAGAAACCTCCCGCAGAACACCACCATCGACTCCTCCAAGAACCAATACCTGAAATTAGTAAACAAGGCTCAAGGAAGGCCTTCAACTATTTTTACATTCCACCTAGATACAGTTTGCTTAGCACTACAATTTTCTTGAGCTGCATGCAATATTTGATCAAAACATGCTTCCCATAAAATAAAAATTAAACACAAGAGGATGATTAAAAAAGACCTTCCGAGGGTTTGGAATGGAACAAAGAGGAAGGGGAGCAATCATTTCTTGGTACGCACACTCATCTCGCTCTGTGACTTGGATTACCCCATCCAAAACAAGAACCTTGCCATAAGTTGCTGACTGAAAAGGAAGAATTTAAACATGGATTAATTGGCAATAATCAATATATCAAAAGTAATGGAAAGTATTTGCATGAGGTTGAGAGAAATATGAAGAGAGCAGAGGAGTGTTATGGGAGAGCGATATTGGCCAGCCCAGGAGATGGAGAAGTTCTTTCTCTATATGGGAAACTCATATGGGAAGCTCATAAAGATGAAGAGAGAGCTGGTGTTTATTTTGATCGAGCTGCTCGGGCATCTCCTCTTGATTGCTTTGTGCTGGGATCATGTGCACACTTTTTGTGGGAGGCAGAGGAAGGTGATGAAGAAGAAATGCAGCAGATGAAAACAATTTTGCCTTACCCTGCTATGGTTGAAGCTTTCTGAGTTCCTCAAGCTTCTTCCATTGATCTCTCTGTCTCAACTAATCTTTACAAAATTATTTTATTCCCGTCAGCCAGCCTGTACTACTACGATTAACCTACTAACAAATAAATGGGGAAATAACATAACAAAAGTCTTGGAACGTCGAGACTAGTGCTATGAAGGTGCTGCGATAGAAGAGTCTGAGAGGGAGAGGGAGTTGTGCTACGAGGCATTAACTGAAGCTTTCTCTTTGATTGATCCACTGATTGATGTTGTTTTTTGTACAGTGTAACACATGTTTTGATTATATAAATTATGATGATGAGAACTAAAAAAAAAAAGGGGGTATGTCAAATACCTGAAATACCAAAACATTTTGGTAATCAGACTTCTCTTCAAATAAGACCTTTTCTACTTTGAAAGAGTGTGCTTCTTCTGTAAAATTTGGACAAATGGTTAAAACTACCACAAAAAATAGAATTGTCGATGATGCTAATATCAAACGAGTGAAGGCCACACTTTGGGAAACCCGATACTTGAGAAAATCCAAACTATATCTACGATTAGAAAGGGAAAAAAATGGATGTCTCAGTTAAATATTTGAGATAAGTTATGCAATATGGATTTTCATATATGAATGTATAACCATGATCTTCAAATGCCATTCAAAAATCTTTCTTCTTAACTTGATCTCTTGATCAACTGAACCAAACCAAGCAACATAGGAACTTCTACAAGACCATGTACAAGAAAACAATAGCTATAACCATGACAAATTAAAAAAACACACACACAAATCACTTCACTCCCATTGCCTCTACTAAGAGCACCATTGATCCTAAACAACAAACAAGATTTGGACAACAATTATCATGAAGCAAACAACCATTGTCTGTATTGATGCTTCTATCCACTGGATTCATTCTAAAGCCTGATATGGCTTTATCACTTTCACTGTGAGAGTCATTACTAGCATAAATGAGGGTCAAGTGAAAGATAGGTGCAACACCAGTTTCAGGGAAAATGAAATAAACAACTCATAGGACTTATAGATCTTTGGCTTAGGAGTTCAATCCCATACCTCTTGCTTCAAAGAAATTTGCAGCTCAATCTTGGGAGATTGTTTCTTCATGGGTTCAGTACATCCGTTTACTTGTCTCGTATCCTAGTGTAACCACATAAACAAATACAGATATAAAAAATAATGTTATAAGAAAATTAATTTTTGGATCCAAGGTTATGAAACTTGTTCCAGTTATGATTTGCATGATATTAGAAGCTTTTGGGCTACATGAAATATGTGCCAAACCTTGACTGATGCGATAATAATAAATGTGAAGAGGAAGAGCAGATTAGAAAATCCTTGAAAGAGAAAAATGGGTGTCGTATCAGCTTGTGAAGATGAGACACTACTTCTGGTGAGATGCCCAAACTCTCTTCCTTGACTTTTCTACAAGATTTACTGCCATCAGCCAAAGAACATAAATCAGCTTCAATAGGATGGAAAAATACACATCTTGCAAAGATGGGGTTTGAAACAAAAACTATAGAAAACTATTTTTTAATCAAGTGGTGAAACCAAGAAGACCCACTAATCTTTCAAGTACAATCAACCCTCATTAACTTGAACACTTTACCAAAATGCACTCTTATATCCTTATTCAAGACTAACTCTCATTATGGGTAGTTGATTCTCCAATTTAAGTTTTCAAACTCCAATATCCGATTTTGGAAAAACCCCAATCCATTGAAGGAACCCATAAACCAAATTAAAAACTACTAAATATGAGATAATGTATGAATTCAGAATGCAAAGAAAAGCTTACCTCTTAGAGCATTCGTGTCTTGGGGTTACTCCCATGAACTTAGATGATTTAGGAATGGATTCATACCACTTGACTTCATGATGTTTAGAACCAAAGCTTGCTTCAGACCCCATTCTTGAGACTTGTCCAAAAATGCTGCAATTTGAGGCAAGATTTGCATCACAACAATGAGACAAGTGTTCACAACAAATAGACATTTTTCTCATCAAAACAAACACAAACAAGAAATGGGTACCTGAGACAAACCCCTAGTATACAAAAAATCAATCTCAAAAATTGCAAACTCTAGATTTTAGCTATGAGATTCGATTCTCGCTAGCTGGTCATCAAAACCTTCAAGAACAAGTCCCTATCACAAAGATCTAAACCCAAACACCACCACTCTCAACATCCTGTAACATCAATCGAATTCTAATCCAACATCGTCATCTCCCTCCAATGACTCTTCCTCTCACCAACTCACCAAATCGGCAGTCCCAATCTCCACCTTCGGAGTCTGATTCAAATCAACCTTACTTCTCCACCTCCCCCATCCCGCTCCCTCCTCTGATCCTTTCCCTTCTTGAAATTTGCAAACAGAGAAAAACTCACCTGAAGCAGGCGAAGGCGGTGGAATGGCGGATGCAAGTGGCGTCGACGGTGGTTCTCTTCTCTGTGTGCGATGGAGACTAAAGGGGGAGAGGAAATTAGGGATTTTAGGTTTATATGAAGATCTCTCTCGATTCGTTTTACTAAGTCAACGAAAATGGAGAGAGCAGAGAAAAAACATCACATATACACAGAGAGATGGAGATAAAAAGATAGGGAGAGAAGGCAACAAGAGCGAGAGGGATGGAGAGGGAGTTTTGCTTGTGGTGAGGGAGAGTCGCGAGGGAGGAGAGCGAGACTGAGAGGGAGAAAGACTTAGATGTTGAAGTGGAATCGAGCGAGGTCGCTGTTTTTTATTTCCCGCCTACTCTGCTGTGAAGCAATTGTGGAGCGCGCATTTCTTTTTCATTTCCTGCGCGAGGCCCTTTTGGTGAATTCAATCAATTATAGCGCTTTTCACAAAAACGCTATAAACATATGCTATGAATGATCACTTTTCTTGTAGTGCAACGATCGACAACTTAGTTATACAATAGACGTTGTCGAGAATGATGGTCATCTCTCCAAATGGGAGGTGAAAAGTGCTGGTCTTAGGTTGCCAACGCTCCACGAAAGAACAAATCGTCACCTTATCGACATGATCCTTACAATAGGAGATCAAGGGACGAAAACCGCTATTATACACCATTTGCCTCACTTCTTTAAGCTCATGTCTCAACTGCCAAACTAAATTTTTTTTATATCAATGCCGACATCTCAATTTACCTCGTTCCTAACTAACAAAAACTAAATCAATGTCCAAATTATATAAAAACAAATAAACTTAGATATTTTAAAAGATGAAAATATAATAACTACCTCCTCATCATCCCAAATGAAGCGAGCCACATGGCCGTAGTAATCCTCTAATATAGAGGCATCTTGTGACCCCTAGAATACTCATTCCATACATTTTCTTCAACTTCACCAGGTCCAGGTTCAAAGAAATAACTGGTGAATCATCATCACCGGCAACCTAGTCACCCTCTTTTAACTCCTCATCCACTATAACTCTTCACCCTCATGTCTAACACCCTCATGCCCAACAACCTCACCCTCGTGCCCAACATCTTCATTCTCATGTCTGACACCCTCACCCTGATGTCCAACAACCTCACCCTCATGCCCAAGAACCCCACCTTCATGCCCAAGAGCCTCACCCTCATGTTTGACACCCTCACCCTGATGTCCAACAACCTCACGCTCATGTCCTACATCCTTACCCTCATGTCCGACAACCTTACCCTCATGTGCAACAACCTCACCTTCATGTCTGTCATCCTTACCCTGACGTCTAACACCCTCATGCTCATGTTCAACACCCTCTGCTTGAGATTGTGATTCAGTTTGACTTTGCGATAGGATTAGGAGTCTCGCAGCTGCTTATGCATTTATCAAAGTACTCCCCATTTCATCCTCTCCCATTTTCTTCTTCACTTCTTTATCTATTTTCTTCCATTTTTTATTATCTCTTTTCCATATTTTTTTTTACGCTTTTCTCTAATCTTCTTCTGGTTCGACATTAGGGTTGAACAAAAAATCGACCAAACAGATTAAACCGATCAAAATTGAACCGATCGGTTCGGTTTAAGTTCGGTACAGTATTAAAAAATTCAAAACTTAAGTGGTCGGTTCGATTTTCGGTTCTATTTGATTTTAACCACAAAAATGAACCGACCAAATATATATAATAAATAATAAGTATTTGTGATATATATTTTATATAAAAATAATATAATATGTTTAAAAGAATCAGTCGGTTCGATTCAGTTACGGTTTACATAAATTATAATTGGTTCGGTTTCGATTTGAAAATTATGAAATTGGTCAAAGTTGGTTCGGTTCACGGTTTAGGTGAAAACCCAAACTGTTAGTTTGGTTTTCAACCCTATTAGACACTGTCATTGGATGTCTAGCAACTTTATTAGCTCGATCATCCCCACCACCATCCGCACCACCATCACCACCACCAACCAATGAAGACACAACATATTTGGTCGTGTTTGACGTACTACATAATCAATTCAAACTTACATAAACAATTCTTGAAAAAGTTTAATGCTAAGTTAGGGTGCTAAATAATATTTGAAAAAATTATTGCCAATTTAGGGCACTACTCGAATACCTAATTGTACATGACATGGTACTAGTTCAATTTAGGGTTCGAGATCAAAATCACCTCTCTAAAGTGTGGTTTGCCTTCGTTGAATGACCCCAAATCGCACACCTAATGCCAAACCAAATCTCGCACACACAGTCTTTTGTGAGCAAATCACACCAAATTGAGAGAGTGGGGGAGAGAGTAACCTTTTGAGGGAGTGGGAGGGATGATGAACCCTTTTGGGTTTTGGATGAGTGAGTCGAATGGAAGTGGAAGGAATGAGATATATTGGGGGAGAGAGCGATGGGGAGGGGAGAGGTCCAATGGGAGCTTTCAAAGTTGGGAGGAGAGGGAAGATCGAAGAAGAGAGGGAGGAAGATATCGTTGATGATCGAATAAGAGAGGGAGGAAGTTGGGAGGTTTCTTTTTCAATGGTTTGAAGTTGGGAGGAGAGGGAGTTTTACTTATATGAGCGGTGTGAAAGAGAAAGTAAATGGTGTGGACAAGGATTATGATTTCATTTTTCGAGTTAATTTCGGTTTCCTTATTTTAAGAAATATTTCGGTGTGTAGAAAAAACGTAAAATTTTCGAGGATAAATATATAATGAATTTCGAGGGTATATATAATATGTAAAAAAAATGCAAGTAAATAAATGTATTAAACACAATAAATGAAACCAAAATACCTATAATTAGAAAATCAAGGGGTAGTTTAAAAAAATCAATATATAAGTAGAAGAAGTGATAATTAGGATATTAGGGGGTGATTTCAAAAATCAATAAATAATTAGAAGAAAAAACTAGAAATTTATGAAAAAAATCCTAAATTTTTTTGAAACAAATCTAAGAAAATGTAAATTTTAGTAGTTGGTTTTTGAATTTTTACGAAAAACAAAATTTATAAAAAAACTCAATTTTTTTTGAAAAGACACTCGAAAAATGTAAGTTTTTATTTCGTAATTTAAAAAAAAAAATTCAGCGAAATTTCATTTCTCGAAATCACAATCCTTGGGTGTGGGAAAGTAAATATTAGATGGATGGTGTGGGTGAGTGCAAGTTGCGGTGCCAAATAGGCATTGCCAAGGAATAATAATTGAAGAAGAAGAAAAAAACAAAATATCTAGGGCGCGAAAGTCCACACCTGAAATCAAGATAAAGTTTGAGGTCCATGGGCCAGGCTCTTGGGTTTAGTGCTTCGCTCTCTTTCAAAGGTCTCACTTACCATTCATTATTCACTCGTAGAGTATTCTCTTTGCCTCTTCAATATTCAAACTCTAACTTCCATTTCTCTTATTCATAGTTCAAACCCACCCCTTCAAAAAAACTCCCTATCATTTTCTCATTATTATTCCTTCCTTTTTATTGGCTTCTTTCAATGGTTTCTCTCTGGTCACAAAACATGATATTGTTCTTAATAGAGGTACTTAAGTGGATGGTCGAAGGTCACATGCATAGACATTCCGTGCAGCAAGTCACACACTTTGTTTTGCCTCGAAACAACAAGACCTTGTCAACATTCCCACCTTCATTAATAGAGGCGTCAAACAACTTAAGAGCCTCATCAACCGCCTTGTTCTGTAATAAAACATTTGATGTTAGTAAAAACCAAAAAAAAGTATCAAGTCAAATACTTTGCAAATTTTTTAAAGCAAAGTTATATTACCCTATTGTGAGATAGACACATTTCTCTTCGTAGGGCATGAGTTCTCCTATTCTTCAGTGGTTGGACAAAAGGATGGCTAATGACATGAAATCACTCCAAATAGTCGCCGTTGCAATCCCATGGAAGCTTCATTAGTTGACCTCAGTTGTTAGTTTACAAGAGATAATTCTGCCAACTGTTAGTGAATGACGACAATATCTCATGTTTGACCGCTAAGTTCTTGCCAGATCTACACCTATTCTTCACTTTCGCTTGAATAGGTGGGTTTGGAATGACCTGTACATTTCCCATTTTTCTCATCACTATTGGGGTGATATGGTTCTTCGATGTTCAGGCCTAACAAACAATCATGGAACCATGTGATACTATGAAGGGGAGTATTTTGCTTGGATTTCACATAGGGGTCCCAAATTACCTAACCATACAAACATGAAACTTAATAAAATTGCCCAATGAAAAATCATAACACTTAATGAGAGACAATGAGATCAATATTTTACTTAATGATGCAATTTTACCTCTTCAGGATACAGGTCGTCCTCCCTAAGAGTGATGATGTCTTCATTCACAACCCTGGGGTATTCCCATTTCGCCATGGTGGGGAGATTATCATTCAACGAAATACTCGTGTTACCTTAAAGCCTGAAATGATCGTATATCCAACCCTATAAACAAAAGAAAACCAAAATTAAATAATTAATTACAAAATCATAAACAATTAAAGAGAAATTAATTGAAAAAACCAAGTGTAAACATACCTAAAAAAGAGACAAATATCCAGATATTTGCTTACTACCAACTCTGCTAGCACACCCCAATTGACGATACCAGAACGCTAAAGTTCCTACTTCTAAGCAAATTTTCTAATATCACCCACCTTCATCAGCAACTTCAAATATTCAGTCTGAACCTTGGTTCCAGTCTTATCGGCAAAGATAGTCGTGCCCAAGAGAAATAACAAGTAACCCCTACAAACTTGTTTCATTTGAAGGGATTCAGTTTCCACCTTAATAGACTTCATATCAACAAAACTAAGATTCTTGTGGACATGCTTCTCTGCTTCAGTCTTTTGAATGCCCAAACCATTAACCAACAATTTCGCACATTCCTTCGCTTTCATTTGAGTTTTTTCATAGTAAGCGGCTTACCAACGATCGACTGCTTAGTTATACGATAGACGTCATCGAGGGTGATGGTTATCTCTCCAAAATGGAGGTGAAAAGTGTTGGTCTCAGATTGCCAACACTCCACGAAAGCACAAATCATCACCTTATCGACATGATCCTTACAATAGGAAATCAAAGGACATAGACCGCTATTATACACCATTGGTGTCACTTCTTTGGGTTCATGTCTCAACTGCCAAACTAAAATAATTTTATATTGATGCCAACATCTCAATTCACCTCGTTCCTAAATAACAATAACTAAATCAATGTCCAATTAATATAAAAACAAATAAACTTAGATATTTTAAAAGATGAACTGTATAATAATTACCATCTCACCATCTCAAATCAAGTGGCATCATTGGGACCCCCAGAATACTCCGTCTTTACATTTTCTTCAACTTCATCAGATCCAAGTTAAAGAGAAATAACTGGTGAATCATCATCACCAGTATCCTGGTCACCCTCCTCTAACTCCTCACCTTCATGTCCAACACCCTCAAGCCCAACAACTTCACCCTCGTGCCCAACATTCTTACGCTCATGTCTGACACCCTCACCCTGATGTCCAACAACCTCACCCTCATGCGTAGGAGACTCAACTTCATGTCTGACACCCTCACCCTGATGTCCAACAACCTCACGCTCATGTCCAACATCCTCACCCCCATGTCCGACAGCTTCACCCTCATGTCCAACAGCCTCCCCCTCATGTCTGACACCTCACCCTGATGTCCAACACCCTCATGCACATGTTCAACACCTTCTGCTTGAGATTGTGATTCGGCTTGACTTTTCTATAGGATTAGGAGTCTCGCAGCTGCTTCTGGGTTTATCAAATTACTCCCCATTTCATCCTCTATCATTTTCTTCTTTACTTATTTTTTTCCATTTTTTTTTCTCTTCCATATTTTCTTTACGCTTTTCTCCAATCCTCTTCCGGTTAGATACTAGGGTTGAACAAAAAATCAACCAAACCGATCGAACCGATAGGTTCAGTTTCGATTTAAAAAAATTCAAAACCGAAGCGGTTGGTTCGATTTTCGATTCTATGTGGTTTTAACCGACAAAACCGAATTGACCAAATATATATAATAAATAGTATATATTTATAATATATTTTATATAAAATAATAATATGCTTAAAATAATCGGTCAGTTTGGTTTTGTTTCGATTTTAGTTCTATTTTAGTCGGTTCGATTGGGTTACAGTTTGCACAAATTAGAATCGGTTCGATTTTGTTAATGGTCGGTTCGGTTTGAAAATTTTGAAACCATTCAAAGTCATTTCGGTTCAGGGTTTAGGGGAAAAACCGAACAGTCGGTTTGGTTTTCAACCCTATTAGACACCAACATTGGCCGTCTATCAACTTTATCAGCTTGATCATCCTCACCGCCATCCCCACCACTTCACCACCAACCAAAGAAGACGCAACATCTTTGGTCGTGTTTGACATACTACACAATCAATTCAAACTTACATAAACAATTCTTGAAAAAAATTAATGCCAATTTAGGGTGCTAAATAATCCTTGAAAAAAATACTCAAATAAATTTACAGTGTTTGGAGTTCACTAATCGAATACCTATTTGCATATGACATGGTACTAGTTCAATTTAAGGTTTGAGATCGAAATTACCTGTCTACAATACAAGCTTGAGTACCTTAGTCATATCATAAGATTGGATGGGGTAAAGGCTAACCCTTCTAAATTAGAAGCAATGAGCTCATGGCCTACTCCTGCCAATATGAAGCAACTGAGAGGCTTCCTAGGGCTTACAGGGTATTATAGGAAGATCATCAAGAATTATGGCTTGATTGCTCAACCTCTAACAGACCTACTGAAGAAGAATGCTTTTGAATGGACAAGTCATGGTACTGAGGCCTTCCTACAATTGAAAGAAGCTATGTGCAAGGCTCATGTCCTAGGGTTACCTAACTTCAATCTCCACTTTACTATAGAGGCTGATGCAAGTTCTAAGGGTATTGGAGCAGTTTTATCCCAACAAGGGAAACCTATAGCCTACTTTAGCAAGGCTCTAGGACCAAAGAATCAGACTCTATCCACTTATGAGAAGGAGTTACTAGCCATTGTTATGGCAGTCCACAAATGGAAATCCTACCTATTGGAGCAAAATTTTGCATATACACTGATCACCAAAGCATAAAATATTTCCTATCCCAAAAGGTCACCACCATGCTCCAAAATGGTTATCAAAGTTATTAGGCTTTGATTATGAAAAGAATGGGGTAGAGAATAAGGCTGCAGACACACTATTGAGGTGCCCTGAACATTACAGTGAGATGCTTGCTATGACTACCATTATTCCCCACTGGATTACATGAAGTAGTGGATAGTTACAAGGATGATGAAACAGTACAAGGGATGATCTAGCAATTGGGTATTGACAAGGATGCTCTGCCTCCTTACTACAACAAGGACTGTTGAGATTTAAGAACCTGATCTACGTAGGGCCCGATGGCAACCTCAGGACACACATACTGGAAGAGTTTCACAACTCAGCTATGGGAGGACACTCAGGCATTACGACGACATATGAAAGGGTTAGACAATACCTCTTTTGGCCTAACTTAAAGGCTCAGGTCATTAAACTCATTTCTGAGTGTGAAAATTGCCAAAGAAACAAAAATGACCAAAGCCCTTATGGTGGATTGCTCCAACCACTTCCACTACCCAACCATGCTTGGCAACACATTGCCATGGATTTTATAGAAGGACTCCCACCTTCACATGGCCACACAGTCATCCTAGTTATAGTGGACAAACTCACTAAATATGCTCACTTCATCTCACTGTCACACCCTTTTACCTTAGCCCAAATTGCTGAAATCTTTTTCCTCAACGTTTATAAACTTCATGGTTTACCCTCCACCATTGTCTCTGACAGAGACAAAGTCTTTTGAATGGCTTTTGGCAAGACTTGTTTGCTACTCTTGGTACTAAATTGACTCTTAGCTCGGCCTACCACACACAGATTGATGGACAGACCGAGATAACTAATGGTTGCCTTGAAACTTACCTAAGATGCATGTTAAGAGATGCACCATCTAAATGGCCAAGGTGGCTTTACTTAGCTGAATTTTGGTACAATACAACCTACCACACCAGCCTAAAGACCTCACCCTTTAAAGCCCTATACGGCTACACACCCCCATTACCTGCTTTGCCACCAAATTTCCTCCAGCTAGCAATTGATGATGTACAACAGTATTTACAAGATAGGAGCACATGCTAGATATTATAAAGAAGAGGCTGACCAAAGCACAGGAGAGAATGAAATTTTTTGTTGATAAAAGAGGACTGAAAGACAGTTCAAGATAGGGGAGTGGGTGTACCCGCGTCTTCAGGCCTACAGACAAACGAGTGTGTACTTGTGTAAAAACATGAAATTGGCAGCTAAATTTTATGGCTCTTTTCAGATCTTGGACAAAATTGGTACAATTGTGTATAGGTCAGCTTCCCCCAAAATAAAAAATCCACTCTGTATTTCATGTCTCTCAGTTGAAAAGAGGTCTTGGAGTTACTGTCATCACTATGCCTTTGCTTCCCTTGGTGGATAACCAAGGACATTTTCGAGCTGAGCCTGAAAAATTCTCGCTCGAAGGTTGGTACCACGCCACAATCGAGCCGTGATGCAAATGCTGGTTCAGAGGTCGAATGCCATAGCCAAAGATACCACGTGGGAAGATCTGGAGCACATCCGAGCGATGTTTCCTGCTTTTCATCCTTGAGGACAAGGATTTTAGAAGATAAGGGTATTGTCAGGAATCATCCAAAAGCAAACTGTGAGAGAAGAATAAAAGCTTAGTTGTTTTTAGCGGAAAAAGAAGTGCCAGTTATTGGCGCCCTTTGCAATTGAAATCAAATTCAAATGAGGGGTATAATTGTAATTAGAAAAAATCTGTTAGTTAGACTTTGTGGATTAGAACACGTGTAGGGTTTAGATGGAGTCTGTTTTGTAATTCTGTTAACACTGTGCTTTATAAAGAGATCAGAGAACAGAGAGAGGGGATATTGAGTATTAAGTGAAGCAAGGTCTTCTGGTTCATTTGAGCCATTAAAAGGGTTTTTCTCTTTGTTTCTGAAATATCAGTAAACTTTCTTGTCATTTCCATTGTTTTTCTGTGTAAATTGGCTGTGGATGTGACATGTACCCAAAGAAGCCAAAACCCATACTAAAGAAGATTTCACCAGAAGTAATAAACATCTCACCCGTTTGCTCAGAAAAATTGGGGATTTGGATGAAGCCTTCAAGTATTTGGCAAACATGGTTTCTCATGGAGATTTGCCAGATATTTATCCTTGTACTAGTTTGATTCGCGGGTTTTGTAAGATTGGCAAGACAAGAAGGCTACTAGGGTTTTGCAGAGTCTTGAGGATTTTGGAGCTGTTCCTGATGTCTTAACTTACAATTGTTTGATTACTGGGTATTGCAAGTTTGGTGAGATTGATAATGCTGTATTGCTCTTGGACCGAATGAGTGTTGCCCCTGATGTCGTTACTTATAATATTATTTTCCGTAATTTATGCAATGGGGATAGGCTTGAACAAGCAATGGAAGTTCTTGAACATCAGATGCAAAGGAATTGCTATCCTGATGTTTTCACTTATACTATTTTGATTGAAGCCACTTGTCACCGGAAAGGGGATTAGGCAAGCAATGAAGCTTTTGGATGAAATGAGGAGTAAGGGTTGTCAGTCTGATGTCGTCAGTTATAATGTTCTTAATTATCAATGGGATGTGTAAAGAGGGGAGAGTGGTTGAAGCCATCAAATTTTTGAATAACATGCCATCTTATGGCTGCCAACCCAATGTCGTCACCTACAATACAATTCTGGTTTTCATGGTATCGATTATCCAAGGGTTGCAAGCCCACTGAATCTACATATACCATCCTGGTTGAAGCTGTAGCTAATGAAGGCCTACCAAAAGAGGCGTCAGAGTTACTCAAGGAATTGTGCACCAGAGGTGTCTTGAAGAGCATTATGTACTGAGCTTAGTTGTTAAGATGCAGGTTGGGGGAGCATGCTTTTGAGGTTTTGAAGGGTGGTGAGAAGCTTATACCTTGAGCTTTGTTTGCTTCAATTTTTGCCATGGGTAGTGAATTCAGACTCTTAACCATTTTGACATATGATAGGCTTGCTTTTTTCAGCAACCAAAATCTGAATTTTGATAAATGCCTGTGTAGCTTTATTTGATCCAACTTCTCCTTCCGAGTGACTGTGTACAATCCTTATTCAAGCCAGTTATTGCTGTAGCTTTCATCTTGGATGATTATTCTCGTGTTGATATTTAAAGTTTTTGCTTTTGTGTATCTGTTTATATAGCTGCATTTTTTAAGCAATCACTAAGTTGGTTCTCATGGTAGTGTGTTGTGCTTGCCATGATAATTTTCGTAGAAGTAAATGTGTAGCTGCCTTACAGCCTCGGTGGGTTGGAGTGGTGGTTGGGGGCACATTGCTATATATATATGTTTTTGTTCATAGGTCAACAGATGGGGAAAACTTGGTAATTTAGTATGTTGTCAGGGGTGCTTTTTCTGTGACAATATTTTCCAATATTTGTACAACCTTTAGTTTTTAAAAACTTCAGATCAAATACCATGCCATTTATTGAAGGACACTAGTCTGCGAAAGAAGAAAGATATGTGAGCTAGGTTGTTGTAAAGAAGATTCAACCAGGTGTGGGTACTATACAAGGAACAAAAATAGCAAGGTGCAACATTTTATCTATTTTAAAGTGTGTTTGATTGAAGGGGAACTCAAGAAACATAGTTATCTTCAACATCACGGGCTGATGTTATTTATTTTTCTCTCATTCTTTACACTCTTTACAATGATTGTCAAAATAATTCTTAGGGGTTAGCAAGGAATACTTTCCATAGAAGACTAATAAAATGGTTTGGTTTTTTAACCTCAAAATGTCAAAGAGAATTACAGTGCTGTGGCATATTTTGCAGTGTCAGGGGCCTATTCCGAGGGACACTGACTTGTTAGAACTGCAGTTAGGGAGCAAGCTATATGCATGGGCGGGCTGTTTCTTGCAACTATTTTTTCAGAAGAAATTATATAGAATTTGATGCTGATATTGGAGCTTCTGTGGTTGCAAGTGCAATGCTTCCATCTGACCACATCACTACATTGACAGTTGCTCTTGCATTTCTTATCAATAGTCAGACTGAAGCAGAACTTCTTGAGAGAATCCTCAGCGCTTAATGATTCTCAGAGCTGAAACACGTTTCGACTAGGCAATTCAGCCACCATCTGATGGGATTACTACCACACTGCAGTCCTTACCAACCACTGACTTGGTTTCCCTACCTTTTACAGCCGAGTGTGCAAGACGATTCCTACATCTTGGCCTCAATAAAAGAAGATGACATAAACAATTGGTAATTTTCTATTCTATAATTCTAAAGTTCATGTTTGTGAATGTGAAAAAAGAAACGAAGCTATCTCTGTTAGACTGTACAAAGAAGATTAACATGTCTGTGATTAATTGAACAACTCAGGAGGAGCTTGTAAATGGGCTTGAGAACTTAATTTCTCATGTTCAAGGAAGTAAACATATGAAAGTTAGACGAATCCTGACATTTGTGAAGTCACTCTATCATACTGTATCGTAATAGTTAGCATATTTACATTTAAAATCTATTTGGATAGGGAATAGCCTACATGACAATTTATAAAGTTATCAATGTCTATATTGTCAAGTTCTGGCCATAATTGTATGAGTAAATCAATTATATAATATTCCATTTTTGAAGAATGACCACTATTTTAATTATTATTCCATTTTTGAAGAATGATCACTATTTTAATTACATCTTCTATTTTAGCAATTTTCATAAGCTCATTTGTACTTTTATTAAAAAGATCATATAATGTCAGTATTTTCGCCCCTTGGAGGGACTCAAGGGTCATGGGATCTAAATGCAATTGCTCTAAAAAAATGATTTGTAGGTTCATGGTAGTAATTCTTAGTTCAGCCGCCTCCTTAGGAGAGTAGGGTTTTGTGAGAGACGAAAGCATGTTTTTAGTCCACGTTAGAGAGATGTTCTGATTCTCGTTATTGAAAAAGATAGAAGTTAAATTAACCAAATGGCGGCAAGCTTCCCAAAGTGCTTCTTTGGGTGTATAACTTCCATTCGTCCATATTTCAAGAGTAAGTATCTCTAGTGTTTCCCCAAAGGACTTAATAGAATATTTAATCTTTCTAATTGGCAAGTATAATGGAATTATAGGAAAACCTTTTCTTGGCAGTCAATCTTCTCTCCTTAGACACGATCCCCTAATCCTCTCGACTTTTAATTCAAGACGCAACTCGATTGGGAGCGCCAGTGTAGCTATATGTTGTGTATATTTACTTCTTGCTGAACTGATGATGCTTTCTTGTAAGATGTATATCATCTTCAGACCATCAGCCTGGTGTTAGCGATCACTATTTCTGTCTTTCCGTTGGTCGGTGGAAGCACTTTTTGAGTTCTTGAATTGGTAAGCTTCCAGATACTTGGTTGTCCACACTCTGTAATGCGTATTTACTTCCCTTACATGTCAAATATTGCAAGTAATCCGTATGACTGAAGACATTAGTTGCCTACTTGGCTAGGTCTATTTCTTTTCTGAGTTATGTATGAAGTTGTGGGTAGTGGGAAAACTTATCTTGTTCAATAATTCAAGTAAACATTTACTTGCTGAATATCGTAAATTTAGTTCATTCATTCATTGTTCATCTCTTAAATCATTGTGTGACTCGATTTGGGTTGTAGTTTGATGCTTGATTAAAAAAATGATCCTCATGCTTGTATTTGTATAGGACTTCAATTGGTTAATATATTATATAAAGATATTTTCAGAAATATAGATACATAATCCAAACTAAGAGATCCATTAGATAGTAACTGTAACTAACAAACATGACGAAGAGGAGAGTAACATGATGTCCTACAAAAGTAAGAATGCCAATTGACAAGAAAGTAAAAAGAGCATCATAACTGAACTAAGGGGAGCACGAGCATCTATAGCTTGGTCACTAAGTGAAGCAGACACTTCACAGAAAAAGCATCATAATGAAGGGGACTAAAGCGAGACTATTAATATGGCATGGGACTGGAGATGCTGAAATTTTGCTCGGGACTTGAGATCCTGATGATCTGGAGATTTTGGTGGGCTAGGTGGAGATCATTCTGGTGGGTTGTACTTTGGTGGAGGTGGAGATCGACTTGCATTTCAGTGGCTTTCCGTGGTTAGTGCTGCTTGAATTTCCAGGAATGGGGAGAACATCCACTTGAACTTTTAGGCCTGAACTGCAATGGGCATTTGCCCCACAAATGAAGTACATTGATCCAGGTTGGTCCAGTGATCTCAGTGTCACCATCGTTGTATGCACTGATTGGACTACTTATCTGACATGCAGAAAATGCATCTTGGTCCACATCCAAGACATCATGGCTGGGTGTATATTTGGATTCTGCACAATCAACTTGTCAGAGATCGAAGAACCAAGTATAAAATACTTCGCTGCACAATTTTTATAGATTCTATTGCCTTTTTAGACCTCTATTATCTGCCTATTTAGTAATTTCAAATCGAACTAAACAAAAGTAACAAACCTAATTTGTTCCCATGTAAAATGTTGTACTGGAGCTTCAGATATGCAAGTTAGACTCAAGACCCAAACCTGTAGCTCCTCCAACAATGTGTTTAATTGCAGCTGCACAAGACTGATGAGAAAATGATTGCGAAAATTAAGGCAGTCTTCAGACTGTCCATGATTATTGAGATACAAACCCTAAATGCAAAAACGTGAAGTTAGCTATATTAGCTCTACTTAATTAGCCCCAAAGTATACATGGAAAAATAGAATGGCATTGCAGGAGAGAGAACTTACAGATCGAAGACTAACCAAACCTTTGGGAGATAGCTTTTTTTTTTTTTTTTTGGGAAAGCGAGCTGGGTTTTTATAGAATCCCATAACCTATCAATAAGGTGCGAGCTGGGTTTTGGGAGATAGCTCTCTCTTATAAAATAATGGTATGGAAAAAATAATATGTCAGGATGGGTTTTTCATTATACAAGCAAGGTATTTATACAAGAAGTATCCTAGTAGCTTTAGGTAACTTCTGATAAGAATACAATTCAGTTTTCACAACTACAATATTCCTAAGATTTTTACAACTACAATATCCTAATCATATCCCTATATCATAGGAGAATCATTGATTCTCAACACTCCCCCTCAAGTGGGAGAGTGGATGTCAAGAACTCCCAACTTGTGCAACATGCCATTGAAAGCGTCTTCTCCTAACGGCTTGGTGAGCACGTCCGCTACTTGTTGAGATGAAATTACATACTTGATTTCAACTGAACCATTTTGAATTTTTTCTCTAATGAAGTGGCAATCTATTTCAATATGTCTTGTTTTCTCATGGAAGACAGGGTTAGCCGTAATGTGCAAAGTAGCTTGATTATCACAGTGAAGCATCGTTGTCTCCGGATGTGACACCTGTAGATCTCACAATAAGTTGCGCAACCAGGTTATTTCACAACAAGCACTCATCATGGCTCGATACTCGGCTTTTGCTGAAGAGAGGGAGACATTTTTTTGTCTCTTTGTCCTCCAAGATACCAGTGAATTTCCCAGAAAGACACAATAACCTGTTGTTGACCTTCTAGTAGTAGGACAACCAACCCAATCTGAATCACAATAAGCTGTTAAACGCAAATAATTATGAGCTGGGAAGAAAATACCTCTTCCTGGAGAACTTTTAAGATACTTCAAAATACAGAGTGTTGCATCCCAATGTGGTTTCCTTGGTTCATGCATGAACCTGCTGAGGACATGAACTGCATAAGTAATATCGGGCCTAGTGATAGTCAAATAGATAAGGCGGCCTACCAACCTTCTATATTTTTGTGGATCTGCAAGCAATTCACCCGTGTCTGACAATTTGAGATTTTGTTCCATAGGAAAGCAAACATTGTGTTCCTAATAAACCTCCATCTTTAATAATATTAAGAGCATACTTTCTCTGAGAAATTGCAATACCTTTCTTGGAACGAGATACCTCAATACCTAAAAAGAATTTTAAATCCCCAAGATCTTTGATACAGAAACGATTATGAAGAAATTGTTTGAGGGTATTGATGGCGCCCAAATCATTTCCTGTAATCAATATGTCATCAACATAAATCAAAAGGGAAGTGAATGATTTCCTTCTATTACGTATGAAGAGGGAGTAATTAGTTTTAGATTGAATGAAACCAGCAACTTGTATGACATCAGAGAACTTAGCAAACCATTGACGAGAAGCTTGTTTTGGGCCATATAGGGACTTGTTGAGGCGACATGCCAGATTCTCCCCCTGGTGCCGTAGACCGGGAGGTGGGAGTATATAAATTTATTCATGAAGATCACCATGAAGAAAGACATTATGAACGTCGAGCTGATGAAGAGACCAAGCTTGAACTGCAACAATGGCAAGAAGACAGCGAACTGTGATAAACTTGGCAGTGGGAGAGAAGGTGTCATGGTAATCAATGCCCTCAGTCTGAGTGTACCCTTTAGCAACCAAGCGAGTCTTATACCGCTCGATTGAACCATCAAAGCGATGTTTAATCTTGTAAACCCACCGACAACCAATTGGTTCCTTACCGGAAGGAGAAGAAGTAAGAGTCCAAGTGTGATTTAGTTCCAATGCTTGAAGTTTGGAGAGCATAGCCTGTTGCCAATTTGGATCTGAGGAAGCATCCTCATAAGTTCGAGGCTCCACATGACGGTTGATGTTATAAATGAAAGCTAGATGTGATGGTAAGTATCGATGGTAAGATATAAAATTGGACAAGGGATAACGAGTACCTGATGAGGGAACTGGAGACGAAGACTCTGATTGAATGGATGGTGGCAACGTGATGACATAATCCTGGAGGTGGCTAGGAAAATTTCTGGTACGGTCTGACCGGTGAGGAGGTGGTGCGGTTGGTGGAGAGACATGAGTGGGAAAAGTAGGAAGCACTAGTGGGGAACTTTCAGATGAAGAGGAAGGGTTACCTGGTGAGGGAAGGGTGTGGTCAGTAAGAGAGGGGAGTTCTGTGTTAGCGGGTAGAAGAGTAGATGGAGTAGGGGAAGGGGACAACCCTGGTTTGTCATCGGGTAAGCTAGTAGGTAAGGCATCATGCTGGGTTGGTGGTGGTAAGGGGCCCAAGGAAGGGAAATGATTGAATTGGGTATGCTCGGTCTTGAAAGAAAAAATATTTTCATGAAAAACAATGTCACGACTAGTAAATATTGTTTGAGTGGACAAATCATAAAGTTTGTAGGCCTTTTACCCATGCGGATAGCCAAGGAAAACAGATTGCTTAGCACGTGGATCAAATTTGTGAGAAGTATAGATATGTTTGGCATATGCAAGACACCCAACAACCTTTAAATGTGTATAGGATGGTGTTGCATTATACAATTTCTCAAATGGGGTTTTGTGGGTAAGAAGTAGGGTGGGCAACCTGTTGATCAAATGAATTGCTGGCTCCCCAGAGATGAAGATGGAGGTTAGCTTGAAAGCGTAAGGCCCGTGCAGTTTCAAGGATATGACGTTGTGGTGTAGCGACGCAAGTATGTTGATATAAAGTTCCATGATCTTAGAAAAAATCCCTTAATGAAAAAAATTCTCCCCCATTATCCACACGAATAGCTTGTATGGTGGTATTGAATTGGGTTTTAACCATGGAAAAAAAATTTGAGTAGTCCTTGTGTTTCATTTTTGTGGTGCATAAGAAATACCCAAGTAAATCGAGAAAAATCATCCACAATTGTTAGGAAAAACCGAGCCCCAGAGATTGAAGGAGTTTTGTGAGGCCCCCAAATATCACAATGAACAAGGAAAAAAGGTTTCATAGTGGAAATTGAACTTTTGCTAAACGGAAGGCGAGTCTGTTTTGCCAAATGACAGGCGTCGCAAACATATTCAAACTAGAGGAACAATTTAACAAAGTTTTGCCTAAAACATGTAAACGCGAAGAAGAAGGGTGACCTAAACGGCGATGCCATAAGTCTGCGGAAGCGGAAGCAAGGTGGCAGGATGGTTTGTTGGTAGAAGGTGCTTGGTCAGAAGCCAACGCCACTAAGTGATAAAGCCCGTCACGTTGTTTACCCAAACCAATCGTCATCCTCGTTGCCAGGTCCTGTAAGATACACCAAGAAGGAAAAAAAGTCACTGAACATTGTAATCCGTTTGTGATGCGACAGACAGACATGAGATTGACTTAAAGGTAGGAACACATAAAACATTTTTCAAAGAAATACAAGAATTAAGAGATAAAGTTCCAGTGGAACTAATGGGTGTTGTATCTCCGCTTGGCAACATTACTGGCTGCATAGAGGGATTTTTAGCTTTGGCTCTAAGCAGGTGAGAAGCTGATATGATATGGTCTGTAGCGCCACTATCAATAATCCAATTGAGATCATGAAAATGTTTGGTATTACCTGAGGATTAGTGGGAGTCTTTTTCACTCATCATGTTTTGAATCTGTTGATATTGGATCTCAGATAAGTTAGGCATGACAGCTTGGATTTCTCCTAATGTTGGGTTAGAGTTCACATGGTTCACAGTCCTGGTGTTTGCTCCCCCTTTGTTGCGACTTCCCTTAGGCTTATTAGAACCATGCAAACGGTGTCCGGGTGGAAATCCGTGCAACTTGTAACAAGTATCAACAGTATGGTGGTCTCGGTTGCAGTATGTGCAATGCAAAGGCGTCTTACTGGCATTAGTAGGTGCTTGGCCTTGACGAACTGCCATCGCTGCGGACTCAATGGAAGGACGAGTACCTTGACAAACTGCCATGGCTGCAGATTCAATGGAAGGACATACCCTAACTTATTTTTCACGCTTAGGGAGATGCGCATAAAACGACACCATGTTGCGTAGTTGTCTCCATTAAGAAGCTTGGAGACAAGCACCATTCCAGGGTGATCAGAGTGATGGATAAAAAAAAAGGCTAGAAGTTTTATGGTTCCTCCTAGCCAAAGAAATCTCTGTATTATCGCCCATGGTAAAGGGATGATGAAAAAAAGATGGCTATAGTGATAGCTGGCGGCTGAAACAAGAGCTAGGATTAACCTGGCTCTAATACCATGTAAAACAATGGTATGGAGAAAATAATATGCCAGGATGAGATTTTCATTATACATGCAAGGGTATTTATACAAGAAGTATCCTAGTAGCTTTAGGTAACTTCTGATAAGAGCACAATTCAATTTTCACAACTACAATATCCTAATCATATCCCTATAGTATTCTAATCATATCTTTATATCATAGGAGAATCATTGATTCTCAACATCTCTTCTTCGAAATGAAGAAGCTGCAAGCATATTATATATAGAGAGTTAAGACATGTTAGTGTACACGAATTTGAAATGAGCAGGAGAGAAACTAACTTTATGGATCTGGGTAAAGACATGCATATGGAGCTGTTGGGCAGTTTATTTTAGCGTGATCAGTGACTCAGGCAATACATATGGTCCAAGTTGGTTATTCTTCTGTTCTATCAATGCTAAACTTATTCTCTTGTATCATGGATGAATGAGTTATGTATGCACCCCATTTTTTCTTCCATCTGATATTATCTTTATACTAGTTAGTTTAGTAGCCTTCCAATTGAAATGTCACATTAGAAATTTAAAATATCTTTTTTCATGATTACCAACGAGGGGAGTGAGGAGAGACAAAAATTTATTATTACTATGCAGATAATTAAAATAACATAGATCATCATTGCGAAATGCAATTGGATGGATTTAAAAAGGCACTATTTACTATATGCTAAATACTGTCAAAGAACAGAAAGGGGTAGTTACCAACTAACTAAGAAGTCTGGCTATTACAAAAAAGCTCGGCAATTTGTTCGCACCAAAGATACAAAACAATAGGGTCAGTACCTGTTTTGGCTGTTGGGAGATTTGGGAAGAACTAGAACTTAAAAAAGACTAATTTTATTAATCTCTCAAAAGTTTCTTACAAGTTCACACCCTTACTATGCTCACAACAGTCACTACTACACTTGAGCTTGTTTGCTCCTTGATGCCTACACCTCACAACCTCTCCCCTATTTATAATAGTTCTAAGGAGGTGGGAGGATTCTAGAGAAGCAATCTCAACCACACATTTTTGCTTCTCTAGAACTCTCTCAAATGTCTAGAGTATTATAAGGGTGTAGAATTCTCTAGACATTGAACCATCTAGAGAATACCCATTCTTGTTGGATCTTCTAGATAATGGGTTTGGGCTTTAACTTTTAGGCTTTAGGCTTTAAACATTTGGGCTAGTTAGTGATGATTTTCAACACTCCCCCTCATCACTAACTCCGTTGAAGATCATGCCAAGTTGTCTTCGAAAGTCTTCGAACTTTGTCGTGCCAAGTCCCTTAGTGAATATATCTGCTACTTGGCTATCCGTCTTGGTTGTTTGCATCTCTATCTCTCCTTGAAGTACCTTCTCTCTAATGAAGTGGTAGTGAACCTCTACGTGCTTTGTCCTTGCATGGAACACCGGATTTTCAGCTTAGCGTATTGCAGACTGATTATCACAATGCAATGGTATTGCATAATCGACTGGCTGGTGAAGGTCCTCCATTAGTTGTACTAGCCAAGTACTTTCTTGTGCTGCCATAGCTGTTGCTCTGTACTCCGCTTCTGTAGTTGTTGAGATACTGTTGGTTGTCTCTTGCTACACCAAGTGACTGCTCCTGAACCAAGACTAAACACGTATCCTGTAGTCGATCTCCTTGTGTCATGATCTCCAGTATAATCCGCATCGCAGTAGCCAACCATTTTGCATTCCTCATCTTTCTTGTATAGAATTCCAATGTCAGTGGTACCTTTCACATACCTTAAGATTCTGCGAACTGTTTCGAGATGAGGCTTCTTCGGCTTCTGCATGAACCGACTTGCTATTCCAACTGCGTAGGCTATGTCTGGCCGTGTGAGGGTTAGGTAGATTAGGCTCCCGACAAGCTGGCGATACATTGTTGTATCTTCCAAGTCTTTTCCTTTATCAACACATAACTTAGCATTGGTCTCCATCGGTGTTGAGGTTGGTTTACACTCAAGCATCCCGTACTTCTTCAATAAATCTCGAGCATATTTCTGCTGGCAAAGAAATAAGCCTCTGTCACTTCGTTCTATCTCAAGCCCTAGGAAGTGTCTTAATTCTCCTAACTCCTTCATTTGGAAGCATACCTCCAGGTTTCTTCTTACTCTTTGAATCTCTTTTGTATCATTTCCAGTGACAATCAGATAATCTATGTATACTAGCACTATTGCTAGTTTTCCTTTCTAGGATTTGATAAATAGGCTGGAGTCTGAATGCGCAATTGAGTAACCGCTTTGAACTAAGAACTCTGCTATCTTCCCGTACCAGGCCCTTGGTGCTTGCTTCAGTCCGTACAACGCCTTTTTTAGCTTGCAAACATAGTTTTGTTGGGTTTTACACTCAAACCCCCTCGGTTGTTCCATATATATTTCTCGGTCAATTTCACCGTGCAGGAACGCGTTCTTCACATCCATTTGCCATAGTTTCCAAGATTTATTTGCTGCTAGTGAAAGTAGAACCCTGATCGTAGTAATCTTGGCTACTGGACTGAATGTTTCATCGTAGTCCAGCCCATATTGCTGTGAGAACCCTCGAGCTTCCAATCGAGCCTTGTACTGTTCTATCGAGCCATCAGGACGAGTCTTTATCTTGTAGACCCATTTACATGATATGAGCTTTACATCCTTTGGTTTTGGTACCAAGTCCCAAGTTTGATTTTGCTCCAGGGCTTGGATTTCTTCTTCCATTGCATTTCTCCATTCCAGACTCTGAGATGCTTCTTCAAATGTTACGGGCTCCTTAATGTTGTGTTATTCAGTCACAACATTTGCATACTTTGGATTGGGCTTGCGTTGTCTAGTTGTCCTTCTTAATTGTTGGCCCACATCGTCTTCACTTTCTTGAACTTCTTCTGGTGTTCTTTTATATATACCAGTCTGCCATGGGCTTGAAGATGTACTTGGTGTTTTGGGTGAGCTTGGTCGTACTCCTTCTTCATCATTTGCAGGTGATGACTCATTTTCCTGCATTTCCTCTTGTAGACTTTTGGAGTCTGGCAGAAGTAGTTGTTGTGTAGACCACCACGATGAAGCTTTGTCAAACACCACGTTCCTTGATGTATAACACCGCCCGGTTGTAGGATTGCAACATTTCCACCCTTTTATTTGATTGTCGTATCCCACAAAGATGCAACAAATAACATTCTTATCGAACTTACTTCTTAGGTGATCAGGCACGAACACGTAGCACACACATTCGAATACTCGGAAGTGACTCACTGTAGGCTTGGTATGCCATAACTTCTGGAACCGTGAAAGGAAATCAAGTTTTGCTTGTGGCAGCCTGTTGATAACATGGGCTACAGTCTTCATACACTCGGCCCAAAAACGACTCGGTACATTCTTCGCATGCAGCATACTTCGACATATATCTGCCAAATGTCGGTTCTTCCTTTCAGCTATGCCATTTTGTTGAGGGGTGCCTGGACATGTTAGTTGCCTCCTGGTTTTACACTCATTCAGGAAGTTGGTAAATTCATCCGAAGTGTATTCTCCACCATTATCGGTATGCAGGCATTTGATCTTCTTTCCTACTTTGCATTCGATGTCCTCCTTAAATGCCTTAAATATGTCGAGAACTTCTGATTTTTCTCCAGAAAGTAAACCCACACGTACCTTGAAAAATCATCAATAAAGGTCACCATGTATCGCATTCCACTGACTGATGGTTGCTTCACCCGGCCGAACACATCTGATTGGATGAGTTTCAGTGGTTCCTTGGCCCTAAACTTTGACTCCTGATAGGGAAGTTGATGAGCTTTTCCGTACTGGCACCCAACACAAACTGTTCCTCCTTGTACGTCCAGGTGAGGTAGACCCTTCAACATTGACTTGGTCATCATTATCTTCAACTTATGATAGCTAACATGCCCTAGCCTTGCATGCCACAAGTCAGCAGTTTCACTGCATCGAGTCTTATCCACATATGATGATTCCGCAGACATCACGTAGATAGACTCCAACTTTCTTCCCGTCATGATGGGTGTAACCGATGGCTTTAGAGTTCGGTACACCTTAACATCTTCCCGCCCGAACACCACATACTTGCCAGTTGCTGTTAATTGTGATACTGACAATAAGTTTTTCTTCATACCTGGAACGTGATAGACATTCTGCAATTGAACTTGATTAGGGCTGAAGCGTGGAGTGAATGTAGCCTCCCCAGTGTGAGCAATCGACAATCTCGTGTTATTGGCAGTTATCACGACCCGGTCTCCTTTGTATTCACATAAGCTTGACAGCTTCTCCTTGTCTCCAGTCATATGGTTGGAGCAGCCTGAGTCAACAATCCAATCCTTACTGTAGTTGACTTGCACGTCTTGATCTTCAGCGGCCATGGCTACCTCATCCTTAGAGAAGTCAATTTCTTCGTCTGAAAGATCCTCACGAACAGGCTGGGTAGTTGCAAAGGATACTTGGAAGTCCCATTCTTCTTCATTGCTGTCTTGGTGATTGTGAGACGTCACCAAGTTTCCTTCAGCTGTCTTCTTCTTTGACCAGCAGTATTTTGCATAGTGGCCTCTCTTGCCACAGTTGTAGAAATCGTCCTTTCTCCGGTTGTTGTTGTTTCTGCCTTGCTGAGTTCCCCCTTTCTTGTAGCTCCTTTCCTAGGACTTCTTGGGCTTGCTATCTTCTTCTTTATCTGATCTTAAAAAATTCTTCTTTTTATACCCACCCTTTATTTTGTTGAAGAGCGCATCCTCTTCCTTATTTTCCACAGAGACACTTGCCATTTGCTTAGCCAAACTTTCTTGATTGGCCAACAGACTTTCAAACTCCACAATAGAAGGTTGAGTTGGCCAACCACGAATGGTAGTAACAATCCCAGTATATTCAGGTTTTAGACCATGGATTATTATTCTTTTCATCCTATCTTCGGTAACTTTGGAGGCAGGGTCTAACTCTGAAATTTCACGACATAAAATTTTAATTTTTAGAAAATAGTCTCTAATAGACATACCTCCTTGCTTGGAGTTCATCAACTCATTCTCCAAGAACTGTAGGAGCGCATCATTCGTTCTTGTAAACAGGGATGCAAATGTATCCCAAGCTCCTTTGGGTGTGTCAGCATCTTCTATATACTGAAGCATTTCATCCTCGATCATCGTCTTGAGCACATAAAATGCCTTCCCTGCTTTGATCTCCCACTTCTTGAATTTGACAACATTCTCCTTTGGTGGTGGTGTAGTCTCACTACCACCAACAACCTGCCACAAGTCTTGCCCTTGCAAGTAGGACTTTATCCTTGTTTGCCAACTCTTGTAATTATGGTGGTTGAGCTTTGTAAGCCCACCAGTTGTGCTAACGAGATCTCCCATCGTGACAAGGTACAACCTCCTTTGTGCTACCGAGTAAGCTTGGTCTTACACCAATCTGCTTCATAGTCCCGAACTGTGCAAGAACGATCTCCGACTAGACAGTGTTTTACCAAAGGTGAGAATAATACCCTATGTATGAATAGGGTGAGCTGGCTCTGATACCAAATTATTGGGAGATTTGGAAAGAACTAGAACTTAAGAAAGACTAATTTTATTAATCTCTCAAAAGTTTCTTACAACTTCACACCCTTACTATGCTCACAACAGTCACTACTACACTTGAGCTTGTTTGCTCCTTGATGCCTACACCTCACAACCTCTCCCCTATTCATAGTAGTTCTAAGGAGGTGGGAGGATTCTAGAGAAGCAATCTCAACCACACATTTTTGCTTCTCTAGTACTCTCTCAAATGTCTAGAGTATTATAAGGGTGTAGAATTCTCTAGACATTGAACCATCTAGAGAATACCCATTCTTGTTGGATCTTCTAGATAATGGGTTTGGGCTTTAAATTTTGGGCTTTAGGCTTTAAACATTTAGGCTAGTTAGTGATGATTTTCAACATTGGCTACCAGCTCTTACCCCTTGTTTTTCTAGAAACATTCAAATGAAAGGAAAAAAAAAGAAAGTATGAAGTAGGTACCGATATAGTGTTTGATAAAAAAAAAAGAGTTTAGATGATTCCAAGCCATTGTCATGAAAAAATGAGGAGCCAATGCATGAGCATATATAAATATAATTGCAGTGAACAGTAGTATTCTGCTTTGCAGTGATATAACCCAATGAGAAACATGAAGTTGAAATGATGCAGTGAAAGAAAGAGTCATCTTTTCACTGTGAGACATGCTAGTAGCAGTGTCCAATCTTTCTGTTAGTAAAATCAATTCATTTTCTCATCTGGTCCATAACTTGTCGAGTTTCTGAAAGAACCCATGGATTGTCGGCGTTTTCTTCTAAAAATGCCTCATTCCTGATTTACCATACAGGAATGAAGCAAATCATCACTTCAGATTCTAAAAATGAAACTGCTTTTCAAATTAGGGGAATCTCTACCAAGATTGAAAAACAGTAATAAAAGTACTGTGAAATACTAGAGAAACTTAAACTAGGCCACAAAATAGCAGTCCACCCCACAGGATCTCAAGCAAGCCAGTTGGACTAATAGATTTTTTAACGGGAGTCGTGCCACTGCACTAAATTACAATAGCTGGATGTGGTTTGAAAGTTGATTGTCTTGATCAATATTTCTAGAGCACTCACTCCTCTGTTAGACTAGACAACCTTGATCAGGAAAATTAAATACTGATGAAAACATAGAAGGTTAAGATGAATGTAGATTTCAAATGTTAGAATAAAATAGGCATTTTCTACGAATAACAAGGATTTGATTTCTTGCTCAACTCAATTTGCAAAATTAAAGCTAGGATGCAGAAAATATCTTGATAGCCGAGAAGTCTCGTTGACCACAACGTTTATTTATTTAGACTACCAATAGATTTTTCCTCGAGTTGTAACACAAACATCATTGCCAAAAAATGAAAATTTTTCTCTCAGTCGAAAGGCTTGAATTGATGGAGACCATTTGTGTTTAAGGCAAATTTGATTAAAATGTGAGGAACACTTATCATGAATTCTAAACTGTGATCAAAGGTAGGGAGTTGAACTCTCATGAAATATGGGAATCCTATTCTTTGTAGTAGAGTAAGGAATTCGAATTTTCATGTTTCATGGGAGTTGTATTCACACCCTTGATCAACATGTGGAATTGACGCCGGGCAGAATAGCGATTATCCTGCAGGCTAGTTCTAACAGATAATTCACAATGACAAACACAAGAGAATTGCCCAAAACACAGAGAAATACTCTAATGTTCAATTAAAATTAATCAAATCAAAAGTCTCCTACAATATTGAGGAAGAACTCTATTTATAGTGCTCAACTAACTTCAATAAACCAACCTATTTCTAAAAGAAAAAATAGAATCAAATACTAAAATAACAAGCAGTCTGGTCCTAAAAGAAAAAGTAAAATAAAATACTAAAATAACAAGCAGTCTATTCCTAAAAGAAAAAGTAAAACATAATCCTAAAAGGAAACAAAAAATACTCCTAATTAAATTAAAAGATTACGAATAAGTTATTTAGTAAATAACTTTGAGAGCAAATTAGGAACCCTAAAAGCCCAAATTAGAAACCCTAGAAACCCTCCTGCATCAGTCGCCCCGGGTTGTAAAGAACTCGTCATCGAGTTCACAACAACTTCATCGAAATCCTCTGGCGGCAACTCAGGAGGAAGATCCTCTGGTATCAGGTAAGAAAACTCTGGTAACTGCTGCTGTACCTCTGCTGGTAAATCTGGATTCACGTCTGCAACACTATTCCCATAAGGCAGTAAAGCATAGACCACATCTCCACGATCAATCTCAACTAAAAACCTGGACCTAGAAAGCATGTTAGTATTATTGGCTACCGGGGTAGGAGTGGTTCCTTCCCGACGAGGTGCCAACACAATCTTCTTCCCTTTAATGCTAAGGGAATATGTATTTTTCCGCCCATCATGAATAACACTGGGATCATACTGCCAAGGTCTGCCTAACAATACACGACAAACATCCATAGATACAACATCACACCAAGCATTATCAAAAAATTCCTGCCGATCGAAAAAAACACTAGGCATTGCCTATCTACTGTTACCTCACTGCCTTTATTAAGCCACAACAATTTGTACGGTTTGGAATGACGATATGTCTTCAGATGCAATTTTTGGACAACCTCTGCAGACACTACGTTCTCACAACAGCCATTGTCATTGATCATCTTGCAGACTTTATATGTAACTATGCAGGTCGTGAAGAAAATATTGGTTTTCAACCAATCGTCCCCTGAATCACCCTTTGGAGTTAGTGGACTCTTACGAACGATCAGAGTCTCATGGCCATCTCCATACAGCTCATATCCATCTTCATCATCGTCATACACACGCTCTCAAAGCTCATTAGTTTCGTCTACCACATCTTCCTCAATCAGGAGATTGTTGCCTTTCTGAATAGCAGGCTTCCTGCACTCAGTCGCTCTATGTCCCTGTTCAACACATTTGAAACATCTAATATTTGAATTAGAATTACCGTGCGGTGGTTGCTGGGTTGGGCGGGATTCTTGAGGGGGAACTAGCTGACTGCTTTGATTACTTCTGATCATAGGCCTCCTATTTTGCTGTTTTTCCATAGCAAGTGCACGCTGGTAGGCTTTAGAAACGATCCTCAACGAGTGAAGTCACTAAAATAAGGGTTGAGTGTAGCCGAAAAGAAGGAAGTGACCCTTCATCTTCTTCTTCATCTTCTCCCAATCAGTGATCTTGGTCTTGCCCTGCTTGTCTCGTGCTCACTTCAACTTCTCCCACCACGCAAATGCTCTGCCTTTGAGTTTGATGGCTACCAATTTCACTTTGACATGATCTGGAACTTCCTTATACTAAAAAATACGTTCTACTTCATTCAACCAATCCACGAATCCTTCGGCCTGTAACGTACCAGAAAACTCGGGTAGATCCACTTTGAAACCGAGATTTCCATGACGATCCTCCCGACCACGACGCTCCCAGAATCGAGCACGATTGTGATACGGATTTTCGAAACTGGAATCAGAATCGTGATATTCCATCTCACGATTACCAAAATCTCGTGTTGTTAGACACTGGGTTAACTCTGCAACTTGCCTCTATAAATCCTCAATTATCACATCCTGAATGTTACGATCACAGTTTGGGGCTTCTTTGTTCGGAACCTGACTGCGACGACCAAAACGACCACGACCATGACCACGACCACCGGCCATGGAAATTGATGAAATCTCACCCAAATAAGATGTTGAAACTCTGATACCAACTGACACCGGGCAGAATAACGATTATCCTGCAGGCTAGTTCTAACAGATAATTCACAAGGAAGAACACAAGATAATTGCCAAAAACACAGATAAATACTCTAATGTTCAATTAAAATTATTCAAATCAAAAGTCTCCTACAATATTGAGGAAGAACTCTATTTATAGTGCTCAACTAACTTGAATAAAACAGTCTATTCATAAAAGAAAAAGTAGAATCAAATACTAAAATAACAAGCATTCTATTCCTAAAAGAAAAAGTAAAATAAAATACTAAAATAACAAGCAGTCTATTCTTAAAAGAAAAGGTAAAGCCTAATCCTAAAAGGAAACTAAAAAGACTCCTAATTAAATTGAAAAATTACGAATAAGTTATTTAGTAAATAACTTTGAGAGCAAATTAGGAATCCTAGAAGCCCAAATTAGGAACCCTAGAAACCCTCATGCATCAGGAATCCATGATAAGTGATCCACCACATTTTGATCAAGGGAGTATATTGCCACCAGTTGGGGTGGGCATCCCATTTCGAGATTCCGATTCCGTCCCGTCCCGTATCGATTTTTTTTGGGTCTTACTGGGATTGATCAATCCCATCATGATCTTGTCCCGTCCCAATCTAGAGTGAGATGGGATCGGGATGGAGATTTTCAATCCCGCCCATCCTGTCCCTTCCAGAATTGATTTCTTAAATATTTATTGTTCATAATTATAATATTATCCATGAAAATAATAGCACATGGATTCTATTCTAATAGGAATTGTTTTCTATTGTTGTGTTATTCATGAAAATAATAACACGTGTATTTAATTCTAGATAAAACACAAGTTGTGTACCAAACAATGTTCATTCATAGAAAGCTCAATTTACTAAATCTTTCTTACAGAAGTTCATATGCTAAAAATGTATAGCAAAAGATAATCATATCTTTATATCGTTTCATATAAGTACTGGTAAAGCTAATACAATTATTTACATTTGAAAACAAAGTATAACATCAATATGAAATAAAAAAAATGTTTTTATTCTTGCTGATCTCGTCCTGTCCCGAACCCGTTTGGGATAGGACGAGGTCGATCCCGTCCAAGGATTGTGATTTCATTTTTCGAGTTCATTTTGGTATCCACATTTTAAGAAATATTTCAAAAAATATTTTGGTATGTAAAAAAAAAGTAAAAATATTGAGAATACATAATAATGAATTTTGAGGGTATGTGAAAAAATAAATAAATGTATTAAACATATTAAATGAAGTCTAAGTACCAAGAAATGAAACAAACAAAAATATTTTATAATTAGAAAATTAGGGGGTGATTTCAAAAATCAATATATCAGTAGAAGAAATGAAAATTATAAAATCATGGGGATGATTTTAAGAATCAATAAATAATTAGAAAAATTGATAAAACGAAAAAACCCCGAAATTTTTCGAAAAAACCTTCGAAAATTTGTAATTTATGGTAGTTGGCTTTTATATTTTTACAAAAAATGAAATTTACGAAAAAATTCCAAAATTAACAAAAAAATCTCAAAATTTTTCAAAAAACCCCTAAAAAAATGTAACTTTTTATTTTGCTCTTAGTTTTTCGTAATTTCAAAAAAATGAATTTTTCGTTGAAATTTGATGAAATCACATTCCTTGATCCTGTCCCGATCTCGAACAAATGGGATGGGATAGGGATGAGGTCCATCCCGTCTCGTACCCACCTATTATTTTGCCACCCGTATTTTAATCATGCCCCACATAAATAATCTTTAGTTGGTTTTTATCACAAACACCACTGCAAAGTCACAAATTAGTTAACTACTACTACTACTACTACTACTACTACTACTACTACTACTACTACTACTACTATTATTATTATTATTATTATTATTATTATCCATATTATTCAACTTTCAATGCAAATCAATAAAGCTTAACTCTATAAAATAGATAAAAAATGAAATGAGACTATATGTTTCTACATCAAATATTACCAAAATCACGTAACAATTTCAGGGCGCTTATCTCATCTCATAGTGGTTCATGAAACATATAATTATAGCAAAAGCTAGATCTTTTTGAAAACAATAAACTCAAGTTCATGGATATTCATTTGAATCATTTCATTCTCATTCACTTCAACAATAAATTACATGAAACATTTTTACAAACTAAGCTCCATTATGTAATTAATTAATGTCGTACATTTGATACATTCAAAACATGATTGATAATTGAAATGAAAATGTTCAACATTTGAGCTTGACCGAAACACCTCCTCCTCATTTTTGTATGAGGCTTACTCATATTTTTAAAAATTTTCTTCAATTAAAAGGATAGGTCCAACGTCATTTTTAGATGATTTTGTAAGAATATGAAACTCGGGTTGAAATAAAGAAAAATCAATGGAAGAAAAATGACTTGTGGTGAAACAAATAAAGAAAACTATGATTAACTAAGTTACAACTTTGTGGTGGTGTTTGTGATTAACTAATGATTATTTATGTGGGGGATGTGATAAAAATGCTGGTGGTAATATACACTCTCTTTGATCATATTTGTTTAAGCACAAGTGGACCTCGATAGATTTTATGGAATTGGATTTTGATGCAATCGTTTTCTGCTCTCTGCTTTGACTTAGTCCTGCTGACTTGCACAAGGAACGTATGTGAGCCACAGACCATCGTTGTCGTGGCCGATGGCACTTCGATACTAAAGTCAGATAGGGACTTGAGAAAGGTGTAATGTTGTAAACAGGGAATTTGTAGTCTACCTTAGCTTACAAACCTCATGTCTTATTTATAGTGCAGGAGCTCTGGTTCGACCAAGCCATCGATGGCGTAGTTTAGGAATGAGATCTTAGTGGAGATCCTTCTCTAATTAGGAGTCGTGTTGTAGAAGGAAATTTCCTTGTTAGCCCTGTGCTCCTAAATACGCGGGAGATAGTTCCCAATCTCAGAGTAATCCGTAAGAAGTTTCCCTGTGTGATATGTACTCTGGTATTTGCTTCCTAGTTGGAAGCAGAGAGCTGCTGTAATTGCATATTCGAAGCTAATCCTCGAGATACTTTCCTTAGCACGACTTACGGGTATTGAGGATAGCTGTGAGATGTATGGGCTTAGCAAGCTGTAAGAGTTCGGGTCTATTTGGCGAACTGCATTGGGCGGGCTTAGAACCGCTTGGGCTGGTTCAGTGTTGGGTTGAAGCTCGGGCCTGTAATTCCTCAAGATCATCATGACACGTGTATGGCTCAGAGGGCTATGACCGTTTAAGTGTATCATCAGCTACTCCCCTCGAGTCAGTGGGTCATCTGACGTCGGGCAGAATAACGATTATCCTGCAGGCTAGTTCAACAGACAATTCACAAGGAAAAGATACAAGAGATTCGCCCAAAAACACAGAGAAATAACTCTAATGTTCAATTAAATTATTCAAATCAAAGGTATTTCTAAAGTCAGCCCACAAGTCAGGCTTTATAGCTAAAACTCATGATTATTAGAATTTTACCAAAATTAGCAATCCAATAATCATGCTAAAACAAAATACGTAATAAAAGAAATAATCTGCCAAAAATCTGACCCAAATCGGGTTCAGAATCACTTCCTAAACGATGAATGAAATATTACCATAAAAGGAAAAAATTACTAAAATTATAGATTTGGAAGGGGAAACAGTAGATTTTGGCATCGAAAAGATGTGCAACAAGTGTAGCTCGTGGCTAAGACGTGCGTGCCGAAAAGATCTTTCCGAATTGGGGTCATATGCGCAATTCTGATACCCGTAGCCAAAGTTATGGCCAAAATACCGAAACGCACCCAAAATTGCCCCAATAAAGAAAAAGGTCACAATTTCCAGCTATCTTTGCGCTGATCTGCCAACTCATGGTATCTCAGCGCCAACAACGTGCTATCTGACAATTCAACATCATCTGACTCAGATCCTCCTGCATCACCATCACATCGGTTCGTTAAGTCATTTCTTGAAAAGATACGCTGCTCATGATGATTGAGTCTGAATCGCTGCTTGAGCCGCGCACTGCATTTATTGAACGTGAGTCGGTTCAGTGGAAAAGAGGCGGGAACCTAATCCCTTTTTAGGTCATTTTATGTGCATAGACTAACTCTTATATTTTCTTTACTTTTAAAGATATTGCCTTGTTCATCTTCTGATTGAAAAAAATAGTCATCTTTTTCATGGCTCAAGAAAACCTTCTTGATGACGCAACCTTGGCCAGGGGCCATGAGTTTTTCGAAGACAGGTTGCTTTCTGAATCTGGCTTTGCTGAAATCCGTACGAAGTTTGGGTCCCCGAGGACTTGCCATTGTCTGTTCTGAAAGGTGACCAAACGCCAATGTCGCCACCAACGGTGTTCACGTGCTTGCACCGCGAGATGCTCCAAATCAGAGTGCGTTTTCCTGTTCTGGATGTGATTTGGGACTTCTTAGACTTCCTTGGAATTCCTTCGGCCCAGTTGGGGCCTAATGGATACATGACCATTCTTCTCATTCTAATTAGGGCGAAGGAAGCTGGCGTCCGCATGACTCTATGAGTGATCCAGTTATTGATTTCTCCCCGGTTGAAGAGTAATGCTGTCTGTAAAATGACGTCGCCGACTTGCTTTGCGAATCTGCCTGATGACTTCAAGTTCTGGCAGAAGTATTGCTTATTGGCCCCTGCGGATTCAAAGTACTTCCAATTCAAGGGTCGTTCGCTCGAGCAGGAGTTCAAGCCACTTCGTAAGTACAACTTTTTCTTCTGATTTTGTTGCACTTGATTGCATGCTAATCGTTGCTTGTTTTTCTTCACAGGACAGTTTTACACTACTCCTCTGACCCCAGAGGAGCAAAACACTATGGAGACACTCCGCGGCTTGTCAACATAGAATGTGGTGGACATCATATGTGTCCCCAACTTCATTCGTAGTAGGCTATGGGACAACTGGCATGTGGCCTTCACTCTTTATTGGGGGCGAGTTTCTGAAGATGGGGCTCCTTCTAGGAAGAGGAAGGTCGTTGGGGCCAAAGCTCATGCTTTGTTTGATATGGAGGAGCCATCTGAGACACTTGCCTCCTACGTGAGTTTGAAAAGGTCCCGCATTAGAATTGGGTTGACTCCAAAATGACCCGTTCCTGTAAGTGAAGAGCGTGAATCTGATCGGCCAGTCAAGGCGGAGGCCGATGTATCTGGCTGGGAGAAGGACTATCTGTGATTAGTAGAGGTTGAAGACATGTCGAATTTCAGTGCCACGCAGGCAGAAGCTCTGAGTGAGCAGTTGATGCGGGTTGCAATGGCGGTTTTTGTTGGTGCCGATTCGCACCAGACCATTCCGATAGAAGGTTCCTAGGAGGATCCGCCTGAGGTTCTTGAGCCCGATCATTCCGTTGGTGGGTTGTCTGATAGCGACCATGGTGACAGAGGTCAAGTTTCTCATAGTCCGCATTGTTCACCGTCTCGTTCCAGGCCACATATCAAGGTGTTGGATGGTTCGTTGGATAACTCACTTCCTTCCCTTCCTTCGGATCCTGTTAAGTCGTCTAGCACTAAAGGGTTGGTCGTCGTGACAAAGGAAAGGCTGCGGAGGAGAGCTTGGGAACAGTGGCGACTGCGAAGGTTGGTGCCGTTGTAATTCCTAATCTGGGAGAGCTTCATTCGGATGTGTGGATAAGCCTGTTTGTACCAAACTTAATAAGGATGAGCACTCAGGTCTGGCATTAGGAGGTTGACGTGGAGTATGCTTCGAGGAAGCACATAATCAGGCGTCATAGCTGGCTGATGGATTATGCTCCAAAACCCAAGAAGGATACGCTAGAAGGGCGTATGGATAAGGGTTTAAAGTACCTTATGCTGGAGATGTCTCATTTGAGCCGGTGGTTGTTGTTGTGATGAAAGTCGAGGTGGATCGCGAGAAAGTGTACACCGTGGAGCGTATCTTCTTGCACATGCAAGTGTTGTATTCTGACGCGCTTTATGAAATTGAGCAGCTAAAAAAATAGGCTGAGAAAAATGAGGCTGGAGCAGTCAACCATGGTTGTTGAGACTCAGAAGGTTTGTCTGGAAGCCCTTGAGTGGGATTTAGCGGAGGCGGTGTTAGCTAGAAGCAAATTCAAACAAGAGTTGGATCGGACCCGCCAAGACACAGAGGTTGCGCAGGAAGCTGCGACTGAGGCGCGTTCTGAACTGCAGTCTCTCGTTGAAGAGAATGCCTTGAAGAAGACTGACTGGGTTGCTCAGAAACAACAATTAGAGTTCGATGCAGAGTTCAATGCTCGGGAGGCGAGGAAGGCCGAGGATCAGCTCGAATTAGAGAAGCATGAGCTCAATGTTGTAAATAGTAGTTTAGATACAGAGCAGTCTCAAGTTGAGCAAGTTGGAGCGTGAACTTGTTGACGCAAAGGCCCGCAAGGAAGAGCTTCTGCAGGAACAAGGCAAGTGTGAGTTTCGTTGGGTTGTACACGACAAACTGGAGCTACTGGTGCTGATGAAGGAGGAGCATCCAGAACAGGATCTTGGCCGTTATAAGATGTCGTATGTAGAGTTGTCCGTTGCCTTTGCGTCATCGAACGAAGAGGGCGATTCAGACCCTGATGCTCAAGTCATGGCATGTATGGACGCGATTCTTGCTCCCTCCTCCGTTAAGCTTAGTTCTTCTATTTCTGCACCCTCTCCCGATAAGGAGTAAACTTTGTATACTTGTACCCATTTTGCTTTGACTGTTAATGAAAATAGTTTTATATTAAGTACGTTTTGTATTCGTATTGTGCTCATTGTCACTATTGTGTGTTTTTTGTTTCGCCTTGTCGTTTTACTTTGGCAAAGGCTGGTTGGATCAATAGGAAGTCGAGTGGTCTGTCTGCAGTCGAGAGCTTGACCGTTTGCGTTGTGAGTGACTCAGAGTCACTGTTGCATAGTCATGTCCATCAGTTGGCATGTCGCGAACAATTTAGCCATGGGTTGCGTTACCTGGGTTGTATCTCATCCTTAAGGTAAGCTGTTGGGGACTTGCTTGTCTGATTTGTCGGTTGCAGCCGCCGCAAGCGAGTTGTGATAGCCGAGTGTACGCGTTTGTACCGAGTTAGACGTTGTAAGCTCGGGTTGGCATTTTATGTAGCACATGTCCACGCGTTGGCTAGACGATTTATGTGTTGGCGTGAGTGGCCTTTGCTGATAATAGAATGCCAGCTTGTTTGAGTATGAAGACATTGACCGAGCCGTGATTTATCTTTGCGGCTGCTGTTTCGAAAGAGAACGGTGGTTGCGTGGCGAGCTACTTAGGGCTCCCACTTTCCGAACCATCTATGTCCAAACAGAGTGGACTAGAGGTTCGGGGAGTAAGGATTCAACGACCATGCTGAAGAGCAGTGGTCCCGTGGCGAGCCATCGACATCAGTGAGGAATTGACTAGTCTCCACCTTTCGAACCATCTATACCTGCGCAGTGGGGGCTACAAGTTCGAGACGAAGGGGTTCGACGACCAGGCTGAAGAGCAGTGGTCTCGTGGCGAGCCGTCGACATCAATCAGGGACTGACTAGTCTCCCGCCTTTTGAACCATCTATACCCTTGCAGTGGGGGTCTACAAGTTCGAGAATAAGGGGTTTGGCGACCAGGCTGAAAAGCAGTAGCCCCGTGGCAAGCCACAGAATCTGTTCGGGACTGATTAGGCTTTCGCCTTCTAAACTATCTACACCCGCGCAGTGGGGCTACAGATCTGGGCTTTGATCAGAAGCTTTCGTTGCCAGTCGTCACTAGTGAGGCTTACCTAATCGAGTTCGGTGACCATTGACCGCGAAGGGGGCAATGATCCCTGGCGAGTCGTCGTCACTAGGCGTGACAATGCCAATTAGACTCCCCCTTCCTAAACCATCGGGATCCGTGCAAGGCGGATTAGGTGTCGGGATGAACCAGAAGCCGTCGTCATCAGCCTCGGCTGACTAAGCTTACCTTGTTGGAGAAAGGTTTCGCCTGCTTGAGGGTGTGCAAACCTATGTCCACAGGGGTAGTGCATTGTATGGACAAAATTACTGTCACGCCCCGATTTTCGAGAAAAACGAAAATCCTAAAATCCACGTAGGATTATCCGTTTCCCCAAAACTCGGGACGTGAAATTCAATAACAACAGAAACATTTAGCAGCAATGACAAAAATATAGTTTAGAAAATAGGAACAAACTAAAATTTATACAAAACTCTAACCAGGAAAAACTGGCGTCGCTAGCCCCACTAGCGAAACTCCCGTAACGCTGCTCAAAAGTCTCTAAACCTGAAAAGCTAATCGGCTACATTCCCAAAGGAATGTACCCAAGAAGCAAAAGCTCACTTGGGTCAGCAATAAAGCTGGAGTGAGAAATCTTCATCCCAAAAATCAATAAAATCGCACGTGATAAACATCAAGCTAAACACAAACAACAAACCATCACACCAATAGGTAGTTCCTCAACGAGGCAAAGGTGTGATGCAAGAAAACACAATTCCAAGAATTTAGTTCCTCAACGAGGCAATCATGTCATCATTCCAATTAAGTAAAATTGCATTTACTTATACTTACCTGGTAGAAGTTGACTATGGCAAGCCTAACCTGCAGAAACATTAGTGGACTTGCCATCCTGCATAAAAATGGTTAGAAGTAATATAAACTTACTTTATTCATTTTTATTTGAATTTGATTCATCTTTTTAACGGATTGGTCACTTAGACGATACCACATTCGCACCACCTCTGTGCCGAACATACATGCCCGTATGCCTCTCTCATATAAAGGAGGACTACTCCGTCATCCATGCCCAAGTGGGGACATCACATACAGGCATGCATCGCGGATACCCCTAACTATATGAGTACCAAAAGCCACCCTTGGGCTATCAATGCGCATAAACTCACGTCACATTTTTTACGGATAAATATCAAAGCCTATTTTAGGCATAACAATTCACCTCATTTTCGCAAGACTAACCCGAAGGTTATTTTAGTTTCTCTAGTAAGAAATGGGTGCCCTAACTCCGCAAGACGACCCACTGGTAATTTAGTTTCTTTAGTAGGAGAGGGAAAATAATAAACAAAAGAGGTGTGGTAGTTTTAAGTGATACAATTCCAGGTGGTTTATATTTTCAGAAATCAAAGTTTACCAATATCATTTATTTTTGATAATTCAAAATTTCTCCACAATGACATTTTTGTCAATAAGTCGATTCACAATCGTATCCACCCACATTTTTGGGGAAAACATAGCATATTCATTAATCATGCTCTATAACAACATGGCAATCAAGTCACTCCTTGATTCAAATATCCAAATCCTTCATAATGCATAACCAAGTCAATATGCATAATAATACCAATCTCCAAATAAGTTCAAATCAAAATAGCTATCCATGCAGAATAACACCATCGCAAATTAAATCCATTGCAAATCAAAATAACACCATTGTAAATTAAAATGACACCACTGCAAATAACATTAATCCTGCAGGAACTCTAAGTGCCTAAAATCTAATTGCAAATACCACATGAAATCTAATTGCAAAAACCATCACAAGTGGGACCCACGGATTTATTCTACAGGAACTCTAAGTTGTATGAATTCTTGTGAATTCTAATTGCAAAGCACCATAAGTGGGACCCAGGGATTAATTCTGCAGAAACTCTATTGCATGAAATCTAATGCAAATACCACTATAAATGGGATCCAGGGATTAATTCAACTCTATGGCATGAAATCTAATTGCATATTTCAGATACCACCATGGGTGGGACCTAGGGATTATTTCTGCAGGAACTCTATTGCATGAAATCTAATGCAAATACCACCATAAGTGGGACCCAGTGGAAACATTGGATTTGAGAAGTTCCAAAGCACTTCACTTCATTATGATAATCTGTTATTGCAGCCCAAGTCTAACTAGCCTCATTATATAGAGAGTTTGGGTGCAAATATTATCCCATCTGTGCAAAATCAATATGGCATTCAAACTTCATATGCAACAAGAAGACAACCAATGCCAATCTTCGTCATTTTACAAACATCAACCAAGGGAATAGACACCCACTGATTGTTCATGTATAACAACAATCTATATTTATCAAATAAGTATATATTGTTTCTACTATTTATTTCTAGAAATGTGGTTTCATCAACTTCATTTCTAGTGTATGCAGAGAAAATGATTTCAGAACAATCAAACACATCCTAAATGTCATTTGGATTTAGTAAGATCAGTTACATTGACCAACTAAATTAACCAAACACCCAATAACTCGAGCAACGCAACGACAGTCTAAGATGCTCTGTCCATGCAATGAGCCCTTCTACTACCTGAACATGCAGCACATGACTGACAGTCTTGGCTATTCTGGAGCCACACAATCAGTCTTCATGAGAACTAAATAAAATTCAGCCCAGGACAGAACAGGCTCATCGCCTCGCCCAACCTAGTGCCAAGGACTACATAGCCTCAGATATTTTACTCTATTATAACCTACCTACTCACAAAGTTATCTTTCATCATGCAACCATTCAGTGTCATGAAAAAAACAGATAGCTGTTTGCCTGTATGGAAATGAATTTGTAAGATTGGATTATTATAGTTGTATACTTGGTTGTAGTAGCAGTGCTCAAGAATGAGCATGTTTTGGACTGTATTCAGATTTATTTTGTTTGTTTGTTTCCATATCTTTTTGGTATGATATCCAAGGGGATCTGGATTCATTTTACTAGAACTTGGACATAAAACTGTTGGACAGGCAGCATTCAGTTTTATACAACTTCCCTAGTCTTTTATCAAAAGTAGCTCCAAAATTTTCTTATATGAGGCTCTGGTTTCCTTTCGGGTTCAATCAAGGCTAGAGTCACTTCACCAGTACCTATCCTAGCAGAGACTATAAGATAGTATCTCCTGGTTGCATTCAATCTAAGATTCCAAGGCAATATTTGTCCTAAATACAATCAATATTTCTACAAAAACAACATGAACCAAAATTCACATCAGACACAAATAAACTAATAATTACTTAACACAGATAAAACCAATAATTAATTGGACATTCGATTTATCATTCAAGTTGCTTGAATGAAAGACCTGTAGGACCATATCCAATTCAAATAGTGAACAAGCAATTTCTAAACAGGCAACATAATAGATATACAGACATAACGAACTGATGGAGTTTCAATATTTAGACAACGAAAGAGAAACTCTCAGTAAAAGAGAACGAATGAAGAAAACTCACCTTTAATCCAAGAATCGAAACTCAATCAACACGCGCTAACCATCTAATAACATCGCCCAATCAGATCATGGAAAAGAGGGCTGAGACATAGATCGTGTGGTAGCACGTGTACGACATAGATCGCGTGGTAGCACGTGTATGGCGTATACTGCGAGACGGTTGAGTATCAGTCACCCCCTCAATTGATGGGGTTGTGCGCATCACCATTAATCTGATGAACGTGGTCTGTGCAGTCTTCTTGGAACCGTCATCTTCTCGTTTCCCATACGGTATTCAATGCTGACAGTTAGTGCTAAAGCGCATGTTTGGTGGACCATTATGTCTATATAATGGTGTTTCTCAATTGTTGCAGGAACTATTTTTTGTAGAGCGTATCTCTTGTAATGTTCTTGCTTGAAGAGAATGCTTTGGGTTTTCCAAAGGTTGAAGGGAGATCTTCATCATTAAAGTCTTTGAATATTCTGACATTTGCACTGATTGACCACGATGATAATCGTTGTTATGCATGGTCACCTGTTCGTGGTGGGCACGTAATTGATTCGCTGAGATCTCGTAATTTTTTCTCATATTGCGGAAAAAAAGTACGCACTCTCTTCCAAGGGAAGAGTCTGTCATTTATGCGCCGGTACCTTGTCGCTGCTTTAGAGCATTTAATTTCAGAGATAACACCAGCGCCCAACTCCGGAGTGGTTGCCTCCACCACTTCTCAATTAATCCTATTGTCTCACATTGCGCTGGAATTCGGGATCTCGAGACAGAAAGGAGTTGGACATGGTCCACTGGATTGGGCCATTGACTTTTGGACACCCCTTTCGTCTCTGTAGCGGGAAGGTGCACTCTACCTGTGTCAAATTGATATTTGACCCAAGTTCACCCGGTCCGCCAAATCGAGTGTGCGAGTTGGTCATATCTGGTTGTGACTTGTCGCGGGGCCCCCGATTGCCAATTTTGTACCACCTCAGATCATATTTGAGGGTTGCGTCCACAAGAGTTGTGCTGTTGTTTGCAGATAGTGCTCATCAGAGAGTTCCGATTGCCTACTTTGAGTACCTTTGCTCTTTTTGATGTCGAACTGTTTAAGTGAGTCCTTGTATCCACCTCTGGGCGTTCATTTTACATCTTTCCAGTAATCATTAGAGTGAGTTTGCGCAATTCTTTCTTTATTTCTTGAATGTTTGCAAATCACATAAATTTTTAAGAAGTAAAATTATACATTGACTATGAAAAGGGCAATAAACAACTGAAATAGACTAACTGTTGACAGAGAGAAATTGATCATGGCCCTGAAGTGAATTCGTATGGCTCTTGTGGATCGTTGGTGCTTTCAGCAGACTGTTGAGTTTCGCTAATGTCATAGAGGCTACTGAAGAGTAAACCTAGTGGTTGAGTTAATCTCCGCGTCGACGGGATGTCGGGGGTTGTACTCTTGTTTGCATTAATCTCTCCGTTCTGTTGGGTTGAAGAACAAGTTGCTCCTGTATCGCTTGACTGTCTCGTTTCTCTGAAGCAAGCCACTGTTGCTGGGATCTCGTGCGAGTGGAGTGATGCGTCTGCAGTCACTAGGCCTGGCTCTGGTTCAGATTGCACTGTGGGATCAGTGCAGCATAATAGCAGCCTCATGCCATAGGTTGGTCTCCACGTATTGTTCATTCAGAGTGGTTAGCGGTGTACTTAACGCACTGGTGAAGGGTGGAGACTATAGCTTCCATCTGGTGGAGCCATTGTCTTCCCAAGATAAGGTTGTAGGTAGACGGTGTGTCTACTACCATGAAATACAGAAAACAAGACCTTTCTCAATTGCGGCTTTCCTGTTAACCTTATCTTCCCGATCGGAAAACATTTCTTTCCGCTGAATCCAATCAGTGGGTAGTCTGAAGACATCAGGTTCTCCTCCTTGAGGTCCATACTGTGGAACACGCTGTACCACAGAATGTTGAGTGAGCTCCCCGTGTCCACTAGAACTCTCTTTACCTCCCACCTTGCAATGGAGGCCAAGATGACTACGGCGTCATTGTGCGGCGCTCGGACTCCTCCGAGGTCCTTGTCAATAAAGGTCGAGGTGGGAATGGGGCTTTGAACCCTGGAGTAGCTAATGCGTCTGTCTTCATCCGCATGTTGTGTTTGCATCTTTAGTAGAGTCCGCTTGCGGGATCTGTGTGACTGGTCTTCGTCTGGAGTCTCATTTTCTATTTCCTTGACTGACTCCCCCAGTCCCTAGATCGTTCTGGTCGCTTCTCAGAGTTCAAAAATTCCTTTAGCTTGCCCTTGCGGATCCAGTACTCAATCTCACCCCTCAGACTCTTGCAATCGTTGGTATCATGGCCACCCTCCTTGTGGTGTGAGCAATACTTGCTATTGTCATGCTTGGAGGGATCTCCGTGATGCTTTGGGGGCTACTTCAGATCTTCCCAATTTTTCATGGAGTTGAGGCTGGAATTGAGGGGTGTTACGGCTCTGGATCCAACGTAGTTGGATGCTTTCTCTGGCCTGGCCTAGCCAGGGTCTGACCTATTTTCATTGTGCTTATTCTTGCAACTTTCTTCATCCTTGCATCTCCTTCCCTTCTTCATGTCCTTAGGAGTGGAGGGTTTCTTCTCACCTTCGGTTTCCCTCTTAACGGTCCTCAACTCCTCTAAGGCAATGTACTTTTGGGCGCTTTTGAGGAGCTCTGTCATGTCTAAAGGGGGTTTTAAGGTGAGGTCCTCATAAAGTTTTCCCTCCTTTAGGTCCGCGGTCTCTGAGCATTAGCTCATCGTTGAAGCGCTTGACATACTTTCTGAGCATCTCATTCGATCTCTGTTTCAGAGAAAGTATGTAGTGAGAGCCCTTTCAGAGACGCTGACTTTTGAAGAAATGCGTTAGGAACTCCTTTGCCACCGTCTTGAAGGAGTCGAGCGATCTCGGCGGAAGGCTATGGAACCACGTTAGTGCTGACTTCTTTATGCTAGTGGGGAAAATCCTGCACATCACCGACTCAGATCCTTATTTGAGGGCAATTACATGCTGGTAATGGCGTAGGTGGTCGAATGGGTCGGTGGTCCTGTCGTAGAAGTCGAGCTTCGAAGGTGTGACCTTCATCGGAAGGGCCTCGTTCATAATACGACCCACGAATGGAGAAACAGACAAACAATACAACACGTCTGGGTCACGTGCTCTTCTACGGAGGGGGTTCTGAGGGTCGAGCCTCTCTGCCCTGGCAGTCGACTTCGCGTAAACCGCGCCATCTCCTTTAGGTCAATGAGAACTAGCAGAGGCTTGACTCTCCTGTGCTTGCTCTCTTCGTCCTTCGGAGACGGAGGCTTGTGCTGCTTCGGATCTCCATTAGCGGGTGGAGGGGTTTGTCGTGCGAGAGCCTCCACCGCTTTGGTGATCTGTTGTATTTGTGATGATAGCATATCTATCCTGGGGTCCGTCATTGTGGTTGCTAGCGCGGGGGCATGAGTCAAATGCCTGTGCGTAATCAGAACCGATGAAAGCGGTTGTATAGCGCCAGTTTGAGCGTTTGACTTGTCCCCTTGTATTCCATTGTTGCGTGATCTAGTGGTCACCATCTCTCTATATTTCGAAAGGAGATGATGCTAGTAAAAGGTTAGGAACTTTGTCGTCCCCATGGACGGTGCCAAACTAATGCAGTCATTTTTCGATCCTTGCTTTGAACTAGTTCTGCTAACTTGCACAAGGAACGCACGTGAGCCATGGACCACATTGTAGTGGCCGATGGCACTCCGAAGGGATCTGAGGAAAGTGTAATGCTGTAAATAAGGAATTTGTAGCCTACCTTAGCTTACCAACATCATGTCTTATTTATAGTAAAGAAGCCCTGGTTCGACAAGGCCATCGATGGCGTAGTTTAGGAAGGAGATCTTCGTGGAGATCCTTCTCTAATTAGTAGACGTGCTGTAGAAGGGAGTTTTCCTATTAGCCCAGTGCTCCTAGATATGCGGGAGATAGTTCCCAATCTCAGGGTAATTCGTAAGAGGAAGTTTCCCTGTATGATATGTACTCTGGTATTTGCTTTCTAGTTGAAAGCGGAGAGCTGCTGTAATTGCCTGTTCGAAGCTGATCCTTGAGATACTTGCCTTAGTAGGACTTACGAGTATTGGGGATATCTGTGAGACGCATGGGTTTAGCAAGTTGTAAGAGTTCGAGTCCGTTTGGCGGATTGCATTGGGCGGGTTTAGAACCGCTTGGGTCGGATTAGTGTTGGGCTGACGCTCGGACTCGTAATTCATCGAGATCATCATGACACGTGTTTGGCTCAGGGCTATGACCGTTTTGGTGTATTGTGAGATTTCATGTAAACACGCGTGCCCTTGAGAGATTCAGGTATGTTCTCAACTAATGATAGACCAATTGAATATGTATGAGAGCAGAATTAAGAATAGGTAGATGATGACTTGGGAGTCTCGCGATGGGTGTAGGCAGTTTCCTCCATTTTCTGTTAAGATGAGAAGAATGTAACACAAAGGCCATCGTTACTTTTCTTCAATGTTGCCACAACTTTATATCTTTCACTGTTGGAATCATGTAACCACACTCCAGAGGTATGAAGAAACCGATGTTGAAGGAGGAGGAGAAAAAAGTCCCCAATTGGTTTCCATTGCAGAAGGCAAAGAAAGCTCAACAGATGGTCTAGTGATCGATGTTGGAGGAGGAGAAAAGAATCCTCAATTGATTTCTATTGCAGGAGGCAAAGAAAGTTCCACATATAGTCTACCGCATGATAAGCATATAAATTCTGTTTATGCGAAATCAAGTGAAATTGGAGTTCCGCTTCAGTGGGCAAGGAGAGTATCCATGTGAGGAGATCAAGTGAAATTGGAGTTCCTCTTCAGTTGATTTTAATGAGTATTATCGGCAATCATGCATGAATTTCTGTAGAAATTATAGTAACAGAATATGTTTGACAAGTTAAGAAGGATGAAGACGACGAACCTTATACTGAAATAGAGAAGTATAGAATTGGCTTTAGTGGATGTAACCTCTACTTACAGGTGATATCCGTACGATATACTACGCACGCGTATATTATGCAAAAGAAATTTGGAATTACTGACAAAAAAGAAATCAGCAACTTTTAAATATGAGATATATCCATTGTACATGTTAAGTAGAAAAAGACCAAGGTTTTCATCCATGTACCAATAGAGGGTGGCAAAAAATGTTTTTTTTTTTTTTTTTTTTTTTTTTTGCAAACAAGAATCTACAAGTAAAATGAAGCAGCACAAAAGTGTATTACTTTTTTGATATCCCGGAGTAGCCACCATCTTTCCCAATTTTCTATTCTCATTCCTTGGATACTTTTTCTTTTTTCTCCCTTTTTTTTTCTCCCCTATTATTCTATGCTCTGTTAATTCTTTTTCTTTCACAGCTCTAAATCATGTTCCCAACTAACAAGACTATCAACATGACCAAATGAATACATAATAGAGAAACTTCGACCCTCTTCAAATGGAAACCTCCACTTATTCCACTACTGAGTTTTCAAATTAAATGACATCAATCGACATTCTGAATATCCTATATTTACAAAAATTTCTAGCTTGTTTCTCACTGTGACTAGGGTGAAGGGATATTTGTAAAAATGAAATGAAGGAAATTGAAACTTAAGGGACTCGTGTCTATTCTCGACTGACAAGAGATCAATACTACATTTGTTAGACCAAAGGTTTTTGTCCCTGACCTCTAAAATCCACAATGCCAATTTATCCTGCGAAATAACATTTGCTATGAACAAGGCACTGCTCATCTCTAATAGAATGTAAGACCTCATATCTAATGGGTTTGGAAGTACGAGATCAGTTGGGCAATCTATCTTTGTGAATTCTTCTTTAACCATGTCCATGGCTTGAATATATATCAGATCTTCAAATGTTTTTTAAAAACAAAACAATTCCTTATTCATGGAAACACATTCATTATTCATTGTGATTCTCGGATACGGTACAGTCAATTCCCTCCATTGGCTATTGGATTGAGGAGGTCCCAATGTAAAAACAAAGCATTTGTGACTATTTTTAGAGATTGCCACAACTTTATATCTGTCACTGGATACATCATGTACTAAACCCCAAAGGTATGAATAGCCTAATGTTGGAGGTGGAAAATACATACTTTCCCAATCCAGCTTGTTACTGTAAGGAGAAAGAGTATGGAGAGGGAAAGATAGTTCATACTCCCATCTGAAGGTATTTGACTGTAAAACATTTGTTCATGTACCAAAGGAGAAGAAATTAAAGCTTGATGACAAGGCATCTCCAAGCATTTTCATTGGTTATGGAGATGAGCAGTTTGGCTACAGATTATGGGAGACTGAGAATAAGAAAATTATTAGAAGCAGAGATGTGGTATTTTATGAAGATCATACCATTGCAGATTTTGAGAAAATTGAAAAGCCCAAGCAAATAAATAATGAGGTAGCAGATCTTACACCACTTCCTCCTCCTTTATCGCATGTTGAAAATGGGGAGAGATGTCAGATGATATAGTTGGTGACCATATGCCAGAAAATGAAGTTGTTAATGATGATCATGTAGAAACAAATGAGACTGTGCATGAAGAGCAACCCTTTTAGCAAGAAATAATAGAGCCTCAATTACGAAGGTCTACCAGAGAGCGCCAACAAGTGGTATCAGAGCCGATGGTTCGGCGGGGACTTGGCAAGTAGTGCAAGGCGACACATTATGGAAGGGATCAGGCGCGAGGTGGCGAGCCAGGTAGAGCATCGCATGTGCGCGGTCCGAGGTGGAGGTACAGGCGGCACATTGTTCTGTGGATCAGGCACAAGGTAGCGAGCCAAGTAGAGCGTCGCATGTGCGCGGTCCGCCAGATGAATGGATCTAGATTAGGTTCCAGATCCTTGCCAAGAGAATGTATCCTACAAGTCCGGACGAGGTGGAGTTAGTGCGGTGGTTGCGATTAAGGTGGAGCCAATAACGCCGGGATGACAGCCCGTACACCGAGTGCTACCCACAGGATCGTGGTCGTACATGAGACTCGAGGAGGAGGTGTACTTCTAGATTTTGCAAACTAATGGATGGATTGTAGGATGTGTGACGATTCGCACCAAAGGTGGAGATTGTTGGGATGAAGTTGGCTTGAATAGTCCCACATCAAGTAAAGATGAGTCGTCACTAAGGTTTATAAGGAGATAGTTCACTCCCTAATAGTAACGAGGTCTTTTAAGATAAAAACCCCAAACCCGTGGCTCGAATTAATGGTAGGCCCAAGTTGTGGTGTTTAAGTTGAGGACAATATCGTTACTATGTATAGTGGACCCAGGTGTGCGCACGCACTCAGCGCGCACTAACAAAGTTGTTATCAATAACACTCAAAGAATACAACAATATTACGTGGTTTGGCAAATTGCCTACTTTAAGGGTGATGTTGGCACTAATTAATTCCAAGAATGCGATTAGAAGAGACAAAATTTCACTAACCAAGAACTTACTAACAAAAAAACAGCTGCCTCACAAACTCAGTGGCACACAAAAGCAGCACTAATGCGACCGTCACGAAGCCCAAAGCGTAGCAGTCATGCAGCACAAACGCAGCACAAAATGCAGCAGAAAGCACAACACAAAATCAGCCCAAACGCAGCACAAAATCAGCCCAAACACAGCACCAAAACAGCAGAAACGCAACACCGAAACTACAGAAAATTAGCACCTAAAATCAGCATAAACGTAGCACCGAAACAGCAGAAAATGCAGCACCGAAACAACAGAAATGCAACACTGAAACAGCTGAAACGCAGCATTAGAATAGCTGAAAACACAACACCGAAACAGCTGAAAATCAGCACAAACTCCTGCTCCCCCTTCAATTACCGAGGCTTTATGGGAAAGCAAAAGTCCTAAATTAAGAACTCATGTTCTCCATCTCAAATTAGAAAAATAGTCTTTATCTCCACCCAAAACTAGAAAAGGAGGGTCTTATTCTCCACCTAAAACGAGGAAAAAAATCCAAACAATTAGAAACTCCTTTTACTATCCAAAACAAACACTACAACAAAAATGCTTATTAATAGCATAAGAGCATAGCGTTTTTAAGAAATGTGCTATTAAAAACCCTTTTAATTTCGTTACCCTTTTAACATAGCGTTTTTAATTTCGTTCCCCACATTTGAAATCGCAAAAACAGTGAGCGGGAGGGCGAAAATCATTCCGCACGTTTTTGCCCGCGATTTCATCTCCTCCCTCAAATGCGACTCTCCCTCACTAGAACTCTCCCTCGCACAAACGCAACGCAACCCTCACTAACGCAGCTCTCCCACCTCGCCTCTCCTCTCGCCGTCACCTCGCGTCGCCTGATTTCTCTCGTTCTTCTCTCGCCATCACCTCTCCTCTCACCGTTACCTGATACTTTCCTCAGACTCTGAGAAGAAGGGTATTTCTTCTTCTCAAAACCCTAGATCATTCGTCTCCTCCGCCCCTTTTCTTCACAACATCCTTCGTCTCCTCTGCCTCTTTTCTTCTTCTTCACTCTCTTCAGGCGAGCAAAGCAGAGAAGGTTTGATGGAGGCACCACAACTTCCATCTTCTACAAAGGTAACCCACCAAACCATCTCAGCAATCGGAAAAGATGTCAAAGCACTGAAGAAATGGGTGAAATCCAAATCCGAATCCGAAGGGAGAAGAAGGGTCTTTCTTCTTTCTTCTTCTCAAAACCCTAAATCATTCGTCTCCTCTGCCTCTTTTCTTTTTCTTCATTCTCTTCGAGCGAGCAAAACAGAGAAGGTTTGATGGACGCACCACAACTTCCATCTTCTACAAAGGTAACCCACCAAACCATCTCAGCAATCAGAAAAGCTGTCGAAGCACTGAAGAAATGGGTGAAATCCAAATTTCAATCTTCTGTAAGTTTCTTCCCAATTTTTCAGTGTTAGTGTTTGATTTGAGTAGAATTGTTTGATTTAGCCAAGTTACAGTAGAGTTGCTGTTTGTATTTGGTGATTTTGCTAAATCTTTGATGTGTTTTATCTTCAGATCTAGGGTTTTGGAGGTTTGGGGTTTACTGATTCTACTAAGTTGGGGTCGGGGAGTCACCAATGAATCTCAATTCATCAGATTCAAGTAAGTTTCTTCCCAATTCATCTCATTGGATACTTTCATTTGTTTATCTGATTGATGATTTCTCTCCAATGTAGTAGATTTTAAGAAAATTAGGGTTTTTTATCTTGACCCATTTGAAATCTTGACCCAATTCAGTTCTAATGCTTAAGACTCAGTACAAGTTCTACCAATATGTTAATTAGCATTTAGATTAGCATAATCTTATCTGATAACTTTCATTCTGTTTATGCAACTCAGGCTAGCTTGTCATGTGTAAGAAATGAACATGGGACTGGATTGAGTGTATTTTACAGAGTGACAAATGTATGGATTCCGTTGGTAGATTTTTTCAATTCTGCTCATTCAAATGGTTGACATTCAGATGCATTTTTGCTTATTTGATGTTTGATTTCTTTGTGTGACTGCCTTTTACAATATAATGGGTTTCTTGCAGTGTCATTTTGTCCAATTTGCTGAAACAAAAGACTGACGGATTCATTTCAAAAGAAGAAGTTTTGAAAGAAGAGTATGAGCTGGTGCACCAAGCAATTTTTACGGATCCAGATGATCAGAGTAGCTGGTTTTATCATCTTTGGCTTCTGGATCAAACAGTTACCCCGGACGCTCATGTTCTGATTTCTTCTTGGCCCATACATGATACTGATCTTATTATTTCTTTTGAAGGGAATCTTGAAGGGTAGAGGATTTTGGTGAAAATTTTTGATTTTTGATATATGGTTTTCAATGAATCATGCCAACATGGGAGGTTTGATTGAGTTGTGATTGTTTTTGCAGTAATCTGAGAAGAACAATATGGTGGAAGAGAAGGCTATGATTGCTAAAGATGTCACTGAAGTAAGTCATCTCCAAGGTTTTAGTTGATTATGTGATTTGTCCGTTGCTCCAAAGTCCTCATATTGTGTCGATTATCCGATATGAGCATATCGGTCATGATCCGATGGCTCACATCGCCCTCTTGAGTGTTCGGTGATTTAGAAATGAAGATTACAATTATTGTTGAATTTCTTCCTTTAGTTGTATAGTTTTAACTACTTTGAGACTTACTATTTTATGACACTGCTTCTATTGAGAGTTGATTGGTAAAACACCATTGGTATATCTAAACACTGTGACTGAAGGATGTGTGGGGAAAATTGCTGCTAAGCTAGAAATGATGGAACCATGATCCAGTCTTAAGGACAGGTATTAGTTTCATCTCAGTTGAATGGTTGTCTTTTAGCGCTAGTAAATATGAGATGTTGTTCTTTTTGGGCATATTTGTCATTGATGTTTAAGTCAATATCTGAAAGATTGGGAATCTTGATAATTGGTCTTTATCTATGAACTTTGTGAATCTATGAACATTGTTGAATGATTAGATTTAGTTCTATTAAATAAACTAATCTTGTATTGAGTCAGGACATGCTGAAGGTGGCACAGGTGCAGATATGGTGACATGGAAAAATGAAAATTTCCATACTATTGACAAACTTCTTCAAGGCTTTAGTCCAATCTTGTCTTTGGATCAACTTAGGATTAGCAAATATGATGGGCCATCAGCTTCTGCGTGGGTTGTAGAGACACTAATATTTGAGATTGCTCTCTTCCGGGAGTTGTTGTTAGAAACCAACTGGTAAGTTAGCAATTAGACTTCCATATCTGCAATAATTAATTCACATCCAACTGGTGGAGTTGATTGATGTACTCAGTTCAATCCATGAGCCAGCTTTCTCCCTCTTGTAGTGCACCATGATGTAAACTTGGTCTATGGCTATAGCTTGTTGTACCTTTTTCAATTCCCTTTCATCTTTTTTGATTTTCGTTCTTTCTAATATTTGCAGCAAAATTGGAAAGCTTACACTTGCACGTCTGTTAATCGCTCATGATGCAATGATGGCATACAATGCCCCATTTGTGTACAAAAAAGTAAACTGTGAAGTAGTAGAACTCTTTGATGACTTGAAGAAACTGGACCCACCACATTCAAAATATTACAAGGACGAGCAAAGTTTAGTCCACGTGGAGCAGGTGATTCTTGCTTCTGTTTCTGTCGTCTTTCCTAAATTTGCACTCACTGATTGGATTGTTAGGGACTTTATTGCTCTCTCAGACAATTACTAGAGGTGGGGTTTTTCCATGCTGATCCACACCCAGGGAACCTAGTTGCTATAGATGATGGTTCCCTTGCATAGTTTGATTTTGGAATGATGGGAGAGATTCCTCGTCATTATCGAGTTGGACTTATCCAAATTGTAAGTAGCCTCTGAACAATCCATTTTGGAAGTATGCTTTTCTCTTCTCTTCTGTTTCAAGAAGTATCTAGTCTTAAAATCAGTCCTAGACAATGTTGTTTCTGGTGTTTGAAGCAGTCTTGTATTATTGCTTTCCTTGTAATTCAAAACCTTCAAACACAAATATTTTCTTTTCTATTTTATGACAATATGGGTACTTGTGTCAATGTAGAATTTGGGTACGAGGTGACAGACACATGCTTAAAATTACACCAAAATCGAGGCATGCCTGCATATTATAACTATTTATTCCCATTATAGATTTCATTTTATTAATCATATTTCTTCTTGTAAACCTACATATCTGCATATGTGTTATTATCACGCCATAATACATTCATAATGTAAAGAATCGAAACGTTGATGACCCTCATTGGAGTCTTGAAATCGAGTTGAGTTGAATAAGATATTTCACAATTTCCAAGCTATTCTATCAATGTGAAAAGACTTGTTAATCATTTTCTTGTTTTCCTTCTTGTTAGACTTATGTTTTGGATGTCCATCCTTTCATTCCTCGGATAGCTATGAGAGCTGGATATGATGGAAAAACTGTCATATGGGATGTAAATTTCTGGATCCTGAAGGTTTTTCATGACTCTTTAGTATAAAGTGGTGTCCATTTCTTATTGAACGCATTAGCATATTTCTTCCATAGATATGGGAGGGAACCCCCATTCAGATGTGTGAAATTGGGCGCTTCAAGTTGGTTGATGGGAATTTTTCTCCGTAAGTAAACACAGTGGTTGATTAGTTGTATTTTTATTTAGCAATCATTGATCAACTGTTTTCTTCTATTTCCTCTAGTTCCTTATTTTCCAAAGTATATCAGTGGAGATCATAAAATATTGATGCTTGCCCGTATTTATTCTTGTTTGTTGCTCTTTCTTATGAATATACTTGAACTTCTTAGGTAGGTCTCGTGTATTAGTTTGCATGTTGTTTTTCTGGTTGTCTTTCCTTGTTTTTCTTCAATGAGTTCTATTTGATTCTACAAAGGTGGCATTTGTTAAGGTCATATTGCTCTAGTTTTGTGCATCGTCACTTTTTTCTATAGCAGCACTAAGGCTTTGCTAGAACCTTATGCCTGATTAACTGGATAGGAGATGCTGGATGTACCGATACTATATATCATTGGAGCATTTATTCCAGGAACCATGATTGCAGTGCTCTACTACTTTGATCACAGTGTTGCTTCTCAACTTGCCCAACAAAGTGAGTTCAATCTTAAGAAGCCAGCTTCTTATCATTATGACCTTCTTCTTTTGGGTTTCTTGGTAAGTGATCTAGCCCCCAAAATTTTTTCTTTTATAAATAATTGATTCGCACTGTGGACCTTAAAGCTTAGTTAAATTTATATTCCTTTGTGTGTGCTTATATGAGATTGTTTTATGTTTATTGTGCTTGATGAGCAGGTTATATTATGTGGTCTGCTTGGTATCCCTCCTTCGAATGGTGTTATCCCACAGTCTCCTATGCATACTAAAAGCTTGGCGACTCTGAAGCATCAGGTACTACAGCTTTCAGACACCAACATTGACATTGTAATCAACCATTTCTCCAACTGTATCTTTTAATAGATTCTCCTTGTTCATTTTATAGCTCGCGTTTTATTTGTTGGGAGTCAAGCATGTCTCATATTTTATTTGAGGCAGTCGAGAATACCATCATTTCTGTGAGCTGCCTCTGAAGCAGAATCTTCTTGTTCCTTATGTCTGTATCATTTTTGCATAGCAGTATGCAATTTTGCATGGTCTCATAAATGAGAAACATAACAGTTTTTTGTGCTTCTTCTAAGAGGCGATGCTGTACAATCCTTATATATGACCGTTTCATACCCTTTTAGGTAAGAACTATTGCCTAGAAACAATATTTTGCAGGACATATAGTGGGGAAACATCCATAAGTCATTGCTTATTTAGTCCAGTGATACTGTTATAGTGCTTTATCATGCTGCTGCAATTGATCTTCCTACTCTTTTATTTAATTATATAATCCTGAAACTTCAGTTAGACATGCACTGTTATTTCTTTTCTGTTAAAAAGTTTAATTGGATCTCATGGCAGATTTTGCGTAGTAAGCTTGTATCAACTGCACGCAAAAGTATCCAGCAAAATTCAAGTTTGGGTCAGTTGTATGGGAACATGCAAGAAGCATACAAGCAAATGCAGACTCCATTAGTCTGTCAAACTCCACCTGCTCTGGTAAATTACAAGAAACCCAATGCATTAAATGCTTACAAGAGTAATTATTTATATTTTGTTAACTTTCTTCCTAGCAGGGACTGAAAGATCTGAAAGAATCCACAATTCAGTTGGCTTCAAGTAGTGGCAACATAGATGCCCCTGTTGACGCGTCCGTGTTTGATGTGGAGAAGGATGTTGATGATCTTTTACCCGTCGAAGTCAAAGAACAACGCGTCAGTAATTTGCTTCAGTCTATGATGGTAGGTGGCTGTGTTGCTGCTATGCCTCTTCTGAAAAAGATCCCAACTTCAGTTCTTTGGGGCTATTTTGCCTACATGGCAATTGAAAGTTTGCCAGGGAATCAGTTTTGGGAGAGGATATTGCTGCTTTTTACTGCTCCAAATCGAAGATACAAGTATGTTTTCATCAATGTTTTTAAATATTTTGTTTTACATTCTTAGTGGTTTGATAGTTCTCTTCTCATTGCTGTTAGCGATTTCTAAAATATCAAGTAAGTCCATCCCCACTTTCCCTGTATTCACTGTCATCCTACTCCTCCAGTTATACCACAGCATGCTCTGTGTTACCTGGTCCAAATGTTTCTTGGATTTTTATAAGCAGCAATTCATTTCCTACCCCACTTTCACTAGACCTGAAATTTTAGTAGACAAGATTTGACATTGAATATGCATCCCACAGAACTTTATACCTCTTAGTGAAGTTCTATGGTTCAACACATTTTCCTTTCAAATACTTCAAATCTATGTCAATGTTAACATTAAGGCTTTGTTCATGAGGGCGATTGGAATATATTTACTGTATGATTATCAGATAGTAATCATTAGAAGAAGTTACTGCATAGTTGAATCTCCTCTTTAGGCTGAAAAAGATGTGAACCATAGTACAAGATAATATAGCAGTATCCACAAAGGAGAGGATTTGCTTGGCTTTTTCTTTTTACTGTATGGTTCAAGTATTTGCTCTTTACTGTTTTCTTTTTTCTTTTTTCTTTTCTTCTAATGTCGTCTACCACCAACAGAGAAGATTCTTCTGGTTGCTTTTTTGTTTGATAAATTACAATAACAAGTTGTGAACTTGTGGTAATTGCATATTCATGCTGTATGTTACTTTATTCTATACCACTCTACAATTATTTTCTAAACTAATTGAACTCTTATGTCAGGCTAGTTCACATATGGAGTTTCAACAATTGAGGCATCGTGTAGTGTCATTGGACAATCAGTTGAAGGGCTCTTCCAGAGTGTGTGATGATGAAATGTCAGGCCACCAACTTGAAGCTCAAACTGCAAAGAAAGATAAGGGTAAGGGTACGTAAGGCTGTGCAAGAAGAAGAAGACCAAACTAGATGTTGATGTTAGAGTTTAGTTCAACAGTATTTTCCATGTAACGGTGGATGGTGGGTTTTCCCAAATTGGGGTTGCAGACATGTGGTCTAGTGTAAATCTTGTAAAATTTCGCTGGAACTTGTAAAATCTTGTACAATTTCTCCTGAACTTGTTCAAATTGTTTAGCTTCTATGGTTAAAGAAATTAGTGTTATAATAGCGTTTATGAAATTTCAAATTGATAGCAAATGAAATTAAAAAAAAAAAAAAAAATTGCTATGTATACTTGAAACGCTATGGTAGACTCTATCATAGCGTTTCAGAAACGCTATAAAAGGATCTACCATAGCGTTTTTAAAACGCTATAACAGGCTAACTTTCTATAGCGGTTTTAAACCGCCATAATAGACCCTAGGTCTATTATAGCGCCGGCAGACATAGCGTTTACTAAAACGCTATGGTATCCTACCATAGCGTTTTTGAACCGCTATTAAAGGGCTTTTTTTTTGTAGTGAAACAAGGGAAGAGTCTCAATTTGAGAACTCTTGTTTGTTACTAAAAAACCAATATGAGCCAAAATTCTACAATCTCCACCTTGGTTCATATTTCAGACCACTCCCATATATCTCCACCTTGGCATGAAATCGACACTTTGCCAAGACCCAAACCATTACCACCACACAACCCCCTAAAGGCATAATGCCCCAAAGGGCCTTAGCAATAATAAATGTTGGTCAAGTTGAGAAAACGCTCAAACTTGACCAAAACATCACCAAATTTTCAAAAATACATATAGTGATCATACTCACTTCATGTATACTTTAGGGTCAACATAAATGTGTCAAACTTCTTATACCACTGTTGTGGTGACTGCTTCGACTTATACAAAGGCTTCTTCAATTTGCACACAAAATATTTATTGTCAACAATTACAAATCCAACAGGCTAATACTCTTCTAAATCTCCATGCAATAACTCAAATTTGACATCTAATTGCTTGAGGGATCCAAGTCAAACTGTGTAAATAAAACTAAAAGGACCAATATTAAGGTGTGTTTCACTACTAGAGAAAAACCTGCATCATAAACAAGGAATGTGATTTCTCGAAATATGTTGAAATTTTTCGAGAAAAGAAATAAATATTTTAATCTCCGTATATTGACATACAATAATATTATTTTAATATCAAAAGTTTGTATGCGAGTGATTCTTATGTAAGATGTAGTCTGTATGAGGATTATGTAGTATTTGAGAGTCTAAAATGCATAACTTATATTGTTAAATTCGAAATCACAATCAAAATTTTTACGTTTTTTTTTTTACACAAAATGAAATATTTCACGAAATATTCTTAAAATTAGGGGACCGAAATTAGCTCGAAAAACGAAATCACAATCCTTGATCATAAACAACACCCTCCAACTGTGTATATCCTTTTGCTACTAATATTGCCTCATAACATACACCATTAGCTTCTAAGTTTGGAGAACCTTCCACAACTAAGGATGATTCAATCTGTTGATGATCTTGTTCCACAACAGGAACCCCTTCATCCACTATACCAAGCACATCATTAATTTTTACTTCATCAATAACAACATTATCATTTGTAGTAAACTTCCTTTGAGTAAAAATAAACTCCACCTGTTCCACGTCATCATCAATGAAATATAAATTCCCATATATTACCATCAATGAAATATAAATATAAATTCCCATAAATTACCATAAACATACAGTCATCATATAACACTTCTAGAAACCCACATTCACCGGTAAACTTGTACCCTCCATATTCTAAAGCATTCAAAGAAATCAAACTTTTATACAAATTAGGAACATGTCTTACCTCAGTCAAAACTATAATAACTTCATCAAACATCTGAACCCGGACTGTACCAATTACAATAGTTTTGCTGGCAAAGTCATCACCCATCAAAACATTTCCACATTCTACGGATTTGTGGAAAATGAACAAATCCCTATAAGGGCACATATGATACGTGGCGCTTGAGTCCAATAGCCATCCATCTGGTAAATAATTACTAGAAGTAACACTCAACACCTCATCAACATTAGAAAAATTGGATGCTTGAGCCACATACATTGTTCCATTTTCTAACAATTTCTTCTTACTCTCCTCCTTAGCTTTAAGCTTAGGACAATCCTTCGCTATGTGACCAATCTCATGACAATAATAACATTCAAAATCTCATAGTTTTCATATTTGGAGCGATTCATGTTTTCCTCATAACCTTTATATTTTGTCATTCCCTTTGCAACCAAGCCTTCAACTTGAACCTCTTCACTAGCATCCAGCCTCCTAGTAGCCTTAGACAACAAGGTTGAAGTAACCTCATCAAACGTAATCTCTTATATACCATACAAGAGAATATCAACTATTGTATCATACAAATCAGGAAGAGTACAAAGCAAAACAATAATTTTATCTTGATCATCAACTTCATCTCCCAAGTTAGACAAATCAGTAACAATTTTGCAAAAGTCATTAGTATGTTCGTTCATAGACTTACCCTGATCCATCTTGAACTTGTAGAGTTTTTTCTTAAGATAAAGTACCGTAGTGAAAGATTTCTTCAAATACATCTGATTGACGCCAACGACTGACATTAATGTCCTTGCATGATTTACAACATTAATCAAAGAAATACTTATTTTTTTGTTTATTTTTTTTCCTTCAACATATAATACACTTCAACAATGCATATTGGAAGTAGGGGTTATCGACTACTTCACTTGAATTATATGAATTTTAATTTAAAGAATAAAGAGAATAACAAATTAATGGATGGTGAAATGTTGAGAGATGATGTGATTTCGAAACCAAATAATCAACTTATAACAAAAATGAAATATAAATAAATCTCAAGGGTGTGGGAATCACCCATTCCAACGTAATGATTGTAGAATGTAATTTCAATTTCTCCCAAAATACTCAAATCATATGGTTTTTCAACCTACATGACTAAAGTTGTGAGACTTAAGAAGTAAAAGTCTTTTCATTTCCCTCAAAATTTAACCAAATCCATTGTTTTATTTCTAAAATATCATTGGATTTTGATTATGTTTTTCATTGAAAAAATCCTAAAAGACATGGAAATAATTTATTCTTTCGAATCAAAATCATTATCCATTTAACAAATGAAGCCTTCTTTCGAAGCACTTCTTACAATTCATTATTCTACTTTACTTCCTAAATGAAATACAATCCAACTATCATTATATCTGCATGGAACTCATTCTCTTCACCATGAGATGTGAGATTAGCTCTCCATGAATGAGGAAAGTAAACTAAAAGTTAAAGGAGAAAGAAAACAATTAAAAAAGAGAAACAACTGAGAAAGAGAAATAAAAAGAGAACTTACTTCTACTTCAATAGAAAAATTATAATGTTGGCAACAAAGTAGTACATGCACATCTCTACACTTTCTTCTCTGCCAAGCAAAAATCTAAATCTAAGAACTCCAACCAAAAAACTCTCTAAAACAAAAACTACCTCCCTGATGAACTCCATGTATGAAAATTTTATAGGTAAAAAGGGTTTGAGTGAAATAAGGAAATATGTTTAAGTCATAAGGAAACATAGTTGAGTAAAATAAGGAAATGCGTTGGAATGGTATGAGGAAACATGGTTGAGTGAAATAAGAAAATGTGTTTGGAGTGGAATAAGAAACATGGTTGAGTGAAATAAGGAATAATGGTTGAGTAAAATAAGAAAACGTGTTGGAGTAAAATGAGAAAACATGTTTGAGTTGAATAAGGAAACATGTCTTGTAGAGATTATTTTTACTATGAAAAAGTCGTTCATGTGGATGTCCAAATCTTCATGTTGATTTTCTTAAGATCCGTAGTTGTTGATGCTTTGTGGGCTTGACTTCATGGGTCTTTGGCTTGAAATTCTGTAGTCTTTATCAATGCATGTGAACTCTTGATGTCCCTTTTAGTTGTTGAATTTAGCCTTATTGTGCCATTTTGTGTATGATTTGAGATTAGTGCTTGAATTCCTACAAAAAACACGTAATGAGATATTTTTATTGGATAATTCGACTTAGCAATTGTATATTTAAGGATGTAAAATCAATGTTTTGGGTGATTATCACACCACTCCCAAACAACCTTTTGCCAGTCCTCTAGCAAAGAGCAACGGAAAGAAAGATAAGAACACAAAACAAAATTCTTCCTAAATTTCTCAAAAAATTCAATGCCACTTTCGCTGGTATAACTCGATTGCATTTACAATATGCAACAATGCTTTGAACCTCTAGCATGACACTAAATGAGAAGTTTTAGCCTCCTGAGGGTTATCCAGGTTGACACCCACAAACAATTTATTTTTTTATTTTTATTTTTTATAAACAAAATTGATGTGTCCCTTATTCTTCTCAGAGAATATCTTGTTAATCAACCACATAGAAGACAAGAGACATATGTAATTAGTTACTAAAATGCACATTACAAGTGAGTAACTTTGGAACAAGGTGTGTGTGTGAATAACCAACAAATGCAATTTTTTGTAGCACAGTAATGTACATCCTGATCCCCTTTGGAATAACTGTTTTGACTTCAAAACTCACCAGTTAATCTATCTGAAATGATTACTTTGAGTTTGGGTAAAATATTTTTTCTCTTGCATGTGAGGAAAATAGTAAATGTGAAAATTCAAAATTCTCACATGCTTATAAGAATAAATTAACATGAAAGAGAATAATAGTCTCATGGAAGAAATGTTGATCACATGCAAGAATGTCGAATTACGCACCAAAACGCCTTCTCATCTACTCCACTTCTTACCATAGGGTAAATTAGGACTTTTCTAAGAAAAAGAGAATCTAGTTTGATTTTTTTATGAGGAAGAGTGGGGTAGATGGTAAGTAAAAACATGTTTATGAAAATGTAACTAATAATACATAAAAACGGTCACACCTCGAAGCCGTACATGTGTCATAGTGATCTCGAGGAATTACGACCTCAAGCGTCGGCCCAACACTGATCCGGCGCAAGCTGTTCTATGCCCGCCCAACTGCAGTCCGCCAGGCAGACTCGAACTCTCACAACATGCTAGGCCCACACGTCTCACAGCTTCGGACGGGAACCTATAGCTACTCCCTGCTTCCAACTAGGAAGCAAACACCAGAGTATCTTTCACACAGGGAAACTCCCTTCTACGGATTGCTCTTGGATTGGGAACTATCTCCTACGTATCTAGGAGAACGGAGCTAACATGGAACTTCCATCCTACAACACGACTCCTAATTAGGGAGGGATCTGCACAAAGATTTCCTTCCTAAACTATGCCTACAATGGCCTGGTAAAACTAGAACTTCTTGCATTATAAATAAGACTTGAAGTTGGAAAGCTAAGGTAGGCTACAAATTCCCTGTTACAACATTACACCTTCCTTAAAGTCCTGTCTGAATTTAGCATCGGAGTGTCATCGACCACCCCACGGTAGTCTGTGGTTCACGTGCGTTACTTGTGCATGTCAGCAGGACAACAGGACTAGGTTAAATTAGGAAGCGAAAAAAGACTGCATCAATTTGGCATCGTCGGTGGGGACGACATAGTTCTTAACTTTACACTAATCGTCATTTCCTATCAAAACCCAGAGAGATGGTGACCACCAGGTTATGCACCAACGGAGAACTAGGGGACACGTCCAACCTTAGACTGTCCCTATACTGCCTCATTCAACAGTTCTTGTCGTGTACGGGCATCCAACTCACGTTCCCGCTCCAACGATAGTTACGATGGACCCAAAATCGATGTGTTGGAATCTTAGATACAACAGATCACCAAGGTGGTGGAAATTTTTACGCAACATAATCCACCACCTGCTAACGGAGACTGGGAGCAGCACGGACCTCCGTTGCTAGAAAATGTTAGGGAGCAAGCACAGGAGAGCCAGGCTCCCGCTAGTTCTCATCAGACTAAGGGAGGTTGCGTGGCTAATGCTGTGCTCATGGCCAAAACAAAGAGGATCGGCCTTGGGAACCCCCTCCGCAGAGGGGTGCATGATTCAGACGTACTATATCGCATGTCCGTCCCACCATTTGTGGATCGGATAATGAATGAGGCCCTTCCAAGGAAGTTCATTCCCCTGAAGCTCGATTCCTATGACAGGACCACCGATCATTTCGATCATCTGCGCCATTTCCAACAAGTAATGGCCCTCAAAGAAGGATCTAAGTTCGTCATGTGCAAAACCTTTCCCACTAGTCTAAAAAGCTCTGCGCTGACATGGTTCCACAGCCTTCCACCGAAATCAATTGACTCTTTCAAAACACTGGCGAAGGAATTCCTGACACGTTTCGTCGGAAGCCAATGTTTCAGAAAAGGCTTGTACTACATACTCTCTCCAAGGAAGAGGTTCGGCGAGACACTCCGAGAGTATGTCACGCGCTTCAACAATGAGCTGACCTTTATCGACGGGTGCAGCGACGATACAACCGTGATGGCCTTTACTGCGGGCCTCAGATAGAGAAAGCTTTTCGAGGACCTCGCCTTAGAGCCCTCTTCGGACATGGAAGATCTCCTCAAGAGCGTTGATGCACTATTTTACTAGCACACAATTTAATACCCTTCTTTATAATTGTAGTCTAGACTAAGTAGGGATCATTCTGGACCGGGGATCAGAGGGCTTGCTATCTAGCATTAAGAATAACTAAAAGACAACTAACAACCTAATTAAGAAAATATTGGGGGATTGAATTTTTCTAATTTAAACTAAGAAAATTATTGTAAAGATAATATAACTAAAGGGATGGAAAAATGAGAAAATAGATAAGGGTTTATCTCCACACACCAAACATATGCTCATAAATCACTCATCAATAATCACTTGCTAATTCGTGAGAGACAGTGCTTAAGATTAACCGTGATCAACACTGCATTAATCTTATTATTTTCCCAAGTTCGTTGAATTAAACTCAGTGTCGTTTTTAAACTATTCTTATCGTGCTATGTAATCAGGAATCACAAGTTAGATAACAATCTAAGATCATTAAGTTTTGTGGAAAATATGAACACTGACTAGGCAATTACAAGTATGATCAACATCTTGTTCTTACCTAGGTTTTTACTTAACCATACCAACCTTCATTGGTATTTACTACTTGTGAGTACAAGATTATAACGATTAGGTGAAACTCTCTTATACACTAGCCCCAGATGCTAACATGCTTACAAAGTTGGCCACCTTAACAAACATACAGAGAAAAAGTTCTCTATAAAGCTGCTAAGCAAAACACAATCACTAATCAACAAGGAAGATTAAATTCAATTAATTCATAAAGCACATGTTCGGGGCTTCGAATCCACCCCTAACTAAGAGGAGTTTAGCTAAACATATTAATTATGTCCAAACAGTAATCCATAATCAAATATCAAGCTAAAATAAGTAAAGAAATGAGAAGAAATGATGTCGCTTGTGCATGGTAGTATGAGAGAGTACTGGGGTGCGGATAATGAACTGCAGAAAATAAATTCTCTTATTCCCTTTCACGAGCTCAGCTCTATTCTTCAAAATTTATTCTTCTTTTTGGCTGTAAATCAGAGTGTGCGAGGGAAGGGGAGGACGTGGGAGAGAGATGGTCGACGATGATCAGACAGTGGTGGCTGGCGACGATCAGGGAAAATGAGAGAGAGAGGTTGGCAGTGTGAGATTTAGAGAGAGAGAGTATGCGATCTGTGTTGTGCGATCTGTGAACGGAATAAAGGGGTTGCGAGCTGTGTTTATGTATGATGGAGGTTAGGGTTTCTAATTTGAGATGAGGAATGATGATGGGTACAGAGATGGATGATGGCGATGATTTGCATGAGAGAGAGGCAGAGATGAGGGGTTATTGGCGTTTGTGATGGGATGACGGTGAAGGTGGGTTGCGATGAGTATGTTGTTTTGAGGAGTAGGAGGTTGTGGATGGGTGATCTCTCCAAAGCATAGTATTGCCCTTTTATAATCGTGTTCTTTAGGTTTCCTTTCGTGTGTAGTTTCCTTTTACAATAATTCTTCCTAATTCAAACCATTTTGCACTTCTTAGCTTCTATTTTGGAATCTTGTAATTGAAAACCTACACAAACACGAAAATAACAATTAATACCATAATTAACAAGTAATAGCCAAAATTATATATAGAAATATGGTACTAAAATAGCATAATTATGCTCCTATCAAATTTCCCCACACTTATCTTTCACTAGTCCTCGAGCAAATCAAAGAAAAAAAAAAAACTCAAATGACTCAATTTATACTTTCCAACATTTGTCTCAGAGATTTCCAATGGGTCATGACATGATAAAAACTTTTATAAACACAAGATTATATCCACATCATTCGAAAATTAATACATGTTCATAATAATGATATAAAAATTCACAATTAAATCAATCCAAGTGACTGTGAAACTCTAGCGCGTGCCTAAAAGAATTAACCCAAAAATCTCACTAGATGCACTCTTTTCTTTTTCACTGATTGTTTGGTAAAATCACTCTTCTTATTCTAGTTATATGTGAGAGGATTTATGTTAAAGGGAAACAAATAGCTCACATATGATATAACAAAAAAGAAAGGCATTTTCTGACATGTTTATTTATTTATTTTTTCTTTACAGATATATGATCTCATGGAAGGAATGCTACTACTTGAATGCAAAAACTAGTGACACCATGCATACCTTATTCGAATCTCCACATCGTGATATTGCACAACACATTCAATCAAAAGGTCTTAATTCAGGTTGTAATGGGACCAAGGGAAGAAAAAATGGATGAGGAAATGACAAATGGCTTAAAGAAATGGTGAAAACATGCAATAAGATTAGAGACATTAGCAAGGAATCACATGGTTCAAGACATAAGTAGGTAAATGAAAACGAAAAGGAAGATGTGGTCTACTGATAATAAAGAGTTTCAACCATTGTTTTGTATCTACTGAATGAAAAGAACTGGACTATCTGTATGGTATTAAAATACTGAATGAATATAGACAAGGGCTTGTATCACTTCTGTAACTTTGTACCAATCTTTTTTTGGCAGCTCTTTCTTCTTGAAGTATCTACCATAAGGGCTTTCTCCCACACTTGTTTTTCAACATACCTTGAACCGCAATATAGTCTCTGCAAATCAAATTATGCTTTACTCTTCTGATTAGGTTAAGTATGGAAAATGAGGGTAATGAAACAAAATGCTAAATGATAGGCTCAATGGGGGTTAACCTAAAGGAAATATATCATGGATTAGGCTTATTTGGCAATGGTGGAAACTAAGTGCCTTTATCATGTCAAACATGTCGTGCAATTCAGTATAATGCTTTGAATGAAATTAATACAAGATCTAGTGTTTAGTTCTTAATTATGAAAACAATCCAAGTAGCAACCAAAACAAACAAAATTGAGATGATGCAATGAATTATTATTGACAAAAGAAATGAAAGATGACCAAACTAAAAACTCTCAAAATCAAAGAAACAATAGGCTAAAAACTCACATATGGGTTATAATGAGTTAAATTCAATTAAACATGCTATGAGTACAAATTACTTAGTTGATTACATGTGAATTTGCATATGATAGCCATGAATAAGCATTAACTAAAGAATAATATTAGATCTTAACTCATGCTTATAAATCACCTTAAAGTTATGCAATTAAAAACCAAATCTCATCATTGTGTTGGAAAGTATCCTAGGACTTAAAACAATTATAATTTTTTTAATGATATTAATACCAACAAAGAAAACAAAAACCAACACATTTTTTAAAATTTTATGGACTGACACTTTTTCATTTTTTAATTTTTTCAAAATAAAAACAATGTTGTTCCCCCCCACTTAAACCTAACATTGTGCTCAATGATAATAGATTATAACATATGCAATGAAAGATTTAAAAGATGAAAAACAAACTACTAACAAACAAAATCAAGAATAACGATAAGAAAATAAAAGGATAGAGAAAACAAATCTGATTGGGTTGCCTCCCAAGAAGCGTTTGTTTTAACGTCGTGCAGTCTGACGGTATCTCTAATTAATTTTCTGAATTAGTGGGAACATGGAATGATACGTCCTCCACGTCATGCTCCACAATTGACTCATAATAGGGCTTAAGTTGATGATGTTCTAAGACATGATTAGAAAAGCAAGACTTTCTTTCCAATGCCAATATTTCCACAGATCATCTGATCATGAAAAACTATGGTGTTCTCCTTGTAATTGCTTTTAATTTTATAGGCCTCATCCTAAATCTTTTCGAGCTTGTTCAACTGCAATTTCTTCTGCTTCGTTTTGTCATAGGAAACTCTATTGCTCTCATATCTAATGACATTAGTGATGGTGGTCTCAATTTTTCCTCGTTTCTGATGTCTAACAATTTCTGGGCCAAATTGTCAACCACATTAATAAAATAACAATAATGATTTTTAGTAGGATACTTTGTGGCTTCAAAGATGTTAAAGCCAATCACATCACCATCAAATTCCATTGTCAGTTTCCTCGCATGCACATCAATATTTGTCCTTGCAGTTTTCATGAAGAGGCGCCCTAAAAGAAGAGGCAAAAGTGCTGAAAATGCCGAATCTTCCATTTCAAGCACAGAAATCTGCTGGGAATATCAAATGGTTAACCTGCACCTACACATCTTAGAACAAACCTCGAGGATATGCATTAGAATGGTCTGCCAATTGAATAATAACACCATCATTTTTTAGCTACCCGAGATTCATAGAGCGATAAATAGAATACGACATAACATTAATTGAAGCACCTAAGTCTAACATTGCATTTTCAATTTTAGTATTACCGATAATACAAGGGATAGTTAAACTACCCGGATCCTTGCATTTCAGCAGCAATTTCCTCTGAAGAATTGCAGAAAAATTTTCACTCACCTTTACTACTTCCCCGTCTTGAAGTCTTCTCTTTGTGGTGCAAAGCTCCTTAAAAAAATTTGCATACTTAGGCACTTGCTTAATAGCATCAAGAAGCGGAATGTTAACCTGAACTTTTCGGAAGGTTTCCAAGATTTCCTTATCCTGTTAATCTTTCCTAGACTTGGCAAACCTGCCTGGAAAAGGCACACAGTGGAAAAAGATTAGCATAAACTGAATTTGGAATGTTCGCTTTCTTACCTTGGAGGTCTGGTGTCTCAACGATGGCTGGATCATCCTCTTGTAACTCAGCTTCCATATTTCGGCTCTGTTTGTGGACTATTGGCTCATTCTCAATTTGCCTACCACTTCTCAATGTAATGACTTTTGCGGTTTCAAACCTGCCTTTCGGATTTGGAATGGTAGAACTAGGGAGTTTTCCTTGTTCGCGAATTTGTCCAATAAACTCAGCTATTTGTCCCATCTGTAGCTTCAAATCTGCTATATTTTTTGTTTGGTTCTGCTGAGAAATAGTTAACGATTTCAGAATCTCATCATAATTAATGGGCATACCCGAATTGTGCTGAGGTGGGTTTGGCGGCCTTTGGAAGAAACCAGGGGGCGACCGATTCGAAGCTTGTTGTTGAAGCTATTTAGATTTCTCCATCCAAAGCTGAGATGATTTCTCCAACCTTCATTGTAAGTGATAGAATAAGGGCTATTCCTGGGCCGATTTTGCCCCTGAAAACCTACTACATTAACATTCACCCAACCACCATTCTCAATCAATTGAGGGCATTGATCAGATAGATGTCCTGGCATGGTGCATAGCCACAAACTTGTGCACCACATTCGGCTTCCCCAGAGCCTGAGTCACAATTGAAGTAAGATTAGCCATTTGAGCTTCCAAACTAGAATTAGTACATACCTCATGGACTTGGCGTGAAGGCTCTCCAATTCCTTCATACTGTTAGGCGTTTAAAGGTCACTTTGCAATCAAAGTCTTCGCTGCTACTGGAGTTTTATCAACCAAATCTTTTCCTACCGCTGCATCTAACATTTGTCGCTCAAGAGGAAACAATCCCTCATAAGAGTATTGAATAAGGAGTTCCTCCTTCATCTGATGCTGTGGACATGACACTATGAGAGTTTTGAAGCACTCATAGTAAGCTGGATACAATTCTCCTGAACCTTGCTGAATACCACTGATTTTCTTCCTAAACAAGAGTATTTTTAAAGTTGGGAAGAATTTATCTAGAAACACCTTCTTCATGCTATCCCAAGAGTATATTGTTCCGGAAGGTAGTTCATAGAGCCAATCCTTGGCCTATCAGCCAGAGAAAATGGAAATGCTCTCAACTTCAGGATGTTCTCATCTACAGTTATTGACGTCATAATAGAGTATATAACTTAAAATTCCCTTAAATGTTTTTTTGTATCCTCCATAGAAAGACCATGATACTTTGGAATATGGTGAAGTAGGCTGGATTTCAGCTCGAATGACTCTGTCTTGCCTTGCATTGTTATTGGATGCTAAATGCACGAGGGAACAACATTGTCCAAGGTGAATGCCGAAAGTTCTTTTTCCCAAGTTCGTTGAATTAAACTTAGCGTCGCTTTCAAACTATTCTTATCGTGCTATCTAATCAGGAACAAGTTAGATAACAATCTAAGATCATAAAGTTTTGTGAAAAATATGAACACTGACTAGGCAATTACAAGTATGATCAACATCTTGTTCTTATCTGGGTTTTTTATTTAACCTTACCAACGTTCCTTGGTATTTACTACTTGTGAGTACAAAATTATAATGATTAGGTGAAACTCTCTTATACTCTAGCCTCAGATCCTAACATGCTTACTAAGTTGGCCACCTTAACAAACATACAAAGAAAAGTTATCTATAAAGTTGTTAAGCAAAACACAATCACTAATCAACAAGGAAGATTAAATTCAATTAATTCGTAAAACACATGTTCGGGGCTTCGAGTCCACTCCTGACTAAGAGAAGTTTAGCTAGACATATTAATTATGTCCAAACAATAATCCATAATCTAATATCAAACTAAAATAAGTAAAGAGATGAGAAGAAACGCTGTCGCCTGTGCGTGGTGGTACCAGAGAGTACTGGGGTGTGGATAATGAATTGAAGAAAAAAAATTCTCTTATTCCCTTTCAGGATCTCAGCTCTGTTATTCAGAATTTCTTTTTCTTTTTACCTGTAAATCAGAGAGTGCGAGAGAAGAGGAGGACGTGGGAGAGAGATGGACGGCGATGATCAGACAGTGGTAGCTGGCGACGATCAAGGAAATCGATAGAGAGGTTGGCGGTGTGTGATTTCGAGAGAGAGAGTATGCGATTTGTGTTGTGCGATCTGTGAAGGGAGACAAAGGGGCTGCGAGCTGGGTTTATGTATGATGGGGGTTAGGGTTTCTAATTTGAGATGAGGGATGATGATGGGTTAGGGTTGGATACAGAGATGGATGATGGCGATGATTTGCGTGAGAGAGAGGTAGAGATGAGCGATATAGCCGTTTGTAATGGGACGACAGTGAAGGTGGGTTGCGATGATGATGTTGTTTCGAGGAAGAGGAGGCTATGGATGGGTGATATCTCCAAAGCCAGGTTTCCTTCCGTGTTAGTTTCCTACTGCAATAAGTCTTCCTAATTCAAACCAATTTGTACTTCTTAGCTTCTATTTTGGAATCTTGTAATTGGAAACCTACACAAACACGAAAATAACAATTAGTAACCATAATTAACAAGTAATAGCCAAAATTATATATAGAAATATGGTACTGAAATAGCATAATTATGCTCCTATCAAGCGTCTAGAGACACATCACCCTGGAAGAGTCAAGGACTGCTAAAAGAGAAACCGAAGGCGACGGGAAGCCCTCCTCTCTTAGGGACAAGAAGGAAGGAAAGAGATGCGAGGACGAGGAACGGAGCAAAAGGAAGCGCAACGGCAATAGGCTGGAGAAATCATCCAACTACGTTGGATCCAGAGCCTTGACACCCCTAAGCGCTAGCCTGTCAGACACACTTTAACTCCATGAAAAGCTGGGAAGAACTGAAGTGCCCCCCAAAGACACACAGAGACCTCTCCAAGTGCTAGAATGGAAAATATTGCGCATACCACAAGAGGGCGTCCACAACACCAACGACTGCAAAAGTCCGAGGTATGAAGTTGAGTACTGGATCCGCAAAGGAAAATTGAAAGAATTCCTGAAATTTGATAAGCAGTCAGAACAGACTAGGGACAAGGGGAGTCGGTTAACGAGATAGAGAAGGAGACTCCAGGAATAATCTACGTACTTCATGGAGTCAGACCGAATAAAGACCAGTCGTACAGGTCTCGCAAGCGGACACTACTAGATATGCGGACACAATCTGCGGATGAGGACAGACACATCTGCCACTCACGGGTTCAAAACCCCATTCCCACTTTGACTTTCACGGGCAGGGACCTTGATGGAGTCTGAGCCCCGCACAACGACGCCTTGGTCATATCTGTTTCCATCGCAAAGTGGGAAGTGAAGAGAGCTCTGGTTGACACAGAAAGTTCACTTAACGTTCTGTTTTACAACGCGTTCCACAACATGGACCTCAAGGAGGGAGGAACACCTGACGTCTTCAGAACACTCACTGATCGGATTCAGCAGGGAGAAGTGCTTCCCCATTGGAAAGATATGATTGGCTACGGTAGTAGGAGATTCGCAGCTCAGGAAAAAGCCTATTTCTGGACTTCATGGTGGTAGGCGCACCGTCATCCTACAATTTCATCCTGGGAAGATCTTGGCTCCACCAGATGGAAGTAGTGGTCTCCACCCTTCACAAGTGTGTTAAGTATATTGCTATCCATTCCGAATGAACAATACATGGAGAACAACCTACGACACGAGGTTGTCACTATGCTGCATTGAAACAAATAGAGTGCTCCCAAATTCAGCAAAATCATGCAGAATAGCCTGACCCAGTGCAAGGCCTAAAGACGGTAGAGACATCACTTTCAAGCGGTACAGGAGCAACAAGCTCTTTCGCTCAGCGAGTCGAAAAGGCCATGGCAAGCGGGAACACATCCCCCCGACATTTTGTCGGTGCGGAGATTCGCCCCTCTGTAAGGTTTACTATGTAACGCATCGACAGTCCGCCGAATGATTAGCTAGAGTAACCCGAATCCACTTATGTTGCTTTAAGTTGTTTGTTTCCTTTTCCATAGTCAATATTGAGTTTTAGTTCATAAAAGACTTATGTGACTTGCTTAAACTGTCCGACCACTTAAGCAACACGAACAGTCTAGGGCAAGTTGCCCACAAGCGAAAGAACGCTCCATTGAACGCCAACATCAAATATGGTATGCGGGGGTACAAAATTGGCAACCGGGAGTCCTGCGACGGGCCACTGCCAGATACAGCCAGCTCACACGCTCGATCCGTCAGAACGGTGAACCTGGGACAAGTATCAAGTCGACACAAGTAGGGTGCACTTTTCGACTGCGGAATGAGAGGGACATCCATGAGTCAATGGCCCATGTCCAACCTCTCTTCATCTCGAGATCTCGAATTCTAGAGCAAAGCTAGACAATGGGGTTAATCGAGAAGTGGTGGAGGCGACCACCATGGAGTTGGACGCAAATGCTATCTCTGAGATCAAACATTCAGGAACAACGGTAAGGCACCTGCACATAAAAAAAAAATCTTCCTTTGGGAGAGAATCCTCACCACTACTTCGTGGCATGCGAAGAAATTACGAGACCTCAGCGGATCAACTACGTGCCCACCCATATTAGGTGACCACGCATAACAACAACTATCTCTATGCCCGATCGACGCAAATGTCTGAACCTTCGGAGACTCCAGAAACGGAGATTCAACTTCAGCCTTTGGAAAACTCAAAGCATTTTCCTCAGCCTTTGGAAAACCCAAAGCATTTTCTTCAAGCAAAAACATTACAGAAGATAAGCTTTGTGAAAGGTAGTGCCTACAATGATTGGAAAACACCGTTATATAGACATGATGGTTCACCAAGCGGACACTCAAGTATATATTAACTGTCAAGCATTGAATACAGTATGGGAAACTGGAAGACGACGATTCCGAAGGAAACCGCACAGACCACGTCAATCAATTAATGGCGCTGCACGCAACCCCATCAATTGAAGGGGAGTAACCAATACTCGACCATCACACAGCCTACCCCGTACACGTGTCACCACACAATCTACGCTATACACATAATGCACCATGCAGAAGACCCTAGCCCTTCCTCTGCGGACCCATGGGCTCAGCCTATTATTCAAACAATACTCTGTCACATGTTTGGCACGAGCACTAGAGATCCTAGTCAACCCTTATATACGGATTGATTTAAGCATTAACATGCTGATAGGTTAGGTTCGCACGCCCCCTAGCAGATGAAACCTCTATTCAAACCAGGCAAGCTTAGTTAGCCAAGATGGATGATGATGGCTTCTAGTTCATCCCGATACCTAGTCTGCTTAACACAGGCATCGACGGTTTAGGAAGTGAGAGTCTAATCAGCGCTATCATGCCTGGTGACGACGACTAATCAGGTAATCCTAGCTGGCAATGACTAGCAACGAAAACTTTTGATCAAAACCTGCACTTGTAGCCCCCACTGCGAGGGTGTAGATAGTCTAGAAGGTGGGAGCCTAGTCAGTCCCTAACTGATTTCGATGGCTCGCCATGGGACCACTGCTTTTCAGCGTGGTCGCCAAATCACCTAACCTGGACTTGTAGCCCACGCTGCGAGGGTGTAGATATATACTAGAAGGTGGGAATCCTGTCAGCCACGACTTGACTCCAACGGTTTTCCACGAGACCACTTGTAACGACCCGGTCCACATGACACAATATTGTCCGCTCTGGGCCCAAACCGGCCCGCACGGCTTTTAAAACGCGTTGTATCATGTGGAGCCAAGCTCGTACATATAAAGAACATCACCCTCCCACACCCAGGCGATGTGGGACTATGATCCCCCTTGAGTAGCTCGTCCAACCCCTCTTGGGATCCACAGGCCTGTTGGGCCTATTGGGCTCCAACCCTCACCCTCCCCCTCAGGTCCGCCCACACAAGGGTATCACACCACTGCTTTTCAGCGTGGTCGTCGAACCCTCCCAAATTTGTAGCTGGATGCGCACAGGTGTAGATAATTTGGAAGGTAGGAGCCTAGTCAGTCTCGAACTGATTCTAATGGTTTGCCACGATACCATTGCATTTCAACCTCATCGCCAAACTCCTCTCGAATTTGTAGCCCCCACTACGCGGGGAGGATGTAGATGGTTCGAAAGGTGGGAGCCTAGTCAGTCATGAACTGATTCTGACAGCTTGCCATGGGACCACTGCTCTTCAGCCCGGTCGCCAAACTTTTACTCCCCAAATTCGTAGCCACTTTACATGATCATAAACTATTCGAAAGGTGGGAGCCTAGTCAGTCTTGAACTGATTCCGACGGCTTGCCACGAGACCACTATTTTTTAGCCTGGTCGTCAAATGGGAATCTAGCTGAGTCAGCAACTTCACGCTCAAACAGACTGACATTCTAATGTTAAGCGAAAGCCACTCGTGTCGATACAAAGATCGTATGGCCAGTGCCCAGATAAAATCTACTTAGGATACCAACCTGAGCTTACGATGCCTGATTCGGCACGAACGCTCTGACACGTACGCTCGGCCATAACAGCTCGCTCACAGCAGCAACTATAGTCGACCGGTAAGACAAGCAAGGTAACCCTTAAGCAGCTTACCTTGGGGACAGGGCACAACTCGGATGACTCAACCCCCAGCTAAAATGTTCGTAACATGCCCACTACCGGACATGACTACACTGCGATGACCCCGAGTCATTCATAACACAAAGTGATCAAGCTCTCTACAGCAGATAGACTAGTCAGCATCCTTTTGATTCAATCAGCCTATGGCAAAACAAGATGACAAGGTGAAAGGAAAAACATGCAATAGAGACAACAAGTACGGAACGGATAAAACTGTTTTCATTAATGGTCAAAGACAAAAAGAGTACTAGCACACAAAGTTCTCTCCTTATCAGGAAAGGGTGCAGAAATGGAAGAGTTAAGCCTAATGGAAGAAGGAGCAGGATTTGCGTCCACACACGCTACAGCCTGGACATCAAGACTCAAATTGTCTTCCTCACTCGATGACGTCGAGGTAACAGACAGGTCCACATATGACATCTTCTTATAACGACTGGGATCCCACTCCGGATGCTCCTCCTTCATAAGCGCCGTTCGTGTACAACCCAACAGAACTCACATTTTCCTTGTTCCTGGAGAAGCTCTTCTTCCCGCACCTTTGCATCAACAAGTTCACGCTCCAGTAGCTCCAACTTTCCAGTTAGCGCATCAACCTGAGGCTGCTCTGTGGCTAGACTATTTTTCACGACACTAAGTTCATACCACCCTAATTCGAGTTGGTCCTCGACCTTCCTCGCTTCTCGAGCATAGAACTCCACATCAGATTCCAACTGTTGCTTCTCAGCTGCCTAGTCGGCTTCCTTTGAAGCGTTTTCTTCAGTGAAAGACAGTAGTTCAGAACTCGCCTTAGCCGCAGCATCCTGCGCAACCTCAACTTCTTGGCGGATACGGCTCAGTTCCTAAGCCCGTCCCTTCTGGCCATCGCCTCCGTCAGATTATGCTCAAGGTTTTCCAATCAAGCCCTCTTAGCCTCAGCGACCACGGTTGACTGATCCAACTGCTTTTCTTCGACCTGCTTCTTAAGCTGCTAAATTTCATGGAGCGCATCAGAATACAACGTCTGCATATGCGAAAAGACACGTTCCAAGGTGTATACTCTCCCACGAGCCACCTCAAGTTCCATCCTAGCAACGACCGCGTAGCTCAAATGAGACATATCCATCATAAGGTACTTCAAGTCCTTATCCATACACCCTTCCATCGAATCCTCATCAAGTTTGGGAGTGTGATCCATCAGCTAGCTGTGACGCTTGCTCATATGCTTCTGCGAAGCATACTCTACGTCCACCTCTTGGTGTCAAACCTGTTAACTATACTTCACCAAATTCGGTGGAAACATGCTTATCCGTGCATCAGGATGAAGCTTTCCCTGATCGAGAACTATGCCGACACCGCCCTTCACGGTTTCCACCATCCTCAGGCTCTCATTTGTGGCCTTTCCCTTGTCAACAACAACAACCTCTTTTGTGCGAGTTGACTCAATGGGATCAGGAGGGAGAGAAGGCAGTGAAGTATCCAAAGGACCTTCCAACAACTCTAGCTGAGGTCTAGAGCGAGACGGTGAACAATGCGGACTGCAAGAGACACGACCAGTACCGTGGCCACTATAAGGTGAAGCAACTATTGGGCAATCAGATTCTACCACCTCAGGCAAATCCTCACAAGAGCCTTCTGTCGGAGCAAAATTTCGCGAATCAGCACCAGCGGAGGCAACCATCACAACTAGCAAAAGACGGTTATTCAGAGCCTCGACTTGCGCATCACTAAGGTTCGACCTGTCTACAACTCCTACCAATCGCAAGTAATTTTTCCCCAAGCTGGAAACATCAGTCTTTGCCTCAGCAGGTCTAGCAGACTTGCTCTCCCCTTCGTCTGAGCGGGTCGTACCGAAGATGACACCAGTTCTAACGCGAGACCTCTTCCTCACGAAGGAAGCAAGAGACTCAAACGACTCATTCGCATCAGACAGAACAAGATCTTTAGCCATAGTAGCCTTCCTCTTCCTGGAAAAGGCCCTATCTTCCAACTTAATGCATGACTCTCGATACAAAGTGACGGTGATGTGCTAGTTGTCCCACAGCCCATTACGGATGAAGTTGGAAACCCTTATGACATCAACTTCCTTTTTTTCGACAGGACGCGAAACTTCTCCATGGCGTTTTGCTCCTCTAAGGTAAAAGGAGTAGTGGGAAATCTTCCTACAGGAAAAACGCAAGCGATGGTTAATCGACCCTCTATCAAGCATATCAAAGTCACAAGAAAAAATATGAACTTACGAAGCGACTTAAACTGTTGCTTAAGCGGACGACCCTTACATTGAAAATACTTCAAATCTGCACGGGCTAGGAAGCAATACTTCTGCCAGAACTTGAAGTCATCAGGCAACTTAATGAAGCAATTTGGCAACTTCATCTTACAAACAATATCACTCTTTAGCCGAGGAGAGGTCAGCAACTGAATCACCCACGGAGTCACGCTAATCCTGGCCTCCTTAGCACTGAGCAGAATCATGAGGATGATCCTATATCCATTGGGCCCCAAGTGAGCTAGAAGAATCCCTAAGAAGTCCAAGAACTCCCAGATCACATCCAGAACCGAAAAACACACTCCAGTTTGAAGCATCACGTGGTGCAAACAGATAAAACCAGCCGGAGGTGACATTGGCGTCTGGTTGCCTGTCAGGTAAAACGACAGGTCCTTAGGGACCCCAAACTTCTTACGGATTTCGGAGTGACCAGGTTCGGACAACAACCTATCTTCAAAAAACTCTAGGCCCTTGGCCAATACAGTGTAATCAAGAAGGTTTTCTTGAGCTATGAGAAAGATGAACAATATTTTCTAATCAGAGCGGTAGCTTCAAAAGCACGGAAAATAAAAAAATCAGACTCTACACAACGGATGACCTAAATAGAGGTTGGCTTCCCGCCTCTTTTTCGTTGAACCTACGCACGTTTGATTAATGCAGCGCGTGGCTCAAGCAACGATTTAGACTCAACCATCATGAGTTGCGCATCCCTTCAAGAAATGACTTAGCGAACCGATGTGACGACCCACTAACTCGGTGGGAGTAGCTGAGGATACATAAAAATGGTCACACCCCGGAGCCGTACACGTGTCATGGTGATCTCGAGGAATTACGGCCTCAAGCATCGACCCAACACTGATCCGCCCCAAGCGGTTCTAAGCCCACCCAACTACAATCCGCTAGGCGGACCCAAACTCTCACAGTATGCTAGGCCCACACGTCTCACAACTATCCTCAATACCCGTAAGCCCTCTTCAGGCAAGTATCTGGAGGATCAGCTTTGGATAGGCAACTATAGCTGCTTTCTGCTTCCACACAGGGAAACTCCCTTCTACGGATTGTTCTTGGATTTGGAACTATCTCCCGCGTATCTAGGAACATGAAGTTAATAGGGAACTTCCCTCCTACAACACGACTCCTTATTAGGGAGGGATCTCCTTCCTAAACTACGCCTACAATGGCCTGGTAAAACCAGAACTCCTTGCATTATAAATAAGATATGAGGTTGGAAAGCTAAGGTACCCTACAAATTCTTTGTTACAGCATTACACCTTCCTCAGAGTCATGTCTGACGTTAGCATCGGAGTCCCATCGGCCACCCCACGGTGGTATGTGGCTCACGTGCGTTATTTGTGCAGGTTAGCAGGACTAGGTCAAAGCAGGGAGTGGAAAAAGACTGCATAATTAACGTCTTCAAGTAGCTTAATTAGGAACTCATCAATCACTTTCCTTTATTTTCCTTTCTTCTTCACAACCTTTTTTTTTATTTGTTTCCCTCTTCAGAACCTCCCTGCTATTTTATCTTCTTTTTTTCACAAATTTTTTTGAAATACCTTGGACTTTGGATTTTTTCTTTTTACTCCCATTTTTCTTCATAAAACTTCTTAACACTTTTCAGAAACATAAAAGGGAAAATGATTTTTTTTAATGTCTATTAACCCAAGACAAAGGCTCACATTGGTATTAGATGGAATGGTTAGCAAGATAGTTTTGAGAAGGTTCAGATGGACAAGATATGCCTAATTTACCTTCTAAGGTTTGGTAATGATTAGAAGTCTCAAATAGACTACAAGACCAATGTTTCTCTTAACTCGAAAAAGATGTCATCCTCAATGATCAACCAAAAATAAGAATAACGAGACTTCACTACAAATTAATATAGGATCCAATAAAATTTTAAGTCATCGTATGACTCGAAGCTATGTAAAAACTTTCTAAATAAATGTTATAAATGAAAAGTCTGATTGCTCACAAGGTTATAGTCTCCACTATTATTCCTCTAGATTTTCAGGAAGTTACTTACTTTTTCTATTCCAAACTAAATCTGTGGTCATTGTGCAAAAAATGGTTTGATTTTGAATGCTCAAATGCAATGTTTACTCTAATAATAAACTTCCAACATCTCTTTGCCTAAATGTAATGAATCAAGTAATCCAATCTCATAGCTTGGATACCACACCATGTTTTTTTTTTTTTTAGAAGAAGATTTTCAAAAGAAGTATGAATTTTGATAGATCTCCCCACCCCCAAACAAATAAAATATTGTTCCCAGTGTTAAACAAATGAAATGGAAAGTGAGAAATAAAAATTGGAACTTATTACCTCAGGTGATTTGTTGAACATCTGTACCGTCCTTGCAAAGAAAAAGATAGAGTTGGGGGGGGGATGATGTATTAAAAAAATACATCGCCCTCAAACAGGCATTGGCGGTATTGTAATTTTTTTTAATAAATGAATGAATGCATAAATTGACTGGGTTGCCTCCCAGTAGCGCTAAGTTTAATGTCATTGGCCGAATGCAAGGAAGGTAGTGAATACCACCCCAAAACAAGCTTAGAGGAATAGGAATTTGTGGGCATGACTAATCCTCATGGCTATGGCTTCAGTCGTTGTCTATTGAATGGTTTCCACTGACCTTGTGGGAAGTTCATGGTATGGCTTCTGTCGCTGTCTATTTACTTTAAAGAAACTACCATTAGTAGGGTTTTCTACAGTGATGGCACCGTAGTCTTTAACTTCACGAACAATGAATGGACCAGACCAACGAGTTTTTAACTTACCTGGAAAGATGTGAAGATGAGAGTTGTAGAGTGGGACTTTCTTACCAAGATGAAACTCTTTTCTGATGATTTTTTGTCATGTATCCACTTCATTTTATGTTTATAGTTCTTGGATAAATCATAAACATCATACCTCAATTCTTCTAGCTCATCAAGCCGAAGCTTTCGTTGTTGACCAACCATATCGAGTTCAAAGTTTACTCTTTGTTGCCCAATAAGCTTTATGTTGGAGTTCGACAGGAATGTGACAAAATTTACCAAGGACCAATCTATAGGGAGACATCCCTAAATGGGTTTTGAATGCAGTTCAGTATGCCCATAAGGCATCTAAAAGGCGTAAAGACCAATATTTTCGATTTGGATGATTCAAGATTTCAACTTGACCGCTTGTTTGAGGATGGTAGGAAGGGGAAACTTTGTGAGTAACCCTATACTTTTTAATAGATGCTCAAAGACGCGGCGACAGAAATGCTTACCCCCATCACTAATGGTACACCTGGGGTGCCAAATCTATGAAAAATAAACCCCCTTATGAATGAAACAACAATTTTGTGATCATTGGTCTTAGTGGCAATGGCTTCTACCCATTTAAAAATGTAATCCATTGCAAGAAGGATGTATCGATACCCATGGGAGGATGGAAACGGTTCCATAAAATTGATGCCCCAAACATCCAAAACTTCAACTACTAGAATAAGATTAAAAGGCATCATGTGTTGACGAGTTATTCGTCCAAGTTGTTGACATCGGAGACAAACTTTACAATACTCATGGGCATCTCGAAAAAGGGTAGGCTAATAAAAACCGGATTGGAAAACCTTATCTGCAGTTTTCTTAGAGTTGAAATGCCCACCACAAGCTTGATCATGGCAAAAGGAGAGGATGCTCAACTGTTAAAATTCTGGAACACATCTTCAAATAAGTTGGTCAGGGCAATATTATTTCAAATATGGCTCATCCGAAGAATAATACTTGACCCTAGACAAAAACTTGTCACAATCTGGCTTAGACCAGTGTGAAGGGAGTTCCTTAGTTGCTAAAAATTGACAATGTCAGCATACCAAAGAAGTTTTTACTCTACCAAGAAAAGTTGTTCATTTGGGAAGTCCTCTTGAATGGGCAAGATACTACTAGATGACAATGATATTAGCCTAGATAAGTGGTCAGGGACAACATTTTCTATGCCTGACTTATCTCGTATTTCTAGATCAAATTCTTGAAGCAAAAGGACCCATCGGATCAAACAAGGTTTGGTGTTCTTCTTATTGAGACGGTATCTAGGGGCAGCATGGTCAGTGTACACAATGACTTTAGCTCCAATGAGATAGGAACACAATTTATATAATGCATAAACAATAGATAACATTTTTTTATCCGTGGTCGATTAATTGAGTTGAGCCTCATTCAGAATGCTGAAGCTTGTTAACTTTCTGACCTACAACATAGTCAGAGGCATCACACATAATCTCAAAAGGTAGCACCCAATCAGGAGCTCGAATGATAGGAGCTGAGACAAATTTAAGGTGTAGAAACGCAGATCTGCACTTGTCATAAAAAAGAAAGGGAACATCCTTGGCTAAGAGATTGCTCAAAGGGCGTGCAATCTTTGAGAAATTTTTAATAAAGCGGTGATAAAATCCAGCATGCCCTGAGAAAGATCACACATCTTTAACAAAATTTGGAATCGAAAGAGATGAAATGACATCAATCTTAGCTTTGTCAAATTCAGTGCCTTTTGAAGAAAATGTGCCCAAGAACAATGCCTTGCTTCACCATGAAGTGATACTTTTCTCAATTTAGAACAAGACATTTTTCGTCACAACGCTCTAAGACAAGTGAGACGTGATGTAGGCATTGGTCAAAAGATGAGTCAAATATTGAAAAATTATCCATAAAGATCTCAAGAAAGATTTCCACCATATCACTAAATATGCTAGATATGCACCTTTTAAATGTCGCGGGTACGTTGCATACCCAAAAGGCATGCGACGATAAGCGTAGGTACCTAAAGGACAAGTGATGTGGTTTTCTCTTGATCCTCTTGTTGAATAGGGATTTGATTGTATCCAGAATATCCATCCAAAAAATAATAGTAAGGATGACCCGCTAACCTCTAAGCATCTGATCAATAAATAGAAGGGGAAAGTAATCATTTCGAGTATTAGAAATTAGCTTACGGTAATCAATGCATACTCTCCATCCCTTTTTCACTCTTTGTGGCAGAAGTTCATTGTTCTCATTTTCGACAACTGTAATTCCTGACTTCTTAGGAACCACATGGACTAGGCTAACCCAAGGTGGACTTCATGCTGGAGTTTTAACACTTCTTATTTTACGACATCTTTCAAGGTGGTTTCATATTCTAAATAAATATGATGCTCATAGACAATAAAAAAAAAAGTCTTTAAGCAAGTTTTAGGCAATTTCGCATCTTTAACACACACTTTTCCAACCGAATTTGTTCAACAAGCAATCGACCTCAAATAAATCTGAATTTTTTTTATAGAAATTCAAGGGCTTGGCACGAAATTTACTATTAAATTTTCATGGAGAACATACATTGTTTGAGTCGTCTACTGCTATGTTGTTTCTGTTATATGCTGAAAATTACCCAAAAAATGCATTAAGATGAGAAAAGATTAAAGAAAAAGAAAAACGTAAAAAAATAAAAAAATAATTCTATATTGTCTCAAAAGTTGTATCTTCAAGAATGTCTTCCTTCACCAAGTGATCGGCAACGACGCCATTTGATTAATTCCAAAAACCGACATTAATGTCGTTGCATGATTTTCGACATCAATCAAAGAAATACTTATTTTTTGTTTATTCTTTTTATTTTTTTTCCTTCAACCTCCAATACACTTCAACAATGCATAGTGGAAATAGGGGTTATCGGCTACTTCACTTGGTTTCGAAGACAATATTTGAATTTCAATTTAAAGAATAAAGAGAAAAACAAAATAATAGATGGTGAAATGTTGAGAGATGATATAATTTCAAAACAAAATAATTAACTTGTAACATAAATGAAATATAGAGAAATTTCAAGGGTATGAGAATCACCCCATTCCAACATAATGATTGTATTATTTGATTTCAATTTCTCCCAAAATACTCAAATCACATGGTTTCTCAACCTACACGACTTGAGTTGTGGGACTTAACAAGTGAAAGGCTTTTCATTTCCCTCAAACTATAACCAAATCTACTGTTTTATTTCTAAAACATCATTGGATTTTTATTATGTTTTTCATTGGAAAAATCCTTAAAGACATGGAAATAATGTATTTTTTTGAATCAAAATCATTATCCATTTAACAAATGAAGTCTTCTTTCGAAGTACTTCTTACAATTCATTGTTCTACTTTACTTCCTAAATGAAATACAATTTAATTATCATATATCTTCATGGGGCTCAATATCTCCCCCTTGAGAGGAGAGATTAGCTCTCCATGAATGATGAAAGTAAACTAAAAAGTTAAAGGAGAAAAAGAAACAATTGAAAAAAAAAAAATTTGAGAAATAAAAAGAGAACTTACTTCTACTTCAATAAATTATAATGTTGGCAACAAAGTAGTACATGCAATTCTCTACACTTTCTTTTCTACCAAGCAAAAATCTAAAGTGAATAACTCCAACCAAAAAACTTTCTAAAAAAAACTATCTCCCTTATGAATTCCATGTATTGGGTTTTTATAGCTAAAAAGGGTTTGAGTGAAATAAATAAACATGTTCGAGTGTAATAAGGAAACATAGTTGAATAAATAAGGAAACGTAGTTGATTAAATAAAGAAATGTGCTGGAGTGGAATGAGGAAAACATAGTTGAGTGAAATAAGGAAATGTGTTAGAGTGGAATAAGGAAACATGGTTGATTAAAATAAGGAAAGGTGTTGGAGTGAAATGAAGAAACATGTTGGAGTTGAATAAGGAAACGTGTCTTGTAGATATATATATTTTTTTGCTATGATAAAGTTAGCCATGTGGATGTCCAAATCTTCGTGTTGATTTCCTCGAGATCCATAGTAGCTTGAAATTATTTAATCCTTATCAATTTATGTGAACTCCCAATGGGCCTTCTAGTTGTTGATTTTAGCCTTGTTTTGCCACTTTGTGTATGATTTGAGATTAGTGCTTGAATTCCTACAAAATACACGTAATGCGATATTTTTATTGGATAATTGGACTTAACAATTGTATATTTAGGGATGTAAAATCGATATTTTGGGTGCTTATCAACATGTTTTCCAACTTTTCCCAAATATCATTTGCTGAGGTTTCCTTCAGGTAGTTGTAGATCACATCTTTCGATAAGCACAATCTAATTGTGCTACAAGCACTCAAATAAAAATTTTCCCATTCATCATCATCCATTTTTTTAGGTTTACCTTTCAATGCTTTGTACAACTTCTCATTGATAAGAACATCCTTTACTTGGGTTTGCCATACACCAAAGTTATTAATGACATTAAACTTCTCGATTCTATAAATCGAAGCCTCCCTTACAAACTTTAAATCCGAAGAACTCGAACTTTTACCCATGTTCTATCTCCAAGGCTCAAAGTAGTGGCTCTGATACCACTTGTTATCAATAGTGATGATACACCAAAACAATCCCTCATTTGCGCCGTACACGTGTCATGATGATCTTGTAGAATGATAGGCCCTAGCGTCAGCCCAACACTGATTTGGCTCAAAGGGTTCTATGCCCGCCCAATGCAGTCCACCAGACGGACTCAAATTCTTACAGCCTGCTAAGCCCACGTGTCTCACAGGTATCCTCAATACCTGTAAGCCCTGCTAAGGCAAGTATCTTGAGGACCAGCTTCGGAAGGGCAATTACAACATTTCTTCGATTCCCACTAGGAAGCAAATTCCAGAGTATATGTCACACATGGAGACTTCTATCTACGGACTACTCACAAACAGGAATTACCTCCCGTGTATCTAGGAGCACAAGGCTAACATTAAACTCCCCTTCACAACACAACTCCTAATTAGAGAAGGATCTCCACGAAGATCTTCTTCCCTAATCTACGCCATTGATGTCCTGGTCGAACCAGGACTCTAACACTATAAATAAGACATGAGGTTGGTAAGCCTGTACACTACAAATTCATTGTTTACAACATTATACCTTCCTTAGATCCATGTCCGACTTTAACATCGGAGTGCCATCGGCCACCACAACGGTGTTCCGTGGCTCATGTGTGTTTCTTGTGTAGGTCAACATGTTTGTTGGTCAAGGTCAAAGCAAGTGCGAAAATCAACTGCATCAGTTTGGCGCCGTCCATGGGGATGACAAAGTTCCTAACCTTTCACTAGCAACATCTCTTTTTGGGATACAAAGATATGGTGACCACTAGATCACGCAACAATGGAGAACAAGGGGACACGTCAAACGCCCAGACTGGCACTATACCGCCACTCTCAGTGGTGCCGATGGCACATGGACAACAGACTCACGCCCCCGTGCTAGCCAAAACAACAACGTACTCCAAGACAGATTTGATGTCGTCTCAAATACAACAAATCGCCAAAGCAGTGGAGACTCTACTACAATAGAGCCCTCCACCCGCTAATGGAGATCAGGAGCATCACAGACCTCCATCTCCAAAATACAACAGAGAGCAAGTAAAGGAAAGTCAAGCCCTGCTAGTTCTCAATAGACTAAAGGAAGATGCGTAGCTAACGCAGAACTGACTATCAGGGCAGAGAGGCTTTCCCCTCAGAACCCCCACTGTAGAGGGGCACGCAACACAGACGTGTTGTACCGTCTCTCTGTTTCACCGTTTGTGGACCGTATCATGAACGAGACTCTTTCGAAGAAGTTCACGCCCCAAAGCTCGACTTCTATGACGGGACCACCGACCCATTCGACCACCTACGCCATTACCAGCACGTAATGGCACTCAAAGAAGGATCTGAGTCAGTGATGTGCAGAACTTTCCCTGCTAGCCTTAAGAAGTTAGCACTAACATGGTTCCACAGCATCCTGCCAAAGTCGATCGACTCATTCAAGACGCTGGCGAAAGATTTCCTAACACGTTTTGTCGGAAGTCAGTGCCTTTGGAAAAGCACACACTACATACTCTCTCTGAAACAAAGATCCAATTTACACTCATAGGGTATGTCACGCGCTTCAACGACGAGCTGACACTCATTGACGGCTGCAGCGACGACACAACTATGTTGGCTTTTACCGCAGGCCTAAAAGAGGGAAAACTTTATGACTTCTTCACTTTGGATACGACGAAACTCCTTAAAGGCGCCTAGAGGTACATCACCTTAGAAGATATGAAAATTGTAAATAGGGAAACAAAAGTTGAGAAGAAGTCATCCATTCCCAAGGATAGGAAGAAGGGAAGAAGAAGAGAGGATGAAGAAATGAGCAAGCGAAAGCCCAACGACCACAGGTCAGACCCTGGCCGGGCCAGGCCAGAGAAAACATCCAACTACGTTGGATCTAAATCCATGACCCCCCTCAATTCTAGCCTATTGAATGTCCTGAATTCCATGAAAAACTGGGAAAATCTAAAGTGGCCCTCGAAGCAGCGCGAAGACCTCTCCAAATGTGACAACAGCAAGTACTGCTCATACCACAAGGAGGGTGGCCATGACACCAACGACTGCAAAAGCCTAAGGTACGAGATTGAGTACTGGATCCGCAGGGGCAAGCTAAAGGAATTCCTGGGCTTTGAGTAGCAACCAGAATGACCCATGGACCCCAGTCAAGGAGACCGAGAAGGTACTCCGAGCATAATATTTTTCTTTCATGGAGTCGGATTTGATAAAGACCATTCGAACAGATCCTGCAAGCGGACTCTACTGGAGATGAAGACACAACCCGCATATAAGGACATACGTATTTACTACTTGAGGGTGCAAAGTCCCATCCCCACCTTAACCTCTACAGACAAGGACCTCAAAAGAGTTCGAGCACCGCAGAATGATGCACTCGTCATATCGGTTTCCATTGCAAGGTGGGAGGTAAAGAAAGCCCTGGTGGATATGGGAAGCTTACTCAATGTCATATCTACAACACGTTCCGTAGTATGGACTTCAAGAAAGAGAGTCTGACGTCCTCAGACTACCCGCTGATTTGATTCAGCGGAGAGAAATGCTTCTCTATTGGGAAGACATGGTTAGCAGTGGTGGCAGGAAAGCCACAACTATGAAAGGTCTTGTTCTTGGACTTCATGGTAGTAGATGATGGAGTTTTTATTAACCTAAATTAATAAGCTAATAAACTCTACTTGTAATACCGCAAGTGCAACGCTGTCTAACTGGTAGACAATGACAAATACGGGTCGATCCCACGAGGATTGAATAGACATTCGAATTCTAAGACTTATTTGAACTAATTTAGAATTGGGGGTTACAGCAGATGAAAATTACTAAATTAAGAAAATGAAATTGAAAACTAAAATTAAACTGATAAGATGATAGAGAGGGGACCGAGACATCGAATCCACCACAGGTTCTTCGAGATTTATGTAATCCAAATTATTGTTTTCAAGAATTAACATGACTAACGTAAAGATTAATCTAAGTTCGCAATTGATTTCAGCTGAGATATAAACCCCTAGAATTGCATGTCTTCTTACGGCACACATAATCACAGGTTTATTAACTAATTCTAAACCCCTAGCATTGCATGTCTTCTTACGGCACACACAATCACAGATTCAGATTAATTGATTAAAGCTGGCTTTGAATATCAATAAAGGGTACTTCTAACTACCAACTAGTCTAAATAATTAATCCGGATATAATCGGTGAAAGCAAATAATTGAAACTCAAAAATCAACTGTGTATAATGTTCAAGTATATAGAAAATAATAAATTCAAATACAACAAACTCTAGGAAACCCTGTGGTTTCATCTTCGCCTCGGCGCGGGGTCTAGAAGATCATGGTGGCGGTGGTCATAGCATCAATGGAGGTGGAATTCATCTCTGCACAAACTCGAATCCTGAGAAAAGGCTGCTGGCGGGCTGTGGTGGCTCAGAGTAATGGACTGGGGTGCCAATAGTAAAACTATTTTCTCCCGCCAAAACAGCCTCGCTTTCGTCTCCAGCGAGTAGTCGTGCTGCGTCTCTCTTGTTCTTCACTCCTCGCGAGCGTCCTCGTTTCCCGACCGGCTCCGGTACCTGCAAGAATATAGAGAGAGGGTGAGGAAACAATGAGAGAGAAAAATACGCGAAGGAGGAAGAGGAACAGGGGTGGTGAAACAGGGAGGCGCTCCCTGTTTCTGCTAGTGCTTGCAAGCTTTGTTCCTCCGACGAGCTCCGGTCCTTGCAAAAAAGAGAGAGGGCCGGGAGATGGATGAACAGAGAGAGAGGCCGAAGAGGAAGAGGGAGATAATGGAGTAGGGAGACAGGGCGGTGGAGCTCTATCGCGAGGTGGAACAGGGGCAGTGGCTGAGAGAGAGGGAAACAGGAATGAGAAGGTGGTGGCGTCAGATGGTGGTGCTTTGCAGTGTGGATGCTGGACGGTGGCATGGAAGGGGAGAGGAGCAGGGGCTGCTCTGTTCCGTGGTCGTGCGTAGGCTGTCTTTTGGTTCGTTGTTGATGGCGAGCTATGGTTGTGCGAAACTGTGAGATGGCGGCGATGGCGGTTGGTTAGTGGCGAGAGACGAAGGTTTCTATGTCTCTGCCCAGGAGAGGAGATGAGAGGTGGCTGCCCAAAAAGAAAGGAGAAAGAACGTAGAAGAAGAGCTTTTTCTCCAAAATGGGGAAGACCTAAATAGGGTTCTCTTATTTCCTTGGGCTTGGGTTTTCCAAAAGGCGTTGGGCTTGGGTTTCTAGATTAGCTTTTTGAGTTTGGGCTTAGGTTAAATTAGGTGGACCTAGGTTTATTTGGGTTAGGTTTAGATATGCGACCTTCTACTTTGTACCACCGCTAGAATCGACCAATTGATCATTCCTTAAATTGTCGCCTTAATGCGATTTCATCGTTCACACTCAAATTCCTATAAAGACATGAAAACAGAATAATTAGAATAAAATATAATAATCGAAACACTAACATATATAAATAAAATGATATATTATGTAATAATTACGTGAATATCAAATACCCTCAAACCTATATTTTGCTAGTCCTCAAGCAAAACAATAAAAATAAAATTCTAACTCACTTTTGCAGGAATCATGGGTTGCACTTACCTTCAACGTGCAACAAGGCTTTAAACCGCTAGATTACCTCTAGTGGACGCGTTATAGTCTCGTGAGGGTTTCCAGAAATGTTACCCACAAACATTATGACTCAATAAATTTCCAAAACATGGTAACTCGATTACTTGATCTATTATCCTCGGAGTAATAATCTAATTGCCAAAAATTTTAGAAAACAACTAACAGTGTCACAATAATATATCAAAGAGTCTCACAACAATTTAATAATACCCAAAGGTGAAATAAATTTCATCAATTATTTTCAACTCGAAGTCTGTGTGTGTGTGCATGGCCTTATCAACATAACTTTATTTTTCTTAGTAAAGATACGACTAGATAACCTTTGAATTGTACGCTTCGACTACAAATCTCTCTTGTCACTTAGAAATGAATCACTCAGAGATTAGTTAGCTATCACTCAGTTTATATGTGAGAAAGAGAATAAATTATGGAAACACAAATATCTCACATATAATAATCATGAAAAACAGACTTTTAAAATAATGAAATGAATATGATCTCATGGATAAGAATATCAATTACTTTGAGAATGTTGAATCAAACTTCATAGTTCTTGTCTATTTAATCTCCACGTCTATGAACCGGACCTTTACTTAAGATCAATTAGGTCTTAATTAGGTTGTAATGAGGCTAAGATTTTGGCTAAAAAGAATGGAAAAGGATACAAGAAAATTCTCTGAGAATGGATACACCCTTTAATAAGCATGTTGGGCTCTGAAGAATAAACCAATGTTGTACACCATTAATTTTTCTTCTTTCGAAATTCTTCTTCATATATTTTTTTTCTTTTTCTTCGAACCATCAATCCCTTTATTTATCTTTTTTTTTTTTTTTCAAAACATCAATAATTTTTTTGACATGTTTTCCCCTTCTGCACAATAAAACATTTCAGTCCCGAGGATTCATGGAATATTTAGTTTCAACTCTTTTTATTTACCCATTCCAAAAATATATCAACCATACACATTCTCAGAGACATTGGGTAAGGATAAAAATAGTATGGGATATTACTCCCTAACTGGAGTAGGTAATGGAGATGGGGTTAGCAAAGAAAAAGTCTATTTAAAGGCTCAAATGGCTGCAAACGGATATTTATTATTAGGTAGGCTAAAAAGGCTAAAGAACGGTTCAAAGAAAAATAATTGCCTATATCACTTCTTAAGCTCTAGTCGGTATTATGACATCTCAACTAAATAAATCAAGAAGTTCTAGTGTAATAATTCAATTTTAACGACATTCTCAAAGCAATCAATAAAAGAAACAAGAATAATGAGCCCATCAACGAAATAATGCGGACTCAAAAAAAGTCAGTTTACTTAATAACCCTAAAAAAAATGTCTCGAAACTCACAAGGGTTAAGTCTCCACTATTTTGTAAGGTTTTCTAGTTAATATCTTACTGATTAACTTCAAATTATGCTAACTTGGCTTATAGTGCAAGAGTAGTCGAGTAAAAAAATATCATGAAATATATTTAACTTAAAGATAATATCAAACCATATGTTTTCCTATTGATATATAAAAGTGACAAGTGTAAGCATGCATTCCTAAAATTTTCAGGCATACTTTAAAGCACATCCTCTTCATTGGAAAGGAACTTAGATTTTGAATGCATTTTCAAATCCAAAAATTTTCACACAATCATAATTAACTATGTATTCAATGGAGATTGAGTAGAATACAATAATCAATTGTGAAATACAATTTAGTTCAAAATTTTTGAAAAATGTAGAAAAACTCATAAACCTCACCACCAAACCTAAACCAAACATTGTCTTCAATGTATAAAATGATGATTATGACAAATGCAGGAAAAAGAAAAGATGAGAGTTAGAGTGATATTACCATGGGAAGTTTTTACCAATTTCGACAAAATCGTCCACCAATGAACGCTCAACAACATAAGAACTGTAGACTCATCATAATAAATTGATAAAAACAATACAGAACACAAAAAGATTTACAAATGAAAAAAAATTTATAATAATAAAAATAAAAATAATAAAATTATAAAAATTAAAATAAAAAATTACATGTATCATTTGTAAGTCAAAATTGTTACGGAGCTAACGAGTATGAGTGAAATGCAACTAGAAAAAACTCGAAAATCAATCCAGACTAACCATAATGACACAACTGAAACTAGGATGCCTCCTAGGAGCGCTTGGTTTATAACGTCGTCAGCCCAACATATATTCTTCCTCATAAATGACGTACCATGAAATGACGAGGAAGAACATAACGAACACTCTCCCAAACCTAAACGCTTAGTCCACGATGGTGACTAGATCATATAGCAACAACCGAAAAAGTTGAGGATCCGTCCAACATATAGTAGCACCTACATGCAACACAACAAAAACTAACACATCCCTAAAATGACGAAAACGCCATGCAAAATCATAGAGAAAATGCATACAAACCCACGGTCGTAAAGAAGTCATAGGGATCTAGAGCAGAAAGTCGTCACCAACATGGATATCCAGCAAATGACTCTTTCCTACTCCTAAAAAAATACATCCTATGTCTGGTGTCAAATCCGAAGATTGAATGTGTTGCACAATAGAATGGTCAAAATTAAAATCATCCCTTAAAAACAAGGGATCCACATAGGTAGCGTCAATCACTATTAAAGGGATGGAAAACGGTATGTCAATAGATATATCAGGTGTTACAGGCTCATCATAACAAAATGAATTGCACAAAGATGATGAGCTAGACAGCTCAACAACACCCCTAAACCTGAAATCAACACTACCTATGAGATGTATTCTCTCCAAAGAATACTGATGATCAAACTTCATGTAAAAGTCACTAGGAGGACATATGTCAAATGGGTCATCATGAACATGCGGAAAAGGGAATGGGTCAGAAAGCCCAATAATATCAGCATAAGGGTTCAGTTTTGACTCACTGAGTGGAAGGAGTTCCACTTTAGGCTTCCATGTGTAACCTGGATCCATAATAGGGGTTGAATCAAGCAAAGCATTCACTTCCCTAATGGAATCATCAATATCGAAGTCTAAACCGAAGTGAGTCAAACATGCTGTTAAGGGATCATCTGATACAGACTGCAATAAGAAATTCTCCACCGAACTCTCAATCATGTCAACTTCACAAACATCCTCGGGCTCGGGAGGTTGTTAACTAACATTAAAAATGTTGAATTCGACGGTCATGTTGCCAAATGACAATTTCGTAATTCCATTCCTGCAGTTAATAATGGCATTGGATGTGGCAAAAAATGGTCGACCCAAAATGACTGGAATGTGACTAAAGGGATTGTGAATAGGTTGTGTATCAAGAACTATAAAGTCTACAGGGTAATAGAATTTTTCAACCTTGATAATCACATCCTCTATAACACCACGGGGGACTTTGACAGACCGATCTGCCAATTGCAGTGTTACTCTAGTCGGTTTTAACCCACCGAGACCTAATTGCTCATAAACAGAATATGGCAATAAATTAACACTCGCCCCTAAATCCAATAGTGCCTTATCCATCACATGATCACCGATAATACAAGAAATAGTCGGGCAACCAGGATCCCTATACTTAGGCGGGGTTCTATGTTGAATAATTGAGTTCACTTGCTCGGTGAAGAAGGCTCTCTTTTGAACATGGAGCTTCCGCATTTGTGTGCAAAGATCCTTAAAAAACTTGGCATAGTTAGGAACTTGCTTGATAGCATCGAGTAATGGGATATTTATGTGAACTTGTTTAAAAATTTCCATTACGTCGTTTACACTTGTTCCTTTTTTTGCTGGAGCTAACCGTGATGGAAACGGTGCCCTAGGAAAATAAGATGGTTGAGTGGGGTCAGAGTCAAAAGGCACATCTTTAGAAGATGAGGCTTTATCAGCCTCCTTGTCAGATGGAGATGCAACCTGCGTTGACTTAGACGGAGATGCAACGACACTCGAATCAGGCACTTGTACCCGATTGTCAACCTATTTTCCACTCTGAAGGGTAGTAATAGATTGGACATCTTCATGGTGTGACTCAGATGTACTACCAACTGCGAATTGACCCTTTTGGTTTGGAACATGTTGACTAGGAAATCTCCCTTGCTCTTTCTCCAAAAAGGACTGAGTAATCTTACTCACAGTTATCTCAAGTATATTGAGGGCTTGAGATTGGTGTTGAGTCGTGGCTTTCAACTCAGATATGTCCTTAGAATGCTGCTCAATTATACTTTCTGAGTGCTGCAAAAATCGATTAACCATTTCCTCTAAACTTGATGTGTTGGATGGAGGAACTTTGTTAAGGTGGGGCCTAACAGGGCTAGAGGCTTGAGGAACCTGGGAGAAAACAACAGGTCCCCCTTGGTGTGGGCCATGGGTCCAGGAGAGACTTGGATATTTGGCGAACCCTGAATTGTAATAGTTAGGTTGCAGATTATTGCCAGGTCGCTGCATCGCATTAAAAGAGTTGACTTGCTCAGCATAATATGCAGGATAATCATTTTGCAAGTCACAACTAGCTATTGAATGACCAGGACTCGAACATGTAGCACAAACTTCAGATGAAGCGTTTGCGGGAAGTACAGGTTTACTCAAATTCAAAAGTGCATCTATCTTTTGAGTCATGGTCATAACAGCCGTCTCTAACTTTGAGGCAGAAGGGGGTTGAACAGATGTATCTCTAACTTCATATATACCGCCCTTATGCCTATCAGACTCCTTTCTCGAATATTTCCATTGCTGAAAACTTTTGGAAATCGTCTCAAAGAATTCCCAAATTTCACTGACACTCATTTTCATTAATGACCACCACTAGTGGCATCAATCATACGACGGTTTTGAGGGGTTAAACCGTCTTGGAAATATTGAACTAGCCGCCAGTTCTCAAATCTGTGATGGGGACACTTGATAATGAACTCATTGAACCTTTCTCAACATTCATAGAAATGTTTGCCCTCTTTTTGTTGAAAATTAGATAAATCTCGTCGGAGGGCATTCGTTTTATGAATGGGGAAATACTTTGTCAAGAACTTTCTTGACAACCCATCCCATGATGTAATGGATCCCGTCTCTAATGAGTTTAACCACGATTTTTCCTTATCTTTCAGAGAAAATGAAAATAACCTAAGACGGACCGAATCATCAGAAAAGTTTTGGTACTTCCGGGTAGCGCAGATGTCAAGAAATTCTTTGACATGAAGATAAGGGTCATCTTTCTCAAAACCATAAAAAGTGGGTAAGAGATGAATAATAGATGGTTTAAGTTTGAAACTTTTTGCATTTGTCTCAGGTAAGACAATGCAAGATGGAGCACTACTAGGAAGAGGGGCAAAGTAATTCTTAAATGCCTTCCCCTCAGCCATCTCAGTGGACAAGGGTGATGAACCTAAATAGGTAATGGGGACTTCCAAGAACTTCTCGACTTCTTTTCGGACAAGTCTATTCTTAGAATCACGCACCCAGGTATGCATAAACTACTGGATAACGAAGGTTCAAAGTCAACACTCCTAAACAGGCTTCAATTTTTTGTTTTTAATTTTTTTTAATGCAAGCCTAACCGCTATATGAAGTTGACCTAACTCGAAAAAAATTAAAAACAACGGGACCCCCTTAATGACACCTAAATGACGCACAAACAAAATGAATGCGGGCTGAAATTCAATTCAATTTACCTAACCGTGGGAGTGGCACGGTAATTTCCTATCAATCTGCCACTACAGAATTGCTCTTACCTCTTTTTCCACTCTCTAGCTCAAAGTGAAATGCCAGTTCAAGAACTGTCCCCAGATGAGATATGTTCATTCACTCGACCACTTTAAGCTATCAAACGTCCAAAGAGGGTTCCTATGAGCGTCAACATGTCCTAGATAATTATCTTCCTACAAATTTTAAATAGTGAAGGTCTAGGTTCCTAACCCTAAAATAGATGGTGATTAACCTATCCGCGGGAGAGGGCACGGAAGTTTCAACACAATCCTGCCACAATTAAAATTTGCATGCAATACTACCTAGAACAAGTTAAACACAAGTGATCACACAGAAACCGCGTGCATATGCGGTGGGTAGAAGTTACCTCCTACGTGAACCTCTTTCGGGTTACTTGCGACGCCGGGTAGAAGTCGATTTTTGAGAGTTTCCTCGCGAATCGCAATATTTCACTTCGTTCCCACTTGAGCTCCTATGTGTGTGACCGCCTGCAAAAATAATTCAAACTGAAACAAATAAAACAAATAAGAAAAGAAAATAAAACAAATAAGAAACTGACTCATAACACTGTTCCTAAAAAGAAAATTAAACCTAATTTATAAACTAGCAAAAACAACCCTAGATTTCGATTGTACCGTTACAATCCTTGGCAACAGAGCCAAAAACTTGATGGAGTTTTTATTAACCTAAATTAATATGCTAATAAACCCTACTTGTAATACCGCAAGTGCACGACTGTCAAACTGGTAGATAGTGGCAAATACGGGTCGATCCCATGAGGATTGACTAAACAGTCGAATTCTAAGACTTATTTGAACTAATTTAGAGTTGGGGGTTAAGCAGATGAAAATTACTAAATTAAGAAAATGAAATTGACAACTAAAATTAAACTAATAAGATGATAGAGATGGGACCGAGACATCGAATCCACCATAGGTTTTTCGAGATTTGTGTAATCCAAATTATTGTTTTCAAGAATTAACATGATTAACCTAAAGATTAATCTAAGTTCGCAATTGATTTCAGCAAAGGTATAAACCCTTAGCATTGCATGTCTTCTTACGACACACATAATCACAGGTTTATTCTAACTAATTCTAAACCCCTAGCATTGCATGTCTTCTTACGGCACACAAAATCACAGATTTAGATTAATTTATTAAAGCAGGCTTTGAATATCAATAAAGGGTACTTCTAACTACCGATTAGTCTAGATAATTAATCCAGATATAATCGGTGAAAGCAAATTATTTAAACTCAGAAATCAACTGTGTTTAACGTTCAAGTATATAGAAAACAATAAATTCAAATACAACAAACTCTAGGAAACCATGTGGTTTCATTTTTGCCTCAGCGCGGGGTCTAGAAGATCATGGTGGCGGTGGTCACAGCATCAATGGAGGTGGAATTCATCTCTTCACGAACACGAATCCCGAGAAAAGGCTGCTGGTGGGCTGTGGTGGCTCAGAGTTATGGACTGGGGTGCGAATAGTGAACCTATTTTGAAAAACAATTTTCTCCTGCCAGAACAGCCTTGCCTTCGTCTCCAGCGAGCAGCCGTGCTTCGTCTCTCTGGTTCTTCACTCCTCGCGAGTGTCATCTTTTCCCGACCGGCTCCGGTACTTGCAAGAAGACAGAGAGAGGGTGAGGAAACAACGAGAGAGAAAATACGCGAAGGAGGAAGAGGAACACGGGCGGTGAAATAGGGAGGCTCTCCCTGTTTCTACTACTGCTACAAGCTTTGTTCCTCCGACAAGCTCCGGTCCTTGCAAGAGAGAGAGAGGGCTGGGAGATGGATGAACAAAGAGGAAGACCGAAGAGGAAGAGGGAGAGAATGGAGGAGGGAGACAGGGTGGTGGATCTCTGTCGCGAGGTGGATCAGGGGCGGTGGCTGTGAGAAAGGGAAACAGGAAGGAGGAGGTGGTGGCATCTAATGGTGGTGCTCTGCGGTGTGGATGCTGGACGGTGGCGTTGAAGGGGAGAGGAGCAGGGGCCAGTGTTCTAAAAATCGCTAGGCGCTGGGCGGGTGGCGAGCAGGTGCCTACCGCCCAGGGGCCTAGAAAGAACCTAGGTGGTCTTAGGTTTTATATTATAACTTTAATAATTTACAAAAGTTAAGCATAATATATTATTAATTACATCCAATTTAATGCCAAGATACATATGCAAAATTTAAAAACATGAAACATTAACAATCATGAACAAAATTTATTAAAACTCAAATGATTGAAGTTGGTCATGATGGGTACTTTATATAAAATTGAATTTATGGACAAATATCCAAACCTACGCTTTTATTTTTCTTTAAATTGCATGAATAACCTCAGTCATGTTTGATAAAATCTACATTAGTAAAATTGGTACTGGTAGATCCTTTGTGAATTTCATTAAGTAATCATCATTTGCTACATTTAGACATATACTAAATATAAAACAATAAAATAGTTTATTTCTAAAAAAGAGGAAAGAAAAATAAAATAAGAACACAATCAACCTTATTAAAAAAAATCATCCAGATCGCCTAGACCGTGCCTAGGCCGCCCAGACCCTCCTAGACCGCCCATACCAGCCCAGACTGCCCAGAACCCGCCCATCCATTAATCTGGGCGGTTTTCTACCTTCTAGCGCCTAGGCCGATTTTTAGAACACTGGCAGGGGCTGCTTTGTTCCATGGTCGTGCGTAGGTTGTCTTTTGGTTAGTTGTTGATGGCGGGCTATGGTTGTGCGAAACAGTGAGATGGCGGTTGATTAGTGGCGAGAGACGAAGGTTTCTATGTCTCTGTCAAGGAGAAGAGATGAGAGGTGGCTGCCCAAAAAGATAGGAGAAAGAACATAGAATAAGAGCTTTTTCTCCAAAATGGGGAAGACCTAAATAGGGTTCTCTTATTTCCTTGGGCTTGGGTTCTCCAAAAGGCCTTGGGCTTGGGTTTCTAGATTAGCCTTTTGATTTTGGGCTTAGGTTAAATTAGGTGGACCTAGGTTTATTTGGGTTAGGTTTAGATATGCGACCCTCTACTTTGTACCACCGCTAGAATCGACCAATTGATCATTCCTTAAATTGTCGCCTTAATGCGATTTCATCGTTCACACTCAAATTCCTACAAAGACATGAATACAAAATAATTAGAATAAAATATAATAATCGAAACACTAACATATATAAATTAAGGGATATATTATGTAATAATTACGTGAATATCAGTAGACGCGCCGTCAACCTACAATCTTATCTTAGGAAAACCAAGGTTCCACCAGATGGAAGCAGTAGTCTCCACCCTTCACCAGTGAGTTAAGTACACCCGCTAACCACTCGGAATGAACGATACGTGGGGACCAACCTAGGACACGAGGCTGCCATTATACTGCACTGAATCAAATATAATGTTCCCAGATTCAATTGGATCCCACAGTGCAATCTGAACTAGAGCCGGACCTAGTGAATGTGGACGCATCGCTCCACTCGCACGAGATCCCAATGGCGGTGGCTCATTTCAGAAACGGGGGACATTCAAGCGGTATAGAAGCAATCCACTATTCAACCCACCAGAGCGGAAAGGTCAATGCAGATGGGAGTACGACCCCCGACAATTCGTCGGCGGGGAAATTAACTCCCATGCAAGATATATTCTTCAGTAACCTAAGGGACATCAGTGAAGCTTAGCAGGTCACTAAAAGTGTCAACGGTCTAGCAAGGGCCACGCGAATTGACTTCAACGCCGGGTCGACTTCTCTCCATCAACAGTTAGTCTATTTCAGTTGTTTATTTTTCTTCCAATAGTCAATGTAGAGTTTTAGTTCATAGAAGCATATGTGATTTGCAATCATTTAAGAAATGAAAAAGAATTACGCAAACACATTTTATTGATTACTGAAGAGATGTAACAATGAGCGCCCTGAGGTCGATACAAAAGACTACATACTACAAGCATATGAATCCAATGCGACATAAAATAAAGACTCACTTGAACAGTATGACTCCAGAATATAGCTAAGGTACTCAAACTAGGCTTTGCAAACTCTTCGATGAACGTTATCCGCAAGCAATAGCAAGGCAAAGGACTGGCGAGAACAAGATCAGGATGGAATAACATGTCCAATTCAAGGCCTCTGCGAACACAACCCTCAAGTATGGTTTGAGGTGGTACAAAATCGGCAACAAGGGGCCCCTGAGACGCCATCCAAAGTTATGGCCAACTCACGCTCGATCCGCTTGACCAAATGAACTTGGGACAAGTATCAGGTTGAAACAGATCGAGTGCACCCTTCCCGCTGAAGAGATGAGAAGAACATCTGACGGAGATTTTATTAACCTAAATTTCTAAGTTAATAAACCCTACTTGTAATACCGCAAGTGCACACCTGTCTAACTAGTAGACAATGGAAAATACGGGTTGATCCCACGAGGATTGACGAGACAGTCGAATTCTAAGACTTATTTAAACTAATTTAGAGTTGGGGTTGTAGCAGATGAAAATTACTAAATTAAGATAACTAAATTGACAACTAAAATTGAACTGGTAAGATGATAAGAAAATGGACCAAGACATCGAATCCACCACAGGTTCTTCGAGATTTGTGTAATCTAAATTATTGTTTTCAAGAATCAACACAACTAAGGAACAAAGAGAGATGTCACCAACAGGGATATCCAGCAAATGACTATTTCCTACTCCTAAAATGGTACATCCTATGTCTGGTGTAAAATCAGAAGATTGAATGTGTTGCACAATAGGATGGTCAAAACTAAAATCATCCCTTACAAACAAGGGATCCACATAAGTAGCGTTAGTCACTATTAAAGGGATGGAAAGAGGTATGTCTATAGAAAGATATATCAGGTGCTACATGCTCATCATAACAAAATGAATTGCACAAAGATGATGAGCTAGATAGCTCAACAACACCCCCAAACCTAGAATCAACACTATCTATGGGATGTATTCTCTCCAAAGAATATTGAGAATCAGACTTCATGTAGGAGTCACTTGGAGAAGATATGTCAAATGGGTCATCATGAAAAGGCGATAAAGGGAATGGGTCAGAAAGCCCAATAGTATCAGCAGAAGGGTTCAATTTTGACTCACTGAGTGGAAGAAGTTCCACTTTAGGCTTCCATGTGTAACCCGGATCCATAATAGGGGTTGAATCAAGCAAAGCATTCATTTCCCTAATGGAATCATCAATATAGAATTCTAAACCGAAGCGAGTCAAACATCCTGCTAAGGGATCATCTGAGGCAGAATGCAATAAGGAATTCTCCGCATAACTCTCAATCATGTTAACTTCACAAACATCCTCGGATTCAAGAGGTTGTTGGATTACATTAAAAACATTGAGTTCGACGGTCATGTTGCCAAATGATAGTTTCATGATTTCATTCCTACAGTTAATAATAGCATTAGATGTGGCAAAAAATGGACGACCCAATATAACTAGAATGTGACTAGAGGGGTTGTGAACAGGTTGTGTATCAAGAACTATGAAGTCCACTGGATAATAAAAATTTTCAACCTTAATGATCACATCCTCTATAATACCGCGGGCAATTCTGATTGACCTATATTCCAATTGTACAGTTACTTTAGTCGGTTTTAGTCCGCTGAGACCCAATTGCTCATAAACAGAGTATGGTAACAAATTAGCACTCGCCTCCAAATCAAACAATGCCTTAGCAATCATATGATCACCGATAACACAAGAAATAGTTGGGCACCCAGAATCTCTATACTTAGGCGGGCTTATGTGTTGAATAATTGAGCTTACTTGCTCGGCGACGAAGGCTCTATTTTGCACATGTAGTTTTCGCTTCTATGTGCAGAGATCCTTCAAAAATTTGGCATAGATAGGAACTTGCTTAATAGCATCGAGCAATGGAATATTAATGTGAACTTGTTTAAAAATTTCCATTACATCGTTAGCATTTGTTCCTTTCTTTGCTGGAGCTAACCGTGATAGAAACGGTGCCCTAGGCAAATAAGATGCCTGAGTGGGGTCAAAGCCAAGAGGTACATCTTTAGAAGGTGAGGCTTTATCAGCCTCCTTGCCAAATGGAGATGCAACCTGCTTTGACTTAGACAGAGATGCAACGACACTCGAATCGGGCACTTGTACCCAATTGTCAACCTGTTTTCCACTCCTATGGGTAGTAATAGATTGGACATCTTCATGGCGTAACTCAGATGTACTACCAACTACGAATTGACCCTTTGGGTTTGGAACATGTTGACTAGGAAATCTCCCTAGCTCTCTCTCAGAAGAATACTGAGTAATCTTACTCAATGCTATCCCAAGTCTATTGAGGGCTTGAGATTGGTATTGAGTTGTGGCTTTCAACTCAGATATGTCCTTAGAATTCTGCTCAATTATACTTTCTGAGCGCTGCAAAAGCTGATTAACCGTTTCCTCTAAACTTGATGTATTGGATTAAGGAACTTGGTTAAGGTGGGGCCTAACAGGGCTAGAGGCTTGAGGAGTCTGGGAGACTACAACATGTCCCCCTTAGTGTGGGCCATGGGCTTAGGGAAGATTTGAATGTTGGGTAAATCCTGGACTGTAATAGTTAGGTTGTGAATTATTACCAGATTGCCGCATAGTGTTAAAAGAGTTGACTTGCTCAGTATAGTATGCAGGATAATCGTTTTGCAAGTCACAATTAGCTATTGAAAGACCAGGACTCGAACATGCAACACAAACTTCAGATGAAGTGTTTTCGTGAAGTGCAAGTCGAGTCAAATTCAAAAGTGCATCTATCTTTTGAGCCATGGTCATAACAACTGTCTCTAACTTCGAGGCAGAAGGGGGTGAACAGATGTATCTCTAACTTCATATATACCTCCTTTACGCCTATTAGACTCATTTCTCGAATAATCCCATTGCTGAGAGTTTTCGAAAAGTGTTTCAAAGAATTCCCATATCTCATTGACACTCATCTTCATTAATGACCCACCACTAGTGGCATCAATCATACGACGACTATGAGGGGTTAAACCGTCTTGCAAGTATTGAACTAGCCTCCACTTCTCAAATTCGTGATGGGGACACCTGACAATGAGCTCATTGAACCTTTCCCAACATTCATAGAAATGTTCGCCATCTTTTTGTTGAAAATTAAATAAATCTCGTCGGAGGGCATTCGTTTTATAAATGGAGAAGTACTTTGTCAAGAACTTTCTTGACAACGCATCCCATGATGTGATGGATCATGTCTCTAATGCATTTAACCAAGATTTCACCTTATCTTTCAAAGAAAAGGGAAACAACCTAAGACGGACCAAATCGTCAGAAAAGTTCTGGTACTTCAGGGTGGCGCAGATGTCAAGAAACTCTTTGACATGAAGATAATGGTCTTCTTTCTCAAAACCATAAAAAGAAGGCAGCAGATGAATAATAGATGGTTTGAGTTAAAAACTGTTTGCATTTGTCTAAGGCAAGACAATGCAAGACGGAGCACTACTAGGAAGAGGGGCGAAGTAATCCTTAAAGGCCTTCCCCTCAGCCATCTCAGTGGACAAGGATGATGAACCTAAATAGGTAATGGCGACTTAAAAGAACTCCTCGAAGTCTTGTCGGACAAGGATATCAAAGGTTCAAAGTCAACACTCCTAAACAGGCTTCACATTTTTTTATTATTTTTTTACGCAAACCTAACCACTATATGAAGATGACCTAACTCTAAAAAATAAAAACAACGGAACCCTAAGAGACACTTAAATGATGCACAAACAAAATAAATGGAAGACGACCCCAGAGCTTTTCTTTACTAATGCAGGGTTGAAATTCAATTTAATTTACCTAACCGTGGGAGAGGCACGGTAATTTCTTATCAATCCGCCACTACAAAGTTGCTCCTACCACTTTTTTCACTCTCTACCTCAAAATGAAATGCCAGTTCAAGAACTGTTCCCAGATGAGATATGTTCCTTCACTCGACCACTTTAAGCTATCAAATGTCCAAAGAGGGTCCCTATGAGCGTCACACTTGTCCTAGATAATTATCTTGCTACAAATTTTAAATAGTGAAGGCCTAGGTTCCTAACCCTAAAAAAGATGGTGATTAACCTATCCGCGGGAAAGGGAACGAAAGTTTCAATTCAATCCTGCCACTATTCAAATTTGCATACAATACTACCTAGAACAAGTTAAACACAAGTGATCACACAAAAACCGCGTGCATATGCGGTGAGTAGAAGTTACCTCCGGCGTGAACCTCTTTCGGGTTACTTGCGACGCCGGGTAGAAGTCGATTTCTGATAGCTTCCTCACGAATCACAATATTTCACTTTGTTCCCACTTGAGCTCCTATGTGTGTTACTGCCTGCAAAATAAATGCAAAAATAATTCAAACTCAAGCAAATAAAACAAATAAGAATGTGACTCATAACACTGTTCCTAAAAAGAAAATTAAACCTAATTTATAAACTAGCAAAAACAACCATAGATTTCGATTGTACCGTTACAATCCCCAGCAACGGCGCCAAAAACTAGATGGAGATTTTATTAACCTAAATTAATAAGTTAATGAACCCTACTTGTAATACCGCAAGTGCACGGCTGCTAACTAGTAGACAGTGGCAAATACGGGTCGATCCCACGAGGATTGACGAGGCAATCGAATTCTAAGACTTATTTAAACTAATTTAGAGTTGGGGGTTACGGCAGATGAAAATTACTAAATTAAGATAACTCAATTGACAACTAAAATTAAACTGGTAAGATGATGAAGAAAGTGGATTGAGACATCGAATCCACCACATGGTCTTCGAGATTTGTGTAAATCAAATTATTATTTTCAAGAATCAACACGACTAACCTAAAGGTTAATCTAACTTCGCAATTGACTTCAGCAAAGGCATAAACCCCTAGCATTGCATGTCTTTCTACGGCACACACAATCACATATTTATTTTAACTAATTCTAAACCCCTTGCATTGCATGTCTTTTTATGGCACACACAATCACAAATTCAAATTAATTGATTAAAGAAAGCTTCGAATATCAACAAAGAGAACTTCTAACTACCGATTAGTCTAGATTATTATTCCGGATATAATCGGTGAAAGCAAATTATTGAAATTCAGAAATCAACTGTATTAACGTTCAAGCATATGGTAAACAATAAATTCAGATACAACAAACTCTAGGAAACCCTGTGGTTTCATCTTCGCCTTGACGCGGGGTCTAGAAGATCATGGTGGATGATGTCACAACACTGGTATAGGTGGAATCCATCTCAGCACAAACACGCATCCCGACAAAGAGCTGCTGGTGGACTGTGGTGGCTTAGACAGAAATCGGTGATGGTGGTGGTGTTGAGATGAAGGAACATAGAGAGATGTCGTGTTTCTGTGACTGTGAAAACGGTGACAAGGTGAAGAAAGAAATACGAAAACAAGGGAAGAAGAGGGGCGGTGATGGCTTCTTTGGCTGAAACGAAGGAACAGAAAGAGGGAGAGGAAAAAGACGGGGAGGACAGGGATGTGCTCCCTGTTTTGTGTGCGAGGACGTGAGGCTATGGAGGAAGAGTAGGAAGTGGTGATGGCGGGATGTCCGAGCTGTCGGTCCTCTTATCGAGCGAGGATCGCCGGCAGGGTAGATGTGGCGTGGTGGTTGGAAAAAGAGAGGAGCAGAAATGAAACGTGGAAAGGGAGAGATACCTCCCAAAAGGGGGAGAGAATGAGGAGAAGATGATAGAGGAAGCCTAAATAGGGTTTTCCTTGTTAGGTTGGGTTTGGGTTTCTAGGTTAACTTTTGGACTTGGGCTTAGGTTAAATTAGGTGGACCTAAGTTTGTTTGGGTTAGGTTTAGACATGTGACCCGCTACTTTGTACCACCATTAGAATCAATCAATTGATTATTCCTCAAATTGTCGCCTTAATGCGATTTCATCGTTCACGCTCAAATTCCTACAAAGACATGAAAACGAAATAATTAGAATAAAATATAATAATCGAAACACTAACATATATAAATTAAGGGATATATATTAAAATAAAGACTTGCTTGAACAGTCTGACTCCAGAATACGACTAAGGTACTCAAAGTAGGCTCCACAAACTATTTGATGAACGTTATCCGCAAGCAATAGCAAGGCAAAAGACTGGCATAAATAAGATCAGGATGGAATAACACGTCCAATTCAAGGTCTCTGGGGACGCAACCCTCAAGTATGGTTTGAGGTGGTACAAAATCGGCAACAAAGGGCCCCGTGAAACGCCATTCAAAGTTATGGCCAACTCACGCTCGACCAAATGAACTTGGGACAAGTATCAAGTTGAAACAGATCGAGTGCACCTTGCCGCTGAAGAGATGAGAAGGACATCTAGAAGTCAATGGCCCACTCCAACAGACCATGTCAAATTCCACCCCGACCCAAGATCCCGAATTCCAACACAAGGTAAGACAACGGGGTTAATCAAGAAGTGATGGAGTCATCCGCTCCGGAGTTGGCTGCTGGTGTTATCTCAGAAATTAAGCATTCCGGAGCAGCGGCAGGGCACCAGCGCATAAACGATAGACTCATCCCTTGGGAGGGAATCTATACTTCTTCTTCGAAATATGAGAAGAAATTACGAGATCTCAACAAACCAATTGGGTGCTTACCAAGAGCAGGAGACCACGCATAACAACAAGTCTTATCGAGACTCATGGGCCCAGATGTCAGAATATTCGAAGACTCCAATGTTGGAGATCTCCCTTCAGCCTTTAGAAAACCCAAAGCATGTTCTTCAAGTAAGAACATTACAAGATATACGTTCTGCAGAAGATAGTTCCTACAACGATGAAGAAACATCATTATATAGACATACTAGTTAACCAAACGGGCGCTTCAACATTAACTGTCTGCATTGAATACCGTATGGGAAACGAAGAGACGATGGTTCCCAAGGAAACTGCACAGGACCATGTTCGTCCAATCGACTAGGCTGTACACAACCCAATTAACTGGGGGGAGTAACCGATACTGAACCGTCTCACGATTTATGTGATACGCAAGTTACCACACGATCTACGTTGTACACGTAGCATATTTCATACAATAAACCCTAGCTCTCACTCTACAAACCCATGGCTCGGCTCACTATTCAAGCAATATTCTACCACGTGCTTGACACGACCATTAGAAACCCTAGTCATTCTTGACACACGGATCACACCTGCATATCACCAGCTGATTCAAGGTACTCCTGTCTTTTCAAAACTCATTTGCACAATGCACTCCACTCGCGGATATAGGCTCACATGCCCATAGCTGGCGGAACCCCCACATGGCCGGGTAAGCTTAGTCAGCCTTGGCTGACGACGACGACTTTCGGTTCATCCCGACACCTAGTCTACCCAGTGCGGATATCAATGGTTTAGGAATTGGGAGACTACTCAGTGCAATCACGCTTGGTGACGACGACTCGCTAGGGACTGTTGCCCCCTTCGCGGACTACGATCGCTGAACCCGATCAGGTAAGCCTAGCTGATGACGACTGGCAACGACAGATTCTGATCAAAGCCCAGATATGTAGCCCCCACTGCACGGGTGTATATGGTTTGGAAGGTGGGAGCCTAGTCAGTTCCGACTGATGTCGACGGTTCACCACGAGGCCATTGCTCTTTTACAGACTATGGTCGATGAATTACTAACCCCAGACTTGTAGCCCCCATTGTGCAGGTGTATATGGTTTGGAAGGTGGGGGCCTACTCAGTCCCAAACTGATTTCGATGGCTTGCCACGAGACTACTACTCTTCTACAGACCATGGTCGCCAAAAACCTCCAAATTTGTAGCTCGATGCTCACGGGTGTAGATGATTTGGAAGGTGGGAGCTTAGTCAGTCCCGAACTGATTTCGATGGCTTGCCACAAGACCACTGCTCTTCTATAGACCATGGTCGCTGAATCCCTTCATTTCAAACTTGTAGCCCGCTACGTGCAGGTATAGAGATGGTTTGAAATGTGGGAGCCTAGTCGATCTCGAACTGATGTCGACGGCTCATCACGGGATCATCGCTCTTCAACAGACCATGATTGTCGAATCCTCACTCCCCGAATCTGTAGTCCACTCTGCTCGGACATAGATGGTTCAGAAGGTGGGAACCCTAGACAGCTCACCATGCGACCGTCGCTCCCTTTCAAAACAGCGGTCGTAGAGATAAATCACAGCTCAGGCAGTGTCTTCACACTTACATGGGTTGACATTCTATTATTAGCAATGGCCGCACATACCGACCCATAAATCGTCCTGCCAACACGCGAATGAGTGCTACATGGAATGCCAGCCCAAGCTTACGAAACCTGACTCGGGACAAACGCTCTAGCTCAAAGACAACGCATGTGCTCGACTATCACAAGCAGGTAGGCAAAACAAGCCCCCAAAGGCTTATCTCAAGGATGGGCTACAACTGAGTAGCATAGCCTGCTTCTAAACCATTCGTGGAATGCCCACTATTGGATGTAACTAAGCAACAATGACTCCAAGACCTCGTAACGCAAATGGTCAAACTTTCAACAGCGGAAGCCCATTCGACTTCCTATCAAGCCAACCAGCCTATGCTAAAGTAAAACGACAAGGCAAAATGGAAAGCATGCAATAGGGAAACCGAGCATAATACGGGTACAGAATATACTCAAGATAAATCTGTTTTCATTTACAGTTGAATAAAAAAAGGTACAAGTGTATAAAGTATATTCCTCATCGGGAAAGGGGAAAGAAACAAAAAAAAACTAAGCTTAATGGAGGAGGGAGCGAGAGTTGCATTCGTACGCGCCGCAATCTGAGTGTCATGATCAAGATCACCCTCTTCATCCGATGACGCAGAAATCACTGACAAGTCTGCATACGACATCTTCTTATAGTGATCGAGGTCCCATTCCAGATGCTCCTCCTTTATCAACACCAGCAGCTCCAATCTACCATACAACCCAACAAAATTCACACTTGCCTTGTTCTTGGAGAAGCTTTAGAAAGTTCACGCTCTAACAACTCCAGTTTGCCTGCCAGCTCATCGACCTTGGATTGCTTCGTGGCCAGACTGTTCTTAACAACACTGAGCTCATGTTGTTCCTGTTGAAGTTTCTTTCCAGCCTTCCTCACTACTCAAGCATTAAATTCCACATTGGCCTCTAACGGCTGCCTTTGGGCAGCCCAGTCAATCTTTTTCCTAGCTCCCTCCTCAGAAAGAAACCACAATTCAGAACCCGCCTCAGCCGCAGCTTCCTGTGCAACCTCCAAATCACGGCGAATCAGATCCAACTCTTGTTTGAATCTATCCCTCCTGGACACCGCCTCTACTAAGTCAGACTCAAGGCCTTCCATACAAACCCTCTGAGTCTCAGCAACGACGGCCGAATGTTTCAGTCTCCTCTCTTCAATCTGCTCCCTCAGCAGCTCAATTTCAAAAGCGCGTCAGAATACAACCTCTACATGTTCGAGAAGACACGCTCCATGGTATACACCCTCTCATGAGCCACCTCAACTTTCATTCCAGTGAGGTCCACCTGGATCAAGTAAACATTCCCAGCATAAGGTACTTTAAACCCTTATCCATACGCCCTTCTAGCGTATCCTATTCGGGTTTTGGAGTGTGATCTACCAGCCAACTATGACGTCTGCTTATATGTTTCCTCGAAGCATAATCTACATCAACCTCCTGGTGCCAGGCCTGACTCCTCATCTTCACTACGTCCTTGGCAAATAGACTTATCCACACGTCCAGATGGAGCTCTCCCGGATGATGAATTACGCCAACACCACCCTTCGTAATCGCCACTGCTCCCGGACCCTCCTCCGCAGCCTTTCCTTTGTCACCAATAGTCGATTCTTTATTGCAAGACGACTCAAAAGAATCCAAAGGAAGATAAGGAAGCGAGTTGTCCAACTGACCTCCATCACCCATAAATGCGGCCTGGAGCGAGATGGGGAACAATGCAGACTATGAGAAACTTGGCATGTGTCACCATGGCCACTATCGGATGACCCACCAGTAGAACGATTGGACCTCAAGACCTCAAGTGAATCCTCATCAAGACCTTCTAGCAGAACGGCCCCGAAAGGATCAACACCACTAGAAGCCGCCATAGCAGCCAACATCAACTTCTCACTCAGAGTTTAAGCCTGTGCGACACTAAGATTTGACACATCTTCAACCCCTGCTAATCGCAGGTGGTCCCTCTCCCAACCGGACACTTCGGCCTCCGCCCTGGTAGGCCGATCAGGTTGACACTCCTCACTCACTGGAGCGGGCCGTTTGGAAGACGATCCAGTCCTAACACGGGACTTCTTCGAACCTACAAAGGAGGCGAGCATCTTAGAAAGCCCCTCTGTGTCAGACAAAACAAGAGCCTTAACTTCGACGGTTTTCCTTTTTCTAAAAGGGGCCCCACCTTCGGGCTTAACTCATGACGATCGGTAAATAGTGGGGGCCTCATGCTAGTTGTCCCACAGCCCGCTGCGACAAAAGTTGGTAGTACAGATGACCTTCTCCGCACTCTTCTTCGGCAAGTCGCGAAATTTCTTTATAGTGTTTCGGTCCTCTGGGGTGAGCGGAGTAGTGGGGAACCTCTTTGCAAAGAAACACGAGCAACGGTTAGCATAAAATCAGCACAACGGAATCGGAAGATAAAGCTACACTTACAAAGTGGATTGAACTCTTGTTCGAGCGAACGACCCTTGAACTGGAAGTACTTTGAATCCGCAAGAGCCAATAAGCAATACCTCTGCTAGGACTTGAATTCATCTGGAAAATTCTCAAAGCAAGTCGGCGGTGTCATCTTACAAACGACGTGATCATTCAGCCGAGGAGAAGTCAGCAACTAGATCACCCACGGAGTCACGCGAACGCCAACTTCTTTTGCTCTAATCAAAATGAGAAGCAGACTCCAGTTTGAAGCATCTCGCGGTGCAAACAAATAAACCCCACCAATGGAAACATTGGCGTTTGATCATCCTTCAGAGCATATATTGGTAGGTCCTCTGGGACCCCGAACTTCTTCAAGATTTCAATAAGGCCCGATTCAGAAAGTGACTTGTTTTCAAAAAACTCAAAGCCCTCGGCCAGAGTCGTGTCATCAAGATGGTTTTGGTGAGCCAAGAAAAAGATGAACAATCTTTTCAATAAAAAAATGAATTCAACAAAATCTCTAAGAGTAAAGAAAATATAAGAGTCAGTCTCTGCATAAAGGAAGACCTAAATAGGGATTGGGTTCCCGCCTCTTCTCTACTGAGCCGATGCAGATTCAATTAATGAAGCACGTGGCTCAAGCAACGATTCAGACTCAATCATCATGAGCGGCATATATTTTCAAGAATTAACTTAGCGAACCAATGTGATGGCCCACTAACTCGGGGGAGTAGCTGATGATACACCAAAACGGTTCCTCCTCTGCGCCGTACACGTGTCATAATGATCTCGAGGAATGATAAGCCATAGCATCAACCCAACACTGATCCGGCCCAAGCGGTTCTAAGCCTGCCCAATGCAGTCCGCTAAACGGACTCGAATTCTTACAGCTTGCTAAGCCCACGTGTCTCACAACTATCATCAATACCCGTAAGCCCTGCTAAGGCAAATATCTCGAGGATCAGCTTCAGACAGGCAATCAACTACAACAACTCTTTGCCCTAGGAAGCAAAATCTAGAGTATATGTCACACATGGAGACTTCTAGCTACGGACTACTCTCGAAACAGGAATTACCTTCTACGTATTTAGGAGCACAAGGCTAATATGAAAACTTCCCTTCACAGCACGACTCCTAATTAGATAAGGATTTCCACGAAGATCTTCTTCCCTAATTTACGCCATCGATGGTCTGGTCGAACCATGACTCCAACACTATAAATAAGACATTAGGTTGGTAAGACAATTTATGCTACAAATTTCCTGTTTACAGCATTGCACCTTCCTCATATCCCTATCCGACTTTAGCATCGGAATGCCATCAGCCACCACAACGGTGGTCCGTGGCTCACATGCATTCCTTGTGCAGGTCAGCAGGTTTGCAGGTCAAGGTCAAAGCTGGGAGTGGAAATCGATTGCATCAAATAGTACTTACAGAACACAACGATATTTCGTGGTTCAAAAAATTGCCTAATCCATGGGTGATGATGGCACTACTTCTTATTATTTCCAATAATACGGTAAGAAGATACAAAATTTCACTAACGAAGAGTTTACTAACACAAAAGCAGATGCTTCACAAACTCAGTGGCACACAAAAGCAGCCGTCCCGAAGCCCAAAGAGCAGTTGTCACACAACACAAATGCAGCAGAAAATACAGCACAAACGCAACACAACACACAACACTAATGCAACTCAAAACGCAGCACATAATCAGCCCAAACAAAACACCGAAACAATAAAAATGCAACATCAAAACAACAGAAAATTAGCACAAAAAAAGTAACATAAATGCGACACCAAAACAGCAGAAAACACAACACCGAAACAGCTTAAACGCAGCACCGAAACAGTTGAAAACGCAACACCGAAATACTAAAAATCAGCACAAACTCCTACTTCGTTCTCCTTCAATCACCGAGGCTTTATGGGAAAACAAAAGCCCTAAATTATGAACTCATGTTCTCCAACTCAAACTAGGATAAAAAAAAGTCTTGTTCTCCACCCAAAACTAGGGAAGGAGAGTCTTATTCTCTACCTAAAACTAGGAAAGGAGAGTCCAAACAATTAGAAACTCCTTTCACTATCCAAAACAAACAAGGGAAGAATCTCAATTTGAGAACTCTTGTTTGTTACTAAAAAAACTAATATGAACCAAAATTCTACAATCTCGAGGGATTGTTGAGTCACCGGATTAGAAACATAATTTTTGTCGCTGCACTAGCTTATTGCATATGGTCTGAACAAGAAGTAAGCCATTGCTTGTGGCTTCCAGAAAAATTGTGTCTTGACCATAGTCTTCTTTAAGGTAACAGTGAAAGAAGTAAACCTTTGACAAGCTTTGGTTCATGGAAACAGACGAGGGAGTAATTTACACAGTTAAGTGGATTATGTAAGGTTCTCCTTTGTGTAGAAGACGGGAGAAATGGTCATTGATGAATTTGGGATTTGATATCAATCTGAACCAAAGTTGAGATACATGCTTGAACCTGAGTAAAGTTAATGTAGGAAGTCTTTTTAATATTTGGAGGATGAGATCCTGGGGGACATAAACTTGTTTCCTCCCTTTTTTCATATTTTATATTCGAAAAATGACTTTTAGGGCCTAATTTTTCACAAAATAGATAATTTAGATACCATAGTTGATGTAATAGCTAATATGTGCCCAATTTTATACTTTTATGACTAACAAAGATTTTTTTATTAACCCAGGTTAACTGATAAAGTTATATGACATATTTACACTCCTAAACAAATAGAAAACATAATTTTATAATTTTAAGACCAACAAGGACTACAGAAAAAATAAAAAAAAACCTACATTAATTGTTATTGAACGGCAATTTTAGTTACTCTTTGTTATTGACCAACAAGGACTACAGAAAAAAAAAACATACGTTAATTATTTTTGACCAATTTTAGTTACTCTTTGTTAGTTTTATTGACCAACAAGGACTACAGAAGGGAAAAAATAAAAAATAACCCTAACTAACTACGTTATTTGTTATTGAATGACAATTTTAACAATAACTACAAACAAAAAAAATATTAGCCTGTTCACTGACCTGAAAATAATGGACATCATATGATAAATCCTAATTTTATTCAGGTCAGTGAATAGGCTAATTTTTTTTCTATAATCCTTGTTTAAATTGTCGTTTAATAACAATTAACATAGGTTTTTTTTCTTCTATAGTCCTTGTTGGTCAATAACAAAGAGTACCTAAAATTGTCGTTAAATAACAATTTTATATTATAAATCCTAATTTTTCATATGATAAATCCTAAATTTTTTCAAGTCAGTGAACAAGCTAATTTTTTTTTCTTGTAGTCCTTGTTGATCAATAAAACTAACAAAGAATAATTAAAATTGGTCAATAATAATTAACGTAGCTTTTTTTTCCTATAGTCCTTGTTGGTCAATAACAAAGAGTGACTAAAATTGTCGTTCAATAACTATTAACGTAGGGTTTTTTTTCTGTAGTCCTTGTTGATCAATAAAACTAACAAAGAGTAACTAAAATTGGTCAATAACAATTAACGTAGGTTTTTTTTTTCTGTAGTCCTTGTTGGTCAATAACAAATAGTGACTAAAATTGTCGTTCGATAACTATTAACGTAGATTATTTTCCCTGTAATCCTTATTGGTTACAAAACTATAAAATTAGGTTTTCTATTTGTTTAGGAGGGTAAATATGTCATATAACCTTATGGGTTAACCTGGGTTAATAAAAGAGTCATTGTTAGTCATAAAAGTATAAAATTAGGCACAAATTAGTCATTTCATTAACTATGGTATCTAAATTGTCTATTTTGTGAAAAAACTAGGCCCTAAAAGTCATTTTTCGTTTTATATTTGTGAAAGAAAAAGAAAATGACAAAATAACTCAAAAAGAAGCATGGAACCTAGGTATAGAAGAAGAAGAGCATCTCAAGTCATTGTTATATATGTTATGGACTCTCTTTTTTTAGGGATTGAGAGAACTAATTATGTATGGCAGCAAATACAAGGCACGGTTCTTATATACATTGTATGTAGGATTACTGTAAATAAACTAGGAAACAAAATAAAAATATATAGATCTAGATTATGTGAGAATCGTTTCCTACATTTTTTGTCTCCCTTATTCTTCTCCTCTACATTCCCTTCTCTCTATTATGCTTTCGTTAGAGTATTGACCAAGCAATCTGATTTTCAGCCTAAAAGTATAACTAATGACCTCATGAGGTCAACTTGATGGATGACCTTCAAGATATAATTTATTCCATATGGATTGTCAGACCAGAATCATTTAGTTGGCATATGTATGGAACTTATGCAATGAAGATGAATACTTAAATAACTATTCAAGAAAAAAGAAAAAAAAAAAAAAAAAAAAAAACTGTAGATATATTGGACTGTTTCACTGGTTAGAAAAAAAAAATTGGAATTTTTAAAAAACCTATATGGGCAATAGTATTGCTTGTACTAGTGCAAATAAAAGTGAAGATAAGCAGAGGAAGTATGGATGAAAATGAGGAAGTTACCGAAATTTTGAATACCTCAAGGTTATACTTTCTTTGAGAACTACAAGCATTGCACCCATTTAGTTGTAATTTATGTTGGAACTACGACTTTTTTTTATTAATGAAGATGGTAGTTATGTGTCTTCATACGATGTCAGGGTTTCTATCCTACCTCTTGGATTAAACTCCAAAACTCATTAGTCATAGGGTTTTACCCAAGATTTCTAACAAGAATCATTTCGCATGGTTGAATTACTTAAGATGTGCATGTTATGGTTCTTTTCGCATGGTTGAATTATTTAAGATGTGCATAGTAAACATTGCATTAAGCATACCTACAAATACACGAAGTTTAATTCATGGTAATGATTGGAAGCAAGACCTGACTGAATGCTCTTATATACGTTTTCATTTTGTGAGTTTATTATTTGGTTTTGGTAGGATGGAACAATAATCCAAAGGAAAACCACAGTTGAATTCTTTCGTCCATACTACAAGCCTGTTAGATGTTGAGATATACAAGTGCAAGCTCGTAAGGCTACCCAAGAAAAGTATCGATTCGATGAATACATAAATTATCAATTTTTACACACTCAAAATCATAATTGTAGAGGCTTAGAGATACCATCGTATTTCATAAATCAAAGAGCTGGTGCAGATGGAAGATATCATGATGATTTTCTACGGATAAGCATTCTTAAGAATTCCATGTGTTAACAAAATCAGTGAAGAATATAAACAACACAAAAATATGAAGAGCTCCAACAGAGAAAATACGCTGAGGTTGGGTCTTGTGAAGAAGCCTATAAATTTGGGGGTTATTAATGAAAATACTCTAATAGTTTGATGACAAACAAATCAATTGAAACCATAAGCAATGTCCTCAGTTGCAAGATACTCAAGCATGACAAAAAAGTATACGGGGTGTCAGTACTGACATGCTTGGCGTAGTTTCTGACCTTGAGAAACCTGGCGATTCTGCCTACGGGAGTTGGAGTTTGCCTAGAAGACAATTTTGAGGATGTTCAATGTCAAGACAAGAAGAAGAAGTCGAGGAGCTCTTAATTGCTATCTTAGTATTGAGCCTCTCTCTTCTTGGTTATTCTGGTGTATTGGATTTTTCTCCTTTATGTGAGTGGTGTATATACATGACGAAAACCAGCATATGATTTGCCCAATTATCAACTCCACTATCAATGACACTACCAAACACCACATGAGTGGAAACAGAGACTCTATTGTTATTCTAACCTATGTTCCAACATGTGTGATACTGTGGCGTGTATGATAAGGGGTCTGGGATTTAAACAAAGTTGTAATTCTAAGCATGAAACGTCGCCATGGAAATTGTGTTTTCTTGTAAGGAAACATCCACTAGATGTATTATATATTAAGAAAACAGTCACACTAAAATTTAGAAAAATATAAGCTTTTGTTTGAATTATTTACCTCTAAACTCTTTGAATAAAGAGTTTGTAAAACGAAAGCGGAGAAAAGTTATTTGAGCCGAGCTTCATGCTCAAATGCCCTTAGATCGAAGTAAAATATAATAATCACATATCGCTCAATTAGTTGGAGCTTCGTATGCCAAATTGATCGGAGCTTCGTGTGCTCAATTGGTCGAAGCTTTGTGCATTCAATTGGTCGGAGCTTCATGCACTCAATTGGTCGGACCTTCGTGTTGATAACGTGTTAAAAATAAACATAAGAGGAGTATATTATTCACTGTTTCATTTTCTATATTATTCACTTTCTTCTTCTTATTCATTTTCTATATACATAGTCTCTCTATTGTTTCTCATTATGTATCATCTCACAGTAGATTACAACATAGCCTATTTATAGGCAAACAAAATCATCATGAGCTTGACGCCTCATGACACAAACTTCTGTATCAGCTAATGCCATGCCACCTCATAAGCATGAGGTGGATGGAGGTGGACATCCACCATCTTCTACAACATCCCACAACAGATATATATTTTCTGTCAATTTTTACACTTTAATATATAAGTGTACTTTAAGGTGAGGATTTAACCAAATTATTGAAAATGACATGTGCAGGAACTAATTTATGTGACAGAAAATATAACTACTTTTGAAGAATAAAGACGACAAGATGTATATTATTGAGTTTACACTTCATTATCTTTAAGGGATGTATATGCTAGTTCTGCATTCCAGAAAGTGGTCGCTGCACTTGAGGGAATTTGATCTTGGATCCTGGGGATAGAGTTTGGTGAACCGACATCTCTACGCATGAATTCCTTAAGAATGCATGTCCAACGTGCACCTCGATCCCCGGCCAACTCAGATATATAAGTTAGTTCCATTTTTTTTTTCATTCATAATTTCCAACTGAAGAGCTTAGGCCAAGAGAGGAAAAGAACGGTGCTGGTGGAGAAGAAGATTAAGGTGAAAAATTGTCATACCGGTCTTGTGTATCTTACAAGTTGTACCATTGGCTTTGTTTATAGATTCAAACCTATTTGCATCAAACAGAACAAGCACAACACTGAATTGCAAAAAAGAAAAACAAAGAACAAATGCATTTTGAATATGATTGGTACCCATTGTAAGTAGTTGCATAATAATATATGCAAATCTTACTCATCAAAAAGGTGGTGATTAAATATGAACCAAATTAACATCTACATGTTGTTATTAAATAGGAACTAAATTAACATCTACATGTTGTTAAGTAGAAAAAAGTTATTTTGTTTTTCACAATTTAAGTTACTAGACAAGATTAGGATGCTGCTAACAGGAAAGAGGCGTCAAGATAGAACCATAGTAACTGGTATTCTTTTTCTTCTTTTTCCATTTTGTTCTTCCAACAGCTTGCCTTAGTCCCTTCTTCTCTTACTGCCTATAATGGGAGAAAAGAGTATAAATAGATTAAAGCTTCTTTCCTATTCTCTGCTTTCAGTTCCTTCTTTCCAACTGACAAGACTACCAACATGAGCAGATGAAGACATAACAAGAAAGGAACTCCGATCCTCAACGTTTTCATCAGACGGAAACCTCCATTTCTTCCACTCCCGACTTTTCAAGGTAAATGAAATCAACTGAATATCTGCATATTTTGAAATTTATAAAAATTTCCGTATTGTTTCCCACACTGAATAGATAGAAAGGATAATATTCAAAAAAAAAGTGGAGCAAATGGAAATTTAAAAGAGCTGCGTCTATTCTCAATTAATGAGAGATCAATAGCTTATTTTTTAGACCAGATGTTCTTAGCCCTGTCCTCTAAAATCTATATGACCAATTCATCTGCGAAAATAACATATTCCATGCACCATTTCTTCTGTAACTTCTGCCATGCACAATGACCATTAATTTCATCTCTATCTGTACGAGACCTATTGGGCTGTGTATCTTTGTGAATTCTTCTTGAACCACATTCCTGACCTGAATTGCAACCACATACCTTTACAATGCCTTGCGTTTAATGGTGTCACCAATTCCCTCCATTTCTGTCAGAACGAGGAGCTTGGATGTCATAACAAAGCATTTCTCACAATCTACAGAAATTGCAACCACTTTATATTTGCATCATGTACCAGACTTCAGAGGTATGAACATGGTAATGTTGAAGGAGTTGCAGGAGGTAAAAAAAACTCAGGCTGCCACGCAACCGAGTTATAAACATATAGTTTATGTTTCTGTAGACAATGTTAACACAAATAAAAATTATATTAATTATATAATTAAGAATATCGGATTAATAGGGATTGTAGTTATTTAGGAATACCGGATTAACTAGGATTCAAATTATTTTCTTTTTTCTTTTCCTAGTTAGGATTATATTTGTATCCCAATAAATACATCTTTGGGAGATGAGTAGAATAAGCTTTGAATTATTTAAAATTATTTTATTTAATATGGTAACAGAGCAACGATGTATTTGCTGTTTTTGCTCTTGGCTTGTCTTGATTTGCCTTTACGTTGCTGATTTGTTGCTATCTCACCGATGTATTGTTGCTAATTTGTTGTTGTCTTGCTGCGTTGCTCTCTTGCTAATTGGTATTGCTGATTTGGTGCCTAGTATTGTTGTCTTGCCGTGGTGTTGCCTTTTCCCTACTATCCATTGTACCTGCTATGCATACACTAGATGTGACTGCATGTGGTTTCAGAACCAACATCTATTCATTACAAGTTGAATAGCACGAAGTACACTCTAATTATTTAGGAATACTAGATTAACCGGGATTCGAATTATTTTTTCTTTTCTAATTAGGATTATATTTGGATCCCTGTAAGTACATCCTTGTGAGATGAATAAAATAAGCTCTGAATTATTTAAAATTGTTTTATTTAACAGAGAGTCGGATTCGATTCGAGCAAGAAGTAAGCCATTAAATGCGACTTTCAAATAAATTGAGTTATGCCCATAATCTTTTTTAAGGAAACACAGAATCTTGTTTTTCTTATGTATTTTGATCGTCATCAAGTGGACCCTTTGACAAATTTTGATACTCATAAACATCCTCAGAGGTTCTTTTCATTGTTAGGTGTGATGCATCCAAAATCCAGTCTCTAATAAGTAAAACGTGCAAAACAAATGTTAGATTGCCAAATACCACCTTTTTGGTGGCCGAAGGCACTCCAATGTTTAAGTCATTAACTCAGTTGGAGATGGAGATAAAACTGGACAGAACTCAGTTAAAATTGCATACCTTTGTCGAATGTTCCCTTTATCTTTTATAATGATCGCAGTTAATTCCCTGTGCGACTTAAGCATGTGAGGTGCAACAAGGGGAGACGTTCTCTTTAACAGTCTCTCTTTTTATGGAGACACGTTCGTGGAGGCGTGACTCTCTCCACAACTCTTTTTCAATAAAATGTTCCTCCCCCTTAAAGGAGAATTTTATCGGGCTTAGTTTTGGGCCTTTGATTATGATTTATTCATAAAGGCCCTTTTAGGACTTCCATGATTGAATTCATCTTCTTTGGGCTTTATGAATTGGCCTGGTCTTAGGACACTTGATCCTCGTGATGGACGGTCTCTGCCACATGTATAGCCGAGATGTCTGTCTTATTTGATGTATCATCGGCTACTCCCCCTTTAGTTAGTGGGTATGCTGATGTGGGCACTAACTTGGTGACGGTTGGCTTTTCGACTTCATCATTTCCTCGCATTTAATGTTGTTAACAGCTTTTAGTGAGTTGACATCCTGATATCTTGTTTGTCCATTTGTCTTCCGCGCGCATTTTGGGATTTCGTTCAGTCATCATATCCCGCACATCATTTGACGAATGGTCTCTTTATTGCTTTGCTCGATAAAAAGAGGTGTGATTGACTTGTTTCTCTCTTTACGCTATCTTTGATATTAGGACTTATTCTTCTTTCTCCTTCTTCGTTTTCCTTGCTATTACATTCCTTAACAATGTTTGTTGGCGATATTCTAAGTGGTGAGGAGCTTGTTGTTTGTGAAGCTTACTTCTCGCCCAAGAAAGCTTTTCAGGCGACGCTGGATGATGTCCATTCTGGCTATAACTCGCCACCCAACCTTGAGATCGTTCTGCCTGGACAAAACGATAGTCCTTATCGTCCAAGGTCTATCCAAGCATGTTCCTTTCTGGCCTTCAATTCCCAGTTTTGGAGTTGTTTTGGGAGTATCTGGATTTTTTAGACAATCTTTATGCTCAAATGGGTCCTAACAGTTGGAGGGTTATGGTTTCTAGTTATGCGGGGGCCATCATTTCTAGCATTCTCTTGACTGTTAGGATTCTGCACTCCATGGTTGGTATGCTGGTGAGCAAGGACATTTGCTTCATCCGTTCTCCTTTCTACCTTGGGAAGCTCAATGATGATATTAGAAATTGGTCGAAGTTATGGTTTTATGATTTTGTCAGCTCTGACTACTTCAAACTGCAAGGTCGTCCGATTGTACGATCATTTCGAGTCCCAAACAAATGGAAAATTTTGTAGTTAACTACGGAGGAGTAGAGGATCGGTGACCAATTTTTTAAGCTTCCTGTGTTTTTCTTGGAGGCATTTCTCTCTTAGGAGATCTTGGAGCGTAGTGGCTTGTACCATATGAACGAGGCATAGTGGGCTTTACTCACTGAATCCCGTGTTGAGGAGATCGTTGTTCATACTGCTCCTGCTGGTGTTAGTGATGCTAACATTGATTGGGAAGTGAGTTCGGGCAGACATGTTACGGATCTCGATGCTCCTATTAGCATCAGTTTTGCTAGTTCGACTTCCAAGAAGAGAAAGCTCCCAAGGCCCGGTAGCTTTCCGAATTAATTGTCGATAATTCTCGACCGTGTTCCGAAAAAGAAACGATTTTCAACTCGTGGTACTGCTCGGACCGTACCTCGTCCGAGTTCTTCTAGTAAGGAGGTTGTAAAAGAGGATCGTTTATCTTTTCAGGAGATTCAGGAAATGAACTTGGTGCTAGAGAGGAGTGAGAATGAGACTACTCGTTTGTTGGACGACAATTAAAATAGACATTTCTGCCTATGGTGTCCCTGATGTTGTTGACAATTCTCAGGCTATCAATGATAAAATGTTCCAGTTGGTAGTAGAGTAGTCTAAGGAGGTTGATGACCATGGTCAGAATTTTGAGGTTCTTCCTCCTTGATCTCCTTCCATTCCTGTTGATGATGTGGCGGGCACTACACCAAAAACCCCCATTAGCAACGGTTCTATACCGTGGGCGTAAGCCATTGCCGCGGCTAAAAGTCGTGGACTACAGGGGCGTCGCGAAATCCTTTGTAACGGCTATAAACCGTTGCTAAAATTGTAGCAACGGTTTTATGCTTGAATGGGGGGCGTGATTTCAGCAATTAGCAACGGTTATAAACCGTTGCAATAATAATAGCAACGGTTTTTAGCCGTGGCAAAAATAGCCACGGTTTTAAGCCGTGACAAGGTGTAGATACTAGCAACGGTTTTAAACCGTGTCTAATTAAGTAGCAACGGTTTTAAGCCGTGGCTAGGGTTAGCCACGGTTATAAGCCGTGGCAAGGTAGCCACGGTTTTTAGCCGTTGCAATAGTTAGCCACGGTTTAAAACCGTGGCAAATTTTTTTTTTTTTTTTTTTTTTTTTTGTTGCTATCAAATGACTTTCACCATCAAAGTATAAGTAAACAAAGCACCCGTTTCAATATATCCTAGAAACGTTTTTTCTTCTTTTCTACACTAGCTTTAATGTCAAACAATTATCGACTGAAAATATTGGATGACTAAAAAAAAATTCATTATACATAGAAGTCATGTTTTGAAAAACAGTATATGGAAATCTATCCATGAAATAACTGCTCAAGACTTGCAGTAGTTGAATTTGTTACTACCACAAGGGTGGTCACCGGAGAAAAGAAAAAAAAATTCCCACATGAGAGATGTGCAACTTCAACCAGTTACTGTCAAGAGACACTGAGCACGAATGCTCTACTGAATTTTGTGCCTAACTATAGTGGAGAAGAAGAATCAAACACGTTTTCTCGCCCTTGCTCTGCTCACGGCACTTTCAAAAAGTTCAACATACTGGTCAGCAGAAGTTTCCCAACTGAAATCTATTTTCATATCCTTTTGAACAAGCTGCTGCTGATTACGCCCAAACAGTACACGCGGTCAATTGCAGTAAAGAATGGGGTGTCGATCCCACGAGAAAAAAACGATCTACAAAATAAGGTTAAGGAAAACAAACTATGCGAAACTAAAGTTAATAAATTCTAACAAATTTAAAATACGAAATTGAATTTAATTTAATGAAAATTAAGTTTAGAAAAATCACAAGGTTCCAAGAATCCCTCCTAGACTTCACACGCCAACTAGTATTGATTCGCTATGATGACTCAACTACGTGTTTCACATCCCAAACGACGTAATCGGAAAAATAATCTTTTAATCATTAATATACCCTAATGTAAATGAATTTAAGATTTCACTTCTTCTAAGAAAACACAAAGGTTTGTCATATGTGATATCTTAAACTTACGATATATCCGGAGACAATACCGTAATAAATGACGATCACATATAACTAACCTACCGGAATCAATTAATTCTTAAACATTCCACACATAAGAAAAGCGTGACTAAGCTTATATGGAGAAGTAAAGATAATCACCGGAGTAACAATAATCTAGAAAGAAATCTATGAAATCCTTGTCACTAGAACAACATAAATTTCTATATTAAATAAAAGTGAGAATCCTTAAACATCATTATTCATCGTGAAAACTCAAAGCGAATCAATTACTAATTTAGAGCGTTACATTTAGGAGTTCACCTCTTCACCTTGCGTGGGGTTTAGTGACTCATGGTGGTGGTGGTCACAGCATCAATCGAGGAGAAATCCATCACTTCCTGTACGCGCACGAATCCCGAGGAAAAGATCTAAATAGGCTTTGTGGTGGCTCTTACAGATTCTCTGGGTGTCAATAGCCAAAACTGTTTTTCAAAACAAAAACAGTTTTTCCCGCGCGAAATTGCTGCTCTGCAGCTCCTTCGTCTTCTCCAGCGCGACGCGACCTGTTCCACCGCTTTTCTCCGCTCCTCGCGAGCGCTATCTCCTCCCAACCAACTCCGGTGCCTAAATAGGGTTTCCCTATTGTTGGGCTTAGGATTCTAACTTCCTGGGCTTGGGCTTGGGCTTGGGCTTGGGCTTGGACTTGGATGTGTGAACCACTCTTTTGTACCACCATTAGAATCAACAGATTAATAATTTCCTCAAATTGCCGCCTTAATGCGGTTTTATCGTTCACGCGCGCCGATTCCTACAAAAACATAAAAATGAAATAATTAGAATAAAATATATTAATTAAAACACTAACATATATAAATTAAGGGATATATTTTGTAATAATTACGTGTATATCAAATACCCCCAAACCTATATTTTGCTAGTCCTCGAGCAAAACAAAATAAAGAATAAAATCCTAACTCACTTTCGTAGGAATCACGGTTGCACTTACCTTAACGTGCAACAAGGCTTTAAACCTCTAGATTACCTCTAGAGGACGAGTTATAGTCTCGTGAGGGTTTCCAGAAATGCTACCCCCAAACATTACTGACTCAATTAAAACAAAATCTATTTTCTAAAAACTTAATGCAAAACATATGAACACTCCCTTTTATATTAAGAAAAACAACAAACTAATATTGTCACAAAAGTATATCAATAGAGTACAATAATTTAACAGTATCTAAAGGTTAAATGAATTTCATAATCATTCTCAACTCGAAGTGTGTGTGTGAGGAGCCTTATCAACATAACTCTTCATCACATAGTAAAGATGTGACAAGATAACCTTTGGAAAAGACGTTTCGACTACAATTCTCTCATGTCGCTCAGAAATGAAACGCTCAGAGATTGGGCACTCAGTTTATATGTGAGGACAAGAATATACTATGGAAAATGCAAACATCTCACATATAATTATCATGAAAAACGGAATTTTCAAAGAGTGAAATGAATATGATCTCATGGACCGGAATATTGATTACTTTTGAGAATGTTGAATCAAACACCATAGTTCTTGCCTATTCAATCTCCACATCTATTAAGCTAACTTTCACTTAAGATCAATCAGGTCTTTATTAGGTTGTATTGGGGCTTGGATTATGGCAAACAATAAGGGACAAAAGGATACAAAGATTTTCTGAGAATGGATACACCCTTGAACAAAACACATAGGGCATTGAAGAACAAATCAATGTTGTACACCATTAATTTTTTCTTCATTATTTTCTTCTTCAATCGCAATTTTTTTTTTTTTTTTTTTTTTAACATGCTTTTCCCCATTGATACAATCCAACACTTTTACTTAGAGGGTGCATGAAATATCTTCTTTTTTTTTTTTTTTTTTTTTTTTGCCCATTCCATAAATATATCTCACCGTATCCATTCTTAGAAAATTGGGTAAGGATAAAATAATAAAGGTATTACTCCTTGGTTGGAGTAGGTATTGGGAATGGGGATAACAAAGAAAAGGCTATCTAAAGGCTCAAAGGGCTGCAAATGGATATTTATTATTGGGTAGGCTAAAAGGCTAAAAATGGTTTAAAGAAAGAAATGCCTGTATCACTTCATAAGTTTTAGTTAGTACTAGGACATCTCAACTAAATAAAGCAAGAAGTTCTAGTGGAAAGATTCAATTTTTATGTCATTCTTAAAGCAATCAATAAGAAAATCAAGAATAATGAGATCATCAACGAAACAATACGGATTCAAGAAAAATCAGAGTGTAATTAATAACCCTCAAGAAATAAAGAATGGCTCAAAACTCACAAGGGTTAAGTCTCCACTATTATTCTAAGGTTTTCTAGTTCAATACCTCACTAATCAACTTCAAATCATGTTGACTTGGCTTATAATGCATGAATAGTCGAGTTGAAAAGTCTCACGAAATACATCTAACATAAGGATAATATCAAATATCATGTTTTCCACTAATATTACTATGTGACACGTGTTAGTATGTGTTTTCTCAAAATTAAAGAAACAAAATTATTCTCTAAAATTGAAAAGAACTCAAAATTTTTTTTTTTTTTTTATTCACCAAGAGTTCGGATTCCAAATGCATTTTCAAGAAGATTTTACACAATTACCATAATCATCTAAGTATTCAATGGAGATTGAGTAGAACACAAAAATGACTCGGTTTAATTGTAAAATACGTTTTAAACTCAAAGATTTTTGAAAATTGCATAAAAAATCTAATAAACCACACCCCCAAACCTAAACCAAACATTGTCCTCAATGTATAAAATAATAATCATGACAAATCAAGGCAAAAGAAAAGAGGAGGGTTATAGTGATATTACCATGGTGAAGCTTTTTACCAATTTCGATGAAATCTTTCACCAGTGAACGCTCAGAAATATAAGAATCATGGAGTTTTCATTAGAAATCGATAAAATGCAGACTCGACATTAACAAAGAAAACAAAAAAAGGCAAGTTGTAAGTCAAAACTGTTATGGAGCTAACGAGTATGAGTGAAACACAACTAAATAGGGTACTCGAAAATCAATCCAAACTAACAGCAAAGACACACAACTAAGGCTAGGCTGCCTCCTAGGAGCGCTTGGTTTAACGTCCTCAGCCCGACATATATTCTCCCTCATGAAAGATATACCATGAAGTGACGAGGAAGAACATAAAGAACATTCACTTCCAAACCTAGTCTATGATATAAGCGAGTCAAAAGGGTTAAGGAATCGTATACCAACAACCTGAAAAGTTGAGGATCAGTCCACTCAAAAATAGCAACCACCTGATGTTTCCTCTTGATAGTGCATAGATCCTTGATGACCCTCGCATAAGTTGGTACCTGTTTAATCACATGCAGCAAAGGTAAGTTAATTTTAACTTGTTTCAATGGTTCTAGAATCTCACCATGCATTTCCGATTTCTTTCCAGTAGGTCGTAGTGCTTGAGGAAAATGAACTGATACTGGAATGTTCTTGTTGGGCTCATCCTCAGGGATGCTCTCCTTTGCACTTGGGGAGGTGCTTATAGTTGTGAACGAGCTTGACCCATCTAAAATCTTACCACCCCGAGTAGCGATGGCATTAACCTCTTTGACATTCTGAGAGTCTGAAGTAGAAGTTTGTGCCATAAGTTGTCCATTCGGATTTGCTTGAGGCTGTGACGGAAATTGGCCTCGCTCCTGTACTGTTAATGAACTTGTCAGCTTGGTTATCTGGCTTTTGATCTCCTTGTTCTCCTCTGCCAACTGTGTCAATGCAACCTCAAATTTTTGATTAGTTTTACTTTGTGCCTCTATAAATGCATGCAATGTGTCTGATAAGGAACTTCTGTTAGATTGTGCATTGTATGGAGGTGCAGGGTATGACTTAGGTGGTTGTGCCTGTGGGTGTGTAGGTTGGTTGGCCTCAGACCTCCAACCAAAGTTAGGGTGATCTCTCCAGCCAGAATTGTAAGTGTTAGAGAATGGTGAATAAGGCTTCTTGTACATCCCTAAGGTGTTACATTGTTCCTCATAAACCCCTCTCATCTCAATGAAGGTTGGGCAATCCTGTGCGAAGTGTTCAACTCCCCTGCATATAAAACAGGCGTCATGTAGCTCAACTCTGGCAACAATATGTGTGGGCTTATCATCCTTGGTCTTAAGTGCTTCTAACTCCCTAGTTACTCTATCAAGTTGGGCTCTAAGGCTATCCTCTTCCCTAAGTTGGTAAACTCCAGCTAGGCGTGTTCTATCTGTGTTCTCAGTAGCACTTGGACCAGTCCAAGTGTGGGCCTTTACAGCTAAGTCATTCAGGTACTCAATGGCCTCGTCAGGGTCCTTTTGCAAAAACTCTCCATTACACATCATCTCAAGGAACTGACGTTCTCTACTGGTGAGCCCCTCATAAAAATAACTGACTAAGCGTCAACTCTCATACCCATGGTGTGGGCATGTATTCAAGAGATCCTTGAACCTTTCCCATACTTGATATAATGTCTCGTTATTCTTTTGAGTGAAGGTAGAAATTTGTCTCTTTAGACCGTTGGTTTTGTGGTGAGGAAAGTATTTATTAAAAAATGTTTGGGTCATCTCCTCCCACGAACCTAAGTGGTTTCTAGTCCAACTCACTCCCCCAATGTTTTTTTTTTTTGTTTTTTTTAATTTAAAAAAAAAAATTTAATAATTTTTTTTTAAGAAATAAAATAAAATAAAAATAAAGATAAAAATTAAACTGGACCTAAAACCTAAAAAATAGAATAAAATAAAATGAAATGAAAAATGAGCAGAAAAGATAATACCCGAAACCTTCCTTGTAGAATGACGCTTGTTCCCCGGCAACGGCGCCAAAATTTGATTACGCCCAAACAGTACACGCGGTCAATTGCAGTAAAGAATGGGGTGTCGATCCCACGAGAAAAAAACGATCTACAAAATAAGGTTAAGGAAAACAAACTATGCGAAACTAAAGTTAATAAATTCTAACAAATTTAAAATACGAAATTGAATTTAATTTAATGAAAATTAAGTTTAGAAAAATCACAAGGTTCCAAGAATCCCTCCTAGACTTCACACGCCAACTAGTATTGATTCGCTATGATGACTCAACTACGTGTTTCACATCCCAAACGACGTAATCGGAAAAATAATCTTTTAATCATTAATATACCCTAATGTAAATGAATTTAAGATTTCACTTCTTCTAAGAAAACACAAAGGTTTGTCATATGTGATATCTTAAACTTACGATATATCCGGAGACAATACCGTAATAAATGACGATCACATATAACTAACCTACCGGAATCAATTAATTCTTAAACATTCCACACATAAGAAAAGCGTGACTAAGCTTATATGGAGAAGTAAAGATAATCACCGGAGTAACAATAATCTAGAAAGAAATCTATGAAATCCTTGTCACTAGAACAACATAAATTTCTATATTAAATAAAAGTGAGAATCCTTAAACATCATTATTCATCGTGAAAACTCAAAGCGAATCAATTACTAATTTAGAGCGTTACATTTAGGAGTTCACCTCTTCACCTTGCGTGGGGTTTAGTGACTCATGGTGGTGGTGGTCACAGCATCAATCGAGGAGAAATCCATCACTTCCTGTACGCGCACGAATCCCGAGGAAAAGATCTAAATAGGCTTTGTGGTGGCTCTTACAGATTCTCTGGGTGTCAATAGCCAAAACTGTTTTTCAAAACAAAAACAGTTTTTCCCGCGCGAAATTGCTGCTCTGCAGCTCCTTCGTCTTCTCCAGCGCGACGCGACCTGTTCCACCGCTTTTCTCCGCTCCTCGCGAGCGCTATCTCCTCCCAACCAACTCCGGTGCCTAAATAGGGTTTCCCTATTGTTGGGCTTAGGATTCTAACTTCCTGGGCTTGGGCTTGGGCTTGGGCTTGGGCTTGGGCTTGGGCTTGGGCTTGGACTTGGATGTGTGAACCACTCTTTTGTACCACCATTAGAATCAACAGATTAATAATTTCCTCAAATTGCCGCCTTAATGCGGTTTTATCGTTCACGCGCGCCGATTCCTACAAAAACATAAAAATGAAATAATTAGAATAAAATATATTAATTAAAACACTAACATATATAAATAATTAAGGGATATATTTTGTAATAATTACGTGTATATCAGCTGACAATCTTCACTTTTCTTGGTATAGTAGCTGAATGCCCGTTCCAAAGCGCCGTTCAATCCCTTTACATGATTGGAATGGTGATCAGAGTGACGGTAAAAATAAATGTGTCTGTCTGAGTTACAGCAGTATGATGAAGTGAAAAGATCAGTAGTAGTCTCTATATATTATTGAGGAACTGATATCCTTACCTGCTCATCAGGTGATAAAAATGTAAAACCATTGCGAAACTGATGTGGGATGGTTTCATCGTCTACATCAAAAACACTACAAGGACAATGGTTTTGTTAATGAAATTAAGAAACCAGGCTACAAACTCAACACAACATGAACGACAACAAGGACAGATGAATTTACCTATCATTTAAGCCCCCAGTTTTCCTAACAATAGGTATGGAACCATATCTCATTGCTATCATCTACAACAAAATCAGATTACACCTCAAAAAAATTAATCTCCAGAGCCATATGCAGTGCACTGGTTACAATATTAATTTATGGACAAATTGCTTGTGAACTTGCTGCTTCAGTGTATAAGCTACCATCTATATATCTTAACGGGGTGTAGCAAGAGGTTCAAGTCCACTAAATATATGTCAAGAAACTGAAAGGGTTGATTAAGAAGCAATTTTTAAGGTAAAAACTTTGTTGTGCGTGTGTGATCTGAAATAACCCTCAGAGACCCTACACTTTTCAAATTTTTATACTTTGGTTTCAGTAAAGAATTTTAGGACTTACCTGCGTTAGTCGGCATGGCTCAAAAAGTGATGGGATGATGAACATATCAGACGCTGCATAGATAGAATGTGACAGTGCCTCATCGTACTTTAAAATCAAGCGAATGTCAGGGTGACTTTCAAAATGTTTTGCAATACCCTCGAACTCTCTCTACACAAGAAAACAGTGGTTGTTTAATTCCCAAAGACAACCTCAAATGCACTTGAAACTGTGAAGAATATCAGATAAGCAAATAATAATTACACTGCTTCACCAGATTTTACTGAAAGGTCTGCATTTGATTTAGACATTTATTCTACTTTTGACTTATCAAATTTTTGGTGGTGATCAACGTGTAAAACTTTAGAATGTATGTCCGAAAAATACTGAAACCAATGTTTTTGTATTTAATATATAGGTCAATCAAACTCAAACATGAGTAATAGTATATTAGTATGGTGCCAACTTCTACTGCCTATCTTAATTTTTTCTTGATTCTTAAGAACAACAACATTATGTAAGAACAGACTAATTTTTGTGAAGATGATCTTCATTGTGGAGAAACCATCATATTAAAAAAAATCAGCCGAAAACTCTACTACTTGTGGGCAACATACAACATAAAAGAGATAAGTCTTTGGTTTGACAAGCATTGTTGCAGTTGGTGCTTTGATCAATCTGAAAGGAAATGTAGAAAACATGCAAACTGAAGTCTTTAAGGGAAAATTACTTGGATATGCTCGTCAGGACTTGAACCTAAAAGAACAAACTGCCCTCCTAGCTCCATTGTTCGAAATATTGCATGCCTAATGAGATGGACACCCTTCTGTGGAACCAACCTTGTTATGCACCCAACCTAGTTCAGCATACATCAAAGAATTCAAGTAAGGAGTATGAACATAGTGAAAATTTATGAATGATCAACTGCTTATCCACTATTAAGAAGCAGCAAAAAAAGTTGCATTAAGAATACATTCATGAACAAGATTCAATCCATGAAAAACCCACACTGGTAGAAAAGTTATCTATATAAAAATACAGAAACTTTATCTAAAAGTTAGATTGTAGGCCTTGTCACTGACATACATAACCTGCTCTTATGGATGTTTACAAACACTTTCCTATGCTTGGTCAGTGTTGATCATCGTGATATGATGCTCAACCTCGTGACAGAATCATGAGGTTTTATCTCACGGTGTCGGTCACTGATCAGTGATCACTGATTGGCTGATATGAAAAAAGTGAGAAAGGCGTAAAGTGATTACCAGTGGCTGCCCAGAGTTGGCAGAGGAGAGTTCTAAATTCTTTCTCAGAGCTTCTTTGTTTTCTGCTTATCAGATGCTTTTGAAAATTGTAACAAACATCAAGTGTGCAAGGAAATCACAATATGAAGGTCAACGTGTGCAAAAATGAACATCAAGACTGACAAGGAAAAAATGAAGAGGGCTGAATTCCAACCTGACTTGAAAAGACTATCAAAGCTGGAAAACAATGAGTACCAATGGCGCGTAGCAAAGAAAAAAATTTCAGACGATGTTCAGGATAATCTTCGAAGTTTTTTGTGATCATCTGCCAATATCAGATGTAAGTTAAAAACACATTGAGATATGAACAAGTATTGTTACTTGGACAGCTAGACTAACCTCCAATGTGCATTCAAAAATGGCTTCTACTTACCAGTAAAAAAGGTGATGTCCCTTTCAAAACACCTCCATGTTAGGCCAATCAGTTGCCTAGGTTACTAGATGCCAATAGATCCAACGGTTGTCGTTAACATCATGCAAAAAAGGTGGGTTCTGCCAGTAACACTGAATGCACAAAGAGCACCACTGCCAAGACCTGCATGAGAAATTATGTTAGGACTAGGATACTCGAAGTTCATAATCTTAAACAAATGAACAAAAAGCACCAGATAATAGTATAATGCACAAAGCCATGACAGTGCCTAAAGCGAAGAGAGAAGAGAAAGGCGTGGACTTGGAAGGAGGAGAGACAGGAAGCAATGACAATGCCCTGAAGATGGCGAGTAGAATCCAAGCAGAGGTGTAATGGATCAATGTGAGAAAAATTGGAAAATTAAACCCAACCTTCCCCATCACCTGTAAAGCAATTCAATACATGGAAGTGAATCAAACTTATAAGACAAAGTAACTTAGTGACAAGATAGATACCTTCTCTACACCTTCTAGAATGTGAGGGAAGTGACAAGATAGATACCTTCTCTACACCTTGGTTGCAAGCATATACCAGAGCATCAGCAAGCGTCAGTCTGCCTTCGGCATCAGTATTGTTGACCTGCAGAAAAAATGATTCCAACAAATCAAACTTACATGGAGTTGATGAGATATTTATCAAGTGAGTTTGAAAGCCACCTTAACGAAGATTTCATGAAGCTTCTACACATATTTTCAATACCAAACAATGCTACATACAAGCTATCATTTAGGACAGTCACATGGAGATCGCCTAATAGAACCATGTTACTAATCTATTGTTAGTAGTTGAACATAAAGTGTAACTGTTGTATTCTTCACACATTTTAACTTGGAAATTATGAAAAGAACTAAAAGAGAACAAAGATTGGCAATTTTGGCCCATGTTATTCGTCATATAATAACTTAATCATCATGATCACACATGTAGCTTTGAGGCCCAAGCCTTTGGCATGTGAAGCATACAACAGCAATATGCTCCAATATGGTTTAATTCAATGAAACCAAACCACTAATTTATTGACATTTTCATAATCCTGTCTCATAGTAGAAATTTGCAAGAGGCTTAATTGTTTTTGTTCATGAAAACAAATGTACAAATGAATGAAATTCAGTATGAAGACGAGCAATGTTTAAACCAGATTGGAGCTAGCCAAACTCCAACCTACCACAAACAACACCATACCTCTGTCTTTACCCATCACACTGTCTTTCCCGTCGACAGCCCCGTAATGTAATAATTTGACACCAACTGATTTTCAGCTCGAAGAACTATAGTTAGCATTAGAACAGATTTATCATTCTCATAGCTTTTAGATTTCCTGTCCTGTCAATGGAAGTTCTAAAATCAGATTCCCCTTCCTGGAAGAATTATCAAGCAAGTCAGTTATAGCTTACACACAATGCAACAAGGCCTGCAAGTTAAATTTTACATCAGCCCTACAGACTCGAAGACTAAAGAAGTTTGTCTCAGTTATGCTAATACATTCGGAGTAAAAAATCATAATAGTTCAAAAACAAAAGAATTAGGATGTGTAAAATGAGAAAAGAAAAAAGAGGAAGAAGATCCCAGTTCAATTTGAGATAAAAACTGACAATTTTGAGGTCCTAAAACACCATTAACACACACATAATTACAACAAAGTTTAGTTTTTAAATGGATTTCTATTTGAGTACAAGATCCAATAAAATTATACCAAAACCCCATTGCCTCATATAGATATTAACACAAAAACACAGAATCTAAGCAAAATAAGGAAAACCCATCAACAAAAACTGAAACTTAAGAGACTCCATTAAAAGAAAAGATCAATTATTGCAAAAAAAAATATTGTTCGAGTACCTGGAGTTGAGGAAGTTAAAGTTGTTGAGCTTCTATGGTTCACTTGAAAAGTATAATTTTTCAGGTCAGACAGCTTATTAGAGGCCGTTTGGGCCTCATTTTGAAATTGAATTTTTTGAAATTGCATCTGACAGTTGAATCCAAAAAAAATCAAACTCTTGACTTTTTTTCCTTGCACATAATTCCAACCAGATTTTGCTACAAAAATCCAGACAATAAAGGGAATAGGAAATTCTGGAAGAATACAGACTAGACATGTACTAACATTATATTCGACTAACAAAATTTTCTTCATATCATCTTCCATCATCAATTGAGATTGGGTGCAAAATGTTAGTTTAGAGCTGTTCAAGTAAATACAATGACAGAAATGCAGTTCACTGATATATTGTATAAATAAGACATGACATATAATTCAACATTGAAATGGCCAATACATGAGAGAAGAAAAATTAGAATTAGAAAAGAACTAGAAGTTTAGAACTAATACAATAAACAGAAAAGATCAGGCAGACAATAAGGAAATAAAACATTGTTCAGTATTATCTCATATTATTCAATATTATCTTATAAGTACAAGAGATCTCACTTGTCTCCTACTAGTATCAGTGTCTTTAAGACCTTTGCACAAATAAAGAATTTCAAAGCTACAAAAAGAATAAGCAGTCAAACCTGTCGCCTTTCAGCAGAAGACGATGCAAGAGAAGTGATCAGTGTACTCATCAAGACCGGCATGATTTCCTTGAGAGTCTTTGGAGTATTTGCAACAATAGTTTTCCACAAAATACTCCTTACCAAGGGCAGCTAAAACCTAGACAGTTTTGGAAACAATCTCAGCAGTAATAGTAAATTCCCTGACATAAGATCAGACTACTAATATCTAAGCTAACAGTTATATAAAATGCAAATTGTAATCCTATAATTGAATGAACACAAAAAAATATTAGTCGTTCTTACTCTTATGTTGATCATGCCGACATAAAGAAATCAATCTCATGTACAAGATACCAGTGACGATAGTAGAAAAAGGTAAAAAGAAATACAGAATGAGAAGAGGCAACTGAGTAAGGAACAAGAAGCTGTTGAACACTTAGCATTTGTAACTAAGTTCCATATACATGAAAAAGATAGATGCCTTTTTGAAGTAGATTTTTATATTTTAAACGAAACTAAGTAAGAAACAAAAATCACAAAAATATAAAACGAACATAAACCCATTACTAACAATTGTTATCATATAATGATCCAATAAGCAACAACTGTTATCATATAAGGAGCGACAAGCATGTTAGACTGGTAAATGATCCAAGTTTGCACCAAATATCATTTTGCGATATGGTTCGTCATAGGATTTGCTACTTTTATGGGTAAATAGGAACCATCTGTGGGTCAAAATGATTGTCTTGGCAAATGAATAGATTGCCAAGAACATTCTGACGTTAACTCAATGAAGCAGAGGACATAGTGGATTCAAGGAAATGGCTTCCTTTCCTTATCTTCTATATCAATACCTATCTGCAGTTATTTAAAGGGAATGGCTTCAAATAACTTCCTAGTAAGGCAATACATGCGCAGGCAGGAAAGGTAACTAGAACTTGGCACAAATGAGAAAGAAATAATAGTACCGGAGAATCTATAGTCACTCCACAGGCAATCAAGGATGTAGTATGTGAAAGGTTAAACTGCAAGGAAGGTGCGTCCCACTTTTTATCATGTTGCCACTCTACCTATTCACGTCAAATAGACATAAAAGTCGAGAGAGTTCAAAATAATCAACGCAAGTAGAATAAGAAGATGAAATGAAAGAATGTTGTGCAACATAATGGAAGTAAATAAACTGACCTCTGGCTTCCCAAAAGTGTTCTTTTTGAACATCAATGATCTTGGACTTACTTGACCGCTAGTATCTAAACAAAAAACCAAATAAGACAGCTATCAGAAAAACATGTATACACTATACCTTTTTTTAATATCATGCTATTTATCCATTGTATCACCTTTATCCAAGTCATCACAGGATTCAGAACATAAAGCAAGATACCCAAGGGAAGGGAGCTTACAAAGCTGCTAACAAGGGGAATAAACAACTAAAGGGGAAATGGATTACAAGAGTGCATACAACAATTAAAACAAGTACAAGGGGAAATGCGTTTAATTCTCCAAATATTTAGATCCATCTAACGCAGGACTCTAACATCCATATAACATTATCATGTACAAACAATTTAAGGTTGGCGTAAACTTTGAAGTACACAGATAATAGTATAATGCACAAAGAAAAGACACAGACGAGCTTATACAGCTCTATTTGGCTAGGACTTATGAAAAAGAACCAACATAACAGATTGATTACGTACTTCCTTTACTGTGCTAAGCATTCCATTTATGACGTCTTGTCTTGAAGAGAGACTGAACCACAGGGAAACGAGACGAAAGACCTGAAACACAAGATAAGTTTGAAATGTGCCTTTTTTACTTGATATTAATGCAGCTAAACTTGAGGGAACAACTTAACAGACTTTGCAGTTTTCTTGTAGTGTATTCAGAACTTCTATTAAAGAGGTATATACTATTCAAGAAAACTTGAGGATCTACTCCAACTTTAGCACACATCTCATGGAATTGAGATCTGAATGCAGGATTTTTGCGGATGTCATTCTGCAGCAGCCAGATACCATGTTAGTATGATTAGTATCTTAGAAGAATCATATCTGTATTGCGAGAAAATCAGAAATCGTAGAAGGTGCTTTGGTTGGCTATAAAAATTTCTCATACTTACCTATTAACATATACAGTCTGGTTGATAAGAAATCAGGTCCATAACTACTTCAACATTCAAATTTTCTAGATATCCTCGATTGTTATAGAAAAAAACAATGATTAAAAACCTCTTTAATTTTCCATGGACAGCTCCTGAAGTTTTCCAACAGTCTCATTCACTTTCTACCACAAAAGAAATTGGGAAAATCGTTTCAATTCATGTTCTTTGTTTATATGAAAACAAATTTGTATCCTTTTGAATTTCCATGTGTTAAATCTTGCAAATTCACCCCAAATCTCATTGCAATCAACAGAAAATTGACATCACCAAGCAAAATAACAAATTTTTTTTGAGATTTCATTAGTAATCAAGGTTAAAAGTCTTCTAAATAAGTAAAAAAAAAATCAATTTAAAAGTACAAAAATTTCTAACAAGTTTTTCAACTCAGGATCTCCCAGTCCCAGTACTATTAACTCTTTTAGGACAGTGGAATCATATTGGTCAACTTATTATGATCATAAATAGCAAAGAAAAATGAAAATTCCAAAACAACAATGACAGAACATGAAGATGACCTTGTGCTTACGGGAAAAATCTTCCAATTGGGATTTAAACGTAGCAAGCTATTCTTTCATAAGATCAGTTCTGATCTTAGCAACATTTTCTCCAAGTAATCGGTATTGATCCTGCCAAAAAAAATAGAAGCTAATCCCATAAGACATCGGTTAATTCATGAGAGAGAGTTTAAAAGAGGATTTAGGTGACGCTGAACAAACCCTCGTAGTTGCGGCAGTCTGCAAGCCGCCAACTCCAGGTCTTCTTCTCATTCTTCTTCATATGTCTCGCCAATTCCAAATCTTTCGTAAATGTTTTATCTATTGGAGTTCTAAAATGGAAATGTGATAGAAATTAGAAATTCAACAATAATTAATAATGCAGAATAGGAAATGACCATATTTAAAACATACTCTCAAAGAACAAATACCATAACTTGAAAACTCAAGGAACATCTTCTTTTCTTTATTGCACACTCTCTTTCAAATGGGGATCGCCTTTCAAAGGGCGCTTCGGCTCTTATCAACTATAGCAAGTGGTTAAAATTTATCAACTCTGGTTTGAATTTTTAAAGGCATCAACTTTGGAGCTTACTAGTGATTTAATAGTCCAATTCAACCAGTTTCATGTGATCGTTAGTAATCAAACTCTCATAGTACTAATGCCTATCCGAGAGTGTTGCACATTGCACGTACAATTATTTTTCCTCAAACACGTCTTATATCTATGTTAGTGTGGCATTAATTGTACAAAATTGCTAAAATTTGAAGCAACTAATAGGGAATCACCAATAGAATTTATATTCTATATATCACTCAACCCCATCTTCTTGGTACTAATAATCTCCTCAAATACCATATAAAATCCATGGAATTAATATCTCAAACTACCAAGTGTCGAAATTTGCAACAAAGGAATTTAGGAAATACAATAACAAATTACATTAAACAAAACCAAACCACCAAGAAAAAGAGGGGAAGTGCATTAAAAATCTAATCAATCTCATATAATTCCTATCACAAAACCAAACTTCACTCAAATTGATCAACCCCACTTAAAGCCCCAAATCAATTTCGTCCAAATTTCTTTCAAACCCACCCAACCCAACAATCGCCTTACACTCATTTCCTGAAACCCTTCAATCAATCGATTAAAACCATCATTTAAACAATACCCATTGACCTAAATGCATAAATTGATTGACAAAACAAAAAAAAATTCTACAAAAAATATGAAATCAGACACTTGGAAAACGAAAAACCAGATACGGTCTAGTTGAGTTTGTGCTTGTTGGGTCGTTTGAAGGGCTGTCTGTAGCAGCAGCATAGAAGGGATGATGGAGTTTGATTGAGAGTGAGATAAATTATAATGATGCAGAGAGACGGAGAAGAAATGGAGGCGGGAGAAGAAATGGAGGCGGAGAAGAAATGATTGAGAGTGAGATAAACAAAACCCTAAACCTATTAGATAAAAATGAAAATGAGCGAAAATGGAGGCGGGAGAGCCAAAATGGAGGCGGAAGCGCCAAATTTTTCGCCAGACCGCGAAATTTCATTCGCCCGCGTGAAATCCACTCGAGTTCTTCAACGGTTTTGATGTTTTTTAGCAACGGTTTTAGAACGTTGGAAAATATAGCTACGGTCAAAAACCGTGGCTATATTGGCCAACGGTCTAAAACCGTGGCTACAATGGCCAACGGTTTTTATTTTTTAGCCACGGTTTTAGACCGTTGGCCATTGTAGCCACGGTTAAAAACCGTGGCAAATTAACCAACGGCTTAGAGCCGTGGCCACCTCCCCGTAGCTAAACAGGCCTTTTGGTGTAGTGGGGGTTCTTAGTTTGTTCTCCTGCTTGTCCGAATTCTTCTGCTCTTGTCGCTACCATTACTCGTTCTACCATTAATAGTAATGGAACTCTGCGCAAAGTTTCCTCCCGTGATATGAGTTACCACCCCTTCATCATTTATACTACCCCAAACATCGGACTGCATTTTCCAACTGAAATGGAATATTACTACTGAAATTGCATTGTACATCCAGAATAGACCTAAGAAGACATGATCCCAGGTGAATACTTGGCATGTCCCTCCTCTTTCAAGCCTATCACAAGGGAAACAAAAACCAAGATTTGCTTTATCGGGTATCAAACGGGAACTGCGGGCGAATACAACCCCTTTCAATAGTATCAATACTGTCACATGGATCGTAAATGCATGAATGTGGTGTACCAAAAAATCTACGGTTCCTAATGGAATAGGTAACAAAGCAACCTTGCCGCCTACTGCTACTAAACCACTACACCCCCCCCCCCCCCCAAGTCAAGCTGGTAGTTGTTGTTGCACCAGGGGCTGTTGCGCCAGGTGCTAAAGCGACACTTCACAATGAGAAGGCAAAAGTGATTTTTCTGTTATCATTGTTGTTTCGCCCGCTCTTCCGGCTATTGGGGGTGGTTCCTCAGTGCTTTCGGATCCCCGCGTCCTCCATCCATGGATTAGTTGGACGGGGCTCAATCCTAAGGACATCTGTATCAAATCGGATGGAAAGTTTTGTTGGTTTAGCTTGACATGCAGGATGGTGCGCGTAGGTTGATTAATGAATGGCACAGGCGAGCGGTGGAATGACCTTCGATGCCAATTTTGGATCCTAACACCCATCTCGATTATGGTTTTAAGCAAATAATGGATGGGATAAATCACCCTCACTTATGCCGGAGTGATGGGATCGGAGTTCAGGGTTGGTCGTGGCTAGGTGGTTGCTCTTGAGAGAAAGTTGGTGGTGTTGTTGTTGGTGTTTTCTCACGTTCTTCACCAATTGACATGTTGAAGGCTCAGTGAGTGGAGCAGGGGAAGACAGTTGGGACTGTTTTGGCCTCTTTAAGGGAAATAGAAGATGCACGAGATAAGTTTGTTGCGGAGTTTGAGACTTTGACGACCGATTTGGACGGGGCTTGTGCACGATTAGAGGACTTGGAAAAATATTTGTATGTTGAGAAAGTTGGCCATGATGAGGCTCTACGTTCTGTAGTTGAGCAATCTATCAACCGTAGGATTGTTGAAGGTCGTGTGGAACAATTATTGGTCGCGCTTGACGAAGTTAAGTTGGATATCTCAACCATAGCCACTGCTGAAGGGCGGTTGATTTCAACTAAAAAGGAGCTCACTGCCACTAAAGACAAGTTTAGGGTTGTGGAGATGGAAGACTGGAAGAGAATTGTTGATGGTTGGGTCGAGCTTCTTGACTATATTGAGGGGCTTGGTGTCGTTTTATTAGAGTATCGTCACTAAGTTGATCAATTCTTCAAAGATGAAGATGTTGAGGAAGGTACTCCTGTTCTCCCAAGCGATCTCATAGGTAAAGGGAAAATCTTGTCTCCTCCCTCTTTCGATCAGGCTCCCTCACTTGCTCTCGCTGTTGAGGAAAGAACCTCGTCTCCTCCAGCCACTAGTGTTGTTGCTTCTCTTCCATTCGATGTTCTTGTTGCTTCTACAATATGTTCTCCAAACTTTTTGTTTTCTTCTCGATCTCCTTCCCCAGATGTACACTTTTCTTCTTTGGATGTAACATAATGATTTTATGAATGAGAAACTTTTATTTTTGACAATATTGTATTGCCTTTTATTTAATTTTTGTTTCACATGTTTTCTCTTCGAAGTTGTGACTTGTTTTGGGTGGTGTGTGTTGACTCGTTGTACATGATACGTGTATTCCCCTATCAAGTAATTTGTAGTATAGTGGTAAGTGTTGGTGATGCAGGCTTATCCATATTTCTGTTTTTGCATTTGCTCGTCGACCATCCGAAGTCTTTTTTTCCTTGTTCGTGTCAGACGAGGGATTTTTCTCATTCGGGTCCTCGAGTATTCGCACGCCAAAGTGTTCCAAAGTATTGGCTGGTTTTGAATGGTTTTGTGAGTGGATTGACTCGTACCTTTCTTCTTTTAGGGTCATCGTAATTGTCGATGTAAATTGTATTGCGTATCTCCAGCTTTTACTTCGTTGGTTGATCAGACCGAAAGTTTTAGTCTGACATATCAGTCCACTCGAAGTTTTATTTGAATATGTTGACTTGTTAGTTTCTTGGTCCGATGTTTTGTTCAGCCAGGGGGCTTTTATGGCTATATTTTGACTTATGTGTCTGGATTTCTCGATCCGGTGTATAGAGTTGAATAAGTTTACTCGTTCGTCGTTGGCTCATTGTTTTGACGCGTTGGTCGACCTGAAGTTTTTCAGAGTAAGTCGACTTTGTTCGTTCTGACTTGTTAGTCGACTAAAAGTTTATTTGAGTAAGTTGACTTTTTCGTCCCAACTTTTACTTCGTTCGTCTAATGTGTTAGTTGACTCGAAGTTTATTGAGTAAGTTGACTTTTTTGTCCCAACTTTTACTTCATTCGTCTGACGTGTTAGTCTACTCGAAGTTTATTTGAATAGTTGAGTGGTTCATCCAAACTTTTACTGCGTGTGACGTGTTAGTCGACTCGAAGTTTATTTGAATAAGTTGATTGGTTCGTCCCAATTTTTACTTCGTTGGTTCAACATACGAGTCGACCCGAAGTTTGTTTGAGTAAGTTGACTTTTTCGTCCTAACTTTTGCTTTGTTGGTTCGACATACTAGTCGACCCAAAGTTTGTTTGAGTAAGTTGACGTTTTCGTCCCAACTTTTACTTCGTTTGTCTGACGTGTTTGTCGACTCAAAGTTTATTTGACTAAGTTGATTGGTTCATCCCAACTTTTACTTCGTTGGTTCGATATACTAGTCGACCTGAAGTTTGTTTGAGTAAGATGACTTTTTCGTCCTAATTTTTACTTTATGGGTTCGACATACTAGTCGACTCGAAGTTTATTTGAGTAAGTTGACTGGCTCGTCCCAACTTTTATTTCGTGATTGATCATACCAAAAGTTTTGCGTTCTACTTATATGTCCTGACATTTTGTTTGTGGCTTGGTATGTCGATTGCTTTTCATTGTCTGACTTTGATACCATAATTTTGCGCATAAAATGGAGAGTTTTGAACTCATAATTTTATTGATAACCCTGTTTTGGGTGTGTAACAATCTATAGTAGTGGTCATTCTTTTCTCACAAAGTTATGTTGTGGAGTCTGCATTGTATCGTTCTGAGTGGTTTGTTTGTTCTGCCTTGAGTGGCCTTAGCATTTTCATTGTAACTTCTTCCTCCATGGGTTTTTGTAGTTTTGTTGTTTGTGTATTGTTGTTGTGAGGTAGCTAATAAACTCGGAATGTTCCTTGATCGAATCACCGGGTGTGTGCCATTAGCAGGTTGGTTCGGGTGGGCATAGTTCCAAATTGTCCAATCATGCTCACATCAGTACCTGCTGCCAAGGTTTCGTTCGTCGATTCATAGAATTTTTTTGTGTTGTATTCGTTGTAAGAGGCCTTGTCGTGGATAATGGTCAAGCTTGTAGGCTTCTTCAAATTTTGTCTATTGTTTTGCCCCCATTTGAATTGCCAACTTCCTCTGTGCTCCTTGTTTGAGTTGTCGCATCAATTTATCTGGTTTCGTTTGACAGTGTTGGAGCTTATAGTTTTATATAGATCAGGTCGAGTGGGAGATGTTACTGGTTGTTTCTTCGGTGTGCTCAAATGGTTGCTTTATCTCGTTATGCAGTGTAAGGCATATATCAGCTCTCTTGGTCATTCCATTGATCCCGTGGTGGTGTCCGCCTTCTCTTTCCCTTTGGACTATTTATCAGGTAATTCGACGAATTCGTCGAGTTGTCCTCTTTGAACACAATACTCGATTTCATCATTCAAGTTGTAGCAGTCTTTAGTGTTGTGCCCATGGTCCTTATGGAAAGAGCAGTATTTTATCTTGTCTCGCCCCTTGGTGTCTCCTCTCATCTTGAATGGCCAGTTGACATCTTCCCATTTCATCATATGCTTCAGTATGTTTGTTCGGCTAGTCTTCAAGGTCATATATGGTTTGTATATCTTTTTCGTCATGCTTGTCACTAGCTCATGTTTGGGCCTCATCGAATGCGGCTTTCCGGGTTCTTGTTGGCTGAATTCGAGCTTCCTATTAGTCCGATGCTTATTTGACTGAACGTTTTCCTCCTGGGTCTGTTGTTTCTCATTTCTTCCTTTTTTTCTCGCCTTTTTGAATGAGCTTCCCTTTCGGATTCATTCTTTTTCCTGGCGGCTATCATCTCCTCGAGATTGATGTGCTTGTGAGCGGTCTTTAATAGAATCACCATGTTCTTCGAGGGTTCCAGGTTCAGAGCATCGAAAAAATGTCATTTTTTCAATCCAGCAGTAAAGTAGTGGTTGTCGTGTCGTCACTGCATACGTCGATCATGGTTAATTGGTTAGTGAAATGAGTAAAATACTCCCTTATTGTCTCCTCGGGCTTCTGCTTAATGTGGAGCAAGTAGTGTGGCCCATTCCTAATTTGTTGACTGCCGGTGAACCTTGTAATGAAAGCGGTAGCCAGCGCCTTAAATGAGTCTATCGACCTTGGAAGTAGACTGTTGAACCAGTTTATTGCGGTGGAGGTGAGACTTGTTGGAAATGTTCTGCATAAGATGGATTCCATGCTCTCCTTTAACAACATCATGTGGTAAAAGTGTCGCAAATGGTCTGTCGGGTCAGTGGTATCATTGTACACTTCAAACTTTGGTGGGGTGAACTTCTTTGGCATAGAAATCACCATGAGCACGTCGGAGAATGGTGGTCAGGCTAGTTCGTACAATACAATGGGATTGATGATCTCTGATCCTTAATGGGATTTCAGTAGGGTCTCGCCACTCTAGGGGTGCCTCTTGAAATGGTTTGCTACTTTCGAGATTTACCTATTGTGGTTCTGCAGGAAGTTCGTTATTCGGGTTTTGTTGGCGCGTTGCCTGAATGGGGTCGGTGGATTGAGCACGTTCTTGGGTGAGTTTTACCACCATTTTGATCATATGGTCCATCCGATCCATGAGTAAGTCTACACGAGGGTCTGTGGCGACGTCTTTGGACGTCTGGGATGTTTGAGCCACCTCGTGTTGTGGCTTTCTTTTGTCGGGCATGGTTGTCCTGACGTTTGTCCCTGGGTGTGTGGTGTGTGTTATTGACAGCGCAGTTTCTCCGATGGAAGGATTGATTTTATTGTTATCGAATATATGGTTTGTAGAGGGTTCCATTCATTCTGATGGCTCTTTTAGTCGTCGATCAGAACTGAGGAAATTTTGTTGCTATGGATTTTCTTCTTAAAAGGAAAACTTGTTGTTCCCCATGGACGACGCCAAACTGGTGCGTCCAAAATCCAGTCTCCAATAAGTAAAATCTGCAAAACAAAAGTTAGATTTCCAAAGATCTCCTTTTTGGTGGCCGAAGGCACTCCGATACTTGAGTAACTTAGTTAGAGATGAAGATAAAACAAGATAGAACTCAATTAAAATTGCATACCTTTGTCGAATGTTCCCTTTACCTTTTATAATGGACGCAGTTAATTCCATGCGTGACTTAAGCATGTGAGGCACAACTAAGGGAAACGTTATCTGTAACAGTTTTCCCTTTTATGGAAACCCGTTCATGGAAGCGTGACTCTCTCCACGACTCTTTTTCTATGTAATGTTCCTCCCTCTTAAGGGAGAACTTTATCGGGCCTAGTTTTGGGCCTCCGATTATGATTTATTCTGACAGGCCTTTTTTAGTTTTCCATGATTAAATTCATCTTCTTTGGACTTTATGAATTGGCCTGGTCTTGGGACACATGATCCTTGTGATAGATGGTCTTTGCCACGTATACATCAAGGTGCCTATCTTATTTGATGTATCATCAAGGTGGATTATCTCAACTTTCGCCAGAGACAATGCAAAAAGTGTTTTGTTAAGGCTTAATAAACTTTCTGATTTTTTAGGAGTATTTTGCTAACAAGTAAAGAAAACATAATTCACACATACTTGTGTGGACAATTCTGTATCTAAATTTATGGTATTACAACATAGCAATGATGTACAATTTCAATTTAGTTCTTGATAATTCTTAGCCTGACAAATTGTGAGCCGTGGCAAGAGAATTATTAACTTCCAAATTCTATTAAGTACCAAGTGATAAATCTATTTTACAATTTACATAGGTGTTTTACTATTCATTGCTAACAATGACCAACATTAAATGAGAATTGGAGAAAAAAGAGGGCTAGAATTGAAAGTTGGAAAGATGTTGAGGGTTGAGATCTATTCTCCTCTACAATGACATGTTTGTAAATACAAAACGTGTAGAAGGGCAAAGAAAATGAAAAAAAATTGTGAAAAAGTTAGTGGAATGTACATGTGGCGGAGAGAAAAAGTATTGTGTTTTTCTTTTTTTTTTCAAAATAAAAACTATCATAACTATTTACGTAGTTGTCAGATTTTGATAAACTTTGTATCATTGAAATGCAATTTTGAAGATCTTTCCAACAAAACCAATGATCAATACAAACACTTAAAATTTCAAAATATCTATGTTATTATTAAAACATGTAAGTATTTTCAATATTTTCATACCTAAGTATAACATTTTTCAAAGAAATGGATGATCATTTTATTGAAAATTCAACAAATACCCCGAACATTCAATTGATTCTAATTTTAACCGAGTTTGACTCTTAAAAATTAGCATTTTTATCGTAAAATAAGCTTGCACCTCAAAATTTTAGTTTCAATTCTAAAATATGATTTTGTTTTTATGAAATTGATTGAAAGCAATGGTGGGGATGGTAGTGAGGTGTCCAACGCATGATATTTAGTAGCAAAATAAATGTATATGGAGTGCCAACGGCACGGGTAATATGCTAGTTATATATACAAAACAGGATGGTGTTTGGGGTGGGATATAAAAGACGACTGAGATTTAACCAAATATATGAATATAACGAATCACATAGAACTCAAAGCACCAAGAGTGCATGGGTTCGATTCCCTTACCCAACATTTTTTTATATTTATTTATTTTTCTTCAATTATTGATGATGATGGTGTTGAAAACTCTAGGGTGATCATATTTTGACAAATCAAAATGGTGTTGAAAACTCTAGAGTGCATGGGTTCGATTCCCTTAGTATATCTATATCTATATTACAAATCAAAATGGTGTTTCACTATTCATAAGATAAAAAAAAAGGGCTAAGATTGAGAGTTGGAAAAGTCTTGAGGGCTGAGATTTGTTCTCTATAATGGGTTGTATTGTAATTATAAAATATGTAAAAAGGCAAATAAAATGAAAAAAAAAATGGTATAAAAAGTTGGTGGAATGTACAAATGTACATGTGGCGGAGAGAGAAAATTTTGTTTTGTTTTTTTTTCTCAAAATTAAAATTGTCATAACTATCTACTTAATTGTCGAATTTAAATAAATTTGATATGGTTGGAATGCATTTTTGAAATCTTTCCAATGAAATCAATGATCAATACAAAAACTTAAGTTTTCAAAATATGCATTTAACGTCTCATGCATTTCAGGTTGTAGTCTTCAATATTAATCAAAGTATGAGACAATCATCTAAAGGTGCACTCAAACAAAGGCCCTAAACTCCATATTTTGGAAAAAAATAATTATATGTGGAATGCCAACGACACAGGGAATACCCTAGTTTATATATTCAAAACAGGATAGTGTTTGAGGTTAAAGATAAAAGATGACTGAGATTTACCCAAATATAATAATCTAACGGATAAGTATAGAACTTAAAGCACCAAGAGTGCATGAGTTCGATTCTCATATCCAACATTTTTATGTTTATTTATTTTTCTTCAAGTATTGATGGTGGTGATTAGGCATGTAAATATGAAGGATAAAAACTTAAAGAGTGATCATGTTTTGACAAGTTTTAAACTTTTATCGTGCCAACGGCACGGGGAATAACCTAGTCTATATTACAAATCAGGATGGTTTTTGAGGTTGAAGATAAAATACGGTTGAGATTTACTCGAATATAAGAATCTAACGGATCATATAGAACTTAAATCGCCAAGAGTGCATTGGTTCGAGTCTCATACCCAACATTTTAATATTTATTTATTTTTCTTCAATTATCGATGGTGATGACTAGGCATGTAAGTATGAAAGATGAAAACTTAAAGGTGATCATGTTATGACAAGTTTTACACTTTTATCGTGTCAACGGCACGGAAAATACCCTAGTCTATATTACAAATCGGAATGGTGTTTGAGGTTGGAGATAAAAGATGGCTGAGATTTACTCAAATATAATAATCTAACGAATCACATAGAACTTAAAACACCAAGAGTGCATGTGTTCGATTCTCATACCCAACATTTTAGAATAAATTGTATTTATCATGTTAAAACTTTATCGTGCCAACATTACTAGGAATATCCTAATCTATATTACAAATCAGAATTATGTTTGAGGTTCGAGATAAAAGACGGTTGAGATTTACCCAACTTAAAGATCTATCAATCCTACAAATTTCTCATATTTTAATATCTCTTACAATCTTTCAATTTCTCTTAATCCTCACTTACACTATTTCATCTCTCCCGCTTTCAATTTCTCATCTTTCAAATGAATAAGAATGGTTTCTCAAGGCATATTCAAATAAAGAACTTGAACTCCACTTTGCAGTTTTTGAAATTTTTTTGTTTCATATTAAAAACACTTTAACCAATTGACCCTAGTATCAGGATACACTTTCTATCGTGTCAACGGCACGAAAAATACCCTAATTCAGTACAAATACCCTTAACAACACCTTGCAAACACACGTAGAGGAGCTTAAATTATAGCATGAGCAACTAATAAAACGCGAATTATGAACGGATCATCTCCCAAACTGCCATGTAGAAGCGCGGGGGGGGGGGGGGGCTCCGGGGGGGGGGGGGGGGGGCTCCTACAGATTCTGCAACTAAGGTTCCACACCTCACACACTTGTAACTTTTTTTAATTTATCATCACTTTCACCTTTAAGATTGTTGAAAACAACAAAAAAAAAACAACAACAACAACTGTGCATCTAGTGTAGAATGTACACCGTCCAAGTATCAACTATATACCATAATAAACCAAAGAGAGCAAGCGCATTTGTGTTCATTCACTAAGCACCCCATGTATCTATCTCTGTTTGGTCTCCACCACACACACCAGATGACTGTATCTGTAGGAGTGCGAGACAAAAACCAGAGTAGCCCCATGCCACCACACCATAGAATCATCATTGAATTATTCTCCTTTTATTCTCTTGTTTATGAAAGACACTTCTAACCTTCTTCTCCAAAGCTAGGCCATCAATTAAGTCATTAGCTAGCTAGCCATGGAAAGGCCTTGTTCATCTCACAAAGATGATGATGATCATCATCAAGAGGTTGGTTTGCTTTCATGTTGGGGCCATCTCAAGCTCAAACTAAAACTCAAACTCCCATGGAGGAGACAAACTGTTAATACAAGTGGTACTCCTAGTTCTTTCAAAGCCAAGGGTGGTTTCAGGTATGACCCTTTGACCTACTCTCAGAACTTTGATGAAGGATTTGTGGGTGATGACATTGAGGATTCTTCTCGCGGGTTTTCATCAAGATTTGCTGCACCTGCTGCGTCCAGACCACTTGGAGTCATTGCAAAATAGAGTGTCATGCATAATTGGAATTGTGGTTTCTGTGAGACTAAAACTGGACCAATTGGTGGTCTATCAGCTTTGTGATTCAGCCTGAGTTCATGTAAAACATTGCACTAAATCTAGCTTGAATATTGTACCAAATATAGAAAGAGCGAGGAAGAACAGAGTTATATTATCTGTGAATTGAAGTGCATATAGCCAGCTACAGTAATATCAATGACTCCAGTATTGTAATTAAGTTTTGTGTATCAGTGAGATTTTATAATTAGATATAATTTTACTATTAACGTTATTATTATTATTATTATTTTGCAACGTTTGCCGTCTTTCCTACCCAAAATTTCAAACTATTAAGACAAATAAATGTACACACAACAACCAAATCCCATGTGCTCACAGATTTCGGATATGGATTAAAGTTATAAAATTTTCCATGTCAAGTAACATCACCAAACTTGTTATCATCACAGGTATAGGTACAGGTACTGATCATTCTCGTCAAGTGCCTTTTCTAGTCTTTTTATTTTATTGATTTAATTGGGTCACAAATCAGTATCCTCGGATCCCAACCCTTAATTTATTAATTTAGGCGCAGAAGATGACACCAATACAAATTTATGCTTAATGTTTTCTTTAAAGCATCAACAAAATGTCTAAATCCAAAAAAGGTATGAAAATTTAGTAATGTTCACATCCTAGCTAAACTTGGGCCAAATTTCTCTTATTTGAAATCACTAGTTTGTTAACCCTCCAGTCATCTCTAAGAGATCCATCGACTTTTAGGCGCCTTCTTAGAGGGCACCCAATCATTTTAGGTAATAATATGTCAGGACTAGCTTGTATTATGTTGGAATCGGTCTAGAGAGCGTTAGCATTAGGGAGCTTCAATACCCTCCATCATCCTAGAAATCCTCATAATCCACCAATTGAACACAAACACACAGCCAGAAAGCCTCCCTGGCGCTAGGGGTCTGGCTCTCTAGAATTTTTTATCATGTTGATGCATAATGGAAATGCATATTTTTAGTTTGTTGCTTACGAACATTTCTTATGATTATGTACAAACTATAAGAATATACAGAAATTTCTCAACATATATACCTTCAAATGGGACTGTCAATAATGTTTCATAAATTACAACTCTTATACCAAATTTTTGTGCGGAAGTGCAACTAATTGTGCACAAGTGCATGGCATCCACACTCCAATACGGACAAATTCAAATTTGAAATACGAATCAACAAAATATTCAAAATAACAAAACAAACAACTAAATGAGACAACAAACATACATGTTTCAACAATTCAAAGACATGTAGTTCCTCAACTAGAATGTACCCAAAAAGCATAAACTTGCATGGGTCAGCAATATAGCTGGTATTAGTATCTTCATCTTTAGTAAATGAAATAAGCTACATAAACTACATACTCAAGAAAATACAATTCAAAGACATATAGTTCCTCAACTAGGGCAAACATGTCATTCTAATAAGTTCATATCGTTCTTAAAGTAAATATTTATTTTTACTTATACTTACGTTGTAAAGGTTTACCATGGCAAATCTGATCTACCTAAACGGTAGTAGACTTGTTATCCTGCAAGGAATGGTTAGAAACAAAGGTATATAATTCATCAAACAATCAATATTCATCAATTAATATAGTTGTGTTAATACATTATTTGTCATAAACATATTATTCATTTTTAATGAATTGATCACTTGGACTATATCACATTCGCAGCACCTCCGTGTCGAACATACATTCTCGTATGTCTCTCTCATATAAAGAAGAATTTTTCTGTCATCCATGCCTAAGTTGGGATACATTACGTACAGAAATGTATCACTGAATACTCTTAACTATATGAGTAGCATAAAAGTCACTCTTTGGGTATCAATGAGCATAAAGTTTCAAGTCATATTTTTTATGGATAAATAATTAAGTCTTATTTTAGGCATTTCAAAACCACCGCCTTTCCGCAAGAACAACCCAAAAGTTACTTAGTTTCTCTATAAGAAAGGGTTGTCCCATATCCATAAGACTCAACTTGAAGGTTACTTAGTTTCTCTATAAGAAAGGATAAATCATAAACAATAAGAAGTGTGTTAGTTCTAAGTGATATAATTCCAATGTTAATAAAGTTTAGAAACTCAAAGTTATTCATATCACTCATTGGGATATCTCACAATTCTTTCACAATGACACTTTATATTTCATAAGTAAATTCACCCATTATTTTGGGGAAACATAATTGATGATACACCGAAACATCCCTTCATCTACACCGTACATGCGTCATGATGATCTTAATGAGTAATAGGCCCAAGCATCAGTCTAGCACTGATCCGGCCCGAGCGACATCAAGCCCACGAAATGCAGTCTGCCAGCCGGACCCGAATTACTATAGCCTGCTAAACCCACACGTCTCACAACCATCCCCAATACTCGTAAGACCTATTGAGGCAAGTATCTCGGGGATAATCTTCGGACGAGCAAGCCAACAATACTTTGTCTCCAACTAGGAAATAATACCAGAGTATACATCGTACGTGGAAACTTCCACGTATGGACAACACTCAAATGGGGAACTATCTCCTGCGTATCTAGAAGCACAGGTCTAACAGGGAAACTTCCCTCCACAAGATGACTCCTAATTAGAAAAAGATTTCAAGGAAGATTTCTTTCCTTAACTATGCCACCGAGGGTCTGGCTGAACCAGGACTCCGGCACTATAAATAAGAAAGGAGGGTTGAATAAAGGTATGCTACAAATTTCCTATTTACAACTTTAAGCCTTTCTCGGAGCCTTGTCTGGTCAAGGTCAAGGTCAAGCAGGAAGCAAAAATCGATTGCATCAGTTTGGCGCCATCCATGGGGATGACAAAATTCCTCAAAAAGAACAGTAGCACTGCCTTTCCCAAAGATTCGACGAAATGGTGACGACAACGTCTCTCAACAATGGAGACGCGACGAAAATCCCAAACGCTCGAAGTAGTAAAATGTTGCTCACTTCGGCGCCATCGCAACCATGGGAGGAATCTTTGTAAACCCTCATACCGGCGATAGCCACTACAGGCCCAAGGGCGAATCTACTGTCAATTCATATACAAAAGATCATGCAAACAATGAAGATACTCAAATCCATGAAGCAGAAGCCGGATGAGACGTTGAGGGTCGTCACACACTTCAATGACAACTTGACTCTTGTCAACAGTTGTAACGATGCAATAGCCGTCGCTTCCTTCACCGACGGTCCGAGGAACTGCAAGTTTTATAACTTCCTAACTTTGGAACCCCCATTGAATATGGCAGACTTGCTGAAACAAGCACAAAATTACATCATTTTAGACGAGGAGCTGACTGCTAGGAAAAAGGTAGAATCCGAGAAGAAACCCTCTGTCCCTAGAGACGAGAAAGTAAGGGACGACTCGGCGGGTATGGTACATGTCTTCCATGGGGCACATTCCGAATCTAAACAATCAAACAGGTCCACATAAAAGGCCCTAAGGGAGATGAGGGTCCGAGCGATATGCGGCGACCAACAAGTATCACGCGCTCGGAGCCATGATCCTCTTATGTCACTAGCCTTTACGGACAAAGACCTCCGGGGCGTCCAACTTCCACATAATGATCTCTGGTAATCACAATCTCCCTAGCAAACTGGGAAGTAAGGAGATCATTGGTGGGTACCGAGAGCTCATTGAACATTTTATTCCTAAGCACATTCCGCAACATGCAGCTAAAGGAAGAGAACCTAACTCCTGATAGCAATCCGATGATTGGATTCAGCAGCGAAAAGCGCATTTCGGTGGGAAAGTTACAACTAATAGTGGTTGCGAGAAAGCCACTGCTTTAGAAAGTTCTGCTTCAGAAGTTTATAAGGATCGACGCACCGTCCACTTATAACGTTGTTCTGGGGAGGTTCTGACTCCACCAAATGGAAGCAGTAGTTTCCACTCTACACCAATGCATCAAGTACCCAGCCAATCAAACAATTGGTACCATACAAATCAACCAAGCAGTGGGTAGAGAATGCCAATACGTGACCTCGCAGCAGCCTGATAATTTTCAGCTGGTGACTAAGCCCACGGTCAGGATATCTCTTGAACTTGCCAAAGAAGTCATAATAGAACCATTAATCTCAGACGATGAAGCTCTAGTAAGCCCCCGAGGCAGACCCAATGTCACTCAGCCGGAGGAATAAACTGTCAGGTTTACTTCGACATCCCTCTCAATGACATAGTCATTCAAATCGGTTCCCTTTTAAGCAAAGAATTAGCGGAACAGCTGACAAAGCTACTACAGCAGAATCGGCACGTCTTTACCTGGACAATGCGAGACATGGTGAGAATCGACCCGTCAAATATCACTCATTGCCTACAGGTGGATCCCTTAAGTAAAACCATACAACGGAAGAAGGGACCTGTGGAGCCTGAAAGAAACAAAATCATCAACGAGGAGGTACAACGATTACTTAATGTGAATATGATCAAGGAAGCGCGATTCCCGGACTGGCTGGCAAACACCGTACTGGTAAGAAAGAAAAATGAGAAGTGGATAGTCTGTGTAGACTACACGGCCTTGAACAAAGCATGTCCAAAAGACAGCTTCCCATTTCCCCGCATCGATCAGATCGTGGATGCCACATCCATACACAACCTCCTGAGCTTCATGGATGCCTATTCGGGCTACACCCAGTTATTAATGCACCCCCCAGATCAAGAAAATATCTATTTCATAACTGAGAGAGGAATATACTGATACAGGGTGATGTCGTTCGGCTTGAAGAACGCAGGTGCGACGTATCAACAAATGGTGAACCGGATGTTCAAAGAGCAAATTGACAAGAACATGGAGGTCTACATAGATGATATGCTGGTCAAGAGCCTCCATAGACCCGACCACATAGCAGACCTAGCCGAAGCCTTCAGTCAACTCTAAAAGTATCGGATCAAACTCAACTCACAAAAGTGTACGTTCAGGGTCGAGTCAAGGAAATTCCTAAGTTACATAGTGAACCAAAGGGGAATCGAAGCTGATCCAAAATAGATTCAGACTCTTCTCAACATGAAACCCCCCACCAACATCAGGAACGTTCAGAGCCTGACTGGGAGGGTGACAACACTCAACAGGTTTATATCCAAATCATTTGACAAATGCCTCCCTTTCTTCAAAATCCTGAGAGGAAGCAAAGGACTATCATGGGATAAAGAGTGTGAACAAGCCTACCAGAATCTGAAAGCGTACATGGGGATCCCAGGACTACTCTCAAAACTGACTACAGGAGAAACACTTAACTTGTACTTGTCCGTCTCCAAACATGCCATCAATTCAACCATTGTGCGTAACGACCGGGGAATCCAAAAAACAATGTACTAAGCCAGCAAGACCTTCGTGGAAGTAGAGGCACACTACCCGGACCAAGAGAAATTAGCTAGCACTGGACATATCCTCGAGGAAATTGAGGCCTTATTTTTAGGCCCACTCTATGACAGTTCTGACCAAGCACCCGCTCCGCATGGTACTGCACAAGCCAGAGTTATTTGACAAAATGGTGAAATAGTTGGTAGAACTCGGGAATTTGATATAAATTATGCCCCAAGGACTGTCATCAAAGCCCAAGCACTGGCGGACTTCATAGCCAAGTTTACGGCAGAAAGGAACCAAGAGCATACCTTCATGCCCAAGATTTAGACGATCAAGGATGGACCTTGCGTTGTGATGGGTCATCAACAAAGAAAGGAAGCGAAGCTGGAATCACCCTCCGCCCTCCAAGCGGTTTCACCCTCGAGAAAGTTGGTTCGATTTTTCCGCCTCAACAACGAAGTTGAATATAAGGCACTCCACTCCGGCCTAAATCTAGCAAATGGGATCGGGAAAGACCAATTAATGGCGTATAGTGACTCAATACGGGTAGTCAACCAGGTCAAAGGAGAATTCAACGGCAAAGACCCTCGCATGATTGCTCACCGCAGAAAGATACTCTGCGTAATAAGTGGGTTCAAGATATTTGAACGCTTACAATGCCCCTGAGACGATAATAAAAGAATTGATTCATTAGCCAAGGAAGCCTCAGCCTCCACAAAAGTCTCGAACGATCTCATCGAATACCAGGGGCTATCAAGCTTGGAAGAAAAAGGGTTCGACGATGTTTGCGCCACAAGCACGGAGGCGAGTTAGATGACTCTGATTCTTGAATACATTAAAAGTGGAGCCCTGCCAGCTAAGAAAGGCGAAGCCTGAAAACTCAGAAGCAAAGCAGTGCGGTACACTCTCTTAAATGACAAATTATACAGGAGATCAATGACCGGGACCCTGCTCCGATGCATGTCCCCCTCTGAGGCAGACTAGGTCCTGAGACAGATCCACGACGGTATATGTGGAAATCATCCGGGTGGGAGAACCCTTACTCACAAAACTCTAGCCCTCGGGTACTACTAACCGACGATGCAACGAGACGCCAAAGATATTATTCGTAAGTGCGACAAATGTAAGAGGTTTGCGCCATACACGCACATGCATGTCCAACCACTGACACCAATGATTAGTCCATGGCCATTCATGCAATGGGGATGGACATCATCGGGCCACTCCTCGCATCAACTGGTAAAAAGTTCCTTCTTGTGGCATTTGACTACTTCATCAAATGGGTCAAAGCAGAGCCCCTATCCAAGATAGGGCAAAACTAGATAGAAAAGTTCATATGGGCATCTATCATCTACAGGTTTGGAGTGCATGTTGTGCAAGTTGCAAGATTGGCAAGTTAGTGCAAGTTTTGTTAGGAATGCAATGTTAGGAACGCAAGGCTGGATTTGTGCGCAATGTGCAGGTTCGGTTTTATCAAGTTGCAAGATTCATATGGTTACTCTGTTCAAAGTCTTTGTTACCTATCTATTTGTTTTGTTTACGAGGTCTAGGGTCAAGTACTAGGCCTTATTGTCTGGTCAAGTAGTTAGGATAGTATATTGCATGGACTGGTTTTATTTATTTGTTTTATGTCCAATTGTTTTTATTTCTCGGGTAAAGTCGTCATGTACCCCCGACATGTGTAAAAGATTTTTTCTCGAATAATAAAGGTCTGGCATCCCATAGCTGTCCCTCCCCACTGGAGGTTTAATTTTAAAAAAAAAAAAAAATCTACAGGTTTGGCATCCCCAGAGTATTGTTCAACGATAATGGGTCTCAATTCGAAGGTAGCAAGGTTAAAAAACTATGCGAAAATTGAACAACAGTTACCATTTCTCCTCGCCAGCGCATCCACAAGCCAACGGCCAAGCGGAGGTTACTAATAGAATGATTTTGGAAGCGATCAAAAGAAAGCATAACAAAACCAAGGAAAAATGGGTTTCAGAGCTACCATGAATACCCTGGGCATATCGGACAACTAAACCACGACCGGGTAAACACCCTTCCCCCTAGCCTATGGGTCAGAAGTTATGGTTCCGGTGGAACTCGAAGTGCCTACATACCGAATGGAGGAGTTCAAGGCAAATGAAACCGACAAGCCTTACGCGTCGAACTAGAACTTCTTGAGGAAATGCGAGACCAAGCTTCCGCCAAAACAGCTTCCTACCAGCAACGAATAACACAATACCGCAACAAGAAAGTTAAGTCACACAAATTAAGAGTGGGAGACTGTGTACTCGGAAAAACCTAGCAGAACACCAAAAAACGGGTGCGGGAAAGCTAAACCCGAATTGGGAAGGGCCCTACAAGGTGACCAAGGTCAGCAAGCTGGGTACATACTGGTTGGAAGACATGAACGATGACGGACTTAAACGACCGTGGAATGTAGCAGACCTCAAAAAATATTATCCATAAAAAATATTTCCTTTTAGAAAAAAAATCCATCCCGACGCCTAATCCGCTGTGTGCGGATGACGACGGCTTAGGAAGTGAGAGTCTAGTCAGTGTTCTTACGTCTGATAATGACGACTCACCAAGGGATCATTATTCTACTACAGAAAATGATCGCCAAACTTGACCAGGTAAGCTTAGTCAGTTTCGGCTGATGACGACAACTTCTGGTGTATCCCGATGCCTAGTCTGCTGCGTGCGGATGATGACGGCTTAGGAAGTGGGAGACTATTCAGCACTCTTACGCCAGATGACGATGAATCACCAAGGGACCATTTCTCTACTACAAACAATGATTGTCGAACCTGACCAGGTAAGCTTAGTCAGTTCCGACTGATGACGACCGTTTCTGGTGCATCCCGGCGCCTAGTCCGCTGCATGCGGATGAGATAGCTTAAAAAGTGGTAGTCTAATCAGCACTCTTACGCATGATGACGACGAATCGACAATGGTTCATTGCTCTAATACAGATAATAATTGCCAAACCTTACTAGGTAAGCTTAGAAAGTTTTGACAGATGACGACGGCTTCTAGTGCATCCCGACACCTAGTCCGCTGTGCGGATGATGATGGCTTAGGAAGTGAAATACTAGTTAGCGCTCTTAGGCCTGATGATGACAACACGCCAAGGGATCATTGCTCTACGACAAACAATGATCGTCGAACCTAACCAGGTAAGTTTAGTCAATTTTGATTGATAATGATGACTTTGGTGCATCATGATGCCTAGTTTGCTGTGTGCGGATGGCGATGACTTAGGAAGTGGGAGTCTAGTCAGTGTTCTTACGCCTGATGATGATGACTCACCAAGGGATCATTGCTCTACTACAGACAATGATCGCCGAACTTGACCAGGTAAGCTTAGTCAGTTTCGACCGATGACGACGACTTCTGGTGCATTCCGACTCCTAGTCCGGTGTGTGCGGATGACGATGGCTTAGGAAGTGGGAGTCTAGTTAGCACTCTTACGCATGATGACGACGAATCACCAAGGGATCATTGTTCTACTACAGATAATGATCATCAAACCTAACCAAAAAGCTTAGTCAGTTCCGACTGATGACGACGGCTTCTGGTGCATCCCGACGCCTAGTCTGTTGCATGCGGGTGACGATGGCTTAGGAAATGGGGGTCTAGTCAGCACTCTTATGCCAGATGACGATGACTCGCCAAGGAATCATTCCTCTATTACAGACAATGATCGTCAAATTTGACCGGGCAAGCTTAGTCAGTTTCGACTAATGACGACGGCTTCTGGTACATCCTGACGCTTAGTCCCTGTGCGCGAACGACGATGGCTTAGGGAGTAAAGATTATATTTGGCGGTCCCGCGACTTGTGGCGGTGACTCGCCAGGGACCATTGCTCCACTATAGACAAAAGTTGCCCAACATAGTTAGTTTCGACTAACGATACGACTCAACTGATAGCCCATACCATCTTCCATCATGAAGGGCCCGAAAATACTAATTTTAGGGCCCACAACATGGGTCAAAAGTTTATAAGAAATACACAATGGCATGACAGTATAAGACAAACTAGCAAAGTTACAAAAAGTTACTTTCATTAAAAGTTTTGTTTTTGTTCTGAAAAAGACATTACAACTATTTGGAGAAATGAATCCAACAAACCATGGACCAAACACTTCAGAAGCAATGACGGGGGATAAAACGGTTTCCTCAACAGCTTGTCCCTAAGAGCCATGACTTTCTTCCAAAATAATAGTCCTGAAAGCAGCCTTTTATAATAGGCAAAATCGTGGTAAAGACCAGGTTGTTCTTCTCAATGAGCTCCAGAAGTTCCAGCCTGTCCCGAACGACCTCCGACAACACCTGCAGCTTCCGCCAAGAAGCCTCGAAATCCACCGCGCCTACCAATGCGACATAGTGGGAACGTTCTTCCGCCAATAAGCGTTCTGCTTCACAAACATGGTGAAGTCCCTCAGCAACTTTTGACTCGAGTTGTCATCATATAACAGCCCATTCGGTCACGACTCGCTTCCTCTCAACAATCTGAGCCTGCAGATCTGATGATTACTTATACATCGCACCTTCTAGGCGCTTCAACTTAGCACAAGCCCACTCCAGTTTCGCTCGGGTAAAAACCAGGTCGACTTTGGTCAACTTTAGTTTAGCTTTTACAGTTACCAATTCAGCTTTAGACGCGGTCATCGTGGTCCTCATAACCCTCGAGTCCGCAACATGGGACTCCTGCAGTTGATTGGTCAAGGAATCAACCCGGTGGAGAGCATCCGAATATGACATCCACAAGTCCGCCAAAGCCTTATCAAAAGCGAGGACTCTTCCACGAGCATCGGGACGCAACACAATAGAATAATGTGACTCAGTAGTGTGAGCCGTCACCAGAGACCCGTGGTGACTCACGACGTCGACCTTTGGTCTAGTGCGCTCCCTCTCAGAGCCAACAGGGGGGGAACAAAAAGATCTAGCGAGAGACTATGATCCCTTGGGACCATCTCCTGAGAAGACAAATATCGTTCATGCTTTGCAATAGTTGCCTTCTTCTCTAATAAGGATGGCGGCTCGGAAGAAAAAACAACCTGATTAGTGGGCCGCTTCCTTTAAGGAGAACAATAGGAGGCATGCCCGCCTCCAACTCAGCCAGCCTCGTCGGGCTGGGCATAAACAGGCTCCTCTTCCTCGAACAAAGACCTCCGACCTCTTTAATCGGTGAGCTGAGTGCAGCAGAAGCCTCGTGGAGTAACAGGCCCAAGCATCAGTCTAGCATTGATCCAGCCCAAGCGGCATCAAGCCCACGAAGTACAGTCCGCCAACTGGACCCGAATTACTATAGCTTGCTAAGCCCACACATCTCATAGCCATGCCCAATACCCGTAAGACCTATTGAGGCAAGTATCTCGGGACTCATCTTCGGACAGGCAAACCAACAGTATTTTTTCTCCAACTAAGAAATAAATACCAAAGTATACGCCGTACATGGAAACTTCTGCGTATGGACAACACTCCAATGGGGAACTATCTCCCGCATATCTAGGAGCACAGGTCTAACAGGGAAACTTCCCTCAACACGACGACTCTTAAATTAGATAATGATCTCCAGGAATATCTCTTTCCCTAAACTACGCCACTGACTGCCTGGCCGAACCAGGACTCCAACACTATAAATAAGATAGGAGGTTGGGGAATCAATGTACGCTACAAAATTCCTATTTACAACTTTAAGCCTTCCTCAGAGCTCTGTCTGACTTAAGCATTGGAATGTCATCGGCCACCACAACGGTGGTTCACGTGCATTCCTTGTGCAGGTCAAGGTCAAGTAGGAAGCAGAAATCGACTGCATCAATAACCATTTCAAAATAAATTCTCTATCCAAAACATTTAGTTGCAATGCTCATAAAACTAAAAATTATACACTATACACTTTTATGCCACAAGGTTCAGACTGTTCAATTCACATTTCAGGGGCATACATTCAACACTCACAACAAAACAAAGCCATACATCCATCATTCTATAATAGCACATGAATCTAACCATTGGATGGACTCCAAACCAGCAGTATGTTTTTCATACATGTGTTGTGAATCTAATTTTTTAATATGAAAGGATTTTGGCGATTGAAAAGTCTTGATCCACTGCAAAATTTATGACTGCGCGGAGTTGTCTTTAATTGCAAAATTTAACAAAAACTTGGATTTGAGTTTTCTCCCTAAAAATACAATGCAACACTTCCTCAAAACATGAACTTGCAAACATGTTTATGTAATGAAATCTAACTCCTCATTCATAGATTAATCTAAACAAAAGATAAAAATCAATGAATAAAAGATAATGAAGAACTCACAAATTATTATTCTGCTTCTCCTTCTTCTCCTATTTTCTTTTCTCTTCTTCTTCTTCTTCTTCTTCTTTGTCTCATTTTTATTGTTTTTTTTTCGTTTTTCTTATTCACTTCAACTTTGTATGGCTTGAGAATTACCTAGTCACCACAATGAATAAATCCCCAATATAATTACGATTTAACATAATATATTTGAACCCTCAATATCACTACCCTAGTCATTACTCTAGTAATAAAAAGAATGACCCAAGCCCAAATCTTAATATTGTGTTCAAGCTATAGCTTACTATATGCACCCATTCTAAGATAAATTATTTAGTTTAATCACTAACTAAATAACAAAATGAACATTTCAATAATAAAAATGTAATATTTAACTAAGAAATTTCTAGCTAGCACAAGAGTAATAATTTTTATCAACACATAATTTATGAACCATAAACTCACTATATGATATTATTCAAGTATTAATCTTGTCGAAGTCGAAATACGAAGATAAATACAATTTAGATAATTTCAAAAAATGAGGTCGTTACATTAAACACACCTTAAATGGAATCTCGTCCCAAGATTCGGAAGGTAAGAGAGATAAATGAATTTTAGAAATCACACTAGGTGAACGAAATAAAATTAAAAAAAAGCAACTCCAATAAAAAAATTCCATATCTTATATTAATAGATAATCTACTTAGAATTTCAAAAACCAAACATCACAAGTTACGTGGATAATACATAAGTAAATTTATCTTATTTTCACAAGAGGACAAAAAAAAAATATTATGTACAAAATATTTATTAATACCATTGGAAAAGTATGGGTGTTACAAAAAAACTCTTATTGCTTCAAAATCAGATTATAAGCACCCTTTCAGATTGACTCATCAATAAAAATAAAAATAAATGAGACTTTAAATAAACAAACGAATAGCTCATGTGTTTTGTAGTTAGCCCAAGCCCTACCCAACGTAGGTATAGAAACATCTAGGGTCAAAAGTTGGTCAGGTTGGCGGATACCACACTAGCCCAAGCCCTACCCAAGATAGGTATATATATGGCCATATCTTAGCCTGTGCTCACTCAAGGAATGAAAAATCTTGCCCAAGGCGAGATCATGTAAAAAAAATTAACCCAACACCATCTTCGATTGTTCGGATAATTTAAGCAATTCAAAGCGGTCGGGTTTATCCATTATTACATATTCATTACTTAATTTTTATTTTTTGGTAGCAAAATTAAAATAAAAAAATTTATGTCATTATTTTTTTTCTGTGTTTCTAGTAATTGATCTTAGGGAAAAAATCATTAGAAATATAACTATACCTTTTCAAGTTTATTTGATTTGATTGGTCTTGATCGAGCATTTTTATTCTTATAATTCTTCTTGTATCCCGATAAAGAAGGTTCGGAATAATGACACCCTTGATTTGTATCATAGCCCCCTATAAATCAGAGCATCCATTTAAGTGAGTCTGGTCCATAGGGTTTTCTGTAAGATAATTTTTAATGGATTAGTCAATCGATTAGGATGGGAGCACCCACTTTTAAGGAACTTGGGTTCACGACTATTTATGTTTATTTATTATTCATCTTCTCCAACTCTACTCTCTTTACCTCCACATTTTTTTTCAATTCCCCATCCAATGTTTATCATACTCCACACTTCCCTTGAAATCTCTCATCGTGAATTTCTTCCCTTGCAAATGCACCAAATTTGAAGTCAAAACTAATTTGTTTGGATTACGTACGCCCATGTGTTTGTCATATATGGTTGGAAGTGTTATCAATTCTAGTTTTTAGAAATATTAAATGGTTTTTTATTTGGAGCTTCATTGGAAAAAAAGAAAGTTGTGATTTTATTTATAACAATGTGTCAACATAATAATTTTGCAAATGCGTCAACTTTGAAGTCAAAACTAATTTGATTAGGAACATTCCATTGTGTTAGTGATATATGGCTAGAAGCATTATCAAATCTACTTTCTAGAACACTAAATATTTTTTATTTGAAGCTTCTTAGGAAATGTTTTGATTTTATTTGTAACATTGTGTCAATTTGATAATGATTATGAATTGCGTCAACTTTGAAGTCAAAACTTATCTGTTTGGGAGGACTCTAATGTGCTTCCCATATATGGTTAGATGCGTTATCAAATCTAGTTTCTACAACACTAAACAATTTTGTTTTATGAGTTTTGGAGGAAAAGTATGATTTTATTTATAAATGGGTGGAAATTTGATTTTCAATTTCATAAAAGAACAAATTTCAAGTTTTTTGGACTTGCCTGGCTCGGTTTTGAAAATTGAACAATTCAAAAAGAAGCTTGACATGCCTAGCTCGATTTTAAAATTTTGCCTAGCTAGCTTGGTTTTAAGAACCAAACAATTCAAAAGGAGACGTGGTTTTTAAAACAACAGTATGATTTGGTGGCTAACTTTTCAAAATAGACTCAATAATAATAATAATAATAATAATAATAATAATAATAATAATAATAATAATAATAATAAGAGTTATATTTGGTTCTAAATACCAAATTCATTTACTATGTACTCCCTTTTGTAAAACTGAGCCTCACTTTTTATTTCATAACTCATTCCCCCCCCCCCCCCCCCCCCCACCCTAAAAAAAAACTTTATTATTCAAATACCCATTTTAGATTAAAAAAAACATTTCTAGTTTTTCTGTGTTTTATCTGACTCTGTTTTTAAAACCAATTTGGGATTTGAGAATCATTTTTTTTAAAACATGTTAATAATGCCAACAAATATGATTTTATTTGATCTAAATTATGACTTCAAAGCAAATCGAGTCGGTTTGTTGAAATTGAATCTTTCGTTATTGCTATCGATTTTCAAAACGAATCTCTAGAAAAGTTGTCATTTTTTATAGCCCATCTCCAATACTACATGATCCCTAATTAAAGTTTGCTTATGGCTTCACAATAGCCTTGGTACACTTTAATTCTTGCTGGAGAACAAAGACGTCAAAAACTAGAGCTTGTTAGGGTTCATCATTGCCATTGTTGGTGAAGAAGGAAGAGTGAGAAGTGTTGGAGAGGTGAAAATATTTTGAAATAGGTTTAGCAAAATTTTCGCAAATTGAAGGATTTCGAAAGAGAAATGAGCTCAAGCCTTCATCAATTCCACCAATAGATTTTACCTCAAATGCCCAACCGAATAAATGAATTTGTGGAAAGAGTTGATTAAGGATGAGATAGTGAGAGAGATGGAGAACGAGATGTACAGAGATAGAGTGCGGGTTGAGAATAAGAGAGATGGAGATGTTCATGGATGATTGAAGACGTAAAAATGAAGTTCAAGAGTTGGAGATTGGGAGATGAATATGGGTTTGGTTGGAGAAGATGACCACTAATATAGTCGATTCCCGCTCTCCTTCCTTGCTGCTTACCTAGACCTGCACAAGTAGCGCACATGAGCCAAGGACCACCGTGTGGCGGCCGATGGCACTCCGATGCTTAAGTTAGATAAGGCTTAGGAGAGGCTTAAAGCTGTAAATTAGGATTATGTAGCATACCTTAAGTTCATCGACCTTATCTCCCTTTTATAGTGTGAGGGTCTTTGTTTGATTAGGCCTTTGGTGGCGTAGTTTAGGGAAAGAAATCTTGTTGGAGATCCTTTCCAATTTGAGAGTTTTCCATGTGGGATAGTTTCCCTACACGACTTGTGCTCCTAGATCTACGGGAGAGGTTTCCTTTTCTGAGTGTTGTCCATGCAAGGAAGTTTCCTTGCCTGACTTATACTCTAGTATTTGTTTTCTAGTGGGAACCGATGTATTGCTGGCATGCCTGTCTTGGGTCGATCCCCCAGATACTTACCTTATCAAGACTTACTTTTGCCTTATCGGGGCTAACGAGTATTGGGATTGATCGCGTGACGTGTTGGCTTAGTGGCTCATTGCAATTCGGGTCCAACGTTCTGGAATCTGCCAATAGTGGGTTTAATGTTGTCTGGGCCTCGCTGAATTAAGCATGCAATCGGGCCTGCTTCGTTCTGTTGACGAGATTATCATGACTGTGTATGGTGTTGATCCGAGGACAGTTTGATGTATCATCTGATGCTCCCTCGAGTGGGTGGGTTGTCAGCTTGCTTGCGAGACTGTGGCTGGAGGCCGACGCTAAATTTAAGGAGTCCAAATGGATTGTCCAATGTCATCAGTTGGAGATCGACGTTGAATTTATTGCCAAGAGTGTTTGGACCGCTGAATAGCAGTTCCTTCTGGCACAGAATGAACTGAGTATCGTGAATGATAAGCTGGGTGCCGAGCAGTCCAAGACTGACTTGTTGTCGGGCAAGCTAGAGCGGCTGTAGCAAGAGTTTGCTGAATCAAGGATGCGCGAGGAGAAGCTTCCTAAAGCCCAAGAAATGTTTGAGTTCAGCGGAGTCGTGCATGGAAGGTTGGAGCTATTGCATCTGATTAAAGAGGAGCATCCCGACTGAGATCTTTTTCTATTATAAGGAGATTGCATATGCAGAGTTTGGAGCGGCCTCCAATTCATCTGAAGAAGAAGGCGACCTTGATGAGGGTGATCGAGAGGCAGCACATACAGATGTGTTTCCTGCTTCTTGTTCTACTAACTCTGGTTCAGTTTTATCCGACTCTCCTCCTGCTTTAATGCTAGCTTTTACCTATTTTGTCTTATTTCGACATTATTTGTCAGAAGAGAGGCTCTACTAGGTCAGGAAGCTTTATGATTGATTTGTTGGTAAGAGTTTTGACTTCCTGTGCTGCAATAGTTTGTGCAATTCTAGTTAGAATTTTTTTAGAGATCGAGGAGTGTAATACACCCTTTGTCTGGCAGTTTGGTTGTATGTTGAACCAGCAATTGATGTTGTTGTTGTAAGTGAACTAGTCAGACTGTGGTTACCAGCACACACTGTTATAGATTGGACAATAGTCTTCGCGAGTCATTCGAGTCGAGCTTCCAGAGCTATGACCGAACTTTTGGCTTGTCCTTACTTGTTATTCGTAGAATAGGCTTAGTTGGATCTGGGGATTTTATCGTCAGTTATAACTCAAAACCAGGGTTAGGTTTCGGCGACCATGGTGGTCACTGGCAAGCCATTTTGATCAGGCGTCGAGGGCACTGACTAGATTCCCACTTTCCAACCCATCTTGATTCGTTCGTGGTGGACTAGGTATTGGAGCGAGCCAGAAGTTATCGTCAGTCGTTCCGACAGAACTTTGGCGGGGGATCGGCAATCATTGTTTGTAGTTGTCCAATGATCCCTGGCAAGCCGTCTTCACCAGGCTACATGAGCAGTGACTAAGCTCCCACTTTCTAGGCCATCGTAATCTTCGCGCAACGAACAAGGCTCGAGCAGACCAATTCCATCGTCATCAACGGCCACTTACTAAGCTTTAGTCGGGGTTCAGTGATCACTATCTGCGTAAGAGTAGTGACTCTTGGCCAGGATTGTGATTTCGTTTTTGAGTTAATTTCGGTCTCCTGATTTTAAAAAATATTTCGGTGTGTAAAGAAAGAACGTAAAAATTTCGAGGATAACTGAAATATATAAAGAATTTTGAGGGTACATTAAATAGGTGAAAATAATATGCAAGTAAATAAATGTATTAAACATATTAAATGAAACTAAAATGCCTAAAATTAGAAAGTCAAGGGGTAGTTTAAAAAATCAATATATAAGTAGAAGACGTGATAATTAGGAAATTAGGGGGTGGTTTCAAAAATCAATAAATAATTAGATGAATGATAATTAAAAAAATCTTGAAATTAATGAAAAAATTCCAAAATTTTTCGAAAAAACCCTCGAAAAATGTAAATTTTAGTAGTTGATTTTGTATTTTTACAAAAAACCTCAAAATTTACGAAAAAAACCTCGAAATATTTCGAAAAAAAACCTCGAAAAATGTACTTTTTTCTTTCGCCCTTTTAGTTTTCGTTCCGTTTTTCTTTTCGTAATTTCAAAAAAATGAAAATTTCAGCGAAATTTAGCATAATTTTGCGAAATCACGATCCTTGATCCCTGGCAAGTCATCTTAATCAGACGTCGAGAGCGCTGACAAGACTCCCATTTTCTAAGCTATCGGAATTCGTTATTTGCGACCTAGGCTTTCGAACAGACCAGAAGCTATCATCGTCAGTCATTACCGACAAAGCTTTGGTCGGGTTTGGTTACTGTTGCCCATGTATTGACAATGATCCATGGCAAGCTATCTCGATCAGGCATCAGAGCATTGACTAAGCCGCCACTCTCTAAACCGTTGACACCTGTTTTGTTTAACAAACTGGGCGTTAAAGCGTACCCGAAGCTATCGTCATAGGTCAAATCCGACTAAGCTTTGGTTAGGTTCAGCGACCGTTATCCATAGTTTGACAATGGTCCCAGGCAAGCCATTGCGGTCAGGTATTAAAAACACTAACTAAGCTCCCACTTTCTAACCCATCATCGTCTGCATTTGGTTGGCTATGTGTTAGAGCGGACTAGAAGCTTTTGTAATCAGTCATAGATGACTAAGTTTTGGTAAGAATAATATTTTGGGCATGTAAGTCTGACATGGGTGTCCTGACTTACTTAGTTCGCCTAGCGCTCTGATTCCAGATTCGGATCGATTGATCGAACTAATAATAGATCGACCGGCTTTAATAATTAGCACCTGAATAATAATAGAGTTGATGCCTTGGATTTAATGATAATACTTTGTAGGTGCACTCCTTATTCCATGGGCGCTCGGGGCCTTTGCTCTTGGTTCCTTTGCATATGCTAGGCCGGATCTGGCAGGGCATAAGCTTGGTACCATTAGTTGAGGGGCCCAATTAGAAAAAATTATTTGTAGATCAGCATGCCAGGCATACGATGCATATTGCGAGATGGTTCAGTATCGATTACTCCCCCAATTAATGGGGTTGTTTTGCTGGGTTATTAATTCGAAATATGTGGATTCGTGAAATTGCAATTGGAACCATCATTTTCCTGATTTCCCGTACGCCATTTAATGTTGAAGTAACTGTTGGTTGACTCCGCTTCATAAGCCATTACGCCTACATATTGGCTTTCCATTCTGCGTTCAAGCACTTGAATGAGAATAGTAGAGCATGTTAATCAAATGCATCTTACCGGAGAGTATGTTTTGGGTTTTCCAGAGGCTAAAGGAAGATCTCCTTCACTATAGCCTTTGAATGGTCTGAGATTTGCGACCATGAGTCTTTATAAGACTCATGTTATGCGGTGTCACCTAATCTGGGTAAGCACCTGATTGATCTCATGAGATCTAGTAATATCTTTTTACAATGCGAAGAAGAGTTACGGACTCTCCCTCGGAAGTCAAGTATGTCTTCCATCTTTCGAGGCTCAAGCACTCTCTTGTCCATTACTGTTGTCGGGTGATAGTCCTCGACGCTAGTTTATGGTTGATGGGAGCATTGGAGGTCGTGACTCTCATCCCTAAGGTGATATCTCTGTGTCACCCCAGACATTACACATTTGAGAGTTGTCTTCATTTGGCAGCACTGTGAAACCTGGATGATCCGCTGCTCAGGGATGTTTTCGTCAGCTTTATGTGACTTCTTTCTATTCTGCTTCATGAGGCAGATTAGTGGAGCAAATAATCAATCCAGATGTCTGCATTTCGTTTCGAGGTTCATGTTGCTACTTTCAAGTCATTTTTGTAAGGTGATTTGATGGAGCAACGAATTGAGCACATTCTTTCGTCTTCTTTCTCAGACGTTTTGCTTTCACCACCTTCTCTTCTGGAGGCGGATTAGCATATCAGAATCTCTACCCTTGCTTCAGTGGATAGATACTTGCATCGGACTTAGATACTCATAGTGTATAAACCGATGTACTAGTTGGTCGGCAAGCTTTGTAATCAATAAAATATGTTTTATTTTTTAAATGTGCCTGGTACGAACAATCTTCTAAACTGAAATGAAAACACAAAAAACGAAAGCAACATAATAATTTAACTCCGATCGGGAACTAAACTAATCCGGCCATGAAGAAGGCTCATATGATCCTAGCTCGAATTGCATAGTCCCTCTAACAATGTGTCTTGCTTTTCCAAAGCTAGTGAAGTTAATGAATAGTTGACTTCGTGCTGGTGGGCAGTTCCTCGTTGATTAACAGCTCGTGGAGTAGGTGCATGTTTGCTGAAGTATTGTTAGTTAGCTCTTTATTAGTCTGGATTGCGCTACTAGCTCTAAATTTTGGCTATCCGCATAGTTGCACTTTGGTTATCGGGGCTCATCCGCCCTCATAGAGTGATTCTCCCCTTTTGTCTAGGCCTGGTGCCTAACATGTTGGTTTTGTGGGCCCAAGCTGCTATTGGCAACAATTTAGTTGTTGTAAATGACAATCTCTTGCTGCAAGCTGATCTCCTCGGATATTTCCTTCGGTCTGGTTTGCTGTATATTTTATGCATTGCTGCAGGGTGGAAACCACTACCTCCATATGATGAAGCTACGGCCTTTCCAGAATAATGTTGTAGGGACGGAGTGTCGACCACCATAAATTCTTGGCGAGGAACTTCCGCAATCGTGGCTCTCTCGTTCCACCATTAAATTGATCTTCCTAATAAGGAAACATTTTTCTCCACTGAATCCGACCATGGGGTGGTTGGCAGGGGTCAAGTCTTTCTCCTGTAGCTGGATGTTGTGAAATGCGCTGAGAAATAGGACATTGAGTGGGCTTCCTGTATCCACTAAGGCTTTTTTACTTCTCACTTAGTGATAAGGACGAAGATGACCAGTGCGTCATTGTGAGGAGAATGTACCCCCCTGAAGATCCATTTCCATAAACGTCAGTGGTGGATCCGACTGTGAACTCATGCATGTTGCACCTGTTGGTCCTCACACTGGGATGGTGTCTACATCTCGGTCAGTGTCCTTTTGCGGGACCTGTTAGATTGTTCCCCTTCGGGACCGACCTCATGAAGGACATAAATGACGCCAGGAGCTTCTTTTTCAATTTTTTTGACAGCGTTCACTCTTTCCCTTGCTCGGCCCTGCCTCTTGTCCAAGCCTAGGAACTCCTTGAGCTTGCATTTCCTGATCCAGTACTTGACTTCTCCTCTGAGGTTTTTGCAATCCTCAATGTCATGTCCACCTTTTTTGTGATATGAGCATTATTTGTTGTTGTCGCGCCGAGCGGGGTCTCCTCACTGCTTAGGCGGTCATTTCAGCTCTTCCCAATCCTTGATTCGATCAAGGATGTCGGACAGACTGGTATTGAAAGGGGTGATTGATCTAGACCCAACATAATTCAAGGCCTTGTCCTATCATGTGTGACCCGAATCGATCTTACTATCAGTACGCTTCCTCTTGTTTCCATCATCGTCCTCTTTCTTCTTCCCCTATTTCTTGTCCCTGGGGACAGAGGTCTTCTTCTCTGATTCCGCTTCCCTCTTGGCGGCCACCATTTCGTCTAGAATGATATACCTCTAGGCATCCCTGAGCAATTCTGTCATATTGGCTGGGGGTCCAAGGTAAGGAATTCGTAGAACTTTCCTCTTCTTAGACCCGAAGTGAAAGCTGTGACGGCAACTCATCGCTGAAATGAGTGACGTACTCCCTCAATGTCTCATTTTGTTTTTGCTTTAGGGTCAGCAGATAAAGCAGGCCATTTTCGAGCCGTTGGTTGTCCACGAAGTGTGTGAGGAACGCCATTGCCAACATCTGGAACGAATTGATAGATTTCGGAGGGAGGCTGGGAGCCAGATTAGTGTTGATGTCTTCAGGCTGGTAGTGAATGATCGGCACATTATTGCATCGAACCCTTCCTTGAGTGCCATAACGTATTGGAAGTGGCACAAATGATCAGACGGGTCTCTGTCCTGTCGTAAAACTCCAACTTTGGTGATGTGTATTTCTTTGACAGTTGTTCGTCCATGATATGATCCATGAACTGGGGACCGTGAGGTTAAACAACATGTCTGGGTTTGTGGCCCCATTCCTAGTGGGGTTGTGCGAGACGTGTATGTCGGCTCTGGACACTAGGTTTCTATTGGACGTTGCTCCACCTTTGGTTCACTGAGAAGTTGTTGAGGCACCGCGGCTCTCCAAAACGTGCTTTCTAGATCTTATTGGGGACTGGGCTCTTCGCTGCTCGCGGTTTCCTTCTGCAAGTGGAAGGTTCTGTTGTTTGAATGCCTCTAGCCCTTTTGTGATTTGTTGCATCTGGGTTAATAGTAGACCCACCCTTGGGTCCGCCATGGCTGCCACCGGCGCGAAGGTCTGAGAGAGTTCCTCCGGCAGTGGTGGTGGCGCCGGAGCAGGCGACGCTCTGCTAGTTTGAACACTCGAATATACTGCCACATTTGCATTGTTGCGAGACCTTGTTGTCACCATATTTCTAGTTCTCTGTGAAGGGCTGTGCTACTGTTTTATTGAGGAACTCAGTCATTCCTCATGGATGGCGCCAAACTGATATAATTGATTCGTGTTCTCCTTCCTCGTTGCTTGCCTATACCAGCACAAGTAGCACACGTGAGCCAATGAGCACTGTGTGGCGGCCGATGACACTCTGATACTTAAGTTAGATAAGGCTTAGGAGAGGCTTAAAGCTGTAAATTGGGATTTGGTAGCGTACCTTAAGTTCATTAACCTTATCTTCCTTTTATAGTGTGTGAATCCTTGTTTGGCTAGGCCTTTGGTGGCGTAGTTTAGGAAAAAAGATCTTGCAAGAAATTATTTTTTGTTTTGGAGTTGTCCATGTGGGATAGTTTCCCTACGCAACTTGTGCTCCTAGATCCGCAGGAGAGGTTTCACTTTCTAAGGGTTGGCCATGCAAGGAAGTTTCCTTGCCCGACTTATACTCTAGTGTTGTTCCCTAGTTGGAGCCGATGTATTGCTGGCCTGCTTGTCTTGGGTCGATCCCTCAGATATTTGCCTTATTAGGGCTTACTCTTGCCTTATCGGGGCTTACGAGTATTGGGCTTGACTGCGTGACGTGTGGGCTTAGTGGCTCATTGCAATTTGGGTCCAACGTTCTTAAATTTGACAATAGTGGGCTTAATGTTATCTGGGCCTCGTTGAATTGAGCATGCAATCGGGCCTACTTCGTTCTGTTGACGAGATTATCATGACACGTGTACGGTGCTATCTGAGCACGATTTGATATATCATCAACCACAATTTGGGAGTCAATATTGTTTGATTTTATAAAGTTAGGTGGGTATCCAAAGTGGTTACCTTTGGTCAAAATTTTACTTAAGTGTTGGGTTCATTTTTTATTTTTATTTTATTTATTTAAATTTTTTCTTACTAAAGTGTGGTCTATGATCCAAATCATGGGTGTTAGTATCTCGACCCAGGAAGGAAATATTTGGATAAAATAATAATTAAATACGATTTAACCTACTGAACTTTATTTTTTTTTATTGAATATAGTCTTAACTTAAGGCTAGAAATATTTTTGTTATATATTTTGATGTCTTATTACACTTTTATTATGTATTATGTATTATGTTAAACAAGTTTTTAGTTTTTATAAATGGTAAAAAAAGTATTTAGACAACAAATGATTGAATTCAATGTTACCTTTTTGTTTTCTCTCTTATTTTATATTATTTTAATAGGTTATAGGCATTTTTAGTATGAGCATATTATATCAATATTAGCACTTCATGAGTTCAGGTATCTTTGAGTACCCAAGGTCCTCACGCAAGTATTGAATAAAATTGAATCGAGTATTAATATATAAGCTCAAGTATTGCCCATTACCCATGGAACTATGCCCAAACCCTTACCCCTGCCAAGTTTGCCCAATCGGGCATGGATATGCTAGCCCAACTTGTTGCCCTAGAAGCATCTTGTTATGGATAACTATTTTTGGACAATGAACGAACCTCCTAGACTGCTATTGGGTTTGGAAAAATATAGTAGCATTTTCACCATTCCCAATTATCGTTAAACATTTTGTCTTGACACATGGCATGAAAAGGCATCTTGCAACAACTATCCTAAACAATGACGCCATTTGGGTTGATTTTGAAAGGCTTGCAAGCCTCCCCCTAGTAGAAATGATATTCATGTTTGGCTGAATTCAGCTAACGGAAAGCAATTTATTGCTAATGCTTATGATAGCTTGAGAACACACAAGACTATAATGCAATGGAACAACATGGTGTAGGGAAGTAAAGTTCCAGATATGCAAATTTACTATGTGGCAACTTTACATAGGAACTCTACTGTTTACAAAATTGAGTATCTACATGATCGAAACCTGTAATAGAAATGACTGAAGCGCCGACAATGTCGATTTCTTTAAGGTGTTTTAGTGCCTCTGTGTTTTTCTATTGTAGCAAAAAAAAAACCACTCCCAAGAGACAATAACCTTCAATATACCAGTATGTTCTCCCTTGATTTGCAATTCAATAAGAGCATCCACATTAGGCATAATCGAGGGGGGAGGGGGTAACTTGTGAAGGGGGATAACTTTATACTCTCATTATTCCTTAAAGGGTTTGAGCATCGTTTGAAATGTCGCTCAACTTTTAACTTTTCCCACATAAGATTAAAAAAATGACTTTTTGAGGTAATTGGGTATTTTAGCAACAGTAGTAGTTTAGCAATATTATTAGTTATAGTATTATTATAGTTAGGTAATAGTTAGGACAATGGTTTTCTATTACATTTAGGGTTTATTTTTTGTTTTAGAAGTCGTTAATTATAAATAAGACATAGGTTACCCATTGTTAGTTAGTTGATGAATGAAAATAAATTATTTTGTTCATCAGTTTATTTTGTTTATAATTTTATTTCGTTTATCGTCAATTTACTTGATTAAATTATTGCATTATTTTCAATTTAATTTATTTTACAAGTTCAATTATATCACTTTTTGTGGGAAAGGCAATGTTTGGACGACAATTGATTTGGTGCCCAACTTAGGAGACATTTCAATTGTGGCCCAAACCTAACTCCTAAGTATAATATTTTAATGAAAAAATACTTAACCCGCTCCAAATAGAATTCGGCGAACTGGAGATGCTTAAAGAGAACAAGAAGAGCCACACACACGACACGACTGTATACTACCGAACGGATTGCCCACACTTAGAAAACTTTGGAAAAAACAATAAGAATTACACACTTTTCAAATAAAGAAAAAGGTTGATGAATAGGGTTAGGGTTTTTGCAAGATGATCTGAAAAAGTAACAGAGAATAAATGAGCAATAATTCAATGAGTAATCCTTCCTGGCCTGAAAACCAGCGAGGTTGCTGTCTTGGGAGAGATTTTACACTTTTGCCCCCCTCTCTTTTAAACACCTTTTCCAAAAAGGTTGTTAAAGAGGGGGAAAACGTGTAAATTCGCCCCCCAGACAGCAACTTCGCTGGTTTTTCCCAGGCTAGCTAGAATTTCAGTAATTCAATACATCATTATACATACCTTCGTTTTTTGTTTTTTGTTTTCTACACTATCTCTCTTTCTATACCTCAAACACCTTCCTTTCTTCCCCTTCGCCAAAGAAGGCTCATCTATTCTCAATCGATACATCTACCTCGTCGAAGTTCATATTCTCATGGCCACTCTGAAGGTGGTGGACCTCGCTAGCTCTCTTATATTATCAATCGATACAAACACCGAGAAGGTGGTACATCTAGTCGGATCTTCTTTTCTCAACCAACACAACAACCTTGAAGGTGGCAAATCTCGCCGGACATTGTCTGATCAAGTTGATGGTAGTGATGGTGGTCGATTCATTGCTTGCTCTGATTTGGAGTTGAGTCTAAAGAAGGAGGAATCGGGTGTTGGTGGTGGTAGGTTGACTGATGTGGTGATTGTGGTCTGTAGTGGCCTGCTAACGCGAACTTGATTTCATAAGGGAAGTTTGGGTGGGATTTGTCGTCAGTGGTGGGTAGTGATGGCTGAACGAAGGAGGTGGAGGTGGAGGTGGTGTTGTGGTATGAGGTGATGATGCCTAAGGGAAAAATTGGCGTTAAATTGGAATTACAATAAATAAAGTGCATAGTCAAAGTCAGCTGGATTTCATTCAAAAAAATTAGAGAAGCGAATACTAAATTTTATATGTAGAATAAGGTCACCTTCATCTTGCTTTTTCTAGCCCTTCCGACTATTGTTGTTATCATCGTTACCCTTGATTTAGACACGTTTTTCTAATATGCCCCAACTTTCTACATCATGACATTGTACACCTTTAGATTTTGATCTTGATTTGCCACTCCTTGAAGATGACTTCTATTGCAACCTTCTTCTAGCAATCAACCCTTGAGCTTGATCTCTACAACTTGATGAAGTTTCTCGAATCTGATTAGATAAAAGTGCTCGTGCCCTGACATTTTCATTAAAGGTAAGTTCACCCTTCCAAACTAAATTGTTTGCACAAGATTATCATAGACTGCTACAAAGAGTAAATCATTATAATTTTGCTTAGTCTTCGTCATCCACTTCTATTAAGATATTCCATGTAAACTTGGAAATTTCAAGTATAACATGTTGGCAATGTTTTAGTCATGAATGATGATTCTATCTTCAACCGAACACTAGCGTTGTAGTCTCTTTCTCTAAGGGTGTGTTTGATTTTTGGGTACTCGAGGGAAAATGAAAACTTTACCTTCAAAGTTTTATTTTCTAGTGTTTAATTTGATTTTTTGGGTCAATGAAAAAAAGATCATTTATGAAAACTTTACCCACTTTCATTTGGGAAAAGTTTACCTAGGGTTTACCAATGAAAACTTTTCATTGCCTCTCTCCACTCGACCTCGACTACATCTCAACTTGCAACTTTTTTGTTACCTCTCTCTCAAGATTTCTTATTAGTTCTTCTCTTCATACCTAATGCTCTCTTCAATCAAGCGATTCTTGAAGCACAAAACTCCTCCTCCTCTTCCGACTCTCCCCTTCTCATCCCATGTCATCTCTCTTTCTACTTTCTCGCCTAGGGTTAAAGACAAACCCATCAAGCTTCAGTCAATCGTCAATCACTCAGATTCGATTAGTACAATCAATCGACTAATAGAGACCTTGACCTTTTGATTGGAGATCAAACCACCTAGATCCTTTGATTGGGGATCAGCCACCAAATAAATTAAATAAAACTTGTATTGCTTGCCTAAACTCTATTACATCATATGTATTTATAACTGAAAGCAAAGAATAATACTTCCTAATTGAATTCAATCCTAATTCTAATCAAACAATAACTCCTAATTCAAAACAAGCTAATATTCCCTAAATAGAATATTGTTATAACTAAGACATTCTAATCTCAAGTAAATACTAAATAGGATTGGTATCCTAACATCCCACGCCGCCTGAAACAAGGCTTGTCCACAAGTCGAAAAATCCGAAAAACGTACACGAACTGCTCGTAGTCTTTCCAAGTAGCTTCCTCCACAGGGGGGCCGGCCGACTTGATAAGCCAGCATGTAGTTTCTCTGGTCCACTTGATAAGCCATCGGTCCTGAATAGTGAATTTATTAAGGGCTCGATAGTCAACACACATGCGCCAAGAACCATCCTTCTTTTTAACCATGAGAACTAATGAAGAATAAGGGTTGGTACAGGTTCGAATAAGGCCTGCAGCCTTCAATTTAGATACAACGTTATCAAAGTCGGCCTTTTGAAAGTGAGGATAACAATATGGTCGAACAGTTACTGGAGAAGCATCTGATAAAATCGGGATATGATGAGCATGTGATCGGCCCGGGGAAAGGGTGTTGGGATTGCCAACGTCATCTGAAAATTTAGCAACAAGTGGCTGAACGACATCGGGAATGGAAGCGCCTAGGGCAACTTCCTGAGTTAATTGTAAAAGAATGTCGTGATGCTCCTGTTGTAAAGAACGATGGACCGGGGTATTATCCAAGACCATAGGAGAATTGTCGCCAAATAATGTATAAGTACGATTTGCCACCGAGAATGTCATAATCAGCTTGGAAAAGTCCCAAGTAATAACACCCAAAGAGCGAAGCCATTCAGCACCTAGAACCACATCACATCCAGTGATACCAAGAAGTAAGAAGTGGCAGTGGAACTCATAATCTTGTAATTTAAGGAAAACATCCCGACAAGAGCCAGGACTATGCAATTGGCCACCATCCGCAAGCATGACGCGTAAAACACCATCATTGTGGATTGAAAACCCACATTGTTTGGCAAAAGACGGGTGCAAAAAATTATGAGTTGAACCAGAGTCAACTAGGACAGTGACAGGCCTGTGTTTTAATTTTCCAGTAAGACGCATGATTTCAGGCCGTGGGGACCCGAAAAGAGCATGAAGAGAAATCCCTAGAAGAGGTTCAGATAAAGTATGATCTAAAACAGAAGGGTCAACATCAGAAACGTCTTCTTCTTCCTTATTACCCTCGAGGAGCAACACGTGGGGCTGAGGACAACGATGGCCACGCTTATATACTTCATCGCAGTTAAAGCAAAGTCCTTTGGCACGACGTTCTTGTTGTTCAGCCCATGACAGACGTTTAACACCTGGTGGGATACTAGTAACAGGCGTTGAAGGATTTGTAGCAGGCACAGGGTTAGCAAAATGTTGGACAGACCCTTTAGATCGAGTAGCATTAATGGCATCTTCTTGACATAAAGCCAACTCAAAAGCATGTGTAATACTGGTAGGGTGTAACATCCTAACTCTTGCTTGAATATCAACGCGCAAACCCGATAGAAAAATACTAATCTGATGAGATTCAGACAAACCGGGCACCAAATTAGATAGCTTCTCGAACTCGGTAATAAATGAGCGAACTGTGCCGCGTTGTACTAACTTGGAAAGAGAACTACACGGATCGATATGTTCGCGAGAACCAAAGCGAGAGCAAAAAGCTTTCGAAAACGGTTGCCAAGTTAATGTGCCTAGTGATTGGCGAATCCATCGGTACCAAGAGTTGGCATCACCCTGAAGGTGAAGAGCGACAATGGGAAGCATCTATTCGCTGGAAAGGCCATTGAGTTCCTGGTACTGTTCGGCCTGAAATAACCAACCATATGGATCAGTGCCTTCGAAACGAAGTAAATCAATACGAAGGCCCTTGCCAGAAACAGGAATAATTGGTCGTTGTTGATCTGGGTAAACGTATGGTGCCGGGCGATGGGTTGGAGATTCCGTAATGCCTCTAGAATAGTGGCATTAGTGGTCTCAAGTGTGTGAAGTTGGGATGTAATCCCAGTAACTTGAGCAGTAAGCTCATTGACCTGCGCTTGTAATTCAGCAACCGTCATGATGAAGCGCTGAATCGATGAATACTGGAGTCGAGGAAATTGATGAAACGCTGGAATCGAGATGAAGCGATGAATTAGGATGCGCTGGGATGAAACGATGAATTGGATGAAGCCCTGGAATCTGGAAGCGATGAATTGATGAAGCGCTTGGATGAATCGAATAAGCGCTGGAACAGGATGCGCTGGTCTGAATCGGCGAAGAACGATGCTCTGAATCGATGAATAACTGTGGATGCTCTGATTCTACAGTGGAAGCTTGAAACTGGATGCGCTGGATCGACAGTGGATGCTCTGAATCGACAATGGATGCGCTGAAACGGGATGCTCTGGATGCGCTGAATCGATGATGATGATGTTGAAGCGCTGGATCGAAGATGAAGACGATGAAGAAGTGATGGGGACGGCGGTTGCTGTGAAGGCGATGCAATTGCGAGGGCGGTGCTGTTGCGAAGGTGGTGCTGTTGCGAAGGGCGGTGCGGTTGCGAAGGGCGGTTGTTGCGAAGGGCGTGATGTTGCGAAGGGAGGTGCTGTGGCGAAGGCGGTGCTGTAGCGACGGCGGTTGCTGCGAAGGGCTCTGAATCGAAGATGATGCTGATGATGATGGCGACGGCAGTTGTTGCGAGGTAATTTTTTTTTTTTTTTTTGGATGAAGATCTGGGAGATCGGAGGTTGTTGTGGAGGGTAAAGAACGAAGTAACAAGAAAAAAAAATTGGCTCAGAATCGATGATGCTCTGATACCAAATAATAGAGACCTTGACCTTTTGATTGGAGATCAAACCACCTAGATCCTTTGATTGGGGATCAGCCACCAAATAAATTAAATAAAACTTGTATTGTTTGCCTAAACTCTATTACATCATATGTATTTATAACTGAAAGCAAAGAATAATACTTCCTAATTGAATTCAATCCTAATTCTAATCAAATAATAACTCCTAATTCAAAACAAGCTAATATTCCCTAAATAGAATATTGTTATAACTAAGACATTCTAATCTCAAGTAAATACTAAATAGGATTGGTATCCTAACATCAACCGAGATGCAATCGATTCATCATACGTCTTAAATACTTGAACTCAAATCAAGTTCACGCCTCCAAGGTAATCATTTCCTTCTACTAATGTTTTCTCATCCCATGTGTTGAAGTCCAAGCTTTTCATTAGTGCCCACCAGTTGTTTGATTAAATGTCTTAATGGAGAAGTTCATCACATGTCAAGTTTATCTTATATTTCATCTAGAACAGGTAAATGGGGTTTGTGCATTGGACATGCTTATGCCATTTTCACCCATTTTGAAGATTGTTTTCTTCACATACTTTGATTCTTTGCTTTTGGTCTTCTGTTGAGTTTTTTTTTACCCATTTGTCTAAGCTCTTTATAAGTGGAATTGGCCTTTTGGAGTATCTTCAATGCAAACTTGTTTGAGTCTATTTACTCCACACATTTATTTTAGATAAGGAAAAGTAGGTTCAACAGTCTGCAATTCATTCACATCACATGTTATGGGGGAATACGTAATTGTATAATGTCCTTTGACTATCACTAGTTGTATCATTCATCACAACTACATATGATCTCAAACTTGTATAAAAATGTACTATAGATTGTAAGTGCGAATTTAGCTCGTTATGGGGATCAGTAGTTTTGCAGTTCTGTGTGTGTTTTTGCAGTTATGTGTTATTGCATTGGTTTCAAATGCAGAACAAATCCTCCTCACTTCATATTTGATGACTCCGAGATTGATGTTGGAAACAACAATTTCCTAGTGTCACTAGCAAAAGCTGATAAGCGACCAAATTGGATTGATTTTGTTCCGGCACATCAACAGCCTATTGGTCATTTTACTAATGGGAAAACCGTTCTGGATTTGACAGGCATGGAACTTATCTTTGCAGTACAATACTTCTTTCGCTATGTTTATGTCCCTAAAGAAAAAGGTTTTTAATTTTGCTTTCTTCAGCTCTATTTCATTAGGTGATGCATTGGGGAGCAACTCCTATATATACCTTATAAATAGACAAAACCATATATATATACCTTATCTACACTGACCACAGATGCATGTAAATGTGTCTACATGTATCATGCGTCTACACTGACTGCAGATTCTTTCCTGGGTAAATACTGGACTATTGCCATCTTTGCCATAACCAAAGCCTCGGTAACTATCAATGTACTTCATATTTATTTCCTTTTAGTTATCATTTTTTATTCAATAAAACCTTATAGTACTGATGAACCAGGGTACTTGCCTCTTAGCAATCTTCACAGGGTTGCCTAAGCTACTTCCACCTCCATGCAACCCAACGACAGATAAATGTGTGCTTGCAAATGGACTTCAAATGGGAATTATATACACTTCTTTATATACAATTACACTCGGTATTGGTGAAGTTAAATAAAGTGTTTCAGGATTTGGAACTAACCAATTCGATCAAAAAGATGCAAATGAGAAGGCTCAAATGGCCTACTTCTTCAACAGGTTCTTTTTCGTCAGCATTGGAACTTTACTAGTTGTCTCTGTACTTGTTTACATACAAGATGAATTTGGGGTTATGGGATTTGTTCTGCCTCAACAGCTTTGGCGTTATTAGCATTTGTGTCAAGGACTAGAAGATATCGGTACAAGAAACTCTCTGGTAGCCCCTTGGTTCAGACTGCCCAAGTCGTAGTAGTTGCTACAAGGAAAAGGAACCTAAAGTTTGTTTCTTAAACTAGTGATATAAACTAGTGATATATGTCTACATTATTATGTCTATGGGAGTTGAGGATGTTGAGAAACCACATTCCCTGTTTGCAATATGGAATGTAATAAGTATGTAATACCTTTGGATAATCTGTTTTTTTTTTTTTTTGAAAGGCAAGCAGCACCCATAAAGATGTCGCAAGCTGGGTTTGAACCCATGACCTAGTGGTACCATCCGCCAAGCTTTAACCGTTGAGCTGTCATGCCATTGGATAATCTGTTTTGGTTCATATGTTTATGATTTTTGTGTTTTAATGTATAATATAGGTGGTGCATGTTCAATTTATTTGATGCAATAACAACTTAAGCCTAAAATAAACTCATCGTTGAAAAAAATTCCACAATCATGGAAAATTAGGAAAAGTTATTTTTCAAAGAAAAATCAAACAGTGGAAAAACATTTTCTATGGAAAACTTTACCACAATATTTTTTGTTTGAAAAATCAAAAAACGGAAAAAAAATTTCGGTGGAAAACCTTACCATGGTTTTTTTTTCCCTCATTTTTCAAAAATCAAACGCCCTAAAGAAAAAACTTTGTTTATCCAGACGTTCATCATCTGACATGGTCTCTACTACAATGCCTTGTGTAGGTTAGGAGAAATAAGCATATGTATCATTTCTAATCCACAATACTTGAAATCATTCTTATGTTAAAATTTTCAATTTCACACATTTCCACACACACAAACTCACCTTAAATGTCATTACAAAAAAAGGCTTGTGAACTTCTAGACAAGAAAGTTTGTGCTTATATAGATTTTCTTCAGACACCTTGCGTCATATAACCGTAGCACCTTTGAATCTTCACACCCTCGAGTGAAACAACCATATAGTGCTCAAATGAAAATTTTTGCACCTAATTGTGAAAGCAAGTTTGCCCAAACAATTGAACACAAGTTTTAGAGTTCAACACAAGAACCCAACACTAATTGTTATGGTTTTCTTAGCAAGATGACAATTCAACCAAGTATCCCAACGCATGTAACTAATTGTTATGCTTATTCATCTGTGAAAATAGAATAAGCATTCAGAGTAGAACATGAATATCCTTTTACCTCATTTTGCTTGGTCTGCCCTAGGTTATCTTAAAACAACTTGAAAGGTTGATCAAAACGTTAATCAATTTGTTTTGCATCAATTGCTTGGGTTTGGTAAATTTTTTGCAAATCCAACTTGATAAAATCGATTTGACCTACGGGTGGGCACGGAATGGGATGAAACTCATCTCGATCCCATCATGTTCCTTTATCTTCGGGGCGAGACAAACTTCATCCCATCCCAAACGGGTTCGGGATGGGATGAGCAGGTAATAAAAAAATTTCTGCAACGTAAAATTAAAAAAACATACCTCGAGTGGTTTGAGAGGATGTATAAGACTGGTGTGATGCCCGATGAGGTGACTTACTCTACTATTTTAGATGTTTATGCTAAATCGGGCAAGGTGGAGCAAGTTTTGAGTTTGTATGAGAGAACTAGGGGTACTGGGTGGAAATTGATCATATTACTTTCTCTGTTTTAGGGAAGATGTTTGGTGAGGTTGGTGACTATGACAGTATTTGGTATGTTTTGGATGAAATGAAGTTTGTTGGGGTTAAACCCAATTTGGTTTTTTACAACACATTGTGTGTGTGTGTGTGTGTGTTGATCTTCGGTTGGAAGAGGAGGTTGAGGATTTGTTTGGGTACACGAAGCAGAAATAGAAATGTAGGCTTGATAGTTGGACATATACAGCTATGCTCAATATTTATGGGAGTGGAGGAAAGGTTGAGAAAACAATGTCTCTGTTCGAAGAAATGGAGAAGATTGGTGGTAAGCTTAATGTGATGGGGTGCACTTGTTTGATTTAGTGTTTGGGGAGGGCCAATAGGATTGATGATATGTTGAGGGATGTTTCAAATTTCAGTTGAGAGAGGGGTTGTACTTGATGATTAGTTATGTGGTTGCTTGCTATTTGTTGTTTTTCTCTATGAAAAAAATGAGGAAGTAGGGAAAGTTCTTGGTTGCTTAGAAAAATCTAATCCCAAGTTGGTTGCATTTGTTAAACTACTCGAAAAAGAGGAAGTCAGTTTAGATAAAATGAATGAGGAATACAAGCAAATACTGAACAACTCTGCAATTGAAGTGCATAGACCTTACTGTAATTGCTTGATTGATATATGCCGCAAATAGAAATCTCCATGAAAAAGCTCATGAATTGCTTTACTTGGGAACTTTTTAGGGATTGTACCTTGGTTTACATTCAAAGACTGAAGAAGAATGGCCATTAAATCTTCGATCATTGTCAGTTGGCACAGTAGAGGCATCTTTTGAATAGTGGATGGGTACTCTATCAAGAATCATGAGTTGTGACAATAACTGCCAAGGAAATTTTCTACTCATACTGGTGCTGGAACTCACTAATTTTCTCAGGTACTAGCTAATGTTTCGGCTTCTCGCATGAAGAAACTTGGTATGCCATTTAAGCGAAGTGAACAGAAAACGGGGTGTTTTGTGACAACTCGAGAGGATATAAGATCATGGATGTAGTCTCAACTGCAATCTCTTTTTGCGATTGGATAAGACGTTGAATATTAAATAAAACTGTCCGGGATGAGATCGAATTTGCAGGATTGAAAATCACCATCTTGATCTCATCCCATTCTAGATCGGAATAGAATGATATTGATCAATCCCAAAAGAACTCAAGAAAAATTGAGACGAGACCAGAATCGCGGAATAAGATATCCACCCCTAATTTAATTGATTGATTTACTTTGGATCTCTTGTTGAGAAGCTGCCTCCTCTAGCTCCTCTGATGATAAGGTTAAGAGGTCATTTGATCACAATCATTATGCTATTAGAGTTTTAATTCCTCCATCGAATCACCAACTCTAAGCACCAAATGTGATAAAGTCGCTTGGAATCATAAATATTAATAGACAATGAAATCAAATTGGAAGAAAAAGTTGAATTACTTCAATTGAAAGTGACAATTCTCCCGGAGTAGCTTTATTTCATACTCATTGTCTTACACTTCTCTTCCTTCACATTCTATCTACATCTATAACTAAAATCGAGATTCCCTTTAGTAGGAACAATGAATCTGTAAGTCTGACATTATTTGGACATTCGAAAATGCCCCTCAACCTTTCTTTTATATACGTGTTTTTCCTGTTTTACTTTGTTGCTTTGTTTGGGGGTAAAACTGGAAATTTAAAATTCACTACAACTTTTTTTTTGCCAAAGTAGACAAGGGTCCCACGGGCAGCTTTCCATAGCAAGACTGGCAGGTGCCCGTAGCATAAGCACGTGGCATAGTGTAATTGGAGCAAGAGCATTGATTGGGGCATCTACTTCTATAACCAAAATTGGGATTCCCTGTGGCAGGAACAATGAATTTGTAAGTCCGTCATTATTTGGACTTCTAACAAGGACCCTCAGTCTTTCCTTCGAGTAATTCTTCTTGGCTTGGGTCAACCAGCGAGGTTGATGTATGGAGGGCGAATTTACACTTTTGCTCTCTTTTTAAACACAGAGGGAGTGGGCAAGGGAATAAGCGAGGGGAACCGTCCATTCCCCGAAATGCGTGCACACATCCCAGAGGGATGGACGGTACCCCCTTCGCTGATTTCCTCGCTAGCCAGAATCACTCTTCCTTTATATACATGCTTTTCTTGTTTTAATCTGTTGTTTTGTTTAGGGATAAACCTGAAAATTATTCATTACAACTTTATTCATTACCAAAATAGACAAGGGTCCCACAAGCATCTGTCCATGGCAAGACTGACAGGTGCCTGTAACGTGAGCATGTAGCGGAGTGTAATTGGAGCAAGCACATTGATTGGGGTATTACCCTATAATGAACAATAAAGGGTACGTTTAAGTTGGTCACAGACACTATTGTCCCTCCAATTTTCCAAAATTGTGACAATGCCATTTGCTGCAAAATGAACACATGTCCATAGACACTTTGCATCTTCTACTCCACCACATATGACGAAAGATTGTGATTTCATTTTTCGAGATAATTTTGGTGAGTTGATTTTAAGAAATACTTTGTTCTGTATAGAAAAAATTAAAAATTTTCTACTGTAATTTTGACATTATTAATATAATTTAAGCAATTTTAAACTCTTATATACTACATAAAGAGTACCACAAGACTCATAATATCATACAAACAATATATTGCATAAGAATCACTTATATATCAAATTTTTAATACTAAACCAAGGTTAAAACAAGCTAAAATGTAGGAAAATTCAGATCGACCTAACGAAATAAATGAATATTTTGGATTTTGAAAGAATTTTCGATAACACGAAAAAAAGAAATATTTCGTGAAATTTTGACATTTTTTAAGAAATCACATTCCTTGCTCGTGACATAATCAAAACTTCAGATCGAACACACCCAAAACATTTGTTTCACTGTTTATTTGTTTTTGTTCATGGACCATTTTCATTTTTGCTTTAGTTGTTTTGGCCACATTTCTGACATTTAGGCAATTACCATAATATCATATCATTTGTTGAAAATAGTAATATATATCTTAAGCTTTAGTATTATTTAAAGAATTAGAAAAATGAGAAATAATGAAGTCATATCTTCCGCGAAGAAACCTCTCAAGTGTTTTCAAATTTTTAACATTTTTAACTAATAAGAGTAACACATTTTTAGCCAAATTTTCTAAAAAATTTAATTTGCGGTTTTTAATTTTCATAATAAAATAAAAAATATTGAATATACACGCACGTAAAGTGCGTCAATCCCCTAGTTTATATAACCTTGACTAACAAAGTTTACAGATGGACTATTTTGCTAGTGACACGTGCTCCGATCTCCACCTACATTTGTCATATACTTACCTACTAAAAGATTTAACTACCCTTTCAATGAAGTTCGGTTCACTACTGAAATAGTTTGTGATGCAGTCATTTTTCGCTCTCTGCTTTGACCTAGTTCATGATGACCTGCACAAGTAACGCACGTGAGCCACGGACCACCGTTGTGGTGGCCGATGACCCTTCGATGCTAAAGTCAGACATGGATCTGAGGAAGGTGTAATGTTGTAACAGGGAATTTATAGCGTACCTTAGCTTACCAACCTCAGGTTTTATTTATAGTGCAAGGAGTTTTGGTTCTACCCGACCATAGGCGTAGTTTATGAAGGAGATCTTCGTGGAGATCCTTCGCTAATTAGGAGTCGTGTTGTAAGAGAGAAGTTCTTTGTTAGCCCAGTGCTTCTAGATATGCGGGAGATAGTTCTGAATGCGAGAGTAATCTGTAGAAGGGAGTTTCCCTATGTGGAGGGTACTCTGATATTTGCTTCCTGGTTGGAGGGAAAGAGCAGTTGTAGTTGCCCATCCGAAGCTGATCCTTGAGATACTTGCTTTAGTAGGACTTATGGGTATTGAGGATAGTTGTGAGATGTATGGGGCTAGCATGTTGTGAGAGTTTGGGTTCGCCTGGCGAACTGAATTGAGCTGACTTAAAACCGCTTGGGCTGGATCAATGTTGAGCTGATGTTGGGGCCTGTATTTCCTCGAGATCATCATGACACATGTGTGGCTTAGAGGTGTGACCATTTTTATGTATTATCAGCTACTCCCCCCGAGTTAGTGGGCCGTCAAATCGATTCGCTAAGTCATCTCTTGAAGGGATGCATGATGGATATTTTATTAACCTAAATTAATAAGTTAATAAACCCTAATTGTAATACCGCAAGTGCACGGCTGTCTAACTAATAGACAGTGGCAAATACGGGTCGATCCCACGAGGATTGACGAGACAGTCGAATTCTAAGACTTATTTAAACTAATTTAGAGTTGGGGGTTGCAGCAGATGAAAATTACTAAATTAAGATAACTAAATTGACAACTAAAACTAAACTAGTAAGATGATATGAGAGTGGACCAAGACATAGAATCCACCACAGGTTCTTCGAGATTCGTGTAATCTAAATAATTATTTTCAAAAATCAACACGACTAATCTAAAGATTAATCTACATTTGCAATTGATTTCAGCAAAGACATAAACCCCTAGCATTGCATGTCTTTCTACGACACACACAATCACAGATTCAAATTAATTGATTAAAGCTGGCTTTGAATATCAAGAAAGGGAACTTCTAACTACCGATTAGTCCAGATAATTATTTTGGATATAATCAGTGAAAGCAAATTATTGAAATTCAGAAATTAACTGTGTTTAACGTTCAAGCATACGACAAACTCTAGGAAACCCTGTGGTTTCATCTTCGCCTCGACGCGGGGTCTAGAAGATCATGGTGGATGATGTCACAACACTTGTGTAGGTGGAATCCATCTCAGAATGAACACGCATCTCGAGAAAGAGCTGTTGGTGTACTGTGGTGGCTCGGAGCAAAGTCTAGGGTGCAAATAACCAACTGATTCCAAAATCAGTTGGTTTTCGCCGTTTCTCTTGCGCCTTCGTCTCCAGCGAGCCGCGCCGCTGTTCTTCCTCCGTGCTCCTCGCGAGCTCCTTCTTTTTCAATGAATAATACCTGCAAAGAGAGGGAAAGAGATAGGTGAGAAAGAAAAGCAAAGAAGAACAGAATGAGGGAGAGAAACAAGGGCGGTGCTCCCTTTTTGCTGCTCCTATCTCAGTGGTAGTGTGCAATCTCCTGACCTTGAAAGAGAGAGAGAGGGAAATAAGCGGGAACAACGAGAAAGAGACAGAGGAGCAAGTTAGTGTGGTGAGTACGCAAGGAGGAAGAAGAGAAACAGGGGACGGTGGTATGTGGAATGGAAAGGAAGAGGAACAAAGTTGCTCTGTTTCGGTGGTGGTGGTGTTGGTCTGTGGTTGATCAGAGGAGAGGGATTAGGGAGAGATGGAGGAGGAACGTGAAAGAGATAGCCCCGGTGATGATGGTAGTATGTGTGAGTTGTTAGTCGGCTGCGAGAGAAGAAAACAGGGATGTGCTCCCTGTTGCGTCCTCTGTTTTGTGCGCAAGGATGGTGATGGTGGAGGTTCTGATGGTGGTGATGAAGAAGAGGTGGTGATGGTGGGATGATCGCACTGCCGGTCCTCCTATCAAGTGAGGATCGCCGGTAGGGTGGATGTGGTGTGGTGGCTGGAAAAAGATAGAAGGAAGAAGGAACATAGGAAACAAGAGGATGGGAGGAGAAGGGAGAGAGGACACCTAAATAGGATTCTCCCTTTCCTTGTCATGTTGGGTTTGGGTTTCTAGGTCAGCTTTTGGGCTTGGGCTTAGGTTAAATTAGGTATACTTAGGTTTGTTTAGGTTAGGTTTAGATATGTGACCCACTACTTTGTACCACCATTAGAGTCAACCAATTGATCATTCCTCAAATTGTCACCTTAATGTGATTTCATCGTTCACGCTCAAATTCCTACAAAAACATGAAAACAAAATAATTAGAATAAAATATAATAATCTAAACACTAAGATATATAAATTAAGGGATATATTATGTATTAATTACGTAAATATTAAATACCCCCAAACCTATATTTTGCTAGTCCTCGAGCAAAACAATAAAAATAAAATTCTAACTCACTTTCGCAGGAATCATCGGTTGCACTTACCTTAAACGTGAAACAAGACTTTAAACCCCTAGATTATCTCTAGTGAACGAGTTATAGTCTCGTGAGGGTTTCCAGAAATGTTACCCACAAATATTATGACTCAATAAATTTCTAAAACATGGTAACTTGATTACTCTGTCTGTTATCCTCAGAGTAATAATCTAATTGCCAAAAATTTTAGAAAACAACTAACAGTGCCATAATAATGTATCAAAGAGTCTAACAACGATTTAATAATACCCAAAGGTTAAATAAATTTCATCAATTATTCTCAACTCGAAATGTGTGTGTGCATAGCCTTATCAACATAACTTTCTTTTTCTCGGTAAAGATACGACTAAACCTTTGGATAGTACGCTTCGACTACAAATCTCTCTTGTCACTCAGAAATGAATCACTCAAAGATTGGTTAGTTATCATTCAGTTTATATGTGAGAAATAGAATAAAATATGGAAACACAAACATCTCACATATAATAATCACGAAAAATGGACTTTTAAAATAATGAAATGAATATGATCTCATGGACAGGAATATCAATTACTTTGAGAATGTTGAATCAAACTCTATAGTTCTTGTGTATTTAATCTCCACGTCTATGAACCAGACCTTTATTTAAATTTAATTAGGTCTTTATTAGGTTGAAATGAGGCTAAGATTTTGGCTAACAAGAATGGAAAAAGATATGCAAAAATTCTCTGAGACTGGATACACTCTTTAATAAACACGTGGGGGCTCTGAAGAGTAAACTAATATTGTACACCATTAATTTTTCTTCCTTTGAAATTCTTCTTCATTTTTTTTTATTTTTTTTCTTCGAACCATCAATCTTTTTTTTCCTTTTATAAAATCAACGACATGCTTTCCCCTTCTGCACAATGAAACATTTCAGTCCCGAGGATTCATGGAATATTTAGTTTCAACTCTTTTTATTTGCCCATTCCAAAAATATATCAACCATACACATTCTCAGAGACATTGGATAAAGATAAAAATAGTATGGGATATTACTCCCTAACTAGAGTAGGTAATGGAGATGGGGTTAGCAAAGAAAAAGTCTATTCAAAAGCTCAAATGACTGCAAATGGATATTTATTATTAGGTAGGCTAAAAAGGCTAAAGAACGGTTAAAAGAAAAAAAAATGCCTATATCACTTCCTAAGCTCTAGTCGATTGACATCTCAACTAAATAAACCAAGAGAGTTCTAGTGTAATACTTCAATTTTAACATTATTTTCAAAGAATTCAATAAAAGAAACAAGAATAATGAGATCATCAACGAAATAATGCGGACTCAAGAAAAGTCAGAGTTTATTTAATAGCCCTCAAGAAAAGTAGAATGTCTCGAAACTCACAAGGGTTAAGTCTCCATTATTATTCTAAGATTTTCTATTTAATATCTTACTGATTAACTCCAAATTATGCTAACTTGGCTTATAGTGCAAGAGTGGCCGAGTAAAAAAATATCATGAAATATATTTAACTTAAAGATAATATCAAACCATATGTTTTCCTATTGATATATAAAAGTGACAAGTGAAAGCATGCATTCCTCAAATTTAAAGGCATACTTGAAAGCACATCTTCTTCATTGGAAAGGAACTTAGATTTTGAATGCATTTTCAAATCGAAAAATTTTCACACAATCATAATTAACTATGTATTCAATGGAGATTGAGTAGAATACAATAGTCAATTGTGAAAGACATTTCAGTTCAAAATTTTTGAAGAATGCAAAAAAATTCATAAACCTCATCCCCAAACATTGTCCTCAATGTATAAAATGATGATCATGACAAATGCAGGAAAAATAAAAGATGAAAGTTAGAGTGATATTACCATGGGAAAGTTTTTACCAATTTCGACGAAATCGTCCACCAATGAACGCTAAAAAACATAAGAACTATGGACTCAGCATGATAAATTGATAAAAACAATACAGGACACAAAAAATATATACAAATGAAAAAAATTTACATGCATCAGTTGTAAATCAAAATTGTTACGGAGCTAACGAGTATGAGTGAAATGCAACTAGAAAGAACTCGAAAATCAATCCAGACTGACCATAATGACACAACTGAAGCTAGACTGCCTCTTAGGAGCGATTGGTTTAACGTCGTCAGCCCGACATATATTCTTCCTCATAAATGATGTACCATGAATTCATGAAATGACGAGGACGAACATAGCGAACACTCCCCCAAACCTAAATACTTAGTCCACGATGTTGACTAGATCATATAGCAACAACCAAAAAAGTTGAGGATCCGTCCAACATATAGTAGGAACCACATGCAACACAACAGAAAGTAACACATCCCTAAAACAACGAAAACGCCATGCAAAATCATAGAGAAAATGCAAACGAATCCGCGGTCGTAAAGAAGTCATAGGGATTTGGAGCAGAAAGTTGTCACCAACATGGATATCCAGCAAATGACTCTTTCCTACTCCTTAAAAGGTACATCATGTGTCTGGTGTCAAATCAGAAGATTGAATGTGTTGCACAATAGGATGGTCAAAACTAAAATCATTCCTTAAAAACAAGGGATCCACATAGGTAGCATCAGTCACTATTAAAGGGATGGAAAGAGGTATGTCTATAGATATATCAGGTGGTACAGGCTCATCATAACAAAATGAAAGATGATGAGCTAGACAACTCAACAACACCCCCAAACCTATAATCAACACTATTTACGAGATGTACTCTCTCCAAAGAATATTGAGAATCTGACTTCACGTAAGAGTCACTACGAGGACATATGTCAAATGGGTCATCGTGAAAAGGCAAGAAAGGGAATGGGTTAGAAAGCCCAATAGCATCGGCAAAAGGGTTCAGTTTTGACTCACTGAGTGGAACGAGTTCCACTTTAGGCTTCCATGTGTAACCCGGATCCATAATAGGGGTTGAATCAAGCAAAACATTCACTTCCCTAATGAAATCATCAATATCGAAGTCTAAACCGAAGTGAGTCAAACATGCTGCTAAGGGATCATCTAATGCAGACTACAATAAGGAATTCACCACCGAACTCTCAATCATGTTAACTTCACAAACATCCTTGGACCCAGGAGGTTGTTGGCTTACATTAAAAACATTGAGTTCGACGGTCATGTTGCCAAATGATAGTTTCATGATTCCATTCCTACAGTTATTAATAGCATTAGATGTGGCAAAAAATGGACGACCCAAAATAACTGGAATGCGACTGGATGGGTTGTGACAGGTTGTGTATCAAGAACTATGAAGTCCACTGAAAAATAGAATTTTTCAACCTTAATGATCACATCCTCTGTAACACCGTGGGGAATCCTGATTGACCTGTCTGCCAATTGCAATGTTACTTTAATCGGTTTTAGTCCGCCGAGACCTAATTGCTCATAAACAGAGTATGGAAACAAATTAACACTCGCCCCCAAATCCAACAATGCCTTATCAATCACATGATCACCGTTAACACAAGAAATAGTCGAGCACCCAGGATCTCTATACTTAGGCGGGGTTCTATGTTGAATAATTTATCTTACTTGCTCAGCGAGGAATGCTCTTTTTAGCACATGTAGCTTTCGCTTCTGTGTGCAAAGATACTTCAAAATTTTGGCATAGATAGGAACTTGCTTAATAGCATCGAGCAATGGAATATTACTGTGAACTTGTTTAAAAATTTCCATTACATCGTTAGCATTTGTTCCTTTCTTTGCTGGAGCTAACCATGATGGAAATGGTGCCCTAGAAAATAAGATGCCTGAGTGGGGTCAAAGTCAAGAGGCACATCTTTAGAAGGTGAGGCTTTATCAGCCTCCTTGTCAGATGGAGATGCAATCTGCTTTGACTTAGACGGAGATGCAACGACACTCGAATTGGGCACTTGTACCCGATTGTCAACCTGTTTTCCACTCCCAAGGGTAGTAATAGATTGGACGTCTTCATGGCGTGACTCAGATGTACTACCAACTGCAAATTGACCCTTCGGGTTTGGAACGGGTGGACTAGGAAATCTCCCTGGCTCTCTCTCAGAAGAAGACTGAGTAATCTTACTCACAACTATCTCAAGTCTATTGAGGGCTTGAGATTGGTGTTGATTCGTGGCTTTCAACTCAGATATGTCCTTAGAATTCTGTTCAATTATACTTTCTGAGCGCTGCAAAAACCAATTAACCATTTCCTTTAAACTTGATGTGTTGGATGGAGGAACTTGGTTAAGGTGAGGCCTAACAGGGCTAGAGGCTTGATGAGCCTGGGAGACAACAACAAGTCCCCCTTGGTGTGGGCCATGGGCCTAGGAAATATTTGAATACTGGGTAAATCCTGGACTGTAATAGTTAGGTTGTGAATTATTACCAAGTCGCCGCATAGTGTTAAAAGAGTTTACTTGCTCAGCATAGTACGCAGGATAATCATTTTGCAAGTCACAATTAGCTATTTTAAGACCAGGACTCGAACATGCAGCACAGACCTCAAATGAAGCGTTTGTGAGAAGTGCAAGTTGCGTCACATTAAAAAATGCATCTATCTTTTGAGCCATAGTCATAAAAATTTTCTCTAACTTTGAGGTAGAAAGGGGGTGAACAGATGGATCTCTAATCTCATATATACTGCCCTTACGCCTATCAGACTCCTTTCTCGAATAATCCCATTGCTGAGAATTTTCGGAAAGCGTCTCAAAGAATTCCCATATTTCATTGACGCTCATTTTCATTAGTGACCCACCACTAGTGGCATCAATCATACGATGGTTTTGAGGAGTTAAACCATCTTGAAAGTATTGAACTAGTCACCACTTCTCAAATCTGTGATGGGGACACCTAATAATGAGTTCATTGAACATTTCCCAACATTCATAGAAATGTTCGCCCTCTTTTTGCTTAAATTTTGATAAATCTTGTCGGAGGGCATTCGTTTTATGAATGGGGAAGTACTTTGTCAAGAACTTTCTTGACAACGCATCATATGATGTGATGGATCCTGTCTCTAATGCATTTAACCATGATTTCGCCTTATCTTTCAAAGAAAGGGGAAACAACCTAAGACTGACCGAATCGTCAGAAAAGTTTTGGTACTTCAGGGTGGCGCAAATGTCCAGAAACTCTTTAACATGAAGATAAGGGTCTTCTTTCTCAAAACCATAAAATGAAGGCAGCAGATGAATAATAGATGGTTTGAGTTCGAAACTGTTTGCATTTGTCTCAGGTAAGACAATTCAAGACGGAACACTACTAGGAAGTGGGGCGAAGTAATCCTTAAAGGCCTTCCCCTCAGCCATCTCAGTGGACAAGGATGATGAACCTAAATAGGTAATGGGGACTTCAAAGAACTCCTCGAAGTCTTGTCGGACAAACCTACTCTTAGAATCACGCACCCAGATAAACTACTGGATATCGAAGGTTCAAAGTCAACACTCTTAAACAGACTTCAAAATTATTTATTTATTTATTTTAACCAAATTGTTTTTTTAAATGCAAGCCTAACTCCTATATGAAGATGACCTAACTCTAAAAAATAAAAACAACGGAACCCCAAGTGACACCTAAATGATGCACAAAAAAAATAAATGGCAGACGGCCTCAGAGCTTTTCTTTACTAATGCAGGGCTGAAATTCAATTCAATTTACCTAACCGTGGGAGGGGCATGGTAATTTCCTATCAATTTGCCACTATAGAGTTGCTCCTACCTCTTTTTTGACTCTCTAACTCAAAGTGAAATGTCAGTTCAAGAACTGTTCCCAAATAGAATATGTTCCTTCACTTGACCACTTCAAGCTATCAAACATCCAAAGAGGGTCCCTATGAGCGTCACACCTGTCCTAGATAATTATCTTGCTACAAATTTTAAATAGTGAAGGCCTGGGTTCATAACCCTAAAATACATGGTGATTAACCTATCCGCGGGAGAGGGCACAAAAGTTTCAACTCAATCCTGCCACAATTCAAATTTGCATGCAATACTACCTAAAACAAGCTAAACACAAGTGATCACATAGAAACCGCGTGCAAATGCGGTCGGTAAAAGTTACCTCTGGCGTGAACCTCTTTCGAGTTACTTGCAACGCCGGGTAGAAGTCAATTTTTGAGAGTTTCCTCGCGAATCGCAATATTTCACTTCGTTCCCACTTGGGCTTCTATGTGTGTGACCGCCTAAAAAATAAATGCAAAAATATTTCAAACTCAAGCAAATAAAACAAATAAAAAAAGTGACTCGTAACACTGTTCCTAAAGAGAAAATTAAACCTAATTTATATACTAGCAAAAACAACCCTAGATTTCAAGTGTACCGTTACAATCCCCAGCAACGGTGCCAAAAACTTGATGGAGATTTTATTAACCTAAATTAATAAGTTAATAAACACTACTTTAATACCGCAAGTGCACAGCTATCTAACTAGTAAACAGTGGCAAATACGGGTCGATCCCACGAGGATTGACGAGACAGTCGAATTCTAAGACTTATTTAAACTAATTTAGAGTTGGGGGTTTGCAACAGATGAAAATTACTAAATTAAGATAAATAAATTGATGAACTAGTAAGATGATAAGAGAGTGGACCGAGACATCGAATCCACCACAGGTTCTTCGAGATTCGTGTAATCTAAATTATTGTTTTCAAGAATCAACACGACTAATCGAAAGATTAATCTACATTTGCAATTGATTTCAGCAAAGGCATAAACCCCTAGCATTGCATGTCTTTTTATGGCACACACAATCACAGATTAAAATTAATTGATTAAAACAGGCTTTGAATATCAATAAAGGGAACTTCTAACTACCGATTAGTCTAGATAACTATTCCGGATATAATCGGTGAAAGCTAATTATTGAAATTCAGAAATCAACTGTGTTTAACGTTCAAGCATATAGAAAACAATAAATTCATATACGACAAACTCTAGGAAACCTTGTGGTTTCATTTTCGCCTCGGCGCGTGGTCTAGAAGATCATGGTAGATGACGTCACAACACTTGTGTAGGTGGAATCCATCTCAGCAAGAACATGCATCTCGAGAAAGAGCTGCTGGTGGACTGTGGTGGCTCAGAGCAAAGTCTGTGGTGCGAATAACCAATTGATTCAAAAATCAGTTGGTTCCCGCCGTTTCTCCTGCACCTTCATCTCCAGCAAGTCGGGCCGCTGTTCTTCCTCCGTGCTCGTCGCGAGCTTCTTCTTCTCCGGTAAATATCACCTACAAAAGGGAGGGAAATAGATAGGTGAGAGAGAAATGCAAAAGAGAACAAAAAAAGGAGAGAAACAGGGGCGATGCTCCCTGTTTGTTGCTCCTGTCTCGGTAGTGGTGTGTGAGCTCCTGACCCTGCAAGAGAAAGGGAGAGGGAAATGAGCAAAAGCGACGAGAGAGAGACAGGGGAGCAAGGTGGTGTGGTGAGTACGCAATGAGGAAGAAGAGAAACAGGGGACGGTGGTCTATGGAATGGAAAGGAAGAGGAGCAGGGCTGATCTGTTTCGGTGGTGGTGGTGTTGGTCCGTGGTTGATCAGAGGAGAGGGATTGGGGAGAGATGGAGGAGGAACGTGAGAGAGAGAGAGCTCCGGTGATGATGGTGGTGTGTGTGGGTTGTTAGTCGACTGCAAGAGAGGATAACAGGGATGTGCTCTCTGTTGCGTCCTCTGTTTTGTGTGCGAGGATGGTGGTGGTGGAGGTTCTGATGGTGGTGATGAGGAAGAGGTAGTGATGGCGGGATGATCGCACTGTCGATCTTCCTATCGAGCAAGGATCGCCAACAGGGTGGATGTGGTGTGGTGGCTGGAAAAAGAGATAAGGAATAAGGAAACGTAGGAAACGAAATGATGAGAGGAGAAGGGAGAGAGGAAACCTAAATAGGGTTCTCCTTTTCCTTGTTATGTTGGGTTTGGGTTTCTAGGTCAACTTTTGGGCTTGGGCTTATGCTAAATTAGGTGGACTTAGGTTTGTTTAGGTTAGGTTTAGATATATGACCCGCTACTTTGTACCACCATTAGAGTCAACCAATTGATCATTCCTCAAATTGTCACCTTAATGCGATTTCATCGTTCACGCTCAAATTCATACAAAAATATGAAAACAAAATAATTAGAATAATAATTGAAACACTCACATATATAAATTAAGGGATATAATATCAATGTGTCGCTCATGATGATTGAGTCTGAATCGTTGCTTGAGCTGGCGCTGCATTAATTGTACGTGCGTTGGTTCAGTGGAAAATAGGCTAGAACCCACCCTCTATTTAGGTCATCTGAAATGTTGAGCCTGACTCTTCTACTTTCTTTGCTTTCGAAGATATCGTTCTGATTAGAGAAGATTGTTTATCTTCTTCATGGCCCAACAAAACCTTCTTGACGACGCAATCTTGGCCAAGGGGTTGGAGTTTTTTGAAGACAGATTGTTATCCAAACCTGGCCTTGCCGATATCCGTATGAAGTTTTGAGTCCCTGAGGACCTACCATTGTATGTCCTGACGGGTGACCAAACACCAATGTCGCCTCTAACCGGTTTCATCTGCTTGTGTCGTGGGATGCTTCAAACTGGAGTGCACTTTCCAATTCTGGACGTGATTTGGGAGATCCTAGATCTTCTAGGGATACCTCTGGCCCAGCTGGGGCCTAATGGATATAGGATCATCCTCATGATTCTGCTCATTGCTAAGGAGACCAGTGTCAACGTGACTTCGCGAATAATTCAGTTGTTGACTTATCCTCGGCTGAAGAGTAACGATGTCTGTCACGCCCCGATTTTCGAAGAAAACGAAAATCCCAAAATCCACGTAGGATTATCCGTTTCCCCAAAACCCGGGACGTGAAAATTCAATAACAACAGAAACAAATAGCAGCAACAACTAAACATGATTTTATTACAGAAACAAATAAAACTCTAACCCGGAAAGACTCTGACGTTGCTAGCTCCACTAACGGAACACCAGTAACGCTGTCCAAAAATCTCTAAACCTGAAAGGCTAATCGGCTACATTCCCAAAGGAATGTACCCAAGAAGCAAAAGCTCACTTTGGTCAGCAATAAAGCTGGTGTGAGAAATCTTCATCCCAAAATCAATAAATCTGCACATGACAACATCAAAATAAACAATACAATAAACAACCGCACCATCAGGTAGTTCCTCAATGAGGCAAATGTGTTATCATCCTAACTATAGAAATTGACTATGGCAAGTCTGACCTGCAGAAATATGAGTAGACTTACCATCCTGCACAAAACGGTTAGAAACAAACAAACAAAATTTATGAGTTATCAATCCTCATAAATGCAACAACAATAAAAATCATAATCATATTAGACTATTATTGAAATATTAACAAAACACATTTTCTACCTTTAGGAAGACATGTAGTTCTCATTCAATGATTGAATGAGCATTTAGTTTCTTCCTTTAAGGTAATCATGCACATATACAAAAAAGAAATCTCGCTTCTTTTCCACAATCGCACTATCCTCCTTGTGTCGAACACACCTCACCCAAGTGTGCCTCCCTTGCCTTCGAAACCACTCGGAGTGTACATGTTCCAAGTGGGGTGCCACATCGAGGAACATGTCATCTCACCCGAAGTTCGATCCAGGCAAGCATTTCCTAAATCTACACGTACAACCGAACGCACATGGAATGGTGCACCGATATGCAAGCAAGTCTGCATACCCATAATAAATCACACGTATACAAGCAAGTCTGTATACAAAACAATTTCTTTTCTTTTCACATTTTTTTTTCTTCGGAGTTGTGGAAAAGAGCATAAAAAAATATCAACTAAAACTCAAAACTCTTTTATGAAGACACTTTGTCAACCATAAGTAAATCAACCACAATATCCACCATTCTTTCGGGGAAACATAGAATATTCATAAATCATGCTTTATAATAACACGGTGATCAAGTGACATTTTGTCATTCATAATAAAATCCACCCCTTCCTTTCGGAGAACATAACCATTTCAAGATGCATACATACAGAGGAACACCATTAATCTTAATTGGTCCTACATTAATAGAATCAACGAGACATCAAAACAAAACCAACCATAGTGCAAAATCAAACACTACTACACATAGTACTCTCCATATGAATGTGATTTTTAGGGATAAACACATACATCCTAGTTTGGCAGGAAGTATCTCAAAACTTAAATCAAATAACTTGCATCAGCAATCACCACCTTGAGTTTGCACTAACCATTGAACTAATAGATTGCATATATGTCAAAATTAAAAGAAAATAACAGTCCTAGCCTAACAAAATGATCAGTACATCAAATAGATCTCTTCATCTGGACAATTCATCAAACATATAAAATAACAGAGTACAGAGATAAATAACACTCAAAATATGGTGTTTCATATTTGAGCTACTAACAGAAAATTATGTAAAAGAATATAAATTAAAGAAGTTTCACCTGGACCACTTGAATACGCATCTACAATCATAAGCATGGGTTTAACGACTAACTGGTCCAGGCGGCAAGACCTTAACCACATTGCAACGGACTTAATTAATGAAGTTGTGATTATGGGAGTACAACTTGATATATTAGGACAATACAAGCATGTCAATTGACCAATGTGTAACTAAGCAAAGTTAACCATCCATTTCAGACTAAATCCATAAGCCACCCATACCAAAATGCGATGGAAGGAACAACACAACAACCACATCAATGAATAAAAGTGAGGGAACTTGCTTGATTCCAACTGGTGATGGACTCCATGATTGTGTGAAGAATGTATCACCTCTAGAAGTAACAGACAGAAGGTAATCCCTAACACACCTCTCATCTTCATCGTCCACAACTCTCTTAATAGCAATTTCTCTCCTTACATAAACATCAACAAACCCAATTTACTAAGCAATCCCAAGCCCTTCAATTTGACAATTCTAAGATATTACCTAACTAAACTATTAACAAGATAACCCAATGTCAGAATCAACAAACCCCTAATGTTTCAACTATAGTAACTCACTGTACTAAATCATACATAGCTCATATCCTGATTACCAAACCCAAAATCATCCAACCCATGATGCAAAATCTACTCAACTACATATGACCATCCTTCCAAGGACCTCATTGTACTACTTCACAGCTCAGCCGATGAAAATTTACCGCAATGAAATAAAACCCAACACTGATTAGTCCCAATTCCAACAATACTTATCAAAAGATGAGACTAACTCTAACAAAATTTTGTATTTCAGTGTTTGGGATTTTTTTTTTTCATATGACTTGTTTTCTAATGACTCTAACAAATTTCATATGACTTGTTTTCTAATGATTAACCGTTTGAATCTGTGCCATGTGATGATCCTATAATCCATGAAACGAAAAAAAACTATCCTATTAGGCAACCAGAAACCAATAGAGGATGCAATCTATATGAAGGAAAAACAAAAAAAAAACACTTTCAGTAAAAGGAATTAAACAAACAGAAACAAAATAGAGCATGCTCGCGTAACGATCATCTTAGAAACGTGCACGATGAAAAAGATTAGAGCATTGAATTAGAGACAAAACACCTAAACAAGTTTAAGCTGCAATTTCATGACCCAAAACTAATGGTGATACTAAACAATAGAGACAAAACATATATAATTAAACCAATGAATCAAAACATGGAGAAATTCAATACATTAATAGCTGTTTGAATCAAAACAATCAAGAGAATACATACGATCTATCACACACATGAAATTCGCAGCAGCTCAGCTTCCACAGAAAATCATGTATTTGATCAAGATAAGAGAGTAGGTATAGAAGAAGAAGACTCACTGTAAAAATGAAGGGGATGGAGAAACTCACCAGCAGAATCTACGCCAATCGCAGCACCATTCATCCTTCGCAGCCCCGACCACTTCTTCTCCACCATCTCAATCTCCAACCACAATCGCTGACTCGATCATTCTCGGGTGGTCGATACGCTCCTTCTCCGCTCCGATTGCAGGAAGGAGGGGGGAGATAGGGGAAGAAGAAAGGAAAATAGAGGAGGAAGGAGAAACTCAGGGCTGTGGGATTGAGCTCGCCGCCAAGGAGAAGAATTCGTGAAGAAGGGGAAAAAGGAAAAGGAAGGAGAAAAGAAAAAAAGAAGAAATAGGGTTATTCTCTTTATAAGGTGGGTGGCTATTCGCCCCCACCGAACTTCCGAATGCACCCACCCTCTTTCACAAAATAAAACCCTACTTATTAGTTTAATAAAAGCCCAAAACCAAGCCCAAATACAATTGAGTAACAACCCATCAACATTAGGGTTTACAAATTTTTGGCTAAATACACACACACACTTTATCCTATTTAGCCATGGCAAACAAAACAAATCTTTTTCCCAATAAATGAGATTGCAATATATGCCAAATTAATAAATAAGATTTTTTTTATATTTATTTAATTAGGCGGGTATTACAATATATACAACTCAAAAGAATCTCGTCCCGAGATTCGGTAGAGGAAGGTAAGTAGGAAATTAATTCTTAAATAAACAAACTACACATCACATGGGCAAACAAATAGCTCATACGTATGCCCATAACTTAATGAAGACAATCACAGGGTGCTACAATATATACAACTCAAAAGAATCTCGTTCCGAGATTCGGTAGGGGAAAGAAAGTTAAGCGAATTTCGAAAAATACAACTTGTCAAACGAAAGAAGATTTTAAAATAAAAATTTCAATTGACATTTAGTTGCATAAAATTTTATTGCCATTGGAAAAGTAGGGGTGTTACAATTTCTATAAGATGACATCACCGACTTGCTTCATTAATCTACAAGATGACTTCAAGTTCTGGCAGAAGTACTGCTTCTTGGCTTCTGCGAATTCGAAGTATTTTCGATGCAAGGGTCGCTCGCTCAAGCGACAGTTCAGGCCGCTTCGTAAGTTAAAACTTCTTCTTGTGACTTTGATATGCTTGGTAGCAGGCTAACTGGTCATTTCTTGTGTTTCTTCGTAGGAAGGTTTCCTACTACTCCTCTTACCTTAGTGGAACAAAACACCATAGAGACGTTTCGTGGCTTGCCAAAGAGGAACGCGGTCGACGTCATAAAAGTTTCCAACTTCATCCGTTTTAGGCTATGGGACAACTGGCACGTTGCCCCCACTCTATACCGAACATCGCAAATTAAGTTGGAAGATGGAGCCCCTTCAAGGAAGAGGAAGGTTGTTGGTGCTAGAGTTCATGTTCTATTTGATGCGGAGGAGCCGTCTTAAACGCTTGCCTCCTTTGTGAGGAAGAAGTTTTGTGTGAGGACTGGGTCGTCTTTGGCACGACCCACTCCAGTGGGAGAAGAACGTGAGTCTGCTAGGCCTGTTGGGGCGGAGACTGATGTTTCCGACTTGGAGAAAGAGTACATGCGGTTTGCAGGAGTTGTAGACAGGTCGAACCTTAGTACCATCTAGTGTGGGTTGCAATGGCGGCTTTCACTAGTGCTGATTCGTGTGGGACCGTTCCGGTAGAAGACTCCCGTGAAGCTCCTGTAGTCTGAGTTGCTCACTGTCTCGCTCTAGGCCACAACTAGAAGTGTTGGAGAGTTCTTTGGATAATTATCTTCCTCCTCTACCTCCAGACCCCGTTGAGCCGTCTCACAATAAAGGGTCGGCTATAAGTGTCAAGGGGAAGGCTATGGAGGAGAGCCTGAGGACGGTGGCAACCGTGAAGGGTGGCGCTAGCGTGAATCTTGATCCGAGGAAGCTTCATCCGGATGCAAGGATAAACCTGTTTGCACCGGAATTGGTGAATATGAGTTCACAGGTCTGGCACCAAGAGGTGGACGTAGAGTATGCTTCGAGGAAGCATATAAGCAGGCGTCACATCTGGTTGATGGATTGCGCTCCAAAACCCAAGGAGGATACGCTAGGAGGGCGTATGGACAAGGGCCTGAAGTACCTTATGCTGGGTATGTCTCACTTGAGCCACATGGTCGTTGCTGGGATGAAAGTCGAGACGGCTCATGAGAGGGTATACACCTTGGAGCGTGTATTCTCGCACATGCAGGCATTGTATTCTGATGCGCTTATATGAAATTGATTGGCTACAAAAGCGGGTTGAGGAAAAGAGGTTGGATCAATCAATCGTGGTCGCTGAGGCTCAAAAGGCTTGTTTGAATGTCCTTGAGCGTGATCTGTCTGAGGCGGTGTCCAAGAGAGATAGACTCGCACAGGAGTTGGACCGGACCCGCCGAGATGTAGAGGTTGCGCAGGAAGCTGTGGCTGAGGTGCATTCTGAACGGTGGTCTCTTGCTGAAGATAATGCTTCGAAGGAGGTCGACTGGGCTACTCAGAAGCAACAGTTAGAATCCAACAGTTTGGCGACCAGGCTGAAAAGCAGTGGTCTCGTGTCAAACCGTCGAAATTAGTTCAGGACTGACTAGGCTCCCACCTTTCGAACCATCTACACCCTTCCCGCACGGTGGGGGCTACGAATTCGATAGAGGAGTTTGGCAACTAGGCTGAAAAGCAGTGGTCTTGTGGCAAGCCATCAGAATCAGTTCAGGAATGACTAGGTTCCCACCTTCCAAATTATCTACACCTGTGCGCATCAAGCTACAAATTTGGGAGCTTTCGGAGGCCACGCTAAAAAATAATGATCTTGTGGCAAGCCGTCGGAATCAGGTCATGGCAGACTAGGCTCCCATCTTCTAGGCTATCTACACCCGCGCAGTGGGGTTTACAAGTCCGGGGTTGGTGATTCGACGGCCACGCTGAAAAACATTGGTCCCTTGGCGAGCCATCAGAATCAGTTCAGAGCTAACTAGGCTCCCACCTTCCAAACCATCTATACCCGCGCAGTGGAGGCTACAGGTCTGGAGTTGGTGATTTGGCGGCCACGCTGAAAAGTGGTGGTCTTGTGGCGAGCCGTCAAAATCAGTTCGGGATCGACTAGGTTCCTACCTTACAAACCATCTACCCCCGCGCAGTGGGGGCTACAGGTCTGGGGTTTGATCAGAAACTTTCGTTTCTAGTAGTCATCAACTAGGCTTACCTGATTAGGTTCAGCGATCATTGACCGCGAAGGGGGCAATGATCCCTAGTAAGTCGTCGTCACCAGGCGTGATAGCGTTTATTAGACTCCCACTTCCTAAACCATCGAGATTTGCGCTGAGCTGACTAGGTGTCGGGTGATACCAGAAGCTTCCCCAGTTGGAAAGGGGTTCCGCCTGCTAGGGAGCGTGCAGACCTAATCCATCAACATGGTGCATGGGGTGGACGAAGTTACCTTAAATCAGTGATCTGTAGGTACGATCCGTATGTCAGAGTTGACTAAGATTTCTCGTGTTCATGCCTAGTATGTGACAAAATATTGTTTGAATAATAGGCTGAGCCCATGGGCCCGCATAGGAAGGGCTAGGGTTTCCTGCACAGTGCACTGCGTGTACGGCGTAGATCGCATGGTACACGTGTACGGCGTAGGCTGCGTGACAGTTGAGTATCAGTTACTCCCCCTCAATTGATGGGGTTGCGTGCAGAGCCTTTAATTTGATTGACGTGGCGTGTGAAGTTTCCTTGAGAACCACTGTCTCCTCGTCTCCCATACGGTATTTAATGTTTGGCAGTTAATGCTGGATTGGCCATTTGGTGAACTATCATGTCTATATAATGAAGTTTTCCAATCGTTGTAGGCATTATCTTACACAGAGCTTATCTCCTGTAATGTTCTTGCTTGAAAAAAATGCTTTGGGTTTTCCAAAGGCTGAAGGTGGATCTCCATCTCGGGAGTATCCGAATGTTCTGACATTTGCACTGATCAGGCATAGCGATAGTTGTTGTTATGCGTGGTCACCTATTATGGGTAAGCACGTAGTTGACCTGTTGAGGTCTCATAATTTCTTCTCATATCGAGGAGAAGTAGTACGGATTTCGCCCAAGGGAGATGCCTTGGTCTTACACCGTATCACTTTTGCCTTCGTGTACTCGAACCTCGTTGCTAACCAATGGCTGATCAAAGTGTTAGTCGATGCGTGATGTCTCCGGGTGTGGTATATCTCAGTCACTCCTGGTGTCGCACATGTGAAAAGTGGCCTCGTTTGATAGCACTGGGAGACCGTGACTGCGTCGCTGCTTGTGGCCATCCTCATCCGCCTTCTTCTAAGCTATTTGAGGAAGTCAGAAAGGGAGTGGGATGTCTCTTGAGGAAATTAGCAGCCCGTTGTAAGGTATACAATGCTCCTGTACGGTCGCTTTCTGGGGTGATTTGATGGAGCAATCTGATTGCTCAGTCCTTTCAATCCCTTATGCCACCGACTTTATCTTGGGAAGGGGTCAATCGAAGTCCGTTAGCGTGTCTTTGTTGTCACTTGCAGATTGCTCTCATCGGAGGGTCTACAAGTTTTCTTCGGATGTTTCTAGTGGTAGAATTGTCTAAACAAGTCTTGTACTTCATGTTGCATTGTATTCAGATGTTTGTAGTATGTAGTCTTTTGTATTTGCCTCAAGGTGTTTTTTGTTACATCTTTCCAATAATCAATAGAGTTTGTTTTTTGTAATTCCTCTTTTATTTCTTAAATGATTGTAAATCACATAAGCATTTTAAGAACTAAAACTCATTATTGACTATGGAAATGGAAACAAATGACTTAAAGCAAACTAACTGTCAACGAAAAGAAATTGATTATGACCTCGAAGTGAATTCGGGTTGCTCTCACAGATCACTTAGCGGAATGTTGAGGCATTACATAGGTTACTGAAGAGTAAACCTTGTAGAGGGGCAGATCTCCACGCCAACGGAATGTCGGGGGGATGTGTTCCAGCCTGCCATGGCCATTTCATCTCACGGGGCGGAAGAGCTTATTGTTCCTGTTCAGGATGTACCTGAATTTGGGAGCATTCTATTTGTTTCAGTGTGGCGTAGTGGAAGTCTCATGCCGTGGGTTGGTCTCCATGTATTGTCCCTTCGGAGTGGTTAGCAGTATACTTAACACACTAATGAAGGGTGATAACCACTGCTTCCATCTGGTGGAGCCATGGTCTTCCCGGGATGAGATTGTAGGATGATGGCGCGTCTACCACCATGAAGTCCAGAAATAGGACCTTCTTTAGCTGCGGTTCTCAAGCCACTGTAGCTAACCTTATCTTTTCGATGGGGGAAGCATTACTCCCTGCTGAATCCGATCATATCCTTGGAGTCTCATTCATTACTTTTTTAACTGACTCCCCCCCGTCCCTTGTTTGTTTTGTTCGCTTCTCAAACTTCAGGAACTCTTTCAATTTGCCTCTTCGAATCCAATATTCAACCCCATACCTCATACTCTTGTAGTCATTGGTGTCGTGGCGGCTCTCCTTGCGGTACGCGCAGTACTTGTTGTTGTCACGCTCGGATCCGTGTGTCTTCGGGGGCCACTTCAGTTCCTCCCAGTTCTTTATGGATTTACATACGTCTAACAAACTAACATTTAGGGGTGTCACAACTTTGGATCCAACGTAGTTGGATGATTTTTCCGGCCCGAACCGACCAGGGTCCAACATGTTGTCATTGCGCTTCCTTTTGCTCCATTCCTCATCCTCGCGTCTCTTGCCCTCTTTCTTGTCCCTAAAGCGGATGGCTTATCGCCTTCGGCTTCCCTTTTAACGATCCTCAACTCCTCCAGGGTAATGTGTTTCTGGACGCTCTTGAGGAACTCTATCATGTCCAGAGGGGGTTCCAATGTGAATTCCTCGTAGAGCTTTTCCTCTTTGAGGCATGCAGTGAAGGCCGTCACGACTGTATCATCGCTGGACCCGTCGATGAGGGTCAGCTTGTTGTTGAAGCATGTGACATTTTCTCTGAGTGTCTCGCCGAACCTCTGCTTTAGTTCGGAAACGTTGGCTCCCAACGAAACGTGTCGTGAACTATTTTGCTAGCGTTTTGAAGGAGTCGATCGACTTCGGCGGAAGGCTATGGAACAACGTCAGCGCTGAGCTTTTCAGACTGGTGGGAAAGGTTATGCACATGACGGATTCAGATCCTTCTTTAAAGGCCATTACGTGCTGGTAATGGCGTAGATGGTCGAAAGGATCGGTGGTTCCGTCGTAGGAGTTGAGCTTCGAGGGAGTGAACTTCCTCGGAAGGGCCTCATTTATGATCCGGTCCACAAATGGCGAGATGGAGAGGCGGTACAGTACGTCCGGATCGTATGCCCCTCTGCGGAGGGGGTTCCTAGGGTCGAGCCTTTCTGTCTTGGCAGCGAGCTCATCGTTAGCCGTGTAGCCTCCCTTAGTCCAATAAGAACTAGCGGGGGTTTGGTTCTCATGCACTTGCTCCCTATCATCTTCTGGAGGCGGAGGTCTATGCTGCTCCTGGTCTCCATTGGCATATGGTGGATTTGGTCGCGTGAAAGCCTCAAGCACCTTGGCTATCTGTTGTATTTGAAATGTCAGCCTATCGATTCAGGGATCCGCTATTTCTATCGTCGGCGCGGGGGCTTGAGTCTTTATCCCGTGTATGATAGGAGCCGCTGAAAGCAACGATTGCACCAACCGGAGCGTTTGATGTGTCCCCATGTTCTCCGTTGTTGCGTGACCTATTAGTCAACATCTCTTTGGGTTTTTAAAAGGAGACGACGCTAATGAAAGGTTAAGAACTCTGTCGTCCCCACGGACGGCGCCAAACTGATGTAGTCATTTTTCGCTCCCTGCTTTGACCTAGTTCTTGCTGACCTGCACAAGTAACGCCGTGAGCCACGGACCACCATTATGGTGGGCGATGGTCATCCGATGTTAAAGTCAGACAGGGATCTGAAGAAAGTGTAATGCTGTAACAGAGAATTTGTAGTTTACCTTAGCTTACCAACCTCGTGTCTTATTTATAGTGCAAGGAGTCCCGGTTCTACCAGGCCATCGTAGGCGTAGTTTAGGAAAGAGATCTTCGTGGAGACCATTCTCTAGTTAGAAGTCGTGTTGTAGGAGAAAAGTTCCCTATTAGCCCAATGCTCCTAGATACGCAAGAGATAGTTCCCCATGCGAGAGTCATCCGTATAAGGGAGTTTCCCTGTGTGGAGGGTACTCTGATATTTGCTTTCTGGTTGGAGGCAAAGAGCAGTTGTAGTTGCCCGTCCGAAGCTGATCCTTGAGATACTTACCTTAGTAGGACTTATGGGTATTGAGGATAGCTGTGAGATGTGTGGGCCTAGCATGATGTGAGAGTTCGGGTCCGCCTGGCGGACTGAATTGAGTGGGCTTAAAACCGCTTGTGCCGGATCAACGTTGGGCTGATGTTGGGGCTCGTATTTCCTCAAGATCATCATAACACATGTGTGGCTTAGAGGTGTGACCATTTTTATGTATCATCAGTCTGTATTCACTTTTCCTACCTCATCTTCATCCTCCTCCTTATGTTTATCAAATAATGTGACAGGTCCACGAATAATGGGTTCCTACAATCCAGATGAGATGGAGTTCATTGCGGTAGTTGTAACTAGGAGGAGCCAATAACACCTAAGAATAGTCGTGCCCATACACTGAGTGCTGTTTTGTAGGATGGTAGTGTGGGTCACTCGAAGATGAGGTGTACTTCAAGTGTTGTGGACCAAGTGGAATGTATGATGTGATAATTTAAGCCAAGGTGGAAATTTGTGGGGTTATTGAGTTGTCTTGAATTGCTCATATCTTGTATTAATAAAATTGTCCAACGAGTTATAAAGAGGTCATCCATTCCCTATAATAACGAGGTCCTTTGAATGAAAACCTCACCCCATAATGGGGACCAATGCTACGAGTATCCAAGTTAAGGACAAATCGTAGCTATGTAAATTGTACCAAGGGTGCACACATGCACATCGTGCCAAAAAGGTGCGATGTAGATGATAAAGTGGTTGCGTCATTTTGATCGATTTCCTAATGTTGGGGTAGATATTTTCAATTGTTTATTTCTTATTCTTGTTAATATCAAATAACATTTGTTTAATTTGTAAAAGTGGTGTTTTGTTGTTATTACGTGTTGTCATATTAGAATGGTTGTGAATGTGACAAAGTATTTCGAAACTCTTATGTAGGGGTGGGCAATGTCGGTTCGGTTCAGTTTTGAGCCCCGAACCGATTTCAAATCAATTTTATTCGGTTTGCCCAAAACCCAAACCGAAATCGAATTTTGTAATTGTAAACCGATGAAATCAGTTGAACCGATGGATTGGTTCGGTTCAGTTGGGCCAAAATTCCGGGCTCAAGCACTTGAAAGGCTTTCACTAAAACATGCCCAATTTTTTTACAGACCCAATTTTTAGTCTAAAATTGAAAACTGAGAGAAAATGGGATGATTCAGTGCAACAGGGTGCACTGTAGTGCATTTGTTGCGCTAATCAGGTAATGACACCTATCTGTTATATATATATAATTAATCAGTCAGTTCGGTCGGTTCAAAACCGTAGACCGATTTTGAACCGTTTATAATTGGTTCGGTTTGGTTTAAATTATTTTCTTTCCACTCATATTTCGGTTTGGTTACTAAATCGAATTTGAAAACTAGTTCGGTCGGTTAACCGAAATTTAAATCGGTTTTTGCCCACCCCTACTCTTATGTTTAAATTTTGTTTAACGTTTTAGAGATTGCATTTTTAGTTAGTCTTTAGGAATTTTGAAAGGAGTCTTTGTTACTTAGTTAGTGATAGTTAGAGTGGCTTGCAAGGAATAGTTTGTTGGAGCATGGGCGGACTTACTAAGAGGCGAGGGGTGCAGGTGCCCCCCCTCAACTTTCAAAATATTTTTACTATATATTATTCTTACAAAAAATATAATTATATAATGCATAATACAATATTATAATTGTTCATTCAATTATTTGAACATATTTTTGTTGGTGTAGTGGTTTGAAGTTTATTAATTTTAGTAAACGACCCGAGTTCGATACTTTTCGAGTGTAAGACTATTTACAATTACTACTTTTGTCATTATGACATGCTCCTACTTTTTTGTATTCAACGCAATTTTATGTAATTACAAATAATAAAGAAATGAATTGCTTGTTCACAAGTGCTATAAAATCTCCAATAAAAAACATATTTGAAATTCATATATAAATTAATAACTATAGAATTCAATGAAATTATATACCATTAGCAAACTCGTACAAAATTTGAGCCTTATATAAACCATTTTTTTATGAAATTGTATTAGGATCATATTATGTTTGCAAATTTAGATATGTTTAGCTTAAACTAGATATTTATCCTGATTATTTTGTGATTTTAGTTATATATTCTAGCTATTACGCTCGTTTGCCCCTTTTAAGGTTTTTGATATTGCGACCTTATTTTGGCTTAAAATTAGACTACACTAAATTCAATTTGGTATATGCAATGTACTTTTTATAGTTGTATTTTTTATTAGTTTCTAGCTCAGGTAGGAAATGTTTTTTTAGCTCCAACCTTGATAACTACTATTACCAACTAATAATTATTTGTCATTTCACCCCCTTGACTAAATTCATGGATCCGCCACTGGTTTGGAGTAATTGACGAGATATGAGGTCACATTGTTAACAATGACTTCGGCTAAGCAAGAAGGAGGCAAACTACATGGTTCGGCAATATAGGACAACCAAGGATTGTGATTTCATTTTTCGAGTTAATTTTAGTCTCCTAATTTTAAGAAATATTTCGGTGTGTAGAAAAAAATGTAAAAATTTCGAGGATACATACATGAAATATATATCATGAATTTCGAGGGTATATTAAATAGTGAAAAATAATATGCATGTAAATAAATGTATTAAACACATTAAATGTAACCAAAATACCTATAATTTGAAAATCATGGGGTACTTTCAAAAATCAATATATAAGTGGAAGAAGTGATAATTAGGAAATTAGGGGGTGGCTTCAAAAGTTAATAAATAATTAAAATAAATGTAATTTTTAGTAGCTGATTTTTGTATATTTAGGAAAAATGAATTTAAGAAAAAAAACTCCGTAATTTACAAAAAAATCTCGAAAATTTTCAAAAACTCAGCAATTTACGAAAAAAATTAGCCCTTTTCTTTTTGCAATTTAAAAAAACGAAAATTAAAAAGCCATCCGTCCCCAAGGACAAAAAAGAGGGAAAGAAGAAAGACGATAACGACGGGAACAAGCGGAAACGCAATGACATTAAGTTTGACTACCACACAAGGCAGGACAAACCTCTAATTATGTCAGGTCCAAATCCATCACCCCTCTCAACTCCAGCCTGTCCAACATCCTCGATTCCATGAAGAATTGAAATGGCCCCCCAAGAAGCGAGGAGACCCTGCTCGATGCGACAACAAAGAGTATTGCACCTTCCATAAGGAGGGTGGACATGATACTGAGGATTGCAAAAACCTCAGAGGAGAAGTCGAGTACTGGATCGGGAAAGGCAAGCTCAAGGAGTTCCTGAGCTCGGACAAGAGACGGGATTGGACAAAGGAAAGGGAGGACGTTGTCAAGGAGATTGAAAGGGAAGCTCTCAACATCATCTACGTCCTTCATGGGGTTGATCCCGAGGGAGAGCAGTCCAACAGGTCCCGCAAGAGGATGTTGATCGAGATGCAGACGACACCCCAATGCAAGGACTGACAAGTGCAACATGCACGAGTTCAGAGCCAGATCCCACCATTGACGTTTACGGATAAGGATATCTAGGGTGTACATTATCCTCACAATGACGCCCCAGTCATCTCCATCCTCAATGCAAAGTGGGAGGTGAAAAAAGCCTTGGTGGATACAGGAAGCTCACTTAATGTCTTGTTTCTCAGCGCATTCCAAAACATGCAGCTTGAGGAGAAAGACTTGACTCGCACCACTCACCTCATGGTCAGATTTAGTGGAGAGAAATACTTCCCTATTCGAAAGATCAATTTGATGGTGGTAGGGGGAGAGCCATAATTGCGGAAGTACCTTGTCCAAGAATTTATGGTGGTTGACGCTCCATCCACCTACAACATTATCCTGGGGAGGCCTTGACTTCATAATATGGAGGCAATAGTTTCCACTATGCACCAATGCGTAAAATACACAACCAATCAGGCCCAAGGAACTATCCGAGGAGATCAACCAGCAACAATAGACTGCCATTATGCAACCCTGAAACAGTTGAATTGCTATCAATTGCAGCTCAGGCCCGCTGAACAAACATATCAGGCAATGAGCCTAGACAAAGGGGGATAACCAATCTGCGCGGACAGAGAAAAACCCTCGACAGCCGAAACACAGCTAGGAGGAGAGTCAGATACAACAGAGCTGGACTTAGCAGGAGATGAAGTAGGAGACACATCTGTACGTGTACCTCTCGATCACCTTCGTCAGGGTCACCTTCTTCTTTGGACGAATTGAAGGTCACTCCAAATTCCGCATATGCTACCTCTTCATAGTCGAAGAAATCCCAATTAGGACGTTCCTTCTTCATAAGCTGCAACATCTCCAACCTTTCATGCACAACTCTGTTCAACTCAAACGTGCCCTGGGCCTTAAGAAGCTTCTCCTCGCGCACCCTTAATTCAGCAAGCTTTCGCTCCAGCTACTCCAATTTGCCCGATAGCACGTCAGTCCTGGATTGCTCGACGCCTAGCTTATCATTAACAACATTAAGCTCATTTTGTGCCAGAAGGAGTTGTTTTACATTGGTCCGCACACTCTTGGCGTTAAAATCAACATCAGCCTCCAACTGCTGACATCGGACAACCTATTTAGAGTCCTTCTTGGCCTTATTGGCGTTCAGAGCTTGTATTTTGGCATGTACCCCGACCACAGTCTCCTGGAAAAATTGTAAGTCACGACGGACAAGGTTTAGTTCATTCTCGATCCGATCCCTCGTGGACACTGCCTCCACCAGGTCGGACTCAAGCGATTCCAAGTGAATTCTCTGAGACTCCGATCTTGTGTACCAGAACTCCGCTACAACATCTGAGTCGGCTTCGAGTTGCTTCCTCAACGATTCAATCTCGGAAAGAGCGTCAGAGTATGACTTCTGCAAGTTTGCAAAGACTCGCCACATGGTATACACTCTCACGAGCGGCCTCGACCTCAATCTCAACAGAGACCACTTGATTTAGGTATGACATCCCCAGTACGAGATGTTACTGCCTTATATCCATATGCTCTCTCAGCGTCTCTCCTTCTGGCTCCTGAGCACAGTTTGCGGTCAGTTGTTCCACCTACTAATATGTTTCCAGAAAGTATAAGAAATGTCAACCTCTTGATGCCAAGCTTGTTTGCTCATGTTTACCACGTCCGGAGCAAACAGACTGATCCACGCATGCGGATGGAGATCCTTTGGGACCGGAATCACTCAAGCACCACCCTTCACTGTCTTCACTGCGTCAAGGCCCTCATCTACAGTTTTCCCCTTGATCGCAATGAACGACTTTCTTTCACGAACCGACTCAAAATCAGTGTACGTGAAAGAAGGAAGCGAGTTATTCCTCGGGCCCTTCGTCACCTCAATATGAAGATGGGGGCGAGACGAAGGACAATACAGGCGACACAAATGAAACCTTTCGCCATAAGCACGATGGTCAAGCGACTCTTTAGCAGGCCTAGCAGTGCCGCAAACAAAGTCTTTCAACAAAAAGGGACGACCCAGTCCCACACCAGACAAAGCTTCCACGCCCGCCCTGCAGCAACGCTTTTTCAGAACCTTTGTCTGCTCTGTACTTAGTTTTGTTACATCTTCAACCCCAACCATTTGCAGATACTCCTTCTCCAAGTCAGGAAGGGAAACAAGAGCCTTTGCCAGATCATGTCCTTCAGACACAACAATGTCTGTCCCAACGAACAAATCAAAAACTTGTCTGATAGCTTCACGTCCCTTGGACAAAGCTGAATGCCCATGAGCAGGCCCAGACATAACACGAGCGGGCCTAGACACAACACGAGGCCTCTTCAGACGAACATGAGAAGGAATCGCCTCACTTAGTTCCATCCTCCTTGAAGGGCTCGGGATCTTAATCTTTGAGAACTTCCTTTTCTTTGAGGGAGATACACCTTCGGGCTTTAGCTTCAGAACCCTAAAAAATGTGGGAGCCTCATCCCAGCGAGCCTACAGTCCACTGCGTTTGATAATAAAAGACTTAATGACATCCTCTATCCGCAAATGAGGCATATCGCGAAACGTGTTCAAAACCGTTTTATCCTCAACAGAAATAAATGAAGTGGGAAATTTCCCTAGGAAAAACACAATGGTCAATTTGATATGCATTTAGCACAAACAGAATCGGGAAAAAAAATTGAACTTACTCAGTTGCCTGAATTCCCGCTCGACCGAACGACCAACAAGCTCGAAATACTTCGAGTCCTCGGAGGCCATGAAACAAAATTTATGCTAGAACTTTAGGCAAATTGCCAAAGTAGTCTGACGATGTCAGCATACACACGGCCTGCTCGTTTATCCGAGGAGAACCAAGCAGTTGGATCGCCTTCAAAGATACTCGAACACTAGCATCTTTCGCCCTAATCAGAATGGCGATCACAGTTCTATACTCGTTCGGCACTTGCCGAGGTACGCCAGGAAATCCCAAATTTCCTTGACGACATGAAAGCGGACACCTAATTGAAGCATACCTCGATGAAGACAGATGAAACCCTCTGAAGATGACAACGACATCAGATAGGCGCCCATAGTGAAGAGCACCAGATCCTCAGCAATTTCGTATGTTTTATGGAGGATTTCCAGACTCAACTTAGAAAGCGACATCTCCTCAAATAGCTTGCAACCCTTAGCAATTGTTCATCAGAAAGTTGATTCAGGCCCGCCATGAGAGACCGTACAAGCATTCGATGAAGGTTGAACAAAGTCAAAAGCACATAATGCAGTATGACAAAGTAAAGTCTTTGAGATCGAAAAAGTAAAGAAGCCAAACTTCGTACAAAAAATATCTGTATAGAAAACAAAACTCCCACATTTTTCTCTTTCGAGCAGATACACGCCCAATTAATGAAACCCGCCTATCGAGGAAACGATTCAGATTCAACCATCATGATTGCATAGTTGCTTCCTGAAGTGACGGTGGACCGATGATCTGACCCACCAACTCGGGGGGAGTAGCTGATGATATATCAAATCGTCCTCTGACCAGCACCGCATGCATGTCATGATAATCTCGTCAACAAAACAAAACAGGTCCAATTGCATGCTCAATTCAGCAAGGCCCAGAGCATTAAGCCTGATATTGGCAGATTCTAGAACGTTGGACCCCAAATTGCAATGAGCCACTAAGCCCACACATCATGCGGTCAAGCCTAATACTCGTAAGCCCTGATAAGGCAAGTATCTGAGGAATCGACCCAAGATAGGAAGGCCATCGATACATCGGTTCCGACTAGGGAACAAATACTAGAGTATAAGTCGGGCAATGAAACTTCCTTGCATGGACAACACTCAGAAAGGGAAACTTCTCCCGTAGATCTAGGAACACAAGTCGAGTAGGAAAAACTATCCCACATGGACAACTCCCAAACAGGAAATGATCTCCAGCAAGATTTTTTTCCCCTAAACTATGCCACCAAAAACCTAGCCGAACACTGACTTTCACATTATAAAAGGGAGATAAGATCGATGAATAAATGTACGCTACAAAAACCCAATTTACAGCTTTAAACCTCTCCTAAGCCTTATTGAACTTAAGTATCAAAGTGTCATCGGTCATCACACGGTGGTCTTTGGCTTACGTGTTCTTGTGCAAGTTTAGGTAAGGGCGAAGTTGAAAAGTAGAAATCGACTATATCAACTTCAAATTTAGGTCCCAAAAAATTGCAGGCCACAAAACGTGAATTGATAAATGTTAAAAGAGTAGCCTGGTTGCGATGGAGTCGTCCTTAACTAAAAAAAAAAAAAATCCTTAACTAGCTAGACTTCTTGACTCATTTCCAGTGGTAGCTCTTGCAACAACAATGCCGAATGAGTTAGTTTTCAAAAATGCTAGGAAACCTGGTTTTTGTAACCATGTTTTGTAACCAGGATGGCGTGTCATGATCCGGAAAGAATGATGAAATCTCCAAAGATTTTATGTGTATCTTGTGATTGTAAGAAACTTCTCTAACGATGCCACATCATTCTGATTGCAAAACATATTTACAAAACCTAATTTCCTGACCTCACTCGTTAGTTTTCGCCACGAGATATTTTGGAACACGTGGTTTGCACACAGCTGGAAGTGGGCGGGGGGTGGATTAAGTGGGAAACTGAGGTGAGGGGCGGGTCAGTGCAGTCGCGGTTCCTGAACACACCACATGCAAAGCTAAGCGTAGGATAAGCGTAGTCGCACCCCGAAGACAGGTTAGCGAAAAGATGATTGGGCAAATGTCAGAGAGAGTAAAAACTTTACCTTCGTGAACATGGAAGGAAGGAAGACTGTCTATCTTAATGTGATCCACTTAGTAACAAACAATAGGAATGAAATGAGATATAAAATCTGAAAGCCCACTCACCCAAATTCTTTCTCGAAGATGTTATTGTCGTCATCGGATGGTTTCTCCCTCTCCCTCTTGCTCGCCACCTAACACCACGGATACAGTAAGTAAGTTCTCTTTCCAAATTCTCCGTCTTATTGAAATGGGGGGTTTTGCTTTTACTCTTTTGTATCTTGATTTGGTTCTGAAAGAAATATCAATTATCTGGTGAATTGCATCTTCTTTAGAGATGGTTATTTATTTATTTATTTTTAATTTCACTCTAATTCTCTCTTCATCTACTAATTCATCATCTATTAGCTTCATAGTCTTTGGAAGTGTCATTTTGTTGGATTTTCAAGTCTGGGTTGTTGAGATCTGGGGGTTTAGTTGCTAAAGTTTGACGTCTTTTGTTTCTTTTAAGGGTTTCTTGATGATGTTTGTATTGTAATCTATTTTTTGCCACGGAGTTGAGTTTTGTATGATTGATTCAATTTCATTAACCGACCGTTTCACCTGTATCAATAATACCAATTTGAATGAGGCTAGGATTAGATTGTTATGCAGTTTTTGGTGAAGGGGAGGCAGCAGCGGCCTTATGGGGGCTGCCGGATATTATGAACATAAATTCTGCTGCGCCCAGTATTATGTTGTGTGTGGTACACGTTAGCCACCTAGAAGCTAGAGCTATGCTCGTTAATGTATGAGTACCAGTTCAGTTGTGTTATCTATCTAGAGCATGTGGAATTTTCATTGAGTTGATATGAATTATGTTGCATGTGTAGAATGTAGTCTAATGTGGTGTTTGTTTTTTTAAGGGCTAAGAAGCTAACTTCTAACCGGAGTTGGAAGTTCCGAATGAGCTTATGATTTAGAAGCTTTGTGTTTTAGGTGTTGATTTGAAGTATTTGATATTTTTCTCCACCACCACAGTTCTCATCGCCCACCACAGATCACTAACATTAACTCCCCATTTCCACCTGTTTTCTCTCCTTCGAACATTATGGAGATTTTCCTTTCGCTATCACAAAACAATCCTATATCCCTCACCATTTCTCATAATATCTCAAGAGAAAGAGAAAGAGAAAGAAGAAGAGGAGGGGGAGGGTAGCAGGGTTGAACAAAAAACCGATTAAATCTACCGAACTGGTCAGTCCGGTTTCTGTTTAAAAAAAATTCAAAACCGAAGTGGTCGGTTCGGTTTTCGGTTTCTATGTGATTTTAATCGACAAAACTGAACTGACCAAATATATATAATAAATAATATATATTTTATATAACAATAATATAATATGTTTAAAATAGTCGGTCAGTTCGGTTTTAGTCGGATCGGTTCGGTTACGGTTTGCATAAATTAAAATCGGTTCGATTTCGATTTGGTCTTGTTAATGGTCGGTTCGGTTTGAATTTTTTGAAACCGACCAAAGTCAGTTCATGGTTTAGGTGAAAAATCGAACCGTCGGTTCGGTTTTCAACCCTAGAGGGTAGGGTGGTGGTGGTGGCAGTGGCTACACTACTTGGTGATAATGATGAGTAGAGAAGAGGGGCTGGTTAGTGAGAAGAGGGGTAGCACAATAATCATTACAAATTTATTGTGAGATAATTATTGGAAGAAATTTTTATTAAGCGCTCAATGCTAAGTGATCATCACCCCCTGTTGCTTACTTCAATCAGAAGTTAAACTTCTAATCAGAACTATTTAGGGTGTCTCATTTCTTATTAAAACTTCTGACTATTCTAAAGAAAAAACAAACACCCTCTAAGTGTATGCGTTTGGTGTAGGTAGGATGCCATAGACCGCTTGGGAATTATTTTTATGTCTTGCTGCTTGATCAATCAAAGCATAGAAACTGTAAAGATAATTGAGCTTATTGTTGTCAAAAGACCAAAATTCTCTTTGTTCATCTTCTTGGCTTTATTTATTAGCACAGGAGTATCAAAAAGGCAAGGACATGGTAATGTGTGGCGATTGAGTAAGTGTGGCATAAGTGTGAATATAAGAGGGCTTCACTATTTGGCTGGCGGGAAGGGGAAATATCATAGATTGGGCATGTAATGAAAGTGCATAAAAAAATGTGGAATCAAGGTTGTGGATTGGCTCCATGAAAGCTCATGGATCCATTAATAGAAGGAACCATATAAATTTAGTGAGTTCCTTTTTGGTTTTCAAACCTTGCGAAGGGGATTGATTTTCTGTCTACATAGTTGGTTTCTGTCATGTCCCGATTTTTGAACAACCTAAATTAATAGATTGTCCAGAAACCAAGACACGACAGGAAAAATTTAAATGATACAGACATGAGGCAATATATAAAATAATAAACTTCCTTAAAATTATTCATCTCAAAACGAGGTCAACATTTATCATACCTAAGCCACAAAATAAATCATAAAAGGAATTACATTAATCAATCCCATTTAATCCTTGACTCCAAATCCGAGCAGTAATAACTAGGTCATACTCTAATTACTTAGGAAAAAAATAAAAAGTAAAGTCTAACGGAAGGTGTCAAATCCTTAACTACCGCCACGCAGCTAGAACCACGTCCACGCTCCAACTAACCCTGGTAAGTCTATGATGATGCACTCATTAAGAACACACCCAAATTTGTAAAACAATATAAAATTCGGGTCAATATATCAATACTGGTGTGAGCAAACTTAAAAATCAAGACAAACTACACAATTAAATAACAATCAAATAATATGCATTTCACCTTAACACATGTAAATCTCATTCGATGATTGAATGAACTGTTAGTTTCTTCCTTCAAGGCAATCCTAAATAGATGCTAAAATAATCCATGCAAATTTTCATGTTATGATAAATTCAAGGTTGTCTTTATTGCCCTAGTTTTTAGTTTCTTTTTCACAATCACATTCTTCTCTTGTGCTGAACACACCTAATTCAAGTGTCTCCCTTGCCTTCGAAACCATTCGGAGCGTACATGACCCAAGAGGGGTGCCACATCGAGTGTCATGTCATCACATCCGAAGTTCGATCCATGACAAACATTTTCTAAACATTACATGTACCATCGAAATCACATGAAACGGCATACCCGATATGCAAGCAAGTCTGCATACCTAAAATTATATCACACGTATACAAGCAAGTCTGTATACTAAATTTTTTTTTTTTTTTTTTTGAGTTGTGGAAAAATATTACTAATCTTAGAACTAAAGCATCAAATGCATGATTAAGTGTATTACAAATAGTACCATTATGAACCAACTTCATTATCTTACAATTATGCATGCAACAATATCCATCCCTCCAAGGTTTGCCACTAGTCATCCCAACACCAAGTTTTAAACATTACTGTTCACATCTTCTGGACCTTTTGAACAAAAAAAAATTGAACACAAATTTTCCAACAGACAACTACCATATTTCCAAAACCCAATTTGGCTAATTACAACCCAACTATTTTCCCCAGATTTACAAATAATAAAAATTAAAAGAAATCCCACAATCCTAAAAATACCCTTCCTAACTCCGAATCAAAATTTCGCTGACCAGACAGTTTCAGATACATACAATTTACTCTAACTAACCTGTTTAATTAACTAAAAGTGATTATGCTTACCTTTCCAAGTCAACAGTAAATAAAATATAATGGTATACATACTTTTTGTGATGCTATCTATCAAGGAAAGTGCTTAGGGTCCATAAGCCAACTACACTGTATTAAGTACAAATGCACTCCAAAAGATTTTGATAATGTCACCTATTATGGAAAGTGCTCAAATCCATATGCCAACTAGTTTGTACTAATATTTAATATATGTACTCTTTCTATGGAGAATTAAATGAGTTAAATATAAGAGCCCACTTAAACAGAAATGTGGGAGGTAGGACGTGTCCATCCATGAGAATACCATCTAGGTTGATTAAAAGTGAGTAATTGCCTAAAAGTTTCTTCATCAACAGTGAAAACAAAATTTATATTATACATAAAGATTTGACTAACTCTTCAATATTAAATAGAAAGAGACCGAAAGCAAACAAACTAGAGGTAGATCAATGTTAATAGAGCTTAACTCATAGTTTTGTAAAAACCCCAAAGTGGAAGCAAAGTTCTTTATCTTCCTTCCCTCTATGTAAGTTTTATTTTTTTCTGTGTGTATACAAAGGAGGAAGTGACTAGAGTTTCTTTAAAAAGGGTTTTAATTAGGTTTTTACCAAATCTTCGCTAAACACGCCCACCACATCTACTCTTTTTACCCACCACAAACTTATACCTAAGTCCCAATTCATATTATAAAATATTTACATATATTTAAATATTACCAATTAATAAATATTACTAATTTCTAAAGTAACATTATATTCGCAAGTAATTAGGCGGGCATTACAATATACACACTTCAAAAGAATCTCGTCCCGAGATTCGTTAGGATAAGAGTTAGGTGAATAATTTTGGGTGCATCTGTTTTATTTTGTCCTCCATCTCCCAGGTAACATCATTCTCCTTTTTGCTTCACTGAACTTTGACCAAGTTTACTTTCTTTCGTCGTAGTTGCTTCACATCACGGTCAATTATCATCACCGGTCCAATCGTATAAGTGAAATCCTCATTAAGTTCAATAGCGGTTGGTTGAACAATATGAGTTAGGTCTTTCACACATTTCCTCAAAATTGAAACATGAAAGACATTATGAATCAACTAACTAGGCGGCAATGCAAGTATGTAAGCTAAGTGACCAACACATCTGACAATCTCGAACGGTCCAATGTACCACGGGCTCAACTTCCCTTGTCAAATCTTGTCACACCTCGCATGGGAGACACCTTGAGAAAAACTAAATCACCAACCGCGAGCACTACACTCCTTCGCTTCTTATCTGCATAACTTTTATGTCTGCTCTGAGCAGTTTTTATCCTTCCCTGAATAATCTCAATCTTTTTTGCAGTCTCTCTAACAATCTCTGGCCCCAACAATATTGTACTTCCTACCTCCGCCCAACAACTAGGGGATCTACACAGCCTACCATACAAAGCCTCAAAGGGTGTCATGCCAATGCTCGATTGATAGCTATTATTGTACGAGAACACCAACGGTAAATGATCCTCTCAACTACCACCAAAATTCATAATGCAAGCTTGCAACATATCCTCCAAAATTTGGTTTACCCACTCAGTCTACCCGTCAGTCTGTGGATGATATGCAATGCTCATAACCAAGGTAGTACCCATAGCACATTGGAAACTTCCCCAAAATGCCGATGTAAACAATGAATCTCTGTCTAACACGATAGTAATAGGAACACCCTGCAACCTTACCACTTCTCGGATATACATAGCTGCTAACTTGTCGGTATTACGACATGCACCAACTGGGATAAAATGGGCACACTTAGTCAAACGGTCAACAATAACCCAAATTGACTTATTACCCCTCCGGGATCTAGGCAAACCATCAACAAAATCCATCGAAATGTGTTCCCACTTTCACATGGGTATTTCCAGAGGTTGTAATAAACCAGAAGGCCTCTGGTGTTCCGCTTTCACGTGCTCACAAGTGAAACAGAGACACATTTTCCAACATCTCGTTTCATGCCTTCCCACCAAAAACTTCTCAAATCATGATGCATCTTCGTACCCTTGGATGAATAGTAAATTTAGAACGGTGAGCCTCATCCATAATCTCCTTCTTTGACACCGGAATATCCGGTACGCAAAGTCTACCATGAAAGCACAATCCCCCATCTACATTAATTGACCAATCAGTAGGGCAATCATCTAGCGTATCAACTATCAAATCATTCATTTTGCTTATTAGGAATGGATTGGTGTGCTGTACTGAAATGACCCGAGTAATCAGGGTAGGTTTCACTGTCAAACTGCAAACATAAGCTCTCCTAGTATGCGGAACAGTCAAAACATCATGAGCTGCAATAACTTCGAGAATCTAACACTCTTGCTCCATAAGAGTGGTCAACACACTGTGTTGCCTGCTAAGGGCATCTGCCACCATATTCCCTTTGCCTGGATGGTAAAGGATTTCAAAATCATAACTACTAATGAACTCCATCCACCTGTGCCGCCTTCAGTGTTCTAAAAAACGCTAGGCGGGCGGGGAGCAGGTGCCTAGCGCTCAGGGGCCTAGGCGGTCTTAGGTTTTGTATTATAACTTTACTAAATTACAAAAGTTAAGCATAATTCCTTATCAATTACATTCAATTTATTGCCAAGATACATATGCAAATTTAAAAACATGAAAAATTAACAATCATGAACAAAATTTATTAAAACTCAAATGATTGGAATTGGTCATGATGGGTACTTTATACAAAGTTGAATTTGTGGACAAATATCCAAACTTACTCTTTTATTTTTCTTTAAACTGCATGAATGACCTCATTCATGTTTGATAAAATCTACATCACTAAAATTGGTACCGGCAGATCCTTTGAGAATTCCATTAAGTAATCATCCTTTGCTACATTCAGACATATACTGAATAAAAAATAATTAAATTGTTTATTTTCAAAAAAGAGGAAAGAAAAATAAAATAAGAACACGATCAATCTTATTAAAAAAAAAACTCACCCAGACCGCCTAGACCCAGTCTAGACCGCCCAGAACCCGCCCAACCTTTAATCTGGGCGTTTCTCTAACGCCTAGGCCGATTTTTAGAACATTGGCTGGCTCATGTTCAAGTCTCGTGAAAATAAATACTTTAAGCTTTTGTGATCAGTATAAAACTCAGATTTCTCTCCATACAAATAATGCCTCCAAATTTTTTAAGTGAAAACTACTGCTGCTAATTCTAAATCATGTGTAGCGTATCACCTCTGATGTGGCTTTAATTGCCTAGAAGCATAAGAAACTACTTTCTGATCTTGCATCAAAACACACCTCAAGCCTGTTCAGCTAGCATCTGTAAACACCACTAACTTCCCGCCACGAGTGGAAATGATTAAAATTGGAGCTGTAGTCAATCTTTGCTTCAAATCTTGAAATACTTTATCTCAATCCTTAGTCCAGATAAACTTGACATCCTTTCGGATCAATCTCGTCAAAGGTGCTGCAATCAACAAAAATTTCTCAATAAACCTTTAGTAATACCTAGCCAACTAAAGGTTTTAAATACCTAGCCAACTCTAAGAAACTCCGAATTTCACTGGCATTAGTTGGTTGTTTCCATTCTTTAAGTGATGCGACTTTGTTAGGATCGACCGCTATCCCTTCACTAGAAATCTCGTGCCCAAAATATTTCACTTCTTTCTCCCAAAAGTGATGCTAAATTTAACATACAACTTGTGATATCTTAAGATCTGCAACACTATTTTCAAATGTTTTCAATGGTCCTCCATGCTTCGGGTATATACCATAATATCATCAATGAAAATGATAACAAACTTATCAAGGTATGGGCGAAAAATATGATTCATCAAATCCATTAGGGCTGAAAATCGAACTGACTTAGGTCGGTTTTAAAATTTTCAAACCGAAACTGAACGATCATTAACAAAATCGATCCGAAATCGAATCAATTCTAATTTATGCAAACCGTAACCGAACTGACTAAAATCGAACCGACCGACTATTTTAAACATATTGTATTATTTATATATAAAATATATATTATTTATTATATATATTTGGTCGGTTAAAATCACATAGAAATCGAAAACCGAACCGACCACTTCGATTTTGAGTTTTTTAAAACCGAAATCGATCTGAACCGAATTTAAACCGAACCAATCGGTTCGGTTTAGATCGGTTCGGTCGGTTTTTTGTTCAGCCCTAAAATCCATAAAAAAAAATAGGAGCATTGGTCAATCCAAAAGGCATGACCGGAAATTCATATAACCCATATCGAGTCTGAAACATTGTCTGAGGTATGCTCTGCTCTTCAGCACTTATCTGATGATACTAGTCTGCCAGTCCTCAAATCCAACTGTGAAAATACAATCGCCCCTTTCAACCGATCTAACAAGTCATCTATCCGCGGAAAAGAGTACTTATTCTTGATGGTCACATTATTTAGTTCTCTATAGTCGACATACTTTCTCAAAGTACCATCATTTTTAGAAACAAAAATAGCAGCGCACCCCATAGAGATTTACTTGGTTGAATAAACCTACGTATGCACACCTCAAAGGATTAATCATATAGTTACACACAAATATACACATAGATAACTATTATAAATAAATAAAAAACCTACGAGAGATATTTCTTGCCCCTTTTGAAGTAATTCCTTTAGTTAGACTTTCATTTCATCCAACTGCTTGGGAGCCAATCGATGCGCAACTTTTGGAATCGGTGCTGCCTCATGCAACAAGTCAATTCGAAATTTGACTTTTCGCTTGCGTGGCAGTATAGGAATCTCCTGGAATACATCTACATAATCTTTCACCACCTCAACCATGCTAATATCTTTTTTTGGTATATCCATAGAGAATAAAGCGCTTGTCATTATTGAGTCCCCACAAAGTTCACAAACATGACTAATTCGTGGCAACCCTGGTGTGGACCCTGGTGTATCCATCAAATTGGTCCTCGTGGCATAAACTATAGTAACATGACTTTTACTCAACTAATCCATCCCAAGAATAATATGAAAACTCTCAAAATTCATAACTATCAAATCCGCAACAAGTTTTCGATCCATTAAAGAGATCTCAAAATTTCTACGTTACTCAGATAATGTGACAGAGCCTCCTATGGGTGTCTCAATACATAAAGGTTTGTTAAGTGGCATACTTTTAAGGTCTTCTTTTTCTATCATTTGATGAGAAATAAAAAAATGGGAAGCACCAAAAGCAAATAATACTTGTAAGGGAAACTGAGTAGTAATGGTACCTTCAACATTCTCTTGTCTTGGTAAAACCGCAAATGCAAGTGTTGGAACTGGTGGGGTCTGCTTGCCTTGCGGAGTGCCTTGTTGGGACAATAACGAATGAGATGCCTCGGCTGATTACATCTGTAACATACCCTATCAATGGGAGCCTGACCTCGCGGTGCTGCAGGTGCCTGAGGTCGAGGAACATAAGGTCGAGGTTGCTGATATGGGCCTTGTAGGCCCCGGTTCTGAAATGCTGGTCTTTGCCACTGCTGTCCTTGGGGCCTAAAGCCACCCTGCGGCTTGAAACCTCCCTGGAACTAAGCTCCTCCCTGGGCCTCTGCTGAAACTGGCCTCCAGAATGGAACCTTGGCTGATACTGAAATCCCTATCCTCACTGATTCTGATCATAAGGCTTATACCTGTTCTGCTCTCGGTTTTCAGATGAATGTGAGTTTTGAGACGACTCACCTACCCAGCTCTTCTCCATAACCTTTCGAAAAGCGACATCTTGCTCTTCAAACTTGAGAGCTAAGTCAAACTCTATCAAAGAGTTTTTTTATCAAAGCGTAGAAGAGACTTTGATAAATAATGATCTAAACCTTGATAAACTTATGATTCTTCTTAGCAAAAGTATCCACCAAATACAGAGCATAACGAGTCAACTCATTGAACTTAGTCACATATTGAGTCACGAACTTTGTACCTCGAGTCAAACTATGAAATTTTGCAACCAACTGGGATTTCAAAGCTTCGGGTACAAACTGACTATCAAATTTAGACATAAAAATCTCCCAAGTTATAGTGGTCGTATCCATACTCAATAGAATCCCTAGAGAATGTGAAGATGGATGCAGAGTGTGGATAAGAGATTTTCTTTGGGATTTGGTTATAGGCAATAGGCAGGAAAGGTGGGGATTGACAAGTTCTTATGAGTCACCCATGTCAGGTAAAGTGCGGAGATTTTCACAATGGCAAGCTAGCAAGTTTGGTAAAAGCCCATGGAGAAGCATAAAAATACATAAAAATGAGCCCGTCATTATCAATCAAGTTGTAGGTTATTTCAAATGAAATCCGATACTTGAAACTACCCATTAACAAATATGTTACATCATAGAAACCTACCCTTGAATAAAAAAGATGTTACACTCGTTGACATTGCACTGGAAAAACGCCTAGCCTAAAGAGTGGTGATGGTTGTGTTTCTCAGGCTTAGGCAGGTTGTGTCCTAATGCTTAGGCAGGTTGTGTCCTAATGCTTAGGCAGTTGTTTGAGTGATGATTACTAAGTGTGGACTTGCATCTTACTGAGGCCTTTTCAACTTGACGACAAGAGCTCTGGTGGATATTATTAGAGCCTGAGGTTCAATCCCTTGCTATGACCAATTTCTTTCTCGATTTATTTTGAGCTAAAACTCCAAGAGTTAATAAATGTCTAACAAGTTAATAGAAAACTTCCCACTTCTACATTGGGGTATGAAAAGATCAGATTAGAGGTTGGTAATGGCGAGGTTAGAGGAGAAAATTACTCATGAAAATGCTGATAATGAGGATGAAAGTGATGGGAATGAAGATGAATCAGCTGAGGAAGTAGTTCTTGATATATCAGTAAAAGAGGCTCATAGAAAGAACTATTCCTTTAGTGTGGAGTGTAATCAAATTTGCACAATAAAAAATCAAGAGATTTAATTATCGCTTGTTTCATTGGCTTGGCCGTTTTATTTGTTTGTTGTTTAAGAGTTCCTCTCTTTTTCTTCTTTTGTTAGCCTTTATGCTTGTTGTGGTTCTTTCATTATCTAATTGCTTGTCAGGTACAAAAAAAAGAAAAAAAGAAAAAAAGAAAAAAAGAAAAAAAGAAAAAAGAGGAATTTAAGAGCAAACACGATACTATTATATTACTGAAATTGTTAGAGAATGAGCTCTCACTCCCAATTGATAAAAAAAAATGGATCAAGTGCGATGAAAGAGGTCTTCTCATTCCCAAGCCATGTGTGTTTTGTGGTAGAGCTGAAAGTATTTTAATCATACTATGTTGTTGTGTGATCTCACTGTTTCTATTTGGAGAAATGTCTTGCTGAATTCAGAATTGATGTGTCCATCACCACTTCATTCTTTGACTACATTGAGCTATAGAGCTCTACCACAGTGAAATTAAAGTTATCTATGGTGGGCTATTGGGTTTGGGAAATGATGCTCCATGCGTTATCTTGGGTAGTTTGGATGAGAGAAATAGTAGAATGATCATTAATATCTGTGAGTGTAAATGTATCTAAGAGTGTAGATAGTCTCTGGATTGACATCAAGTTAAGTTTGTGGGTTGGGGTAATATGTGGGGTATATGTAAGAACTCCCACTTCTCCTTGTGCATAACATGATTATGTTAGATGTATCTTTTTGGTCTAACCTTTAATGAAAGATATTTCACTGATTGCTAGCTTCTTTTAATATCAGTGTTCTAAAAAGGGGCCTGGGCGGCCGCCTAGGCGCTAGTAGGTAGAGAGACGCCTAGACTAGTTGCTGGGCGGAGGGAAAAATCGGTCAGGGCGCCTAGGCAGGTTCTGGGCGGGCCTGGGTGGGCTTTTTTTTTCTTTCTCTGGTTGCAAATAACCAAAACCAATCGACCAAATACCCATCAAAATTTTTAGGTTTTGCAAAACAGAGAGAAAAGAAAAGGGGAAGAAGGAGAAGAAGAAGGCCGACTTATGCTATTTTGTTGAAACTCTATGTTTTAACAACTATGTTTTTTTTTCTCTATGTTGTTGAAACTCTATGTTATGCAACTTATGCTATTATAAATTTTAATGTAAGCTTAATTTTTCATGTTTATAAAATTTTCATATGTATTACTATTCTGGCATTAAATTGGAAGTAATTGATAAAATATTAATGTATTATGCTAAATTTTTGTAAATTATGAAAATTATAAATTTATAATACAAAATCTAAAACCGCCTAGGCCCCTAGGCGCTAGGAACCTAAGCGCTAGGCACCTAAGCGCTAGGCACCTGCTGACCGCCCGCCCACCGCCTAGCGATTTTTAGAACACTGTTTAATATAAGTGTTTGTGGGTCGCCTTCCAACTAGGAATTTATTGAGGATAAGGGGAGATGTGAAAGCTAATTGTGTAGGGTTTTGGGATGCTATATTCATCTCATGGTTTTGCATTGCCCATGGCACGGGTTGTTTGATATTTCTTCGTACGTTTCTTTAGGATGCTTTAGGTTTTCCCAGAACAGATATCTTCAGAAGTTGTAGGTGCAAGGGCTTCTGATCGAGTATAGGTAAGTTGGTTTTCATGTTGACTCGTGTCATCTGTGGGACGACTTGTTTAGGAAGAAATATAAGGGGTGTTTGAAACAGAGTTGGTTATTATGGAAGCATAAGGACCCTATCGTATTAGGGATCAGCTTGGTGGAGCTTAGAAATGTGATTTTTTAACATTTGTTTTGTAAATGGGAGTACTTACGTCTGTCAACAGTAATTCCTCTTTATTGTTCTTTTACTCATTCTCTCTCTCTTTGTTATCTTTTCATCTATGGAGCAATTAACATTTTTTACGTTTCCAAAAGAAAAAAAAGGTCATAATTAATCAATGCATTTTGTGCATAGTTATCAAAACGTCTATCATATCGTGTATCCGAAGCTTAAATTTGAGATATGCAACCTAAATTTAAGATACATATATCGTCTATCGTAAGTTATGGTACAAAAATAAATATATAGATGTAAAAAGTTATATTATATATTTAAGCATATGATACACACAGAAATAAGACTTATTGAAGGAAGAAGGTTCCAATCTCTTCATTGAGACATGACTAGTGTAACACATATAACCAAACTATTGCATACCATCCATCCATTTACATCACGTATACATGGACGGTACATCCCCGCATCATCCTATATCGGTATATTATAAGATATTGTCTACCGTATCAGTGAGGCTTATATAGGATACAAATTGTGTATCATATCGTGCACATTGTAAGATATTGTTGACTATGGTTATGTGATATTGTAATACCAATATACGATGACAATGATCTGTGATGTTATAATAATACTTCTTGTTTTTTGTGCTGATCATTATTGACAAGAGTATATCTTGTCAAAGAATTGTTTGGAAAACAGATACAAGCATTAATGGACAATGCTCCTGAGTTCAAGTTGATTGTTTGGCAGATCTCTGAACTCAATTTTCCCTGTTTGACATGATGCTTATGTCACCGGGAATTTCATAGGACCACAACAAGCTTTTTAGTAACTAAGCTTAGTGCTGGTGTAATGGGCATATGAATATGAAGGTGCCAAAGGGCACTTTCTAATGCATTTAAATTGTGAACACCGCTTGATACTATTAATATGTCCAAATTTGTTCCTGCTCTGCTTTATCTTAGCCTACGACTTTTTCAATATCTTTATTTTAAGCAAATTATAATAGTGGTTCCATGTGCATATGGGTGCTATGTTGTTTTTTTTTTTTTTTTTTTAATATATATATAAACATTCACATGGGTCTAACTAATGGCATCTGAATGCAGTTCCCAGAACGGGAGGGCACTAAGCTTATTTGTTCTGGTAGTTATACTTTACGCTTGGACCGATATTAAGTTGATAGAGCATATAGTTTGAATCCTTTTCATCAAATAACAGGGAAGAAAAAGGTCAGTTCAAATCTGTTCTATTAACTTGTTTGTTTTGCTCCTATCTACACCAATTCCTTCTAGAAGTTCCTGTACATTAATTTCAGCTGGTGTCTTGATTATAACACTTAGGCTGTGTTTGGTTCAAAAGAAAAAATTCCATGGAAGACTACTAAAAAGGGAAGGTTGACGATGACCTCAACCTCATTTATTTTTTTAGAATTTGTAAGCAATATTCTTTGTAGTGTATAACAACTAAAATTGTTAAAAAGATTATGGTCATCTTCAAGCTCAAATGTTCATCTTACCCTCCTCCCTATCTCTGCATCTCTTTCTTGTGAACCAAGCACAACCTTAGATTTTATGTTTTCTTCTCTCTTCAACTTTGTATGCTAGAATTACGCTAACATTAGCATTTATTTGATATTGATTTCAATGTGAACTTCTAGTTTCAGTTTCTTGATTAACATATTCGATTTCTGTTGATAAAATTTTGTAGTGTTGTATGATATCAATTTTCTGCAATTTTTGTCATATGATTAGTCAAGTTTGATTTGACTATATGATGAATGCTTTCCTGTATGTAGATCCTTCGACAATGGAAGATGCACAATCAGTTGTGGCGCTCAAGGATTCTACAACATCGAAGATTCAACAACTTCAGCAAGCATTTGCTGAGCTTGAAAACCACCGTGCTGTAACCCTTAATCTCAAATGGAAGGAACTTGAGGGACACATTCATGAGCTGGAGAGATCCTTAAAGAGAAGATTTGATGAGTTGGAGGACCAGGAAAAGGAGTTTGAGAACAAAGCATTGAAGGCCAGAGAGATGTTGGAGAAGCGAGAAGCTGCAGTTTTAGCAAAAGAGCATGCGTCTATGGAGAAGCTCCAGCAGAAGAGAGATGCTGCACTAATTGCAGTAGGGGATGCTTTCAAGAAGTACAAGGCATCACCTGTGAAACCTTTTAAGGAAGAGGTCCATCAGGAAGATGTTTTTATTATGGAGAAAGCAACTAATGAGAAGCCCTCAGAAGATGCAAAAGATCCTCCCAAGCCTGGAAATATGGAGGTCAAACCTCGCCCTGAATTGATCAAGCTATTTGAAGAAATGAACTCAAAGGGACTGCATAAGTTCATCTCTGACAACCGCAAGTATCTCTCGGTTATTCGGAAGGAAATCCCATTTGCATTGATAGCTGCAGCAAATCCAGGTCGCTTTGTTTTGGACTCCCTAGAGGATTTCTATCGCATGGAAATGCCAGGTGAGGACACAAAGGGGTATTCTAGCCTCTTGGGACTTCGCAGAACATGTATTATGTTGATGGAATGTCTTGATCAGTTGTTGGCGGACCCTGAACTGGATTCTGATGATATTATCTCGGGAGATATCAAGGTGCAAGCTAAGGCCATTGCTGACAAGTGGAAGCCAAAGTTAGATGAGCTTGATATTGATGCCAGTAGTGGCAACTCCTTGGAGGCGCATGCGTTCCTCCAGATTCTTGCCACCTTCGACATAGCTTCTGAGTTTGACAAGGATGAGATCTCCAAGCTGATACCAACTGTTTCCCGTCGCCGTCAAACAGCCGATCTCTGCCGCTCTCTAGGACTATCAGGAAAGATTCCAGGTCAGCCCTTAGGCACTTAAAAACATAATATTATGTGTAAGCTGTCAAAGTTAAATAAATAAATAGTTTAAAAAAATACAAAGTAAAGATTTAGCTCATCTTGATGGACTGATCTGTCCGAAGTCTCAATTAACTGAGATTGTTTACATGGAGACGATCATTCTTAAATGTACTTTTATCCATTCATAGTTGACAAATTTGATCTATAAAATTTGTGGTCTGGGGCCTTCGTCATGTAAACTTCAACTATTAGTTTATACAGATGAAGGTCCCAATAAAATTTGATTTAGTGAATGAGGCTGGTTGCATGCCTGATTCAGCTGATCTATTTAGTTACTACATGAAGATTTAGATAAATACAAATGTTATTGACACAAATATCTTGTGGTTTTAGTTGCCAATACTCTACAATTTTAAGCTTTAACGTCGTGTACTTGATCACCTTTTCCGATTCCAGATGTGATTGAGGTCCTGGTAAATAGTGGAAGACAAATAGATGCAGTAGCCCTGGCTTATGCATTTGAGTTGACGGAGCAATTTCCACCAGTGTCCTTGCTCAAATCATATTTGAAGGAAGCCAAAAAAGCGTCTTCACCAGCCAAGTCCGGAAATGCATCTCCAACCGCCCAGGTATGATTTTCGTGTGCTCAAACGTGGCAAATATGGTGCTTTTTTTTCTCGCTACTTTTTGTCAGACTCGTAGCCTGCTTTTAGGTTTGTTTTACGATTGACTTGGCACCTAATGATATCCTGGTTCACTAAGGAAGGACACAGACAATTTCTTAGTTTGCAGAAATGAAAAATGACATATTACTTCTCCTTTTCTGGCACTGCATTCCTAATATTCCAAAAAGTATACATTCCTTTCCATTGGAAGGGCAACATCATGATGTCATGACCTCGTAACTAGCAAATTTCTATCTTGGCCATCATATCATTCCTGTGAACAAAGTTCTCTGTCAATTGTTCGAGTAGAATTCTTGAATCTTTTAGTTTAACTGCTCAGGTCAAGATACTGGTTGAATCTATTTTGTGCCACTGGTTGTGCTTGTTTCGGATTAGGATTCAGTATGAAGTCCAGTTTGATCATAAACTCTTAATCCTCTTAGTTCCTAGAGAAAAGAGAGCTGGTGAAAGGCTTACCTTGATTTGGTCTGATCCCATTTTATGCACATCCAAGTAAACTGGTGGTAAGGCTGATTGGCGTCCAGGATACTGACAAAATGAAAATATTCAAGTATTAACAGCTAAAACCTAGTAGCATTGATACTTAAATTAGTTAACTCCTGATTCTTTTGATTCTGTGTCCAGGATGAGGTCAACGAGCGAGAGCTGATTGCACTTAAAGCCATTATCAAATGCATAGAAGAACACAAGCTTGAGGAGCAGTACCCAGTGGATCCTTTGCAGAAAAGAATGCTCCAGCTAGAGAAGGCGAAAGCTGACAAAAAGAGGGTGGCTGAAGCTGCGAAACCTCAATCCAAAAGACCCCGGGCCAATGGTGGCACTTACGGACCTCGTGTCTCAAACTACAGTACTGGACCTGCTAGGTATCATTCTTCACCATATATGTATGAGAGGCCGGCATATGGAGGATACCCAGGACTAGCAAACGCCCATAATTCCCCGATACTGGCTTCCGCAACCTACAATATATCACCTGCCCATGGAAGCTACTTTGGCAATGGGTATCAGTGTCAAGCTCCTTATCTTCATTAGGTAGAGAAGATAACTGGTGATAGCAGATCTCTTTTTAACTGTCAGCGTTAACCCTGTCCTAATCTCGTGGTTAGTTATGTATGACATAATCACTGAATTATTGTTATTGTTGTTTTATTTTAATGGTGGTGTTGATTATATGTAGGTGACAAATGTTGCTTAAAGTTTTTGTTTTTTCTATAACATATATGCACTGTGTTTATGGAACTCCTCCAATTCTCTTTTGATGTATAAATTAGAAATGATTTGATCTCGGGTTTTGCACTAGCAGGCTACCTCCGGTCATCAATACCCTGATTTGAAGTTTCAGGGTGGTACATGCATGTAAATAGGTATTAAATTGACAATAAGGGTGCATGACAATAGGTACTAAATTGCCAATAACGGTTTGTTTCATTTCAATTAAAATTTTCATTTCTAAAAGAAAGAAGAAATGGGTGAGTGGAAAAAGTTCTCTTAAAGGTGACTTCACTCTTTTTTTTTCAAAATATTTCTTAGCTATCCCCTTGAGAAAATATTTTTCACAAATTTGTAACAAATTAAGAGGATAAGTGATCATCACAAAATTCATGTTTTCATTTTCTCCTTCGTACCTTCGTCTCTACTTGCACATTTTGGCAAATTTTCTTGGTATAAAAAGAGAGCTACTATTTGCATCCACACTTTCCATTTGTTCTACCCAAACACTGAAAATACTAACTTAAAACCCAATAGTTTTTTTTCCATTTTGTTCATACGAAAAGAGCAAGAGAGTTTCAGAGTGGGGTTTCTCTCTCGAAACTTTCTTCAACTATTTCGATTGTGTTTTCTCTCTGAAAGGCTCCTCCAACTGCTCTCTCTTTGAAGGGCACATTCGAAGTTTCGAGTGCTCTTTCCTCTCTCTTCAAGGTTTCTCCAACTGCTCACTCCCTCTCTTTGAAGGTTTTCTCCAACTGGTCTCTCCTTATCTCTCTAAAGAGTTCCTCAAACTACAGACCCAATCCTCCATCTCATACCGAGCTAGCAAGGATCGAACAACCCCATTTCGACCACTCCCGACATTAATCAAACTTAATAATTTATTTTCAATATCTAAGCCTGAAATCCATCTATTACACCTGAAACTTAACTTCATTGAGCTAAAACTCGGCCTCAACTCAATGAAGAAGACACAAATACGACATGCCTATGGACGTTGATAAAGACCCAAATAGTAACTAAAGTTTGTATTCTTCAATACGCCTCTGAAACTTGCCATAAACAGAGCAAGATACCCACGGGAAAAATTTTAATGAGTAAACAATGACTCCCACACAGAAATTTTTGCGTCTAGGTTTTCACCGCCCAAAAAATTGACAAACATGTGCATAAATTTATGCATGGAGAGAACCCTCTACTCAGAAAAAAAAAATGCGTTTATGTGTTTGTCAATTTTTTCAAGGGTGAAGGCCTAAACAAGGAGGTTTTCGTGTGGGTATCACTGAAAATTTTGCATGGTTATCATTGTTTGCTCCTGAAAATTTCTGCATGTACATGTTAATGGTAAATTTTAGTGGTGTTTCACACTTTGAATTTGTTTAAGTCCAAGAAATAAAAAAAAAGTTATTTTGTTGTTTAGGTCCTTATCGACGCCCAGACTTGTGTTGTATGGTCATCTTCTATATTGAGTTGAGCTCAGATGAATTTTAGGTTGGAGAAACCCTCCATGTGAGAATGATGAAGATAGAGATCTTTGACATAGAGATTTAGAGGAAACAATCGAATAACGGATGAGAGATCGGAGAAAATCGACTAGATTGTTTGTGTTTCGGGTGAAAAACCCCTAATTTTTATCCACTTGACGAGATAGAGAGAGTTGTACAAGAACCCTTCAAAGAATGAGAGAGCAGTAGGAGTATGGTGGAAGAGGGAATAAAAAAAAGGGATTGAGCTTTTTATATGTGGGTGTGAAAAGAGGAACATGTGGGTACAAATAGTAGCTCCTAATTTCAAGTAAAACTTGGACTTTTTTTTGTTTTTAAGAAATCCCTTGTTTTTTGGGTGTCATTTTTTAGCATATAAATCTAAAGCCTCACATGTGAATCGCGTGTCGTTTTCCTTTCTGACTTGGGGCATGTTTGTTTGAATGACTTATAAGTGGTGTATCACTTACAAGTGGCTTTAAAAATGTGTTTGTTTGCACCATTTATAATCGGTTAGAAGTGACATGTGCATTTGCTTTATGTAGTCTTGTAAGAGGGTAGTTTAAAATTATGCCCTTATGTATCAAATGAAAAAGAAAACATGCAGTCACACATGTAATACATAGCAATTGTACCCCGCAATGAGTTGTTAAGGAACTCATCGACTTTTTAGATCACTTTGGTCTAAAGTAAGGTTGCATTTTCATTCAAAGTTTCCTTGGTTCATGAGCATGGATTAAGGGACGTTCATTAACATCCTTCTCCTTCAAAGTTAAATATAGACACATCTTCTACTTTATAACTAATAAGAATCATCACCAAACACATTTTGGTGAGACCCATATACTGCTTATAAAAGTACTATGCACAAAGAGGAACACCTTGTTGAATTAACCAAATGATTTATGTGAGAGGAAAATATAAATTTATTGCATACTTTGGTGAAAACTCATGCATGGTTTACATGAAAAGGAAAATGTTGAGATGTTATTAGATTATTAGGGTTTACAATTTTATAATAAGTAATAAGAGAATTGTATGTTTAAGTGTGGTATTTTAGCTATCTAAAACTCATAAAAACCTATAAATGGCTTTTTAGAGCTTATAAAATTATGTCACTATAAGTGTTATTTGACTCTTAACAACATATGTGCAACCAATTAGGTTAAACAACATGGTCCACCACTTACAAGTGTTAATGCACCACTAATATGTTGTTGTTTTGCAACAACAACCAAAATATAATTGTTTCATTTTTCGCATGTAGCAATACTTTTATTAGTTTATTAAAGTAATTACTGTTTCTGCATGATACAATCCTGACCCTATATACCTGAAACATTGGATTTATCTTGTGATAAAAAATCTCTCTCAAACTCTCCCTCCCTCGACCAAACCTCTCTATCGTGAAACTCTCCCTTCCTCGACCAAATCTCTGAAACTTCAAATTCTCCCTCCATCAACCAATCAATCTCGCAACTCTCTCTCCCTCCTCTCGACTGACTTTCATCTCTCATGATAAATCACTTTGGAACCCTAACTATGAAGAAAACATAATGATCTCTCAAACTTTCTCACCTATCTTGATTGCCTCACATTGGACGTTGTCTCGTCTCCCATTACCTTCAACCATCAGAGGTTCGATCCAAACCACTGTTAACGTTAGGGTTTTCGGAACATAGGTCCAAGGGGGAAATGTTTTGTGTCGAGAGAGAAAAATTAGGGTTTTGTTGTTGTGTGTGATGAATTGGTATTTGACATGATTGGATATGGCTTTTCCACGCCTGGCTCAGTTTTTGTTGTAGGTTGTGTTATGATCCTAGTCATGAACTTTCCCCTCCTGGACAGCTCGAGCTTTTGGGAGAATTGGTTGGTTCATGACAATTGGTATTAGAGCCAAACCCCACATCCAAGGTTTGATTCCCGGCAGGGGTGACCTATAGGCTGGATTAAAATAATTTAGCATTATGTATGAGCATAGTGCTAAGTTGTTGAATACTAGTAGGTGAGTGAAGCTACATCGGGCCAGTGTCGATAGAGTAGGCCGACGAGGACGTTGACTTTGGAGACGTGGGGGAATGTTACGATCCTAGTCATGAACTTTCCTCTCCTGGTCAGCTCGGGCATTTGGGAGAATTTGTTGGTTCATGACATGTTGTTAGGTTGCCCATGGATGCTGGTATTGAAGGTTTTGCTCAACCTCTTTTTCCACCAAGGAGGGATGTGTCAGGATCTGACAAATAATCAGAGATCAAAGAAATTGAAATTGAAAACAATGCAGAAATTATATGAACAAAACCTCTCAATTTCAGTAATTGAGCCTTTCAATTGCATATAAACTCTTTGATACATTTCTACTCTATTCTTCCCCTTTTAAAGAGAGTTATAACAGAATTTCTACCTAATAGCCAATGACAGACTGCCAGGTGGCTCTAAACAGTATTCTTTCTAACTAATCGAGATGCAAATGAAAATTGTGTCCCTGTCTTCTTAATTTCAAATTTCGCCAACATTTCCATTCTTCCAAAGGTGACAATACCTACTGCTTCAAAACATCCTTGTCCTCAAGGATTGAAGGAAAAGAATTTGGAAGCGATGACAAACCAATCTTCCCAAGTAGCTTGGTCAAGGGAAGCATTTGACCAGTGAACTAGCACCTGTGTGACAACCCTGTTGTTTATGGGAATTAGTCGTCTGGCGAGCACTGCAATTGGTTCAACAATGAAGGAGTCGTGGTGGTCAACTAATGGTAGTGTTGGGGATGGAATGGCCGCAGTACCCACTTTCAATTTTAGTTGAGATACATGAAAAACTGGGTGTATTTTTTATCCTTCGGGCAGAGCCAGACGGTATGCAACAGGGCCAATTCGAGCAGTAACTTGAAACGGGCTGTAATACTTTGCTGAGAGTTTAAGATTCTTGCGAAGTTGCACCAAAATTTGTCTATAGGGCTGGAGTTTAAGGTACACCCAGTCACCAATCGAGAAAGAACGCTCTTGTCTGTGTCTTTTTGTGCTTTGTGGAGTCTCTCTTTGAGAATGTTGATCATGTCTGCTCCAAAGAGTAGGTACTGCTTGACTTCAAGATTGAAATGGCATCCATCGGTGGTGAGTAACCATATAAAGCTTTGAAGGGAGATGTCTGTAGACTGGAATGATAATTGGTATTAAACCAAAATCTGTTAAATATAGCCATGTAGACCATTTAGATGGATTGTGACCAGTCATGCATCTGAGGTATGTTTCTAGACACTGATTCGTGCACTTTGTTTGACCGTCCGTTTGAGGATGGTAAGCATAACTTAGTGCCAACGACGTCCCTAAAGCTATGGACAAGTGCTTCCAAAAAGAGCTTATGAATATCTTATCTTTGTCCGATATAATTGAAGTCGGAAGGCCATGGAGTTTGAAGATTTTGGACAAGAATAAGTCTGCCACGATGGAGGCCGAGTAAGGGTGTGCAAGAGCAATGAAATGGATGAACTTTGTCTGCCTGTCCACAACCACTAGAATGACTAATTTTCCATGAGAGGGTGGCAACCCTTCAATGAAATCCATACTTATGTGTTGCCACGCATGGTCTGGAACCGGTAATGGTTGCAAAAGGCCTCCATAGCCTGACCGATCCCCTTTATTCTTCTAACAAGTATCGCAGCCAAGGATGACATTCATCACTTGTTTCTTCATTCCAGGCCAAAGGAAGTACCGTTTCAATCTCTGGTAAGTTGCGGTGACTCCAGAATGGCCACCAATGACTGAATTGTGAAGGGAAGTGATAAGGTAAAACCTTAAATCACCTGAAGAACCAATGTAAAGGCATTGTTTGTACTTGAGTAGACCATTGGAGACAGAGTAGGGAGGATCAGCAGTTGAGTTTATGAGCACTTTGGGCAGCAATGACTGAGCAAAAGGATCACCTCATGTAGCCATTGTGGAGTTATAGCAATCACTGCCATGCAGTTGTTGGTCAATGTGGTGTTTCGAGACAAGGCATCAGTCACTACATTTTCAGATACCTTTTTGTAAGTAATAGTGTAATCATATCCCAGAAGTTTATAGAGTCATTTTTGTTGGAGGATGGTAGTGATTTTCTGATCCAAGAAATGTTTAATGCTTTGGTGATTCGTGAGAATGAAAAATTTAGCACCCAAGAGGTAACTCTTCCATTTGTTCACAGCTAAGACAATGGCCATGAGCTCCTTCTCATAAGTGGATAATGCAATGTTCTTTGGACCCAAGGCTTTGCTGAAAAATGCAATAGGGTGGCCTTGCTGGGATAATATTGCCCTTACCCCAATATAACTTGCATCTGTTTCAATATAAAAGGGAAGGGAGAAGTTGGGGAGTTGTAGTACCGGGGTAGTTACCATGGCTTGTTGTAGTGTCTGAAAAGCATGTTGAGCACTGTCATTCCATTGAAATGCTTCCTTCTTCAGTAAATCTGTCAATGGCTTAGCAATCAACCCATAATTGTTTACAAATTTTCTTTAATATCCTGTTAGGCCCAAGAAACCTCTGAGAGCTTTAATTGTAGTTGGTGTAGGCCACTTAACCATGGCTTCAATCTTCTCTGGATCAGCTGCCACACCTTGATTTTTATGATATGGCCCAAATAAACAAGTTGTTGTTGGCCAAAAGAACACTTAGATATTTTTGCATACAAGGAATCTTGTCTGAAAGTAGAAAGGGTGGTATGGAGGTGTTGTAGGTGATGATCTAAGGATTTGCTATAGACCAAGATATTATCAAAGAAAACAAGGATAAATTTTCGTAAATAGAATTGAAAGACTTGATTCATGAGTGATTGAAAAGTGGTTGGGGCATTAGTAAGGCCAAAAGGCATCACCCTAAATTCAAAGTGCCCATGGTGGGTCTTGAAGGCCGTTTTGTAGATATCTAAAGGGTGTACCAAAACTTGGTGGTAAATTGATCTCAGGTCTAGCTTGGAGAATACCTGGGTACCATGAAGTTCATCTAGCAACTCCTCAATAAGTGGCATGGGAGATTTATCCTTAATGGTGAGCTCATTAAGTTTTCGATAGTCGACACAAAACCTCCATGTGAGATCTTTCTTCTTAACCAATAAGATAGGGGCAGCAAACGGGTTATTGGAGTGTTGTATGAACCCTGCAGCAAACATTTCTTGCACAAATTTTTCTACCACATCTTTTTGTATATGGGGAAGTTTATAAGGAGGTTGGGAGGTAGGCATGGGGTGAGGTTTTAGGGGAATTTTATGGTCTAGTCCCTTGATGGAGGTAAAGAAGTGGGGGGTTGGAAAACATCCATAAAAGTGTCTAGTAATAAAGAGATTTGTGGATCCACAGTGGAAGACATAGGAAGTTGAGTAAGAGAAAAAAATTGACCCAAGAATGAAGGTGGGTGTTTTTTGAAAAACTTGGAGAGTTTGGTGGTTTCTAGGAGACATAGAGAAGCTGAATCAGCTACTTCTTGAAGGGTAATTTGCTGGCCCTTGTGAGATAAGGTCAATTGGAGAGTTTGAAGATTCATCACAATGCTGCCAAAAGGTTTGAGCCAGTCCCCCCCCCCCCCTCGAAACCATGTCATATCCACCTAAAGGAAGGACTCTCACTAGGCTTTCAAATTGATGGTTTTGCATTGACCATTGAAGAGGGTTACCCACAGCCGTACTAGAGAGAAGTTGACCATTAACAACCTTCACCATCATTTGAGGGGGTGAGAGAAGTAGGCCAACCAGTGGCTTTAATGACTTTGGGGTCTATGAAGGAGTGTGTACTACCTGTGTCTATAAGGATGGAGATGGGCTTTCGTTTGACAAACCCTTTCAGTAAGATAGTATTTGAAGATGAGCTTCCATGAAGAGCATGGATTGATAGTTCCATTTTAGAAGGGAGCTCTTGAATAAAGTTTTCCATGATTTCAGGAATAGGTGATGGCTCTTCCTGAATTTCCTCATCAGGAACTATCATGAAAAGTTGGGGTTGTTTACATAGGTGACCAGGCCTATATATTTCATCACAATAGTAGCATAAGCCTTTTTCTCTTCTAGCCTTCTTTTGAGCATAGTTAAATTTTCTAACAGGGGTAGTGGCCGAAGGTCCTTTATGTATAGTGGGTGTAACAGTTGAAGGTGTAGGGTAGCTTTTCTGATGTATTGAAAAAGTGGAGGAAAGGTTATTTATGATGTTGGACTGTGGAGTAGGTAGGGTTGGTTTGGACCAAGTACTAGAATATGGAGTAAAAGTGTTGTGCCTTTTAGTTTGTGCGGTGGAAGAGATGGAGTTGAGTGCTTCTTGGGAGCCTGGGTGGCATTTTTACACTTTTGCCCCTACCTTTTTAAACACTTTAAATATAACCACAACAAAGGAGGGGCAAAAGGATAATTTCGCCCCCGAGGCAGCAAACCCAGGCTCCCTAGAATTATACGATGGAGTTAGGTGTCTGACAAGCCTCTTGTAGCCTTGCTAGTGAAAAAGCTTGAGCTACTGATTGTGGTTTAAACATTTGAACTACATTCTTGATATCACTCGCGAGACCACTAAGAAAACTCAACACAAAATATGGTTCAGATAGGGTGGGATTGTGTAAGAGCATGACTGATTTTAGTTCCTCAAATTCCTCGTAATATGCTTCCACAGATTGGGTTTCTGTGAGTTTATAAAAAGGGATCCACATAGTTGGCAGCAACAGGGTTTTCAAACCTAAGGCAGATATCATGTACAAGCTCCTGCCATTGAACATGGGGTTTGCTAATCTGGTAATCAAGGAACAAGTTATCTGCCTTCCCATCCAAGTGTATTTAGGCGATCATAACTTTTTTTTTTATCATCCATCACATTATGTAGAGAAAAGTATCGTTCACATTTTTTAACCCAACATCGGGGATGAGATCCATCGAAATGCGGAAAATCAATCTTAGGAAATCGAAGAAAATTACCTCCCAGTTCATAGGGTGGGTGGGAGGGAACCATCATCTGATCGTTGTTCATCCCTGTCATCTAAGACGAGCTAAAATCTCCTATTTGGTTACTTGCAGTGAATCCTTGCATCATTTGAATCAACTGATCGATTTTGGAATTCAATCGCTTACCCTGTGCATCACTGGCTTGAGCAACTCGCTTCATCTCCGATTTCATCCCTTCCATTTGATTTGAATTCTCTGTAATGTATTTCTTTGTCTCTTTCATAAAGCCCTCAATTTTTTGAGCTCTCGTTTCCATTTTTGGTTTTCTAGGGTTTGGATTAGAGAGGCTTTGATACCAATTGTCAGGATCTCAGAGATCAAAGAAATCGAAATGGAAAACAATGCAGAAATTAGATAAACATAACCTCTCAATTTCAGTAATTGAGCCTTTCAATTGCATATCAACTCTTTGATACATTTCTACTTTGTTCTTACCCTTTTAAAGAGAGGCATAACATAATTTCTACCTAATAGCCAATGACAGACTGCCAGGTGGCTCTAAACAATATTCTTTCTAACTAACTGAGATGCAAATAACATTTTTGTCTATGTCTTCTTAACTTCAAATTTCGCGCCAACATTTCCATTCTAATGTGACAAGATGATGATCGAGACGGTCATTAAGTTTATAGAATTGGAGAGAATTTGACTCCAAGATGTAAGTGATTGATCTGTACAAGTTTTATGTCTATGTTCTCGGTCTTAAAGCTGTTTTAGTTGTTTTTGTTTGTTAAGCCAATGGCATGATAGCTCAACGGTTGGAGCTTGGCGGATGGTACCACTATGTCTTGGGTTCGAACCCAGCTTGCGACATCTTTATCAGTTTATGGTGTGTTGACCAGTTCTGGTCTTTAATGGGTTCTAGGATCCTATAAAAACCTTGCTCGCCTTAAAAAAAAACTACTTCTTCAATGTAGTCAAGAATCCATTAGTCTCTTTTCTTTTGATGACGACATTGTCGTGTGGTGACATTATTGCATTAGGTATAGCCAAATTACACGCATCTTGATTTGTATGGTGAAATGTAATTGTGGTTCTTTAGCTATCGTGGGAAGGTTGGGTTTCTCTGATTTATATATGTGGAAGATTTGGCATTTTTATTTCTTTCGACTTCTATGGTACTAACTATTTTTTTTTGAAATTTTTGTGTAATTATTGGCATTTTGTTGAATCCCTAGATTTGAAGTTTGAGTAGACGTTTTTGGGAAGAACTGATTTCCACACCATTTTTCAGTGAAATATGTTGTCACGCCCCGATTTTCGAAGAAAACGAAAATCCTAAAATCCACGTAGGATTATCCGTTTCCCCCAAAACTCGGGACGTGAAAATTTAATAACAACAGAAACAAATAGCAGCAACAACTAAACATGATTAAATTACTGAAACAAATAAAAGTCTAACTCGGAAAGGACTGGCGTGGCTAGCTCACTAGCGGAACTCCAGTAACGCAGCTCAAAATCTCTAAACCTGAAAGGCTAATCGGCTACATTCCAAAAGGAATGTACCCAAGAAGCAAAAGCTCACTTGGGTCAGCAATAAAGCTGGTGTGAGAAATCTTCATCCAAAAAAAATCAATAAATCCACACGTGATAACATCAAACTAAACAAAAACAATAACCAACCACACCAACAGGTAGTTCCTCAATGAGGCAAAGGTGTCATCATCCTAATAAATAAATATGCATTTACTAGTACTTACGCTATAGAAGTTTACTATGGCAAGTCTGACCTGCATAAATTGTTAGTAGACTTACCATCCTGCACAAAACAGTTAGAAACAAACAAATAAAATTTATGAGTTATCAATCCTCATAAATGCAACAACAATACAAATCATAATCATATTAGACTATTATTGAAATATTAACAAAACACATTTTCTACCTTTAGGAAGACATATAGTTCTCATTCAATGGTTGAATGAGCATTTAGTTTCTTCCTTTAAGGTAATTATGCACATACACAAAAAGAAATCTCGCTTCTTTTCCACAATCGCACTATCCTCCTTGTGCCGAACACACCTCACCCAAGTGTGTTTCCCTTGCCTTCGAAACCACTTGGAGCATACATGTTCCAAGTGGGGTGCCACCTCGAGGAACATGTCATCTCACCCGAAGTTCGATAACTGGCAAGTATTCTTCCTAAATCTACACGTACAACCGAACTCACATGGAACGGTGCACCGATATGCAAGCAAGTCTGCATACCCATAATAATATCACACGTATACAAGCAAGTCTGTATACAAAAAATATCTTTTCTTTTCACATTTTTTTTCTTCGGATTTGTGGAAAAGAGCATAACAAAAATATCAACTAAAACTCAAAACTCTTTTATGGTGACACTTTGTCAACCATAAATAAATCAACCACAGTATCCACCATTCTTTTGCGGAACAAGTAATATTTGAAACATTGCCAATTCACATATCTCATCTTTTGCATCATATGAAAAACAATATGCATACCAATTCGCATAAAAATACATATACTCAAGCTAAAACAAGTGCTCAGTTAAATTCCAGCCAATATCTATTACTAGAAAATTTTCTTCTAGACCTAAACTAAATAAGGGTTTAATCATACATAAAACTGATACAGACAAGACATTATCCCATAAGCTAACACTTCTAACAAGTTGCAGAGAATGACAGGGGCAACAGATGCTGTCTAGAATGAAATGTTGAGCTTACGAGCGCTACCAAAAGGGTAAAACACTGCTTACAATGTCAAGTTGAAGTCTAGATAGCCATATCAAAGTTTTTGTAGATATTTCCTATTACATAATCAAATGAGAAAACCACAGTTTTATATCGTACCCCAGTTGGTTACAAACGATGAAATTATGATAGGACCTTGGCAGCTAGGTATACTCCAGGATGCAACATGGAAAAGCTCATTAGGCAAACACTTCATATGAATTCGTTGGATGAACTATCAAAAGAGAATACATGCTAAGGTAGTTCACAACCACCATTATTATATCAGACATCACAGCACCATTTCATATCTCTGTAATCAGACTTCTACCTAGAATTCTTAATCATCACGTAGTGGGTAGAACAGTGAGAATATGACATATGCATGGGTTAGCTAATATCAAACATTTTCATGTTACAAGTTGTGTCATAATTAGGCTCATTAAGCTTATGCAGATACACAACTAACGCACCGAGGACCATGTACTTTAACACCTAGAGTTCTCCTGAACTCTCGCCACACTTGTGTTGTGACTCCCAACTCTCAAGCCCAAAATCAGTATCTCTATAGGAGAAGGCTCCTAAATGAATGGGAACTACAGCAGATATGATAACAGAGCAGGTAACCTATCATTATCTACAACATAAGTAATGTTTGGGCCCATCAAGAGAAGGTGTTGAAAACAATCAAAACACTAATTGTCCAAAGGTCGAAGCCAAGTTCAGAATATACGGATTGGTGTCCTAGTGCTTTTGGGGAAGTCAAGTTACAAATGCATTGCAAACTTAATCCTAATTGCAGTAATCTCTCCCTGATTGGTGTCCTGATTTCAACACATCCAATAACAAGTTGAAAAGACTGAAAGAAACATATTGTATGTGCTTCATATCGATCAATATTGCACATAATGGTAATCTAAAACACAGAAAGAACAATTGAATTGAATGAAATTGACAGAAAATAAAACTCAAAATTTTCAGATCTAATCAATAACCCACCCATCGTTCTAAAATTTCACACAAAGAAATAAAAGAGATGGAAGAAAAGAAAAAAAACTCACTGACTACAAATGCTTCAACTATAAACTTAAACAATCAAACATCCAATCAAATTGATCAAACAACTACAACATATTCTAGGTAAACAAAGAAATGCATCAAAAAAATCAAAGCAAGAAGAGATTGAAAATGAACTCACTCCTCTAATCTCCACATCGATTGTTTTCTGCCGCAACACCACACACCGCCAAAGGATTGATCGGAGCTGGCTGCTCGGGCAGCTGGCGACAACTCCGATCGAGCTCTCTCTCGATTCCACTCTTCTCTTTTATTCAAAAATCCACCCATTCGTCTCCCAAAATCACCCCTGCAACACGCTCTGTCTTACTCCCATCTCGATCTCCAACCAACCCTCACCAACATACAGCAAAGAGAGGGACGAGAGAGGAAGGAAAATGAGCCAGTTTGGGGCGGTGGGATCGGCTGCAACGTGCAGTCACAGACCGTGCTCGCCGCCAATGAGGAGAAGAAATCGTGAAGAAGGAAAAAAAAAGGAGAAGGAAGAAGGAGAAAAAGAAGAAGGAAGAAATAAGGTTTTTCTCTTTATAAGGTGGGTGGCTATTCGCTCCCACTGAACTTCTGAAAGCACCCACCTTCTAAACTCACCAAATAAAACCCTAAATTTTGAAATTTAAATTCGATTAAATGTAACTCTATTTTATTTAATTAAAAATAAAATAAATTATCTTTATGAAATTTAGGGGTGTTACATTATACACACGTTAAATGGAATCTCGTCTCGAGATTCGGAAGGTAAGAAAGTTAAGCGAATTTCGAAAAATACAATTTGTCAAACGAAAGAAGATTTTAAAATAAAATTTTCAATTGAATTTTAGTTGCATAAATTTTATTGCCATTGGAAAAGTAGGGGTGTTACATATGCCATCTCAAACAAACACTTGATAAACATTTACGTGCAAAGTGATGAAAGCATTTCATGATGATGTCTAGTTCATATGCATTATCGAACAACAATAGTTTGTTTCTTTTGCTTTCGTTAGTCTTAGCATGTTTGATTTAGCCTCGTATATGTACAGGTGCAAAGCATTGGGTAACAATGGGTATCGGCGATGATGATCAATGCATTGAAGATTACTTGCACTGCATGGTGTGTAAAGAACTCCATCATGTTCTTGGATATTGGTAGAGCAACTTATGAATTTACCTATTGTATGAATTTAAAAGTTTATGCAATTGAATAATGATGTGAATATGTTATTTATGTAATTTATTCTCTATACAGCTACTATGTCTGCTACTAGTATATTTGCTGGTGTAAATAATATTCCCATGCTTAATGGGACAAACTTCAAGGACTGGAAAGAGAACGTGTTATTCGTTCTTGGATGTATGGATCTGGACCTTGCCTTAAGGATTGAGCAACCCGTTCCTCCTACAGATGCAAGTACTCCTGATGCTAGGAAATACTTTGAGAAGTGGGAACGCTCCAATCGCATGAGTCTCATGCTCATCAAGCAAGGTATTCCAGAAGCCTTTAGGGGTGCAATATCCGCAGGGGTGACCAATGCCAGTGAGTTCCTTACTGAACTTGAAAAGCGTTTTGCTAAAAACGATAAGGCTGAAACAAGCACGCTTTTAGCTAGCTTGATTTCATTAAAGTATAAAGGCAAAGGGAACATTAGAGAGTACATCATGGAGATGTCTCATCTTGCTTCAAAACTTAAAGCACTGAAGCTTGAGTTGTCTGAGGACTTACTCGTGCATCTAGTTTTGATATCACTTCCTCCACAGTACAGTCAGTTTAAGGTCAGTTACAACTGTCAGAAGGAGAAATGGACTCTTAATGAGCTCATTTCATACTGTGTGCAAGAGGAAGACAAGTTGAAGCAAGACAGAACAGAAAGTGCTCATTTTGCAAGCACCTCTAAAGATAAGGGCACAAAACGAAAGAAGGAGAATGAAGCTGCTAAGGGTCTAGCACAAAAGAAACAGAAAGGCAATGAGGGTTGTTTCTTTTGTAAGAAACCTGGACATGTAAAGAAGGAATGTACCAAGTATCACGCTTGGCGTGCTAAAAAGGGTGTGTTTCTTGCTTTGGTCTGTTATGAGGTTAACTTAGCTTCAGTACCTAGAAACACTTGGTGGTTAGATTTCGGTGCTACTACTCACATAAGTGTTTCTATGCAGGGTTGTCTGAGCTACCGAAAGCCAAATGATGCTGAAAGACGCATCTTCGTGGGCGATGGAAAATCGGTAGACGTGGAAGCAATAGGAAACTTTAGGTTACTCTTAGGAACTGGTTGTTATTTGGAACTGAAAGACACTTTTGTAGTACCGTCATTCAGACGGAATTTGGTTTCTATTTCCTTGTTGGAAAAATTTGGATATTGTTGTTCATTTGGAAATAATCAATTTAGTCTTTCATTAAATTCCAATATTATTGGTACTGGTTCATTAAGCACATTTGATAACCTATATCTTCTTGATACTATTGCCTCATATAATGAAACCTTGCATGTGGAATCACGTGGTACTAAGCGTAAGCTAAATGAAGGAAATCATCAAAACTATGGCACAAACGTTTAGGACATATCTCGAAAACGATAATGGAAAGACTTGTGTCAGATGGCATAATAGATTCTCTTGATTTTTTAGACTTTGATGTCTGTATTGAGTGTATCAAGGGAAAACAGACCAAACAAAAGAGATTGGGTGCAAACAGAACTTCAGACGTCTTAGAATTGATCCACACAGATATTTGTGGACCATTCCCTTCGGCTTCTTGGAATGGTCAACAATATTTTATATCATTCATAGACGATTACTCACGCTATGGGTACCTTTATCTCATTCATGAGAAATCTGAGTCACTGGACATGTTCAAAGCTGAGGTTGAGAACCAACTCAACAAATGAATTAAAAGTGTCAGGTCTGACCGTGGTGGTGAGTATTAAGGCAGATATGACGGTTCCGGTGAACAACGTCCAGGACCATTTGGTAAATTCCTAGAGGAATGTGGAATCGTCCCACAGTACACCATGCCGGGATCACCTAGCATGAATGGTGTAGCTGAAAGACGAAACCGAACTCTTAAGGACATGGTAAGGAGTATGATCAGTCATTCTACCTTACCTAAATCACTCTGGGGAGAAGCACTAAAGACTGCAGCTTACATCCTTAATAGAGTACCAACTAAAGCAGCTGCCAAAACACCTTATGAACTCTGGACAGGCAGAAGACCTAGTCTAAAGCATTTTCACATTTGGGGATGTCCAACTGAAGCAAGGCCTTATCGGCCGAATGAAAAGAAATTGGACTCCAAAACAGTGAGCAGCTACTTCATTGGCTACTCTGAGCGATCAAGGGGCTACAAGTTCTATAATCCCACTATTAAGTCCATTTTTGAAACGGGGACAACAACGTTTTTTGAGGATGTCGAGTTTGGGGGAAGAAATAAGGTAAGAGACATTGTCTTTGAGGAGGAATCAATTTTGACTCATACTACTGTTGTTGACAATGTACATGTTCCAATACCTGTCATTGATCAAGAAACAGATCTGGAACCTCAACAGGACAATGTTGAACTACTCCCTGATCCAATTGAAGTAAATATTTCAGAAAAACAAACTCAACAACCTCAAGATCAAATGCCATTAAGGAGATCCACGAGAGAAAAGAGAAGAGCTATTCCGGATGATTATATGGTCTTTCTCGAAGAACATGAGGAAAATGATGGATTGGTGGAAAATGATCCAATCAACTTCAATCAAGCCATGCAGGATTCTAACTCTCAAAAGTGGATAGATGCTATGAATGAGGAGTAGAAGTCTATGCAAGACAATCAAGTTTGGGATCTTGTCCCATTACCTGAAAATACAAAGCCTATTGGTTGTAAATGGATATTCAAAACCAAGAAGGACTCAAAAGGTAATGTGGAAAGATATAAAGCTCGTCTTGTAGCTAAAGGCTTCACTGAAAAGGAAGGCATCGACTATAAATAGAATTTCTCTCCGGTGTCAAAGAAAGACTCATTTAGGACAATCATGGCTCTTGTTGCACAATTTGACTTTGAGTTGCATCAGATGGATGTTAAAACAACGTTTCTCAATGGCGACATTGATGAAACAATTTATATGTTGCAACCATAAAACTTTGTGTCTGGAGACCCAAAGAATATGGTTTGCAGACTAAAGAAATCCATCTATGGGCTCAAGCAAGCTTCCCGTCAATGGTACTACAAATTTCATCAAGAAATTGTCTCGTTTGGTTTTGAGATAAATGTTGTTGATAATTGTGTGTATCATAAGTTCAGTGGGAGTAAGCATATCTTCTTGGTTTTGTATGTTGATGACATATTGCTTGCCACTAATAATATAGACATGTTGCACGAAACCAAGACATTTCTATCAAAGAAATTTGAAATGAAAAATCTTGGTGAAGCTTTTTTTGTCTTAGGGATTCAGATATACTGGGATCGTTTTCGGGGTATTCTTGGATTATCACAAAAGGGCTATATAGAAAAAGTGCTTAAAAGGTTTGGCATGCAAGATTGTAAACCAGGAGATACCCCTATATCTAAAGGAGACAAATTCAGTCTTAAACAGTGCCCTAGGAATAAACTTGAAGTTGTAGAGATGCAAAAGATCCTCTATGCATCCCCTGTTGGGAGTCTTATGTATGCTCAGGTATGTACACGTCCAGACATAACATTCATTGTTGGAATGCTTGGCAGATATTTGGATAACCCTGGGATGAGTCACTGGAAACCAGCTAAACGGGTTATGAGATATTTACAGAGAACTAAAGATTACATGCTCACATACAAGAGATCAGATCAGTTGGAGATCATAGGGTATTCTGATTCTGATTTTGCTGGATGCCAAGATAGTAGAAAATCTACAACAGTCTACATTTATTTGTTAGCTGGAGGAGCTATTTCTTGGAGAAGTGCTAAGCAGACACTCATAGCTTCTTCCACCATGGAAGCAGAATATGTGGCGTGTTTTGAGGCCTCCAACCACAGATTATGGCTGTGTTATTTTGTCACTGGGCTGCGCATTCTGAATGACATAGAAAAACCACTAAAGTTATATTGTGACAATAAGTCAGCAGTTTTATATGCCAACAACAACAGGAGCTCGTCTAGGTCAAATCATATTGACATAAAGTTCCTGGTTGTGAAGGAGAGAGTAGAGAATAAACAGATTTTCATAGAGCATATTGGGACACACTCCATGATTGCGGATCCGCTTACTAAGGGATTACCACCCAAGGTCTTTCATGAGCACACCGCTCGTATGGGTGTTATGTCACATGAGGATATCATGGTTTAGTGGGAGTTTTGTTGTTCTATGATGGATTTTTTGGACACATTGGTGTAATTTAGTATTTTCTGTAGTATTTTCTGTAGAAATAAAGTCTTCAGTCAATTGTCTGTTTATTATATGTTTGATCTCATTTAAAGATTAAAGTTTGACAGGTTGGAAATAGACATGTTTGGATCACATCACATGTAATTTCCATGCTCTACATCCATGTTTGATCTATGTCATTTGATTATATTGGTATATGTGACTATTGATGGATTTCGTTACACTAAATGTGACACACATCGCTTTAATCCTATATCAGTATAGTCAATGGACAAGATTGTTTCGGAATACCTTTACTTGTGATAGCAAGTTTTTAGCTCATAAGGTTATACACATTAAAGGTAACATATGTGGCCCAAGTGGGAGATTGTTGGACAAATCCAATAATGTGGGCACACATATGTAATATAATATGTATTGCTATCTTAAAGTGTAGTCCATTTAAATATGTGATCTAATAGGGGTATTGGACTATAAGGTATTAATAAATAACATGGTGTAAATAAGGATGTAATTTCTAATTCAATGAGGGGCAGAATTGGAAATTCACCGTGACCAAGGACCACCGAGGGGCACCGCTAAGATAGACCTTACGAAAGCTTATGATACGGTACGGTGGGAAGCAATTGTGCATATGATGCGAAGGATGCTCTTTCCAGATCTGTTCATAGATTGGGTGCATACATGTATCTCGACGCCTTGCTTCTCTATTTCATTGAATGGATCCCCGAAGGGATTTATTAAGGCAACGAGAGGCATTAGACAAGGGTGCCCTATGTCCCCATACATATTTGTGATTATTATGGAGGTATTTCACTTGTTGCTTAAGCAAAAGGTCGACGATGGGGAATACAAGCTTCATCACAGGTGTGCATCTCCTCAGGTAACACATTTGAGCTTTGCGGATGATCTTATCGCGTTCTTCCACGGTAATATTCGATCAGCCACCGCCCTTGCTCAAGTTTTGCTCCACTTCAAAGCATGTACTAGACTAGATGTAAACTGCTCAAAGAGCAGATTATTCACTACGGGTATTCCTAGTGATGAACTTCACCTTATTACTAATTGTCTCACTTTCAGCCAGGCAGAATTGCCAGTTCGCTATCTTGGCCTACCTCTTATCTCATCTCGATTGAGTTACAACCACTGCTTACCGCTTATTGATCGCATCAGGAAGAAAGTCCTCTCATGGAAGAACAAAACCCTCTCCTTTGCAGGCCGGGTGACGCTCATCAAATCAGTCCTGAACAGTCTTCATATCTACTGGACCTCATGTTATGCCTTGCCTCAGACTGTTACCAATGATATTACAGGTATATTGCGCAATTTTCTGTGGTCAGCATCAGACACCTACAGCAAGTCACCACTGATTAGTTGGACTCAAGTTTGTAAGCCTTACAATGAAGGGGGACTTGGCATTCGGTGTATCCAGGCTTCTAACAAAGCGGCAATGCTTAGACATATATGGAACATTGTATCCAATAAAGACAACTTATGGGTCCGATGGATTAAGAGTCACATGATCAAAGATAAGGCTTTCTGGCTCATGGACATACCACATGAGGCGTCCTGGTGTTGGAGGAACATTCTCGCCTGTAGGCCAGCAGCTTGTTCTCTGATTACACACTTAATAGGAGATGGGAATGACACCTCTCTATGGACAGATCCTTGGCACCCCCAGGGAATTTTAATGAATAAGTTCCCACAACATCTCCTTTATCATTCTCAATTACATAAGAAGGCTAGGGTCAACGCTCTTATTCGAGACAACAGCTGGGATTCAAGGTCCCATGTTAGGTCTGCAGTTGCCGAGTTCTATGATGACCTGCAATTGGTGGAAATAGATAGTAGATTCAAGGATGAGGTGGTATGGAATGGCGGCTACGATGTTGTTTTCACCAATAAGAGTGCTTACCATGCTATTAGACTTCACTCTAATCCTGTACCGTGGGCCAGATTAGTGTGGTTCAAGGGTAGAATCCCTCGACACAGTTTCATTGCTTGGTTAGCTCTACACCGGGCTATGAAAACACAAAACAAATTGGTGAAGTGGAAAAAGCTTGATCGATCTCTATGCATATTGTGTAGTGATGATCTTGAAAACGAGGAACATATGTTCTTCGAGTGCCAGTATTCTCGGTTTATATGGTCTTACATGCTTCATTATATGGGGTATATCCATCAGCCTTTGGGGTTGAATGATGAATGCAACTGGTGCCTAACACACTTTGCAGGCAAGGCCCCTAGTACTATGGTTAAGAAGATTGCATTGAATGCAACTATATATCATATTTGGGCAGAGCGTAATAGGAGAAGATTTCAGCAAAAACATATGTCTACAACTGAAGTTATCTCCAAGATCCTCGCAGATGTAAGACTGCGTGCATCAGTTCTTGATCTCCTAGTTGACGACAATGCCGACAGCAGAAGGTTTTTCGAACAATGGCGAATTGATGTCCGATTCTGTCTTAACACTGGAAGGTTCCACCAGTGGATAAAACCAGAGTCTGGCTGGGTCAAAATAAACTCTGATGGCTCATTCGTCGGCAACCGAGGCGGGTATGGCGCGATCATTCGAGACCATAATGGTGAGGTAGTAGCAGCTGCTGCTGGCTCGCAAGTGGGATGCTCGGTCACTCTTCATGAGCTGCAGGGCGTGGAACTGGGTCTCAAGTTAGCACAGCAGTATGGGCTCCAAAAAGTTGAACTTTGCATGGATTCTAAGAACGTGTTTACCTATCTCACTACCACTAGAGCAGCTCCCAGAGAAGCAAGACACACCACTAGGCGGATTAAAAGTGCAATAACTCAATTTGCTGACTGTAAGCTTATGCACACAGTCAGGGAAACAAATCAAGTGGCGGACAAATTAGCCAAACTATTGCCCAGTCATGAATTTCTTGAGATCACGCCGAGTTCGTTTGCGGAAGATGTAAAGAAAATCATTTTTGATGATGCTCGCGGTAGGAAATATAAACGCATGTAACTGATAAGATCCTTTTTTCTGTGGTCTGGGGAGCCCATTTACACCCCGCGCTTGCCTTTCAAAAAAAATAAATAATAATAATAATAATAATAATTGGAAATTCATAGCCCGTAAGTTGAAGGGTTATGACTTATGGGCATTATAAATAGGATTGGTCCCCGATTGAGCGTTGTGCGTAAACTAAGATACCCTTTGGCATTGTCTTCTGTATCCTCTCAACAGAGAATCTAAGGAAACGCTTGAATCAATCGGAAGATCCAATCACAATCAAAAGGGGAAAGCGCTATGGATCAAGGTATGTTTCTATTCTTCTTGTTTCCATTGAATCAACTAGAGTATTAAATTCTTGGTTTAAATACAACAATTTAGTTTGTACATTTCCAGCCCCCTAAAACTTGTGATGTGTTGAAAACTGTAGATCAACTCGACTCGATCAAAGGCTGAATCAGAAACTTGTGAATTTGACCCAGAAGCATTCACTATTGTGCCATTGTTGTGCTTGGGAGAGAGAAAATGAGAGAGCACAATTAAGAGTAGTGAAGAAGTCAAGTGGAAAAAAAAGGGAAGAAAGATGATGCTCGCCAAACCCTCACCAATCTCATCCCCTTCCCTATCTAATCCCAATCACATCCTTAGAAATCGAAATCAAAATGGTAATTAATAATCCAATCTCCATTTCTCTAACCCCATTCCTGTTAGTGTATTTCAATAAAATTGAAAAATGATTGTCTGGGTCTTAGACCCTTTAACATTGATTATTGATTTGGCTTTGCTTCCCACTTGTTGATATTTGATGTTTTTTTTCTTGAAAGCCAAGCAGGGTTTTTATAGGATTCCAGAACCCATAAAGATGTCGCAAGCTGGGTTTGAACCCATGACCTAGTGGTACCATCCGCCAAGCTCTAACCGTTGAGTTGTCATGCCATTGGCTGATATTTGATGTTTTATGAAAGGGTTTCGTGTTTGGAACCCATGACCTCTTGGTGTATGTTCTTCACATGTTTCACCCTTGATAAACATAGTCCCATATCAGATAAATATGTCATTGGGGTAGAAATCTTGTAAAGGGGCTTTCAGTTAAACATCTCATTGGTGTGTGTTATACAGAAGGTCCTTTTTTAGCTAACAAATACTTTAGTCCCATATCTAACATGTAAAGTAATTTTAGCTTTTTTAAATACTATGTATTTGTTACATAGAATGTCTATAATGTGACTATGGTAATGTGTATAATGTTAAATAGACCACATGCATGCGCACCGAGCTTAATAAGTCTCAACCAACCAGTATATGTAGATTCATTTATCTATTCGCCTGAGTTTGTATAATTTCATATTGTTTTGTATAGTAAGTTTTAGAACTTATATTATTTTAGAACTCTATCAATATTATTGTTTTTTATTACAATATTTTGTGCAAATTAGATACATAGTTTATATACTTTAGAACTTCGATTACTATATTTTTTTACAGTACTTAGTCTAATTAAATTTTCTTTGTGACATACTTTGTTTTATTTGTATTATTACTCATAACAAATAAATTGTGTTTTTTCTATGTGATAAATAGAAATATGGGAGATAAAAACGAAACTAGTTTGATTGCTAGGGTGATCTCTGGAGTCAATCAAGTTCTTGCTCATGATAGGCTAGAGAAATTCAAAGGAGTTGATTTTAAAACATGGCAAAACTAGATGTTGTTTTAGTTAACAACGTTGGGTTTGGCAAAGTTTCTTACCGAAGATGGAGAAACCCAAGAAAGTCACAAGGAAGTGTTCTTTGCGATTGATGCTTGGAGGCATTCTGATTTCCTGTGTCGAAACTACGTGTTAAATTTGCTGGATGAAGTTTTGTACATAGTCTGTAGTACTATAAGCAGTGTAAGGAACTGTGGGGGGGGGGGGGGGGGGGATTGGAAAAGAAATACAAAATGGAGGATGTAGGACTAAATAAATTTGTCGTTGACAAGTTTATGAATTACAAAATGACTGATGCTAAAACAGTCATTCTCTAGGTCCAAGAAATCCAAATTTTCATTCATGAAATGCAGGCTTAAGGCCACATCATCAGTGAATCTTCTAAGGTTACTATTATTGGGAATCTTCCTCCCAATTGGAAAGATTTCAAGCATTATCTGAAACACAAACGTAAATAGATGAGTCTTGAAGACATAATCATCCGTTTAAAGATTGAGGAAGATAACTAAGGAATGGACAAGCGCACAGTGGTTGAAACAAAGGCGCGTGTCATCGAGAGTTCAAGGCAACATAAAAACTCTCACAACAGGAAGCGTTCTTCGAAGAATGAGGGAAGTGGCGTCAACTCCAAAAGTCATTCGAGCTTTAAAGTTCAAGGGCTCTTGCTATGTTTGCCAAGAAGGGTCATCTTGTGAAGGATTGTCGAAACCGCAAGGATGAAGACAACGAAGGTCGGTCTTCTCGAGCAAACTTGTCTTGCTCGTCTTAAAGGTTACAAATTAACGCTAATGTATTTGAGGTTAACCTCGTTAATCATCCTCGCACATGGTGGCTTGACACCGGTGCCACCTGCCAAATCTACAACGATAAGATCATATTTTCAACTTATCAGAAGTTGAATAATGTTGACAAGGTCTTCATGAAAAATGAATCAGTCTCGACAATTAAAGGCAAATGAACTGTGGTATTAAAATATACCTCAGGCAAGAACATCACCATAGATAAGGAAGAATTTTATCTCTAGATCTCTTCTAGTAGAAAATAATTTCAAAATTATTTTTGAGTCAAGGAAATTTGTTCCGTCAAAAAACGAATATATATGGGATGTGGTTACCTTACAGATGGTCTTTTCAAGACTAATGTAATAGTCATTAATAATTCAAAATATGTTTCTTATTTGCTTAAGTCCCTTTTACTATGGCATGACAGACTAGGTCATGTGAATTTTAAGAAAATGAAGAAGTTGGCTAGTCTAGGGTTAATCCCTAAATTTTATTATAGATCACAACACAAATGCAAGTTTTGTGTAGAAGCCATATTTACTAAACATTTTTTTCATTCAGTACAAAAAAAAAAAAAAAAACACTGCAATTTTGGGTTTATTACACACTGATTTATGTGATTTCAAATCAATTCCTACTCAATGTGGGAAGAAATATTTTATCACATTATCGATGATTGCTCACAGTATTGTTATGTGTATTTACTAAATAGCAAAGACGAAGCAATCAATGTGTTTGTAAAATACAAAACTGAAGTCGAAAATCAGTTAAATAAAAAGATCAAAATATTGAGATCTGATAGAGGCAATGCGTATGAATTTCCATTTGCAGAGATTTGTGAACAAAATGGTATTGTACACCAAATTATTGCTCCTTACTCACCAAAATAAAATGGATTTGCTTAAAGGAAAAATAGAACCTTGAAAGATATGATTAATATCATGCTTATCAACTTCGGTCTACCTGAGAGCTTGTGGGGGAAGCACTCCTTATGGCAAATTGTATTTTAAATCGAGTGCCCCACAAGAAACTTGATCAATTACCATATGAGATATGGAAAGGTAGGCGACCATCCTATAAACACATTAAAGTGTGGGGGCGCTTAACGAAAGTTTCTGCTCCACCACCCAAAAGGAACAAACTAAGAGCAAAAACCGTTGATTATTATTTTTTAGGAAATGCCGAAAATAGCAGTGCATAAAGTTTTTTGGTGTTTAAATCTGATGTTGATGATATTCATGTTAATACTATCCTTGAATCTAGAGATGCAATATTTTTTGAGACTGTATTTTCTCATAGGAAGGATTACATATAATCAACACTACTTATGACTTTCTAGTCGTCTAGTGCTCCAAAAATAACACATGAGGTGTCAAATGAAGGGAGCAAAACATAAATTTCAATTTCAATGAAAATGATGATTCCCTTGGACCTAGCAAGAGAGCTCGAAAGTCCAAAACATTTGGTCTGGATTTTCTAATTATATGTTAGAAACAGAGCCTCAAACTTATAAAGAAGCAATGTCTACGCCCGAAGCTTCTTTCTGGACGGAAGCTATAAATGGTGAGATAGAATTCATTATGCACAATCGTACTTGGAAATTGATTGATCTACCTCCTGGACATAAACCAGTTGAGTGCAAATGGATTTTTCAAGTGTAAAATAAAACGTGATGGTTCCATTGATAAATATGAAGCTCGATTAGTAGCTAAATGGTATAGTAAAAAAGAGGACTTACACTTTTTTGACACTTACTCTTCGGTGACAAGGATAACATCAAATAAGATGTTAGTTGCCATCACAATACTTTACAATTTGGAAATTCACCAAGTGGATGTAAAAATTGCGTTCTTGAATGGATAATTAAATGAGGAAATTTATATGGATCAACCAGAAGGGTTATGAGACAAAGGACAAGATCACAAATTATGTAAATTTGTTCAGTCCTTATTTGGTCTAAAACAAGCACCCACAATGGCATGAGATGTTTGATGGAGTCATGTTGAAAAATGGATTCAACATAAATGAGTGCGACAAGTGTGTCTACATAAAGAAAATCAATAATGCCTATGTAATAGTTTGTCTTTATGTTGATGATATGCTTATCTTTGAGACTAATAGTCAAGTTATTAAGTCCACCAATTTTATGCGCACTAAACATTTCGATATGAAATATCTAGGTGAAGCAGACGTAATTTTGGGAATCAAAATATTGCGAACACGGGATGGGTTAGCTTGTCTCAATCACATTACATTGAAAACGTAACAGACAAGTTCAAACAATATGGAATCAAGAAATCTAATAATCCATTCAATCCATCCCAGGTGCTACATAAGCATACACGTCCAAGTGTTTCACAACTTGAGTACTCTCGCATTATTGGAAGTTTAATGTATATGCTTATGTTGTGAATAGACTAAGCATATACACTTGTAAACCAAGTAAAGCTCACCGACATGCTTTGCTTAAGGCTTTAGGATATTTGAAAAATACTTCAAACTATGCATTGCACTATGGTAGATATCCTAGTGTCCTTGAGGGATACAATGATACAAATTGGATTTCTGATTCTGAATGAATCAGTAAAATCCACCAGTGGTTATGTGTTTACTATGGCAGGTGATGTCGTATCCTGAAATTCTTCCAAACAAAAGTGTATAGCTAGATCCACAATGGAATCTGAGTTCATAGCCTTAGATAAGACTAGGAAAGAAACAAAGTGGCTTCGTCAGTTTTTAGAAGATATTCAATTATAGTCACAATCAGTACCGACCATATGCATACATTGTGACAATCAAGCCTCTATATGTATATGTTCACGAGTTTATATACAATGGTCAATCACGACACATTCATCGAAGGCATCGTATCGTGCAACAATTGCTCTCTACTGGCATATGTCCATTGATTTTGTGAAATCAAAAGATAACCTAGCATATTTATTTACTAAAGGTTTACCTAGAGATTGTATAGACTGCGTTTCGAGAGGAATGGGTTCAAAAGCCTAATACACACAAATTATCATATATGAAAACCTTACTAATCAATTAGAGATCCCATGGACTTAATTCAAAAGGAAAACTAGTAATGGATAATTCATTGTTAAGCACTTAAGAGTATAATTCTCTTTCCATTCCTATGAAGCACCAAGTGCAAACCTACTATGATCAAAAGGATAAACAATGATACATTATTTTTAATGACATCTATATCTTGCAAAAGGTAAATGAGGTATTGTAGGATACTTCTTATAGAAGCGGCTACCTATGTAAATGTGAGCTGGGTCGGCTTTACGAGATTTTTATCAGGCTAAAATTTCTAGTAGCACTTACAGAACCGAGAATTGTTCAAGAGCAAAACGAACACAACCGAGAATAGAATTTGAATGGAATAATGCCATATAAAGTTTATTGACTAGATTTATATCAACAACTGACAGTTCAAGATGAAATAGTTTACTGATTAGTTAAGTAATACCAATACTCTTTTACTAAGGAGGGTTCAAAGTGAAAGCTACCTATCCTGATGTGGCATTAATCCACGTACTCTTGAGATGTCATGCTTTTCTCATTCAAGTGGGGATTGTTTGAAATTTATGTATTTTTGATGCAGTCATTTTTGCTTCCTGCTTTGACATTGACCTGCAAACCTGCTGACCTGCACAAGGAACACACATGAGCCACGAATTACCGTTGTGGTGGCTGATGGCACTCCGATGCTAAAGTCAGACAAGGATCTGAGAAAGGTGTAATGTTGTAAACATGGAATTTGTAGTGTACTTTGGCTTACCAACCTCATGTCTTATTTATAGTGCAAGAGTCCTGGTTCAATCAGGCCATCAATGGCGTAGTTTAGGGAAAAAGATCTGCGTGGAGATCCTTTTCTAATTAGAAGTCATGATGTGATGGGAAGTTTCCCTGTTAGCAATGTGCTCTTAGATACGTGGGAGATACTTCCCATTCCGATAATATTCTATAGGTAGAAGTCTCCATATGTGATACGTACTCTGGAATCTACTAACTAGTTAGAAGCAAAGAGTTGTTGTTATTGCCCGTCTGAAGCTGATCCTCAAGATACTTGCCTTTAGCAAGGCCTATGGGTATTGAGGATAGTTGTGAGACACGTTGGCTTAGCAGATTGTGAGAATTCGATATCGTCTAGCGGACTGCATTGGGCGAGATTGGAACCGCTTGGGTCGGATCATTGTTGGGCGGACGCTAGGGCCTGTTATTCCTCGAGATCATCATGACAGGTGTACAGCGCAGAATTGGGACCGTTTTGGTGTATCATCAGCTCCCTCCCCCTAGTAAGTGGGGCGTTTAGTCGGTGCACTGACTATCTGAAAAGCAATTGTCCCATCGAGGTGATTGAACCCGAAGTGTTGTCTTGAGCGGCGCATAACATTAATGGGTACAGGACTGCTCAATGAGGAAATATAAGACTTGTCTACGCTATAAATATCCGTCGTATCGAGAAAAATTTATCTCGTTTTTATCTGTGTAATTTCTTCAAGCAATCGTGTTGCTGCAACTTTCGATTCATTCTTTTTATCAATGAAAGACAAGCTATTCGAAGGTAGTCTGGTCGATGAAACCAAATTAATCAAGCTTTGAAGTTTGTACCTATTCGATCCTGCATTTGGAGATTTGGCTCCAACTACACCTCTTCAGGGGTATATAAGTTTGAGCTGGGCATATTTGAGTTGGGGCTCCGATTCCTAGTGTCGAATGACGGCTGGAGTTTCTTCCTCTCTCTTCGCATGCCTCCCGCTCAAATGGTTTCGAGCTGGTTCAAGGTTCTGATTGCAATTTTTCAGAGGGCGCATGATGCTAGCCTTCGTTTGACTCCGGCGATAATCCATCATATGACCACCGTTCGATTGGATTCTAGGGGCCTTTGCATACTGAATTGACATGCTTGTTTGCGTTTAGTAGTAGATGACACTGAGCCCTAAGAGAGGTTTTGGTTCCTGGCCTCGGTGAATTCTTCATACTTCAAGCTTGGGGGTCGTAGAGTCCCAAGATACTTCCAATTCGACGTTCGTAAGTTTTTTAGTCATGGCTTATTTTTCCGATCCCTGATGTGATGCTAGTTTGATGTCATTTCTTTTTTCAAGGAGGTTTGCAGTTCTGATTCTCACTGATGAGGAAAGACGGATAGAGAGGGAGTTCATAAAACTGCCTTTGACGTCCGTTGAGGAGGTCATAATGCCAGACAATGTTGTGCATAGCGGGTTGCTACGGTGTTCTCATGACATTCTCGTTGTGTGGGGTTCGCTGGCCAAAGGGGTTGTTAGTCGTCATTCGAGGAAGAGAAGTTTCGCCATGCCTAGCACAACTAGGTTAGAAGAATTGGAGGCGAGCGTGCCTCTTGTTGTCGTTCCAAAAAGGAGGCAGTCCTTTGATCGTGCGGCTTCTATCCTTGGGCAGTTACGTTCTGCTCAGGCGGCAACTTTAGGGGGTCGTCGATTCCTACTTGATGTTGTTACTTCCTCTGTTGACTTAGAGGAAGAGAACATTGGACCACGCATTGACGTTTCATGTCACCATGGGTCCGAGGCAGACGTTTGCGCCCTTGAATCGCATAGTCCTGTTGCACTGCATCCCGAAGCTCTGGAGCGGGTCCTTGCCTTGGAGAAGGCTTTCATGGACTTGCGGATGTCGTATTCGGATGCTCTCTATCGGGTGGATTCCTTGACTAATCAACTGCAGAGTTCTGGTACTACCGCGAACTTGGGAGATGTGAAGGCTGCAATTTTTGCCCTTAAAGCGGAGTTTGCGAGTATAAGATCGCAACTGAGGTTGGCCAAATTGGATCTGGCGTCAACCCGTGCTGAACTGGTACGGACTAGGGCCGAGTTGAAGCGTTTAGATGCGGCTGTGGACAAATGGTCATCCTATCTGCAAGCCCAACATGTTGACAAAAAGCGGGCAGAGACAAAATGTGTCTTCATACGACGACAGCTGGAGTCGAAAGTCAATGAGGGGCTTCGCCGCGTTTGCGAAGCGGAACGCTTACTATCGAAGAAGCGTTTGCACTATGTTGCTTTGGTAAGAGCGCTAGATTTTGACATTTCGGGCCGGAGGCTGCTAATCTCCTCAGAGGTCATTCGGGGGAGATTAGAGCTTTTGGAGCTTATTAGATAAGAGCATCCTGTCATCGACCTTGACTTTTCCCGTTATAGGAGGGCTGCTTTCGGACCCATCTCTAGATAAGAAGACCCTGGTTCCGCAGGACGGGCTGCTGAGGATGATGTTTCCCCTTGAAATAGTTGTAACGTCCTTTCTAGGACAGACCAAACTCTTAATGAAAGTATTATTTTTCCTTGCATTGTCGTGTTTTCTTTAGAAGCCTCGTAGATCGTAGAATTAGCATTATCTGGTTTGGCTGCTAGCAGGACGCCCGCTTTTATTAGTTGAATTGTGACTGCTTTTGTCCACTGTTGTTTATGTGTAGTTGTTGTTGTCCGCATACTGCAGATCGTGTGCTATAAAGCTCCAAGAAATGTTATCCTTCGGAGAGCGTTGATTGCTCATTGGGTCGTCATGTCGTGTGCGAGGACGTCGACGAGACGGTTCTGTCGATCGTCGTCATTGTGTGCGGTGGACTAGGCGTTGGGCAACAGAAGCCATCATCATCATTGTTTGTTTAGAGAGTAATGATCTCTTGGTGAGTCATGTCGTCAGGCAGGCGAGCGCTAATTAGACTCCTACTGACATCCACCGTCGTTCGTGCACAGCGGACTAGGCATTGAGCGCAAGAAGCCATCATCGTCAACTGCAAACTGACTAAACTTACCTGGTAAGATTGGCGATCATTGTCCTTTGGAGAGCAATGATCCCTTGGCGAGTCATCGTCGTCAAGCAGGCGAGCGCTGACTAGACTCCCACTTCCTCGGCCGTCATGGTCCGCGCGCACTAGACTAGGCATTGGGCATTAGAAGCCATTGTCACAAGTCGCGAACTGACTAAGCTTGTATGGTAAGTTTGACGATCATTATCTGTAGGAGAGCAATGATCCCTTGGCGAGTCGTCATCATCAAGCGGGCGAGCGCTGACTAGACTCCCACTTTCTCGGCCGTCGTGGTCCGTGTGCAGCAAACTAGACGTTGGGTACCAAATGTCGTCGTCATCAGTCGCGAACTGACTAAGCTTGTTTGATAAGTTCGGCGATCATTGTCTATTGGAAAGCAATGATCCTTTGGTGAGTCTTCGTCATCAAGTGGGCGAGCACTGACTAGACTCCCACTTCCTCGGCCGTCGTGGTCCGTGTGCAGCAGACTAGGCATTGGGCACCAGAAGCCATCGTCATCAATCGTGAACTGACTAAGCTTGCCCGATAAGTTTGGTGATCATTTTCTATTGGAGAGCAATGATCCCTTGGCGAGTCGTCGTCATCAAGCGGACGAGCGCTAACTAGACTCCCACTTCCTCGATCGTTCTGGTCCGCGCGTAGCAGACTAGGTGTTGGGCACCAGAATCGCGAACTGACTAAGCTTGCCTAGTAAGTTCGGCGATCATTGTCTGTTGGAGAACAATGATCCCTTGTCTAGTCATCATCATCAAGTGGATGAGCGTTGACTAGACTCCCACTTCCTCGGCCATCGTGGTCCACGCGCAGCGGGTTAGGCGTTGGGCATCAGAAGCCATCGTCATTAGTCGAGAACTGACTAAGCTAGATTGGTAAGTTTGGCGATCATTGTCTATTGGAGAGCAATGATCCCTTGGAGAGTCGTCGTCATCAAGTAGGTGGGCGCTAACTGGACTCCCACTTCCTCGATCGTCGTGGTCCGCACGCAATGATCTAGGCATTGGGCACCAGAAGCCATCAGTAACAAATTGACTAAGCTTTCCTGGTAGGTTCGGCGATCATATTTTGTTGAAAAACAATGATCCCTTGGTGAGTCGTCATCATCAAGCGGGCGGGCACTGACTAGACTCCCACTTCCTTGATCGTTGTGGTCCCGCGCAGTGGACTAGGAATTAGGCACTAGAAGCCATCGTCATCAGTCGCGAACTGACTAAACTTGCCTGGTAAGTTTAGCGATCATTGTCTGTTGGAGAGAAATGATCCCTTGGTGAGTCGTCGTCATCAAGCGAGCAAGCACTGACTAGACTATCATTTCCTCAGTCGTCGTGGTCTGCGCACAGCAGACTAGGCGGTTGGCACCAAAAGCCATTGTCATCAGTCGCGAACTGACTAAGCTTGCTTGGTAGGTTCGGTGATCATTGTGTATTGGAGAGAAATGATTCCTTGGTGAGTCGTTGTCATCAAGCAGGTGAGCGCTGACTAGACTCCCACTTCCTTGGCCGTCGTGGTCGCGCGTAGCGGACTAGGCGTTGGACTGATATTCGAGTCTGGCCATAGTCGGGATGGCCGGTGGTCGTAACAGACAACAGTGTAAGTTTTAGTAAAAGCAAATATTTTATTGATAATAGTTTTTGAGATGTTATACATTCCATAGTCGTTTAAGCCCGTCGTCGTCTACATTTTTCAACCAGTACGTCCCCGGCTTGTTGACCTTGGTTACTCTGTAGGGTCCTTCCCAATTTGGGTTTAGCTTTCCCGCGCCAACTACTTTGGTGTTTTGCTAGGTCTTCCTAAGTACCCAATCTCCCACCTTGAATTCGTGTGGCTTGACCTTCTTGTTGTAGTATTGCGCCATTCGTTGCTAATAGGCAGCTATCTTGGCGGAGGCTAGATCCCATTTTTCATCGAGGAGGTCTAACCCAATGCGCAAGGCCTCGTCGTTACCGTCAGGTATGAACTCTTTCGCTCGGAAGGTTGGCACCTCGAGTTCTACCGGAACCATAGCTTCTAACCTGTATGCTAGGGCGAAAGGTGTTTCTCCGGTAGGGATTCTTTTAGTTGTCTGATATGCCCGGGGTATTCCTGGTAGCTCTGGAACCCATTTTCCTTTGGTCGCATCAAGCTTCATTTTGATCGCCTCAAGGATCGTTCGGTTGGTAATTTCCGCTTGATCGTTGGCTTAATGGTGCCCTGGCAAGGCGGAGTAGTGATTAATATTCTAACTTTTGCACTTTTTTTTTAACCTTAATACCCTTGAACTGAGTTTCGTTGTCCCTGGCCAATACTCTAAGGATGCCAAATCTACAGACGATTGTGGCCCATATGAATTTTCTATCTAGACCTGCCCTATTTTGGATTTGGGCTCGGCTTCGACCCACTTGGTGAAGTAGTCGATAGCCACAATAAGGAACCTTTTACCAGCTGAGGATGGGAACGGTTCGACGATGTCCATTCCCCATTGTGTGAATGGCCACGGACTAGTCATCGACATCAGTGGCTGGGCAGTCATATGTGTGTATGGCGTGAACCTCTTGTGAGACAATTACAAGGACTCAAACACCTTGTGTGAGTCAGAGTCCTTTACAAATAAGACTCAGAGTCCTTGTGTGATGGAGTGTTTGGTTCACAATTCATGTGGGACTCAATGTCCTTTTCTTTCTCTAATTAAAGCAAGCATACAACAACTAATCTTATAAGAGTAAATACAAGGCAGCAACGAGAGAGATAACAATCAGAGCACACAGCTGAAACGCAGCAGCAATACGCAGCAAAAGAGCAACAACAACGCAGCGTCAGATTGGTAGCAAATACAGGCTGAAACAGAACAACAGTGTGGCGTGAAACGGGCTGCGATAAGGGCGTGAAATAGGATGCGAGTTTGGCGTGATTCGGTGTGTGTGCAAAGTGAAACAATAGCCAAGTAGAAGTATTGGAATCGAGTGATTTTGGGTGTTCTTCATTTGCAAGTTTCGTCAAACTTTTGGCGGTATTGTTGGCTTGAGATTGGGTAATCTCAAGGATTGTTGCTTGAAAACGTTGTGATCTTCAATTAAGTGTTTCCATATCAATAAGATAGTTATAGATTCGTCGTCCGTGGAGTAGGCAAAGCCGAACCACGTAAATCTCGGTGTCATCTTTATTTTCTGCACATTGTTTGTTATTTGCTATTACTTGCATAGCGTTATTAGCCATTCACTATCACCAACTAGGTCTAGGACTTGTGTTGGGATTATTTGCATTAGCAGGTATTTCTTTACAAGTGGTATCAGAGCGCCAGTTAGTTGGTGTTTGTGTTTTGAAGGTGTCAATTAAAATGGCTGAAATGTCTTCTTCATCACGTGATGATGGCTATGTGAAAGTTCATGGGTTCGATATTGTTCGATTCAATTGTAGGAACAATTTTAAAGCTTGGCAGATGGATTGTAAAGATATTCTGGTTAGTTTTGATCAGATTGATGCACTTGATGAGAAAAGGAAATCATCATCAGATAAGGCGACGGTTGAGGTTATCGAGAAGTGGAGTAAAATGGATCAAAAGGCATGTAGTACGATTTGTTTGTGTCTTTCTCGCAATGTGGCTTACAACTTCGCTGATGAGATGACAGCTCAGGGTATTTGGGATAAGCTTCAGGCTATGTATCTTCAGAATGATCAGATGAGTGTGATGTACCTATAGAAAAAACTCTTCACTTTCAGGTTGCAGCCAGGTAAACTCATGACTGGTCATATAAATGAATTTGAATGTTTATATTCAGATTGTATTAGCTTGGGAGCTAAATTTGAAGATAGTCAGAAAGCATTATTCTTGTTAATTTCTTTGTTACCGGAATGGGAACCGTTTGTCGATCAGATGACAATTTTGAAGAAAGAGAAATTTGTGTACAGTGATATTGTTCAAGCTGTACTTGCAAAGGCTCTCAGAAAGAGTGCTTTGAATGAGGAGGTTCAAGCACATGGTCTTTCAGTGACAAGGGAGAGGAATTACAAAAGGAACAACTACAAAAGGAACCGGTCTAAATCAAAAGACAGAGATATGTCTAAGGTTGAATGTCACAAATGTAAGCGCAAAGGCCATTACATAAGGAATTGTCTAGACTGGAAGGATAATCACAATAAGCAAAAGAATGAGAGTAAGGGTGTAGTGAATGTTGTTGAGACACCAGATGTGGTAAAGGATATTCTAATCGGGGGTGACTTCGCACATGCACTGATGGCAAAATCTTATGACCATTTGTATGACGGTTGGATGTTGGATACGAGAGCTTTGTATCATATGTGTCCCGTAAGGGAATGGTTCAGCACTTATCGCGAGGTTAAGGGTAGTTCAGTTAAAATGGGTGACTCTCGGCCTTGCAAGACAATGGGTGTTGGTACAGTCAAATTTCAGTTGGCAGATGGGTCATGTAGACAGCTTACCGAGGTACGTCATGTTCCAGCTCTTTCAAAGGGGTTGATTTCTCTTGGGGTGCTTGAAGCTCAGGGCTACAAGTATATTGGTGAGAATGGATATTTCAGTGTTTATTTTGGTGACAGGTTGCTTATGACAGCGGTTAGGCATGCAAATTTGTATTTCCTTCAAGGCAGTATAGTTGAAGGTAGAGCTATGGTTTCTACATTTGTTGATGAGAAAAGCTTGACGCGTACACAGTTATGGCACATGCGATTAGGGCATGTAGGTGAGAATGGACTAAGAACTTTAAGCAAGAGAGGCTTGCTTGGCGGTGATAAAATGGCAAAACTGGATTTTTGTGAACATTGCATCTATGGGAAGCAGTGCAGAGTCAGTTTTAGTGATGCTACTCTAGCACCGCGGGGATTGTGGATTACATCCACACTGATGTTTGGGGGCCCTCTAGAGTCGCATCCAAGGGGGGTTCCAGGTATTTTGTGTCTTTTATCGATGACTTCAGCCGGAGAGTATGGGTGTATACCATGAAACATAAAAATGAAGTCATCGATATCTTCAAGAAGTGGAAATCCATGATTGAAAAACAAACAGGAAGGGTGTTCAAAGTAGTGAGATCTGACAATGGCGGTGAGTATACTGAGGATCCCTTGAAGCAGTTTTGTTTGGAACATGGCATTAGAAGACACTTCACAGTGAAGTCGACACCACAGTAGAACGGGGTAGCAGAGCGGATGAATCATACCCTGTTGGAGAGAGCATGGTGCATGTTGTCCAATGCAGGTTTGGGCAAAATATGGTGGGCTGAAGCAGTAAACACGGCGTGCTATCTCATTAACCGCTCTCCTTCATCAGCTATTGAGTCTCAGATTCCTATGGAGGTATGGTCTGGTATTTCTTCAGATTATTCTAACTTGAAAGTTTTTTGTTGTCCAGCATATTTTCATGTTAGGGAAGATAAAATTGAAATGCCAGGAAAGCTATTTTTCTCGGTTATCCAGATAATGTGCAAGGGTATAGATTATGGTGCCCTGACTTGAAGAAGTTTGTGATCAGTCGAGATGTGAAGTTCCATGAGGAGGCTTTGTTACAGGCAAAATGTGAGAGATGCAAAAATGGTTCCCCTATTTGAAGGGGTGATAGCTATGATGAAGATGTGGATGCTAGAGATTTTCTGCAGGTGGAGCTTGGAGCTCCTATATCTCATACAGAGTATGATGTTCCTTCTACTGAGGGAATGAGCGATACAGATATGATGCTCGATGAGACAGTGGTAGAAGATGAGGTTCCTAATGATGGGGACATGGATCCTACAGAACAACAGGTTCAACAATTACAAACATCGTCTTTAGTAGCAGACAGAGAACCTAGAGTCAGACATGCACCACTTAGATTTGGTTATGAGGATGGTGCAGCTTGTGCATTCTCAGCTCTTGATGGGTATGATGATGTTCCTACCACATATTCACATGTTTTGCGAAGTGTTTAGAAAGAGGAGTGAAAGGAGGCTTTGGATGAGGAGATGTTATCTCTTCAGAGGAATCATACATCGGAGCTTGTGACACTCCCTAAGGGGAAGATACCAATTGGGTATAAGTGGGTTTTCACAGTGAAAGATGAGATTCCAGATTCCAGGGGTACTTGTACAAGTATACGCTACAAGGCAAGATTGGTGGCTAAAGGATATGCACAGCAAGAAGGTGTGGACTTCAATAAAGTATTTTCTCCGGTGGTAAAACACACTTCTATCCGAGTCCTTTTGGCTTTAGCAGCGCAGTTTGACTTAGAGCTCGAGCAACTTGATGTCAAGACTGCTTTCTTGCATGGAGATTTGGAGGAGGACATATACATGTCTCAGCCCGATGGATATGTTGTTGTTGGTAAGGAAGATAAGGTATGCAAACTGAAGAAGTCACTCTATGGATTGAAGCAATCTTCGAGGCAGTGGTACAAGAGGTTTGATACTTTTATGATTGAGCAGGGATATGCGAGGAGTCAATATGATCCTTGTGTATTCACACAGAAGCTCAAGGATGGGTCTTTCGTGTTTCTCTTACTTTATGTTGATGACATGCTCATTGCTGCGAAGAGCATGAAAGAAATTGATAAATTGAAGTTGAAACTTAGCATGGAGTTTGAGATGAAAGATCTTGGTTCAATGAAGAAGATACTTGGAATGGAGATAGGAAGAAAAGCAGACTGACTTTGTCACAAAGACAATACTTAGATAAGGTTATTCACCGTTTTGACATGGACACGTTTAAGCCTGTAAGTACTCATTTGGCTGCTCATTTTAAGCTCTCGGGTAAGTTGTCTCCTAGCACAGAGGATGAGAGGGAATACATGTCACAAGTTCCCTATGCTAGTGCAGTTGGTAGTCTTATGTATGCCATGATCTACACACGTCCGGATATCGCTCATGCAGTCAGTTTGGTTAGTAGGTTTATGTCAAACCCGGGAAAACAACATTGGCAGGCAGTGAAGTGGGTATTGAGATATCTTCGGGGTTCGCTGGATGTTGGTTTAGTATATGAGAAATGAGATGCATCAAATATGATCCAAGGTTATGCAGATTCGGATTATGCCGGTGATCTTGATAGGCGCCGATCGACTACAGGTTATTGTTTTACATTAGCAATGGGTTCGGTGAGTTGGAAGTCTCAATTACAGCCTACAGTTGCTTTGTCTACTACTGAAGCAGAGTACATGGCTCTATCTGAGGTGGTAAAGGAAGCCATCTGGCTTCGAGGCTTGGTTGGTGATTTGGGTGTTACTCATGATGATGTGACAGTGTTGTGTGACAGTCAAAGTGCTATCCATTTGGCGAAGAACTAGGTTCATCATGCCCGGACGAAGCACATTGATGTGCGGTATCATTTTCAGAGGTATGTCATTGAGGATGGCGAGGTTCTCTTGGAAAAGGTGAGTACTAAAGACAACCCAGCTGATATGTTGACAAAAGCGGTTCCAGGGATCAAGTTTGAGCATTGTCTCAACTTGATTAGGCTCTCTCAGTGTTGACGCCCCAAGGGGGCAGGGCCCTTCGGGGCATGACGGCGATTCTCGTGACCGAGAGATGGGTCTTGGCGGTATTTCATGCCAAGGTGGAGATGCTTATATGGTTGTTTGTGATGCTTGTGTGGTGGCCTGAAATTGTTCTCCAAGGTGGAAATTGTGAGACAATTACAAGGACTCAAACACCTTGTGTGAGTCAGGGTCCTTTACAAATAAGACTCAGAGTCCTTGTGTGATGGAGTGTTTGGTTCACAATTCATGTGGGACTCAATGTCCTTTTCTTTCTCTAATTAAAGCAAGCATACAACAACTAATCTTATAAGAGTAAATACAAGGCAGCAACGAGAGAGATAACAATCAGAGCACACAGCTAAAACGCAACAGCAATACGCAACAAAACAACAACAACAACGCAATGTCAGATTGGTAGCAAATACAGGCTGAAACAGAGTAGCAGTGTGGCATGAAACGGGCTGCGATAAGGGCATCAAACAGGTTGCGAGTTTGGCGTGATTCGGTGTGTGTGCAGCGTGAAACAATAGCCAAGTAAGAAGGATTGGAATCGAGTGATTTTGGGTGTTCTTTGTTTGCGAGTTTCGTCAAACTTTTTGTGGTATTGTTGGCTTGAGATTGGGTAATATCAAGGATTGTTGCTTGACAACGTTGTAATCTTCAAGTAAGTATTTCCATATCAATAAATTAGTTATAGAGTCGTCGTCCGTGGAGTAGGCAAAGCCGAACCACGTAAATCTCGGTGTCATCTTTATTTTCTGCACATTGCTTGTTATTTGCTATTACCTGTATAGCGTTATTAGCCATTCACTATCACCAACTAGGTCTAGGACTTGTGTTGGGATTATTTGCATTAGCAGGTATTTCCTTACACCTCTAACATTTGTCACACTTGTGGATAGTATCTTTGGCGTCTCACTGCATGGTCGGCCAATAGTATCCTAGAGTTAAAGGTTTGTGGATGAGGGTTCTCCCACCCGGATGATTTCCGCATATACCGTTGTAGATCATTCCCAGGACCATATTTGCCTCTGAAGGTGACAGACATCAGAGCAGGGGCCCTGTCACCGATCTCCTGTATAACTTTTTGTTTAGGAGAGTATACCTTATTGCTCTATTTTTAAGCCTTTTGGCTTCGACCTTCTCGATCGGTAGGGCTCCGGTTACGGTGTATTCGAGTATCGGAGTCATCCAATTTGGTTGTGCGTCTGCAACGTAAATATTTCTAGGCTCTTCTTCGTTGAGGCTTGATTGCTTTTGGTATTCAATGAGGTCGTTTGAGACTTCGTCAAAGGTTGATGCCTCTCTGGCTAGCGCGTCAGCTCTTTTGTTGTTGTCTCGAGGGAACTGTACAAGCTCGCACCTCTTGAAGACGCCCATTACACCAAGGCAATTGGAGTATGATCCCTCCTCCGCTTGCTTTCCCCGTCGATGATCCATCGCAGTGCAAGATCCACTCCTAGATGCTAGAATCTCAGGTCTGGTGATCAGTCTTTGGCTCTTCTCTACTAGTGAACTCGGCAATGAGTCTGCCAGCGCCCGGGGTTTGATGGCGGTGTTTAGAGCATAGCTTATGTCAAATTGGCCGAGTTCCACTGACCATTTCACCATCCTACTGGATAACTTTGGTTTATGTTGTACCGAGCGGAGCGGATGCCTGGTCAGTATCGTTATAGAATGGGACTAAAAATAGACCATCGATTTTCTAGAGGATATGACCAGTGCCAGAGCTAACTTTTCCAGGTCTGGATAGTGTGCCTCCGCTTCCACGAAGGTTTTGCTGGGGTAATACACTGGTTTTTTGGGTCCCTCGGTCGTCTCGTACGAGGGTTGAGCTAACAACGTGCTCGAAAACAAACAAGTACAAGTAGAGTGTTTCCCCGTCGCAAGTTTTGAAAGTTTATCTCGACTCCCCATTTATGTTTTTAGGCTCTAAAAGGCTTGTTCGCACTCTTCGTTCCAAGAGAATCATTTGCTTCCTCTTAGTATTTTAAAGAAATGAAGGCATTTGTCGACCGACTTAGATATAAATCTGTTGATTGCTGCTACCTTCCCAGTCAGGCTCTGAACGTCTCTGATGTTGGCAGGAGCTTTCATGTCGAGAAGGGCCTGAATATGTTTTGGGTCAGCCTCAATTCTCCTCCTGTTCACTATATAGCCTTAGAATTTTCCAAACTCAACTCTGAACGTACTGTGGGTTGAGCTTCATCTGGTATTTCCTGAGTTGGTTGAATGCTTCAATAGGTCTCCTATGTGGTCGGGGCTGCAAAGGTTCATGACCAACATATCGTCGATGTAGACCTCCATGTTCCTGCCAATCTGTTCTTTAAACATTCGGTTTACCAGTCATTGGTAGGTAGCACCTGCGTTCTTTAAGCCAAACGGCATCACCCTATAGGCGATGGGTGATTATTGACAGATCGATTTCCACCATGTCTCGCATTGTCCAGGCGAAGACGTCGTGGTTCCGTTGTAACAGCTTCGTGAGTTATTCTGCCAAATCTTTGCTCAAGCGGGAACCTATCTGGATAGCCCTGCTGTTGAGAGGGTTGTCGAGGTAGATTGTGATGGTTTCTTCCTCGAGTTGGCCGGCGTTGGGCCCTCGAGAGATGGTTTCTTCCTCGAGTTGGCCGGCGTTGGGCCTTCCTCGAGGGCTTACAGGAGCCTCGTTGTCTGGGATAGGTTGTTATTTCTTTGCTTCTCGGGCGGGATAGAGAGTCATCTTAATTGCGGGATAGAGAGTCATAAGGGAATTGTATGCCCAGGAGGTCTTCATCTGTAAAGGCTGACAGCACGTGGTGGTCGCACCTCTAGCCTGCGGTGTTAGTTGTTTGCCACGTCCTGCTTGAACCCTCATATTTCTGAGGGCCCTTTTCCTGGACCTGTTGGATAGTTCGGACTCGGAGTGGGCTCCATGAAGCATGCATATTACATCCGCCGATTCCCGTTTTCCCCTCTATCAAGGGATTCCTCCTTGGGTCCGAATTTGCTCCTAGTTGTCGGCTTTTCCTCTAGGTCGATGTTGCTTTGTGCTTCCCTGGTCAAGTCCATCATATTTGTTGGTGGGTCCAGAGTTAGGAAGTTGTAGAACTTTCCTTTCCCCACACCGTCTATGAAGGCCGAGACAATCGTCGTGTTGTTGCACACGTTGATGGCAGTTAGATCACTGTTGAAGCGAGTTAGATACGCCTTCAGTGTCTCGTCGGGCTTTTGTTTCATCGATTTGAGCGTCTTCATCATCAATAGGACTTGGCGTATAATAAGTTATCTTGGATCTGATTCGGGGTCCGTCGGTGCTGCTGCTGTTTCGGGAACATTAGCCTGATGCATGTGTTTTATTTGCACCGTCAAGAGCGGTGAAGTAATGTCAGGCTGAGCCTTCGAGTATCCCCTTGTTCTCCATTGTTGCGTGATCGAGTAATCACCATCTCTTAGTATTTTGAATAGAGATGATGCTAATGAAATATTAGAAACTTTGTCGTCCTCACAGACGGCGCCAAACTGATACAATCGTCTTCCGCTCTCTGCTTTGACCTTGACCTGCAAACCTGCTGACCTGCACAAGGAACGCACGTGAGCCACAGACCACCGTTGTAGTGGCCGATGGCACTCCGATGCTAAAGTCAGAAAGGGATCTGAGGAATGTGTAATGTTGTAAACAGGGAATTTATAGCGTACTTTAGTTTACCAACCTCATGTCTTATTTATAGTGCAGGAATCCCGGTTCAACTAGGTCATCGATGGTGTAGTTTAGGGAAAAAAATTTGCGTGAAGATTCTTTTCTAATTAGGAGTCATGTTGTGGAGGGAAGTTTCCTTGTTAGCTATGTGCTCTTAGATACGCATGAGATAGTTCCCGTTCCGACAGTATTTTATAGGTAGAAGTTTTTATATGTGATACGTACTCTAGAATCGGCTTCCTAGTTGGAAGCAAAGAACTGTTGTAATTGCCCGTCCGAAGCTGATCCTCGATATACTTGCCTTTAGCAGGGCTTACGGGTATTGATGATAGTTGTGAGACACGTGGGCTTAGCTGACTATGAGAATTTGAGTCTGTCTAGCGGACTGCATTGGGCGGGCTTGGAATCGCTTGGACTGAATCAGTGTTGGGTTGACGCTAAGGCATGTTATTCCTCGAGATCATCATGACACGTGTACGACATAGAATTGGGACCTTTTGGTGTATCAATTTCCATAAGGTTGAATGAGATAAATCATTCTTTATGTAAACTTATTACATAAGGTCATTTTTAGCTAACAAATACTTTAGTCCCATATCTAATATGAAAAGTAATTTTAGCTTGTTTAAATACTATTTATTTGTTACATAGGGTGTGCCCCAGGGGGTACAATAGGTCCTTATTATCGGAGACTATGAATAATATGTATAATGTTAAATACACCATACGCGTGAGCAGCCGTCCGACCGACCATTGTAGTAAAATATGGTAGCGCCGCCATCAAGTCTGAATCCCTTCAAGTGCAGACATCCATTCTCTCTGTCTAACTTTGTCAGGGGTGGTGGCTCGCCAAGCTCAACCAACCTTCTTCAAGCCAATTTCCTCAATGGCCTGACACTACCACCATGGAAATAGTTGAAATGGTTCTTGTTGGCAAGGTTGTTAACAAACACCAAGTTTCCCTCATCAACAAGGCGGTAGGCCTTTCAGGCAGGCAAGGATGGACGCCTTCTCACCCGACTTGGAGATATTATCAGTGTAGACCCCACAATTTCTTTTCATTGCTAGTGATCACATCCCTGTTATTTGCTTCGGTTGCTGCTGATGGGACTCGTCAGGCTGACTTGTAACATTAATGATGATACATTCGCTCCCAAGGGCCGACTAGCATATATTGTTGACTCATGTTGCTGCTGGGATTTTGGAAAATAGAGACGACCAGTGAGTTTGATTAAAGAGAATTGATATCGAAGGAGTCAAGAAGATGGTAAGGTGGCTGGGGGAATGATTCCTAAGTTGAATTCTTGTGTTCGACTTTGCACTGCTAGTACTATTCATGGGAGGGTCCCCAATTTGCTTCTCCACTGATGAAGGAGCTGTTACCATTTTCGCGTGGGCATTAGACAAGCAACTAAGCAAGTAGCATGTAAAACTTATTCATCTTCAAAACTTGTATTTTACCTTTTTTTTAATGCAATTTAACATGGCTAAGCTCAACAATGAACATTCTGAAATTTACAGTATGCCAGGAAGAATGTATTTTATTAAAAAAACTCTCCAATGAGCCTCACCAAAGTTGAGTTCAAAATACGTATTAAATAGATCAGAGGCTTTAAGTTTACTTGGCTGTTTTTTGCTTGGACTGTGCTTTAATGGTTTGGTTTCAAGAAGAAACAATGTTTGCAAAGTCCAGTCTGGTTCTAGACCAGATTCTGGTTCAATATAAGCTTGCATATGCTAATTAATGATTCGGATGGAACCATCTTTGTCTAGGCCAAGTTGAATTGCATCATTCTAACAGCTCAAATTGTTGAATGTCAATTACTTGAAGCGCTATTATGGTATAAATGCAGGCAACATATATATACTCAGAAAAATCAGTTATTTAAGGAGCTGATTATCAGGTTGCAAAACTCATATGATCCAGTCTATGGCCAAATCTGAAACCACATTTAGTTCCAACTATGCACCATGGTAAAGATACCTTGGGGCTTTTGTTAGGAGACAAATCAGCGAGCTTTTCATGATTCAATCATATCTCTGTAGCAGCTGGTAGTTTTCAAGGCTTTAATGTGGTTTCTGATGTAACTTAGGGAATTATTAAAGGAGTGTCTTTTACTGACTCTGTTAAGTTGGGCAATTGTTGTAGTAGTTTAAGCTGGTCTTCACTCTGTTCCCTTTTATGTGAAACCCTTACATGATTTCCTTTTGTTATGAATAATAGATTTTGCCTTAGGGTTTTGCTGATATAGAAAACAAAGTTCTTATGCTCCCAAGGTTAACTTTTTTTTTTTGAAAAGCAAGCAAGGTTTTAAGGACCCCTTAACCTTTATATTAATGAAAAGGTGAAAATATAAAAACTCAATTACAATTTCTTGAGAAGGTAAGCCACCCCTAACGACTTAAAATGAAAACGGATGTTCCATACTGACAATCAATAACACTCATTTGGTAGAAGGAGACCTTACATTTTTGCTTTGTTGTGGAGTATTCTCAATGCTTGATGTACTTGTTCCCTTTCCTACATCTAGTGGATCTTTGAGGGCTTGGTTTGTAATCTTCATAAGATTTCGAAAGTAAAGCCTGGATTGATTCATATTCTTTTTCCTCTTCAAAAGACTGATATTAATCGAGGTCATCATTCTCATGTTTTGCTATAGTTTCTCGTGCTGCTTCTTGGAGCTCTAATTATTCAATTTCAGGGTCATCATACTCCTAAGGCTTCACTATGTTAGCTCCACATAAGTTGGTACCTTCGTTATGCTTTGTTTTGCTTTCAGCCTCATGCTGATGCTATGAGTCATTTGAAATTGTTCCAAAAACATTTTGTTTTGGTAGTTTAGTAGGTTCTCTATCATCTTCCCCCTTTGTTTTCTCTTTGCCCATGATCCCAAACATGGTACTCAATTCAGTTGTGTGTGCTTCTTCTTCCAACCTGTTTTCCTCACTATGCCATTCACTTCCACTTGGTCAATGGTACAAGGTTTTGTGTCTCCCTCATCATAGCCTTCTTTGTTTTCTTGCAAGTCCTCCACTAGAACTAGTAATTTTTCAAATGGTCTGCTTGTTTGCCTATTCTTCACCACATGCCTTCCTTTTAGTGTCTCCCAACCCTCTTCTTGAGTTTCCTTAGGATCCTTGGTGTTTTTACTACTCGATAAACCTTAACAACTGATTTTTTGGTGTTATTCTTAGTGCAACTTCCAATATTGCGTCCAAACATATTGCAATGGCCACATTTTATAGTTCATGTATACTCCACTCCAACCATATAGGTTTTTTTTCTCCATCCACAACCACTAGGATTTGGTTAGGAAAGGTGTTATTCTCATTGATCTCGACACAAACCCTTGCAAAGTTCATCCTTGACTTGTCCTCAGTAGCTTTGTCAAGTGATAAGGGCGATTCGACAACACTTGCAATGGCTACCAGTCCTTTGGTATTCTAAAACATCATAAGGATGTTCTTAAAGCATATCCATACTGGAATTGAATTGAGCATAGCATGGTCTTCTTTAAGAAAAGGTTTCCATAGCCTTATTAAAGAACAATCTACGGCTATATGCAAGGGCCCAATTTCCAAGACTTTGTTCTTGTCTTCCTCCATTGAGAACTTGAACACAAGCATATAACTGTTGTGGGTTTTCATCTCAAAATCACTTCTTGAGTTTCCAAGTTCTCGTTAGTACATCTTTGATACATGAATGGGGCTAGGGAACCAAGTTTTGCAACTAGATCATCAAATGAGGTTTTTTACAACCTCGAGATACACATAAACACTTTGGGTATTTCATCATTCTTTTAAGATCGCGCTACGTCACCCTGAATACAAAACCTAGTTTCCTAGTATTTTTGTTGATACATAGCCAAAGGCTAGTCATTTCCCAACAAAGTTACCAATTAGTTAAATTTATGTTTCACTGTCTATTTGCTTATTTCTAATTTTTTTTTTTTTTTTTTTGTTCTGTGATGGACCTCTTAAAGGGTAAATGCCTTGTGATACCATCCGCACAAGTCTTACCAGCCTGCACCCGTAGGCAAATCAAGATTTATGTTCATTGAGAAGCTTGGTTAATGTTAATCTTGTTTGAAAATTTTGCATCTAACTTTTTATTTATTTATTTTTCAATCTATATTATATTCTTTGTAAGTTCTTTTTTCTTAATCTTGTCGGGAGGTTCACAAATCAAATTTGCACCAGGTTCTTGGTTGAAACCACTATTTCAAACCAAGCAATTAATTAGTTTTTTTATCATTTAAACTAAAGTCGATATTTTAATAGAAAAAGCGAGTGAGAAACTCGCAAGGGATACAAGGCTCGTTATTGCCTAAAATGAGATAGCCAGTTGGTAATACGAGTCATGAAGTTGGAATAAATAAGAACATTCCATTTCTATCCCCACAATCCAATGATTGTTTTGATTTCAGCTACTATATTCGCAACATATTTGAACTTATTACTGAAGATTCTCGCATTTTTTCTAGTCAAATGACCAAAAGTGCAAATGGAATCATATGATTCGATAGCTGGTTACCTGTTGGAATGCATTTTTCAAATCACAATAACGGGTGTTAGTTTTGTGTGTGGGAGCATGTACTTGTTTCAATATGTGTTTTGGGTGTAGTTCAGATCTATTTTGGTTGTTGCAGATTTCTGTAAGGTAGTTTGAACCATGGCTTGTGTGCTAACCTAATACCTTTTGCCGAGTTTTGATTTTGTAGTTCAAACCTGGTTTTCAAATTTTGAATCAGGTTGTTTTCTTGCAGATTTATACTCAGATTTCTGTTGTGATTTTCAAGTTGGTTTGAATATCTCTTTTACAAGATTCTATAAGGTCTGTTGATTTTATTTTTTTATTTTCTTGTTGTCGTTGTTGTTGATGATCATGATGCTTAGACCCTGTTTTATGGTCATTATTTTAAATCTTTCTATGCACTTTTGTCGAATATTAACTTGGGTTTTTAAAACAATTTTGACTAGGGTTCTTTGAAAAGACATATGTTCCTATTTGCATTTGAGGAGAAGATATTTTCTTCAAGAGGAATTTGGGCACGTTTTCTATTCAAGGTGGTTTGGGTTGTATCCAGGTCGATTTAGTTTCTCGCAAGGGGTTGGAATTCTCTGGCGCATATTTCATCCAAGGGGAGGTTTGTGTGGAAGTTTGGACCTTATGCTACATGTTGGTGCATTTGGAAGGAGTATACTGCAAACTTTAAAGATGAACATATCACACATGTATCAAAGGAGAGTGGCGGGGAGTGGTGATGAAGATTATGACCATGGAAACCCTCAATGCCCTAGAGCAATAGGCATGGGTCGTACCTACTATTCCGCATTTTCTTTTTTAGTTTAGAGTTGATTGATTTGGGACTTGTGTTTTGGCTGTGTTGTTTACCAATTCTGATCAATAACATAAAACCTTTACAAAAAAAAAAAAAAAAAAAAGGAAAACTCTATCTTTTCCATAGATTTCTCCTATCCTTTTCTCATTTAGTGAGCTCTTCATATTTTTAGCTTACATTTTATACCTAGTTTCAGTGGATCCTTTGCAGAAAAGAATGCTTCAGGTAGAGAAGGCGAAAGCTAACAAGAGGGTAGCTGAAGCTACAAAACCTCAATCCAAGAGACCACGGCCAATGATGGCAGTTATGGACCTGGTGTCTTAAACTACAGTACTGGACCAGCTAGGTATCATTCTTCACCATGTATGTACAAAGGCCGACATATATGGAGGATACACAAGACTAGCAAACGCGCATAATTTCCAGATACTGATGTCTGCAACCTACAATATATCACCTGCCCATACTAGCATCTGCAACCTACAATATATCACCTACCCATGGAAGCTACTTCGGCAATAGGTATCAATATCAAGCTCCTTATCTTCATTAGGTAGAGAAGATATATAACTGGTGATAGTAGATCTCTTTTTAACTGTCAAGGTTAAGCCTTTCCTAGTCTCTTGGTTAGTTATGTATGACAAACTCAATAACTTATTTTAAACCCAAATGCCATCGGCAGGGTTTAAACACTGGACTTGTGATTCCATCCGTCACAAGTTTACCGCAAAGCTAGTACTCCATTAACAACTCAGTCACTGAATTGTTGTTATTTTTTGTTTTATTTTAATGGTGGTGTTGATTATCGGGTTATTTTGAGTTTGGCTCTCATTAGTTTATGTTTAATTAAGTCTAGTAATCGTTTTAAAAATTAATTGAGTCTAACCCCCAAACTAACGTTTACTGCCTCAATCAACATTAGTCAAATACATTGACTTTCCATGATGATTTCAATATTAATAAAATTAAAATACACCCTTTACTTAAATTGCACATGCTAGATCTAAAATAACAAAAAAAATCATCTAACGGTTGAAAATCTCTTTACAAATCATAAGAACATCTAACAACTTACCTTCGTCTCCTTCACCTTTATCAAACCAACCCAAAATTAATACTGCCCGCTTTAAAACATCCTTCTAAATACACCAAATGATTTTCAAATTCGATGGGATGGACTTGGGTATTCAATCACTCATCATTACCAATAAAATAGTAGTAGAGGGTATGAGAGAAAAAGATTCAGTTTATGGCATTGATGATAACAATTTCTCTGGTCAAAAAAATCATTTTCATTTATCAATTCGATTGAACCTAAATGGTCACATCAAAAACAATCTTCAGGGTTATAAAATTTCTTATTATTTTATAGTATTAAATTTTATATTATGTTTCACTAGTGAAGTTTGCATAATTGTTTAGGAAGTTTTGACAACAAAAAGGGAGTTAATGTCTCTCATTAACATGTGATGGGACCATGTGTTTGATGAAGCTATTGAACTCGTGGTGTATAGTGAATCCAACTTCTTCAGCTTGTTGTATAGTAAACAAAGTCAAATGGAGATCCCTTTCTTTTGCTGCAACAAGTAAGTCACACAAAGAACATTATATAAACAGTTAATCTCAAACAAATGTGGTTTGGCCATATGAACTTACCTTATAGATACCTTGGGGTGATCACATTAATTAGTTCAGTATCCAAGTTGCCAGTTAATTCAGAAACTAACAACATATTGGCTAGGGGTGGGCACGGTCCGGGTCAGTCAAGGTTGAGGCCTATCCTGATCCCGGTACAATGAAACGGGATCGGTCTGGATCGGGAAAGTCACTTTTTTTGGGATGACCCGGTTGGACCCAAACTATTTGGAACCGGGACAATCCGAGTCGGAACCATGTCTTTCCGGTTTGTTTATTTTTCCAATTCAATTAGCCATTTTTTTGGGCTTGATTTACCAGAAGGTCCAGATCCAGAATGAATAATGTCATCATTTTTTGGGCTGGGCTTGTCTGTATTGTTCTCATTATTGAGGCCCTTATAAATTTAAGGGTACATATCAATTAAACAAAGTGCAGCATCAGACTCAATTTCATCTAGGGATGGCAACGGGGCGGATTTGAGCAAATTCATCCCCGCCCCGTCAGGAAGAACGGATCCCCAAATCCGCCCTGCCAATCCGTTTATAAATTTATTTAAAACCCACCTCCGCCCCGCACGGATTGGCGGATATCTGCCCCGCCCACATACCCGTTAAAAAAATTTCTTCTTAAGCATACAATAAATTGATTAAATTCATACAAAAATTTACATACAAAAAATACAATCGAAAGATACATACAAAAAAAATACAATAAATTGCAAAAAAAAAAAAAATCGATCTACAGAATCTGAGATTTGAAATCTCTGATGGGGAGAGGAAGGCGGCTGAGGTGGGAGCTTCGATTTAGACTTGCTGATCAGATCAGAGAGTTCGCCCTTCGCTGTGAGAGAGAAGAAGGGAGGGTCGGCCTCCGCCACCCTTCGCGGCCTTCGCTTTTAGAGAGAAGAAGGGAAGTCGCTCGCGGCTTTCGCTGTGAGAGAGAAGAAGGGAGGTTGCTCGAAGGGAGGTCGCTCGAAGGTAGGTCGCTCGCGGCCTTCACTGTTAGAGAGAAGAAGGGAGGTTGCTCGAAGGAAGGTCGCTCGAAGGGAGGTCGCTCGCTGTTTTGAGGGAGAAGAACAACTCTGGTTTTGGTTTGCTCCTCAAGTCTGTGAGAGCTGAAAAAAGATAAAAGAAGTGAAAGTGATTGAGAGTGAGAGAGGTGAGATACGAAGGGTTGAGGGTTTTTTTTTTCAGCATATAAAGGGTTGAGGGTATTTTTGTAATATCAACACTTAAACGGATATCCGTAGGGCGGATATGGCCAAATCCGTATCCGCCCCGAATATTTAATGGATGTTGTTTGGATATCCGTATTCGCCCCAAAATCCGTTTAGGCATATCCAAAACCGCCCCAAACGGATTGGGTGGGGCGGATATCCGTGAAAATCCGCCCCACTGCCATCCCTAATTTCATCCTAACATCTTCAGGTTTTAAGTGCATTTGTCAAACAAAAAAAAAATAGTCAAGCTGAACTCGTCAATTTCATCAGATCCCCAAAACAGTGCTGCCAACAAATTAAGCCATACATCCTGCCAAATTAAACACTGCTGCACCTAAAGAAACACTGCCAAACTTACCATACATCCTAATTAAACACTGCACGTAATTAAACACTGCCAAATTAACCATACATCCTGCCAAATTAAACGCTGCTACCACATTAAACCATACATCCTACCACATTAAACCATACATCCCCAGCAGGATGCATTACTCTCTTACCTTCAAAATCAAAATGTCACCTAATGGACGGACCTATTTGTTCACACAATAGAGAATAAGTAAAATGTCACAAGTTTTACAAACCAATAAATGAAAAAATCATTCAAAACAAAAAATCAGGTTCATTCATCATTCTTGTTCTTGCTTCGGTGCCTTTCATCTTGCCATTGGATCATCTTGAGCCGCATTAAACTAACAACATAAATCAGCCTATTAACATAGAAGAACATAAATCAAATGATAATCAGAAGAGTCCACCTTTTTAGAAGAATGCCACTAAACATCCTCACAAGTAACCATTGATATCAATAATTGACATCAGCATATATCACATCATTTAAAAACACCAAAATGAATGGCAGAACCATTAGCCATCAAGAACAGGATATCAGCCTTGGATTAAAAAAAAAACAGGTTGAATCCTTCTCTGAATTGGGTTTGAATAAACTATTATTGTTCTAGCTTCAGCAACCGTGGAGTTGCATCAACTATTATGTCTTGGTTTTGTCATTCGCAACTTTCAGGGCAGGTTAATGAATATTAGTATTGTAACTAATAAATAATCTGAGGCATTAGCTGTATTACAGGGATTTCGTTGGACCAAGACTAATGTGTGTACTTTGTGTGTCATGCTTTAAACTGATGCACATGTCATTCAGCAAGCAAATCAGGCTGCACATGTTTGGCTATTCTTATTGAATTTGAAATCAGCAAGCACATTTTTATGCTACTAAATCAGTAAATCATTTGGCTAGGGGGGTAACATTCCTCTGTTTAGACTATCTAACCTCTCTTTAACAAAAAAACTGCTACTAAAAAACTGATCTATAAAGCAAAAAGGGGTTTTAGGCCCACTTACTTTAGCAAAAATTGTTATAGACTATCTAACCTCTCTTTAACAAGATGAAAATGTCAATTTTCTTCCTCTTAAATGCAAAGACATCTGAAGATAATACATATTATGCAGTCCTGAAACTTTAAACATGATTATCATTAACATCATACAACAAAGCAATTTAGAGACTTCAATATATGTTAAATGTTTCTCCTTGGAAAACATGTGCAGTGATTGTCTATGCATGAAGAAACGTTATATAATTTTAGGATCCGATAATTGTTAATACAAACTGTTGTTGGATTCAGATGTCTTGTAGCTGGACAGCCATCACACCTAACAAGTTGAACATTTCTATCTACTGATTATTCATAGTATTCTACTTCAAGTACGCCATTCTCTGTGTTCAACACCAACGCGTTCCCATCTAAGAACCTGGAAATTGTTCAAACACTTGGTGGATGCACTGCAGAGAGGACAGAGAAGAAGACTTGAGAGAGGAAAACGCCGAGAAGGGAGGAAGACGACCAAAGATCTGTGACGAAGGAGAGGTATGGCGAGATCTATGAGGCTCTACTTGTCTTAATCAGCTTTGTGAAGGGTACACTCTGATTGTTTCACCGGTTGCCACTGTTGTATCAGATGAAGCTGCAGTAACAGATTAGATGATTAAGACAGGAAATGGTGGATTATACCCATAAAAACATATATTTTGAGCCACACAACGTGTTGGAATTTCAAAGAAAATGGGATTTTAGCTTTCAATCTCGAGTGCTTCTAGGGAGTCTGGGTCTGGCCTGGGTGGCATTTTTACACTTTTGCCCTTGTCTTTTTAACCACTCTTTAAATATAACAACAACAAAGGAGGGGCAAAAAGATAATTTCCCCCGGGCAGCAAACCCAAGCTCCCTAGAATTATACTTCAATCTCTCTCTACACTGTGTTGTCCCATATCCTTTTAAGCAACTCACTTTGGAAGAGTAAATAAAGATAGGTTTTGAACTTGGCTTGGATTTGGATCCCAAGGGGTCCCCACTTTTGTGGAGGAGGGAGAAGATAAACCAATGTAGATCCAATCCACACGCACGTGACGCAGCCGTTCGATTGGGTCAAGAATATTTTTTTTGCTGAAATTTTATTTGAAAAAAAATAATAAATATCTTTTATTTTCTTTAGAGAAGATTGAGTCAGGGGAGACCCAGTCTTCTCTCCACCAACTAACGTGATCCTCGATTTTTTTCCCACTTTATAGGCCACTTTTTTTATCAAACGTCTTTCACAACCTGATTAGCAAAAGAGTTTCAGAGAGTTTCCGCTTTTTATTGACGATGTGTTATGTGCTAAATAGAGTCCCTAAATCGAAAAGTAAAATTTCTCCTTATTAGATCTTGAAAAAAAAACAACCAAACTTGTCGTATCTCAAAACTTGGGGTTGTTTAGCTTATGTAAGGATTCCTTATCAAAAAATGAACAAGCTAGCTAGTAGGGCATATGAGTGTGTATTTATTGGCTATGCAATTAACAACAAAGCCTATAGATTTTTTAACTTAATTGATCATGTTGTCATTGAATCGAACGACATTGATTTCTATGAACATAGATTTCATTTTATTTCGAGGAATAGTGGGGGCGCATCCTCCAGTAATGTGCCAATGATTAGGATGAATGAACATGATAAGGCAACAAAATCTGAGCCTAGGAGAAGTAAACGAACCTGAACCTCTAAAGACTATGGCCCTGGCTTTGATGCCTTTACAGTAAATAAGGATCCCCTAAACTTCTAAGAAGCCTTGTCTTCTATAAATGCCAATTTTTTGGAAGAGGTTATTGATGACGAAATGGACTCTCTTGAGGCTAATAGAACTTGACATCTAGTTGACTTGCCACCAGGATGCAAGATAATAGGTTGTAAATAAGTATTTAAGAAGAAATTGAAACTCGATGGAAACGTTGAAAAGTTTAAGGCCCGTCTTGTAGCCAAAGAGTTTAGACAGAGATAAAATGTTGACTTCTTTGACACATATTCACATGTTTCTAGGATTACATCCATTCGAGTGCTAATTTCTAGTGTTGTTATTCATGATCTAGTATTGCACCAAATGGATGTTAAAACTGTTTTCCTTAATGGTGATTTAGAAGAAGAAATTTACAAGGACTAACCTGAAGATTTTGTAATTCCAGGGCAAGAAGATAAAGTTTGCAAACTAGATAAATCACTTTATGGTTTGAAACAAGCACCAAAGCAATGGCATGAAAGATTTGATGATCATGTTATCTCACATGGCTTTAAAGTGAATGAAAGTGACAAATGCATTTATTATAAATCTGAAAATGGCATCTGCACTATTATATGTCTATATGTGGATGATTTGCTTATTTTTTTTGTTCTAATATTCATGCCGTGAATAATGTGAAGTCTTTGTTGTGTGCGAACTTTGATATGAAAGACCTTGGAGAAGCGAATGTAATCCTTGGTATTAAGATTACTAGTTCTAAAAAGAGAATTTTTTTGGATCAATCACATTATATTGAGAAGATCATAACGAAAAATAATTACTCTGACTGTAAACCTGCATGTACTCCTAATGATCCTAGTGTAAAGTTGTTCAAGAACATCGGTAATGGTATTAGACAAACTGAGTATGCGAGCATCATTGGTAGCCTTCGATACGCTACTGGTTGCACTAGGCCATGCAGATTTACCAGTAGACCAGGTATAAAGCATTGGCATGTTATTGAAAGGGTCATGAGGTACCTTAAGAGAACTATGAACCTTGGATTACACTATCAGAAGTTTCCCGCTGTCCTTGAAGGATATAGCGATGATGATTGAAATACCCTTTCAGATGACTCCAAAGCAACTAGTGGCTATGTTTTTAGTATAGCTGGTGGAGTTGTTTCTTGGAAGTCAAAGAAACGGACTATTTTGGCACAGTAAACGATGGGTTCTTAGATGATAGCACTAGCCACGGCTAGTGAGGAAGCAGGTTGGTTAAGAAACCTGCTAGCTGAAATCTCCTTATGGGAAATATCGATACCAGCTGTCTTGATCCATTGCGATAGTATCGCAGCTATTGCAAAAATACAAAAGCATTACGGCAAGAGGCGACATATACGTCGTAAGCACAGTACGGTTAGAGAGTTTCTATCTACTGGAGCTGTTAGAGTGGATCATGTACGAACTGATGAGAACTTGGCTGATCCTTAGACGAAAGCATTAGCTAGAGAGAAGGTTTTCAAAACCTCAAAAGGAATGGGACTTATGCCCTTACATTGATGAGTCATTCATGATGGAAACCCAACCTATAGATTGGAGATCACAAGAAATAGGTTCAATGGGTAATAAGAGGTCGTGAATGATATGAGGTGAATCATGTTATTTTTGTTGTAATTCCATTCGTAGATTGAAGCATGAGATCCTGAAGCGATAGTAGGATGAGTTAAAACTCTTAATGAGATCTATACTCTAAGTGGAGTGGAGTACCTAGCTATAGGAGTACTCTTGATAGACTCACCTAAGTGATTGTGGAAGTATGGCCGCTTCCTATGAAATTTGTGGGCAAACTTTTTAGAGCTTTCACTACACTGGGATATACATGCATGGCCTTAACGCACGGGCTTTTTAGACTTCACCTTGGTAAGGTTGTGCATGTAATGTTGTTAGAGATAGATTTCAAAACTACGAGTTACTCTAGTATAATCTAAATCATGAACACTACGCAAGAGTTCAAGTTGAAAGACACTTTTGTTTATACATAATCTTATATAGGATATATTGTTCGATGAAGAAATGTTTTTTCTAAAAGTTCAAGTGGGGGATTGTTGGAACATGTGTATGAATTTAAAAAAATAAAAAGGAAAATGGGATTTTAGCTTTCAATCTCTCTCTACATTGTATTGTCCCATATCCTTTATATAACTCACTTTGGAGGAGTTAATAATGATAGTTTTTGAACTTGAGTTTCCGAGATTTTTTCCCATTTTATAGGCCACATTTTGTATCCAACGTCCTTCTCTTTCAGCCTATATATACAGGCTCTCGTTTTCAACTTAAATGTATAAAAAAGGAAACAGTTTCACAACCTGATTAGCAAAAGAGTTTCAGAGAGTTTCCAAAACTTTGTGTTTTCAAACAGAGTTCGAGTTTAGTTTTTCACAAAGAGTTTTCACTATTTTAAAATTCTTTGCTGTGATTGATTTCCATTATGTTGGTGATTCCGAGCAATAGAGATTGGCTGATAGATTTTCGTTCTTCATCTAGTGCATGTGATAGAATGAGATAGAAAGAGATTTTGGGCAGTTTTATCCTGGGAACGACGGGGCTTACAGACTACATGTACAAACTTGGGCAGAGCCTCGAAACGTCTTAAAGAGAGCGACCTAGTCCGCGACTCAACCCAAGAAAATTTTCGGTAACTTCGTTCCTGTTTATTTTGCAGCAATTGTATTTCCAACAATTTAAAGACACTTATATCTGCCATGTCTACTGCTACTGAAATTGTTGTTAAAAACCTTAACAAGCCCTTTCATTTTGAGGGTCAACACTTTAAAAGATGGAGACATAAAATGTTGTTTTTCTTAACTATGAAAAAGGTTGTCTGTAATACCAAGAAACCTGTATTGCATGTTGAACCTGATGAAACCCAATCTAAGGAATTAGATTCCTGGATTGAAAATTATTTTATGTGTAAGAACTATAGTTTGAATGGTCTATCTGATGACCTGTATGATTATTATTGCTCTGAAAAATCTGCTAAAGATATTTGGGAAGCCCTTAGAAAAAAAATATGAAACTAAGGAGGCTGGCACAAATAAATATGTCGTCAGTCGCTACCTGAAATACCAAATGACTGATGAAAAATCTGTGGAAACCCAATTTCACGAGCTACAGAAAATTTCTCATGAAATCATATCTGAAGGCATGTCCTTAGATGAGAAATTTGAAGTAGCTGTTGTCATAGACCAACTCCCCCTAGCTGAAAGACTTTAAGAATGTACTTAGGCATAAAACCAAAAAATTCTCTCCAGAAAGTCTGATCACCCGACTTCGGATTGAGAAGGGAAGCTCGGAAACAAGATTAGAAAGATGAAATTTTGATTATTTCTAACCAAAATAAATCCACCCCTGTGGCTCTGAAACCCGGTGGAAAGACTATGAAAAATCAGAGTCACAATCGAAACCGGATCAATAAGAACCGAAACAACCAAAACCGCAACCAACAAAATCAGAATCCTCCGCAGAATCAGAATGGACAAAAACACCCCTCAAGGAATGACACAATACGGTTCCTAGGCTATACCTTCAACAGGCCAGGGCATATGGCCAGGAACTGCCGGAATGGGCCTCATCCTGCTCCGCAGGCGAACCTAACCAAAGACCAACTTATAGCTATGATCTCTAAGATCAACTTTGTTGGTGGATCCGAGGGGTAGTGGATTGACACTGGCGCTTCTCGACATGTCTGTTATGATCGAGAAATGTTCAAGTCCTATTCAGAAGCTGAGGACAAGAAAGTGATGCTGGGTGATTCTCACTCCACTATCGTTGCTGAAACTGGTGAAGTGGAATTGAAGTTCTCCTCTGGAAAGACCGTCATCCTGAAGAATGTTCTGCATACTCCGGAGATGAGGAAGAACTTAGTTTCGGGCTACCTTCTGAACAAAGTTGGGTTTACTCAAAATTGGGGTTGATTTGTATACCATTACTAACACTACAAAAACCGAAGTCTAAAACGGCACTTTCAAGGCGGCGTTTCAGAAAAAGCGCCAGTAAAACATAATCAATAACGGCGTTTGGGCTATAAAACGCCGGTGAATAACAAAAAAAACCCACGATCAATTCCCGCGGATGGGAAAAATTGAGTCTTAAGAAATAACAGTGTTTATACAATAAAGCGCCTGTAAAGATCTCACAATACCGGCGTTTTGTTTTAGAAGCGCCGGTAAAGATCGCACAATACCGGCGTTTTGTTATAGAAGCGCCGGTAAAGATAAAAAACCAATCAAAATAAAATTGTGTTTTTTAAACGCCGTAGTAAATGTAAAAAGCATCTGTAAAGATCTCACAATACCGGCGTTTGATTTTAGAAGTGCCGGTAAAGATCTCACAATACCGACGTTTGGTATTAGAAGCGCCGGTAAAGATCTGCCGGATTAGAGTGTACCCATTTATAACCCTCCTGCGCTCATTCGCGACTTCCCTACTTCTTCCTTCCCTCTCCTTCGCTCCTTCCCTCCTTCCTCCTTCCCTCTCCTTCGCGCTTCCAGTCCTTCGCGACTTCTCTCGTTCCCTTTTCCCTCCTTCACTCATTCGCTGCGTCGCGACTTCCCTCCCTCCTTCGCTGCTTCGCGACTTCCCTCCTTTCCTCTTCCCTCATTCGCTCTCATCTATGTTTCTGACCGCTCTTCTCCATTCACCTTCCTTTCCTCCTTCGTTCTCATCTCACATCTCCCTCCTTTACAGGAAACGTGGTCGAAGAAAGTTCCAGATTCCAGATTCCATCAAAAAAATTGTTGCTTTTTGCTTTGAATTCGATTGAGGGTTTGAGGGTTTCCAGATTCGATAGAATGAACGTGGTCGAAGAAAGTTCCAGATTCCAGGTTTGTTTCAATTTTAACTTTCCTTCTCTTTCTCCTTGAAGATGTATCTCAGATTCCAGGTCATGTGGATTTCTTTCTCACAATGTGAAATAGTTTGGATTTTGGATGAGGCCTTCATGTTGTCTACTATGTGCTTGGATTGGTATATCCATACTATTCGGCTAATAAATGTACAATCTAACAGTTGGATCCAAGTTCTATTGGCCAATGAATGTTAACTTACAAATTTGCTTTCATTTTAGGCAAGTATTCACCCAAAATTTCTGCTACAATTTTCAAGCTCACCCAAAAGAGTTGGTGACTTTGTTGTTCCTTGATAAAAAAAATTTTTGCTTGATTTTTGCATTCAATTTGTATGCGCACTGCATGTTTGTTGAAATTTCTAGTTGATTTGTTCAATTCTAGTTTTTTTTAGGAGTATTGGCTGGTTCTAGTACATTTATTTTCTTTTGATTTGTAGGGTTCATGGTATAATCCTTTGTATGCATGTTAATAATAAATAGGAATGTCTATTGTGTGTTTGTTTGCAAGAATAGATGTTATGAAACACAATATATAAAATTCTTTACCATTGTCAGAGTGAAGAAATGAATTGAGTGTAAGATACCAAGAGTGAAGGGGCCTTTATCTCAGCTCAATAGATCAAATAAGGTTATTTACTTAGGACCTACAATCTGATTGTTACTAGACTCCTGTGTGCTTGATAGATAATAAGATTTCTTATGGTCCCTATATGAATGTTGATGGGATTACAAACATATACATTATTACGGGTCATGTTTAAGAAAGGAAGTTTGAGCTTGCTTATACAAGCAAAGATGGATTATATTCAGATGTATCCACACAAAGAAAGGCGGTCAATTTTATTTTCAATTTAAATTGTTGGTATTCATTACCATTTATATTTCATATTCACTAACTAAACGTGTCTCTAAATGTAGGAAGAGATGTGAAATTTTGTTGTTCAACGAGAGGAGGGATTAAACTCCTTAGATGACAACCACATTTTTACTCAAGTATTCGGGCCAGACAGATCTGAACGTGTACGTTGTAGGGGACATGGGATCACACCAACATCTGAAAATGACACAAGTCGCTTTGGATCTCAAGCTATAGAAGAAGCAAGGCGAGAGATTGAGATTGCAAGGAAAGAGGTTGCGGAAGCAAAACAAGAGTTGGCAGACTACAAGAAAGTGGCCAGTGATGAAATGAATAAAATGAAGGAGAATATGGCCATGATGATGCAAGCATTGAGGAGACTAACTAATCAAAACAATGGTCGATCTGGTGGATTTGAGGCGCATTAGCGGTGAGTTTTTTAAAGTGATAATAATTAGGATGTGTTTTGTATGCCATCAATGATAATAGTTGTTTCCTTATTTGATCCTTGTCTACAGGTTTGAAGTGGCTGCCGATGTGCTATACTTGGATGTATATATATCTGAATGTGGTATAGGAGAATGTGGTATATGTTCTTTGGACTAGTCTTGTTGTTCTTTGGATTAGTTGTTTCCTCTTTTGGATTAGTCTTGTTGTTGTAGAAGAATGTAGTATATGTTCTTTGTAACTGTTTTACCTATAAATATATTAAAAGGTTATGTTCCTTGCGTTGGTATTTTATTTGTTATATGTTCTTTGGAATTCCTTATAAAAAAGAGTGGGTGAATGTAGTATATGTTCTTTGGAATTCGTGTTAAAGTGATGAAGGAGAATAAGACCCCAACTTCTTTTACTATCAGATGGACAGGTTGTTTACCAGGGTCCTCGGGAAAACGTTCTCGAGTTCTTTGGATCAATGGGTTTCAACTGTCCTGAGAGGGAGGGTGGTGCAAACTTTTAAGAAGGTATTTAAGATTGGTCTTAGATGTGCCTGATTTTAGATTGTTGGATGGATATGAAATCATTGTAGCAACTTGATCAAGGTTACTAACAACAAGTTGGTCCCTTGTCTTCATGCATATGTAGGTTGATGACAAGTACTAGTGGTCTGCTAGAAATGATGAAAATAAGGTACATGGATGGGTGGGTAGCAACGCCACGGGTCTCAGGTGGGCTTTTGGCAAATCACACCAAGCTATGAGTATAGGTTCGGCGGCCCTTTCAAGCAGGAACTTACATCACATTATGGACCAACTTCTTTCACAGTAAGAACTTTGTCCATTGGTACAACTTGTGTTTACACTTTGATCCCAATGTGCATGTAGCTTACGGGATTTTTAGTACTTAATTTCTACTGCTCCAAGTAAACTAAGATTTGTAGAAGAGCTAGTATTTTATAACATACAAGTCCAAGGGAATCTGACAGTTGGTTTTTCACTTAAGCAATATGTAATGTTTGGTTGAAAGCTTTCTATTGCTTCAATTGAGCTGAAAGTTTCGGAGAATGTGAGGAATCACATTGGGAAGAACCTATAAATTATTGCTAGTCATCAAATGATAGGATTTAGGATTATGACCGCTAACTAATAACATCCTTAGGGCGTGAGTTGGCAATTTTTATTTTAATCTTAAATTTAGATTTTGGCGTTGGTGGAGATACGGGAGATATTGTGTGATAGATAACCTGGTACCAGTGGTTGATTCTTTAAAAGTGTGGAACCTACAGTTAGAGTGGTGTATACTTTGTATTTCTCTCTTTTGCCACTGTGTGTGTGTTTTATAAACATAGGCAAACTTTTGAACCGCACAGTCTCTGTTTACTGGTTTCATTAGATTATTGCTTGATTTTGTATGCCCACATCCACAACACCGCCACAACAAGCACCTCCTTGTCACCACTGGTAGATCATGCCACCATCACCAACTGAAGTATCCATTGGCATATAAGAAAAAAAATGCTTTTATTTCTCTGATTTGGATAGTTCTTTCATGCATATCACTAAATTTTTTTTCTTGTTCTTTTAGAATGCAGGACCATTTTATGAATGGGTAGGTGCAGGACCTACCAGTGTAAAGATAGAAGGATTAAAAAATGGAACCATTGACTTGTCTTCAAATGCCTGGTCATATATGGTAATTTCCATACCCCATGCTCATTGACATTATAATCTGTTATTTTAGAGTTTTCATTGTTTCTTCTAACCAGTATAGTTTTGAGTTGGTTCATTTTTTTGGATAGTTTTCCTATGAATATTCCATGTAATTCTTATCAAAAGAAATAGCCCAGTTGAATATATAGAAAGTCCAAGTGCAGGTGCTCTAGTTACAAAATCAGGGAGGGTTTCATAGTAACAGCAGATAACATAAAAGGTAATAAATAAGAGGCAACAATTCTAGAAGTGTGAATAAGAACTCGAGTCCTTGAACTGGTTTTGAGAATGTAGTTTGATATCACGGGTTCATCACAAGTAAGACAAGACTAAAACTCTTAGTTGAGATATCAAAATTAGAGTCTGAGAAATAAAGGGGAGATGGAACGAGGGATTGATAGCATACAAGAGAGTAGAGTCATGTGATGAGCACATAGATGAAATGATGGAAACAATAGAGAATTCATATGAACATGAACAAATGTTAGAGGAAGTGTGGTTCCTTGTTAGGGAGGTTCAGTATTCAACGAAGCAAATAAAATGTCTAAAAATGTATAGGTTTCTAGTTTCAGATATTTTAACACATTTGTCTTCTAATAATACACACCTATCACCAATAAAGTCTTAATGATGACTTTTTTTCACTTTACTCTAGGTACATCAACAAAGAACTTATACCAGCTGATTTTGCCTATGTTGGATTAGCTTTACCAGAAAAGATCGGATCCTGGCAGATTGAAGGAAAGGTTTCACTCTATACTTTCTCTTAAATTTAGGCTTTCCACATTTCTTCATCATGTTTAGTATCTCAAAATTATCATTGTTGTTATTTTGCCGTTTGTTTCACAGGGTTACCAATTTTGGACTAGAGCTGGTCCTGATGGTTCTTTTGCCATTAACAACATAAGTAAGAGAATGTGACCCAGTTCAGTAATGATATATAGAGTGGATGGAGTGTTCTTGGTAAGCAAGCTCCTAAGCTTACCTTCCTATTATGCAGCCGGTTTGATATTGGTTGCTTGCTGCCCTGGATGTCTATTTGTTTCCGTCGCTTCGCTTTATTGGTCTCATATTCTTCCTTATACCAATTTCTTGTCTGTGCTCGATCTTAGGGACAACAAGTAAATCAGGCCTATTTATTGTCACGTATATAGCTCGGTATGTCAAGCTAAAAAAATTTTGTATTACTATTATTATTATTATTATTCTCATCATCATAAATCAGGCCTTCTCATGTTTTGTTTATTACTCTAAATTTAACTTTGTGTTGAAAAGGTGAGGCTACTTTGTTTGCTTACCAAGCTTAGCTTTCAATTTCATTTCTGCCTATAAGTTTATTAATTTTGTTATGCAATATATCTGCTGAAACTGATATTTAGTTTCTCTACCACAACTTTATGCTAGTTCTGCTACTGAAAATTCTCGATTGATATAGCTAAAATTCATACATGAGTCTCCCAGCTCAGTAGTTGATGTGTTTTTTTATGCATTGTAATTGTTCACATTTTAGAGTTATCAACAACTCTAAATACTAGTTGCCACATAGGTGAATCAATCAATTCTAATTTGTAACGTTTGGTTAAAAGTTGCATTTACTTACATGCCATGCCATCTTCCTCCATGCAGTAGATTGTAATACACACTGTCCAATTTATTTCCCTCCAGCTGGTTGGGTTTCATTAGAAGTGCAATCAGTGTGTGCGCCATGGTGCTAAGGTCTGCAGCTATAAGACGTCTTGAGACTTAGAATGCTGAGATCAGGGCAGAGATGGAAGCTGCAGAGCTAAGTGCATCAGAGTCTGTTACTACCTGTTTGGAAATTGCAAATAGAGAGAAGAAGTGCCTCAAGAAGCTTCTGGCTTGGGAAAAACAATGAACTAAGTTGCAAGAAGAGGTTGCAGAGGAGAAACAGAAGATCGCCCAGTTACAACAGCAGTTGCTTCAAATCAAGGAGGACCAAAAAGAGACCGAGGTGTGTGGAACATTATACCAAATGAAATTTTATTTTTTTCTTCTTCTGAACTATATTGCTGATTCCAAGTTAAAACAAAGAGAATCTGATACTTTTGATGAAAATAAAATGAATACCAATTTTGTAAAGTAGAGATGAACTTGAGGTTTTCCTTCCTTTCTTATCCATTATCTATGACCTAATTTATGATTATAAATGTCTCTGTCCACATTGTTCAATCTATGGACCACCTTTTTGGTCGAGTATAGTCCCCAGAACTAAACTCAGCAGGCACTTCAACCTTTCTAGGTACAAATGAATAGTCTTCTACCTGTTATGTTAAGTTTCTGCCTTGGAAAGAGTTAGTTGCTTCGTTTAGTCTCGTATTTGGCAATGTTAATCGAAGAGGTGGTCTTCTGATTGAATGGTTTATGAATATGAATTGGTTGTTCATTATTACCGTAAAGGTACTGCATCTTGTATCTCTGTTTTAGCTTTATTGTTTTGGTCATGGAAGATGGTTTGAAATTGTTAGTTTTGAGGAAGAGGGTACATGTAGGGTTCAACCTATTGATTAAGTTTAGTTTGCAAGTAAAGTGGAGGCAGAAAATAAAGGACAAATAGCTGGTTGAGGTGCTTGGAAATTGATTTTTTTTTCAGGCTGAGGTTCCTAATATATTATGATTTCATATCCCATGTTTTCACCTTGAGTGTCTTATTTGAATCAACTATCATGCAGTTAATCATCTTGATAACCTGGAAGTACAAGTAGCATGGGTTACTGGTCCCTGGTTCCTTTCTATTTTTGTAAATATGCTTCCATGGGAAACTGGTGAGCTTCTATACTCTTCCTAGAGCAAATCCCTTAATGCTGATAGTATATTCCCCAATGCAACTTTTGTATTAACTTTTACAATTAATTTTTTTTCTCTGACTCCAGTTCTTAGAATATGGGATGTGCTTCTATTTGAAGGAAATCGTGTTATGCTATTTCGAACTGCACTTGCTTTGATGGAGTTATACGGTACAGAGCGAACCGCATTTTCTTTGTTGTTTGTGCATATGCAGTATCCTACTTGTCTATGCTCTGCTGGTAATTATTAGAGCTTAATCCTATTTAGTTTTCTATGAACACGAGTGCGCAAGATTGAGAATGCTAATTATAAAAAGACTATTAAGGACTACTTAAAATTCCTTGCAACACTTATAGTTCTCATGAGCAATTATTCTACAGGTGAAGTGGTTGAAAGATAAATTGTGCAGATTGCTGGAGGAGAAAAGATTTTCTTTACTCAGGTTGGTAACTTTTATGTGGCATCAGTTCGTCAACCTTCTAATTTATTTGGGCATGATACCACTCACGACTCCAATAAGACCCACAACATGGATGAGACCAAAAAAGTTGACTTGTTTGAGGATTTGACCAACGCCTACATAAATCTTGCCATGGGCTGAATCATGATACTCAAATATTCTTTTTTGCCATCTATTATGGAAGGTTTAAGTTGGAGTCAAGCTAGAAGCATACATCCTTCTTGTTTTTCTTTCCTTTTGTACGTGTGTCAAAACCAATACCCTTTCACATAATCCATGAGACCATATTCTCTTTTCCCACATTTTCATTTAACCTTGTAATTTATCTCTGTCTTATGTTTTGCAATTGAGAGATATTAGTGAAAAAGTTAAGATACAGATAAAGTTTAGTTTGGGGCCTTGTTAATATTTGTCAACTCCAGCTCTTCAGTATACTATTTAATGGAACTTCTGCGATGTCAATATATCTTAGATCTAGGTTTGTGTAGCTCTTCAGTATACTATTTTATTGATGCAGGTTGAGGTGCCTGAAAATTGATTTTTTATTTTTTTCAGGTATGTTACCATAACCGACGCTTTACAAGCGCCGCAAAAAAAAAATTTATCGGCGCTTTAAAGCGCCATTAAAAGGTTGTAAATATTGCGTTCCACAAGTTTGTTAACATAACCGACGCTTTAAAAGCGTTGCAAAATGTCTTTATTGGCGCTTTGTAGCACCATTAAAAGCTTACAAATACGGCGTTTTATCCCAATGGCAATTGACATACCCATTTTGTTAGCGACGCTTATATAAGCTATTACGACACTTTATAAAGTGTTGTAAATGTTAATTTTAACCGGCGCTTGACAAAAAGCGTCGTTAATCTTTTGGCGGCACATTATTTTACCGGCACTTTATGAAATGTCGTCAATGATCTAAATCGGCACATTGTGAACCTATTCCAGCGCTTTTGAAGCGCCGGTTAAAACATATATGTTGTAGTGTAAGAATAATGTATTTGTGGGGAAGGGGTATGCCACTGATGGTATATTTAAATTGAGTGTTAATGCTAATAAAATTTCTACTTCTGCTTACATGTTGTGTTCATTTAATACCTTAAATTGGTAAGCCATGCAAATTTACCAGTAGACCTAGTATAAAGCATTGACATGCTATTGAAAGGGTCATGAGGTACCTTAAGAGGAGTATGAACCTTGGATTACACTATCAGAAGTTTCCCGCTGTCCTTGAAGGATATAGCGATGCTTATTGGAACACCCTTTCAGATGACTCCAAAGCAACTAGTGGCTATGTTTTTAGTATAGCTGGTGGAGCTGGTTCTTGAAAGTCAAAGAAACAGACTATTTTGGCACAGTCCACGATGGAGTCTGAGACAATAGCACTAGCCACGGCTAGTGAGGAAGCAGGTTGGTTAAGAAATCTGCTAGTTGGATCCCCTTATGGGAAAGACCAATACCAGTTGTCTTGATTCATTGCGATAGTACCGCGGCTGTTGCAAAGATACAAAATCGTTATTATAATGGCAAGAGATGACAAATACGTCGTAAGCACAGTACAGTTAGAGAGTTTCTATCTACTGGAGCTGTTAGAGTGGATCATGTACAACTGATGAGAACTTGGCTGATCCTTTGATGAAAGCATTAGCTAGAGAGAAGGTTTTCAAAACCTCAAAAGAAATGAGACTTATACCCTTAGATTGATGAGTCATTCATGATGGAAACCCAAACTATAGATTGGAGATCCCAAGAAATAGGTTCAATGGGTAATAACAAGTCGTGAATGATATGAGGTGAATCATGCTATTTTTGTTGTAATTCCATTCCTAGATTGAAGCATGAGATCCTGAAGTGATAGTAGGATGAGTTAAAACTCTTAATGAGATCTATACTCTATGTGGATTGGAGTACCTAGCTACAGAAGTACTCTTGATAGACTCACCTAAGTGATTGTGGAAGTATGACCACTTCCTATGGAATTTGTGGCCGAATTTTGTAGAGCTTTCACTACACTGGGATATACATGCATGGCCTTAACGCACGGGCTTTTTAGACTTCACCTTGGTAAGGTTGTGCATGTAATGTTGTTAGAGATAGAGTTCAAAACCATGTGTTACTCTAGTATAATCTAAATCATGAACACTACGCAAGAATACAAGTTGAAAGACACTTTTGTTTATGCACAATCTTATATAGGATATATTGCTCAATGAAGAAATTTTTTTTTTAAAAATTCAAGTGGGGGATTGTTGGAACATGTGTATGAATTTCTAAAAAAAGGAAAATGGGATTTTAGCTTTCAATCATTCTCTACATTGTATTGTCCCATATCCTTTATGTAACTCACTTTGGAGGAGTTAATAAGGATAGTTTTTGAACTTGGATTTGGACCCCAAGGGGTACCCACTTTTGTGGAGGAGGAAGGAGATAGACCAATGTTGATCCACTCCACACGTGCGTGCGTCGCAGTCCGGCCGAGTCTGGTCGGGTCGAGATTAGATGGGATGGGAACTATAATATTCTTTTCGCTGAAATTTTATTTGAAAAAAAATATATTTTATTTTCTCTAGAGAACAAGATTGAGTCAGAGAAAACCTAGTTTTCTGTCCACCAAATCACGTGATCCACGATTTTTTCCCACTTTATAGGCCATGTTTTTTATCCAACGTCTTTCTCTTTCAGCCTATATATACAGGCTCTCGTTTTCAGCTTAAATATATATTTAAAAAAAAAAAAAAAGGAAACAGTTTCACAACCTGATTAGCAAAAGAGTTTCAGAGAGTTTCCAAAACTCCGTGTTTTCAAATAGAGTTCGAGTTTAGTTTTTCACAAAGAGTTTTCAATATTTCAAAGTTCTTTGCTATGATTGATTTCCATTATTTTGATGATTCCGAGCAATAGAAATTGGGTGATAGATTTTCGTGCTTCATCTAGTGCATGTGATGGAACGAGACAGAACGAGATTTTGAGCTGTTTTATCCTGGGGACGACGGGGCTTACAGACTGCTTGCACAAACTTGGGCAGAGCCACGAAACGTCTTAAAGAGAGCGAATAGTCAGTGACTCAATCCAAGAAAAATTTCGGTAACTTCGTTTCTATTTATTTTGCAGCAATTGTATTTCCAACACAATGATAACTGGTGATTAAATAAGCTCCATCGACAAAAAATACAAAAACCCACACCTAACGTTGATGACCTGGAAAAATTAACAATAAAACCATAATAAGGGGCAGTTCTTCAAGAGTAAATACTGGCGGCAAGAAAATGATCCAGAAATTACCAATCAAAGTTTCTTACTTTCTTCAAAGGAGGAAGCGACGAGATGGTGAGTAGAGAAGAAGGGTTGGAGGCGAATAGGGTTTGCTTTGTTGTCTACTTTGCTTTGGCCAAAACCCTAGGGATAAGGGATTGTTTTGGACATTGGGTTGGGCTTTGGTTTGCTAATAAGTGAACTTGGAGTTAGATATGAATTGCTACAATAACCAAGATGAACCGAAACGGTCTGAGATTATTTTTGTTAAAATCGGTTCTATCTCGGTTCAGACCGGTCCGGGATCGGAACCGGGATAAAAACAACAAAAATCGATTTGTCCTGGTCAGAACCAGTTCGGGACCATACTGGAACGGGTCAGAATCGAGATTCTTGCCCACCCCTAATATTGGCTAATAAGACTCCAGGCAGTCCAAAAAAATATAATAGTCAGATTATTGCTAACGACCTCACAATAGGTTTTTGTGACTATATAAAAACAAGCAAGAAGCCAATGGTTTTATGGTCAAGTAGTTAGGGATATGTGGGTTTATCCCCCACGTCCTAGGTTCGAGACCCGTCGGCGGCATGGTTACTTTCTTATGGTGTTGACCTGTAGGTCGCACCTTGTTGATAGGTTATGGGATCCTATAAAAACACAGCTCGGTTTCCAAAAAAAACAAGCAAGAAAGAATGCATCCACCACATAATACTACATACAAATGGTTTGATAATGTGCCTATTTGACCATCATCTGTGCCACGGCGTAAGATACAGACTCCATACAATTGTTTTTGAAGTTGATGAAACTTGATGAGATGGGTAGTAACGAGTGGGAGTGATGAGTGGGCTGAATACCCAAATCCATCCTATTTAATTAGAAAAAATTTTGATGTATTTAGAAGGATGTTTGCTAAAGTGGGTAGTATTGATTTTGGGTTGGTTTGATGAGGGTGAAGGAGATGAAGGTAAGTTATTAGATGTCCTCGTGATTTGTAAAGAGATATTTAGCCGTTGGATGAATTTTGTTGTTATTTTAAACCCAACGTGTGCCTTGCATGTGCAGTATAAAGGTATTTTTGAATTTTATTAATATTGAAACAATCATGAAAAGTCAATGTATTTGACAAACAACGACTGAGACAGTCAACGTTAGCTAGGGGTTAGACTCAATTAATTTTTAAAAGGAATACTAAACTCAATTAGGCATAAATTAATGAGAGTCAAACTAAAAAAATACCCTTGATTATATGTAGCTAACAAATGTAAAAAAATGTTGCTTAAAGTTTTTGCTTTTTCTATAACACATATATGAGTTTCTTTTGAGTTTGGACCTCAATAGTTTATACCTAATCTAACCCTCATTTTCTAACTGATCATTTAGGTCAATCATGTTGACTGGTTAAAGTTTTATAATGAACCAAATTATTCCCTTTGAAAATGCACATCCCTTGCATGTGAAAGTATCATAAAACTAATCAAGATGCATACAGTGGCTCTGATTTCCAAAGCTAATCTAGAAATAATCCAACAATAAATATCTAATTATATAAATAAAATAAAACATTTTTTTGGTGGCAACCTAAAATAAAGGGTTTTCATTCTATTCCATGCTCTCGAAAGTTTCAATTCCAATTGGCTCATAAAGTTTCAATCACGAACATGTGGCGGAAAACTAAACCCTGTATAAGTTGGCACTTGATTGGCTTGGTATGTATGTAGCTATTAGTTGAGTCAACACATTCCCTAATCGATGATATACCTTTCAAAGTTCTAATCAGTCAACATGAAGATGCAGCTTTTCAGAGATTACTTATGTCTGGTGTGTCATTTTTTCAAAATATAGCTGGTACATAATTAAAGTACATTAAACAATGCAAAATTTCAAGAATTTCACTGATCAGAAACAAAGAAGAAAATTATCTGATGGATGACACATGCAATGAATTGGTAGAAAATATCGCTGGTTTCCTCGACAATTAGAATTTTCCATTTTATATAAACAAAGTGGTAGAAGGATTGTTGTACTTAAAAGGATGGGGAATTCTAAATGTCAGAAGAAGACATGCCAAACCAATTTGGAGTCAAATTGAGAGGGTAAAAGATGAAAATCAGGAAGTTTTTTTCCAGAATGAGTCACCATCCTTGAATTTTCTTGAGTTGTTTCTCAATCATGTTTCAAGAGTCATGGTTTGAAAGAGATTGGAAAAATCACATCTATCAAGTTCCCAGTTCCAAATCTTGAAAGCGTTCGAACCCAAGTGATCCTATGCGAACCCGGCGGATCCGACTCTCCCCCTAAGTCAAAGTATCATGTCTCTCAACCCAATCCACGCCTTCACAAGCCACAACGTTACAGATCTGTCTCCCCAAATATATCTAGGACATGACCAAGTCCTGACTAGTGTAACAGAATAAGAAAAAGGAGAAGAAAAGAAGGAGAAAGAGAATAAGAGGGGAAGAAGAAGAAGAACCATCAATCAAGCGTCGGATTGTGATCTGGTTCGTCAGTCTTTGTCTTCTGCACCAAAACTCTATCTTTGGTGGAGAAGGTGGCGGAAGAGATGGGTAGACGGGAGAGAGGCGGTGAGTTGAGAGAGTCAGAGAGTATAATGAAAATCAGTTACGAATTTTTACCTATTTGTATTGAGGGAATGAGGGTAGTTTAGTAATAATACATTAATAAACAGATATCTGCCTTTTTTTTTTCCTATGGCCATGACCGAATCCGCCTCGAAACAGTACCAGATAAAATTTTAATCCCCAAAATTGCCTCGATATTCGTTAAATAAAACCCAAATCGCCCCAAACAGAGTGGAGCGGAGCAAATATTTATGAAAATCCGCCTCATTGCCATCTTTGGAAGGATACGTCCTTGATAAAACAAAAGAAGTTTTTCTTAACATTGACTATAAGGAAGAAACACTCGCTCAACACAGTGGTAATTGCTTTTGGATTGATTATTATTGCAGATGGGATTGCAATTCTTATAGTGAAGAATCTACGAGTCTGTCTTGATTGCCATCATGTCACACAGCTAGATCAAAGATATATGCTCAAGAAATAATTGTCAGAGATCAAAGTCGATTTCATTTGTTTAAGGATGGGCAGTACATCTGCCAAGAATATCAGTGATGCATTGGTTTGTAAACCATGTAATTTGTATTGGTGATGCAAATATTATTGGTACAACAACGAAGCTAAAGCTGAAGCTCAAGAAGATCTTCTTGCCAACTCGAAATTCTCTCTTCTCAATGTCATCGATCTTTCAAGTAGCTCTGACATTCAACAATTTGTCTCTCATCACAAGCAGATAAGCTAGCTAGCGAGCTCGCTTGATTTTCTTCTTCAACTCAACTTCGTTTTAGTTCATCATCTTACCTAAGCTACCTCAATTTGGATTTGTTCCATCAGGATGAGATAAGTTTCGTTATTTTACTTGTTTTTCTCTAAGGAACCATTCCATTTTTAGAAGATTAATTAATTAAACCATTCTTCTTCTTCTTGAGTGAGTGAGTGAGTGAGTGAGTGAGTAATAGGTTTTCCTATATATTTCTAGTTTGTAATGGTACGGGCAAAGTTGTTATTCATTTTGGATGATTTCTATTTCAGGCAGTTTGGATTAGGGGGTTTTTTATGTAATCAACCGTGGAATCAGTCGGGAGTTCATGGATGAAGTTTTTTCTCAAAGTTAAAGGCTTTTTGATCTACCATTAGAGGACAAAATGAAGATTCTTCGCAATGAGAAACACATGGGATATACACATGTTCTTGACGAACTTCTTGATCCTCAAAATCAGTTAATGGTTGGTTTTTCTTCATCCTATTTATAGCTTTTATATTTCTATTTTTTTACTTAATTTGCTCAATGATTAGCAACATCTTTATTGCACAATATTTGCTAGTATCAAGGATGAGTAAGATGAGTTTTCAAATTCAAGAAAAGAAGCCAGGTGGGAGGAGTGATGTGTTGCAGAGAGATATTGTGAAAAAAAAAGACACAGAGAAAAAATGTAGTTTTTTTTTATAATTATATATTCACCGTTGGATTACTTCTACTTTAGCTCTGTAAATCAGAGCCACGTGATGCATGATTAATGTCAAAAATCGATATCATTGTCATTGCATGATTTTCGACATCAATAAAAAATATATATAAATTTTTGTTTGTTTCTTTCGACCTAAAATACACTAACAACGCATAGTGGAAGTAGGGTTTATCAACTACACTTGGATTAGAGGATAATACTTGACTTACAAATTAAAGAATCAATGGAAGAAATAAAATTAAAAGAATAAATGATAAAATGTTGAGAGATGATTTGATTTAAAAATAATTCACTTGTGAAGTGAAATTGAAATGTGGAGAAATCTCGAGGGTATGAGAATCACATAATTCCAACATAATGATGCTAAAATGTATTTTCAATTTCTCTCCAAAATACTCAAATCACATAGTTTTTAACCTAAATGACTTGAGTTGTGGGATTTAAGAAATATAAGTCTTTTCATTTCCCTCAAACTTTAACCAAATTCATTGTTTCATTTCTAAAACATCATTAGATTTTGGTTATGTATTTCATTGGAAAAATCCTAAAAGACATGAAAATAAAATTACTCTTTCGAATAAGAAATATTATCCATCTAACAAGTGAAGTCGTCTTTCGAAGTACTTCTTACAATTCATTGTCTACTTTACTTCATAAATGAAATACAATCTAACTACCATTATATCTTTATGGGGCTCAATCTCTTTCCTTCAAGAGGGGACGATTAGCTCTCCATGAATGAAGAAAGTAAACTAAAAATAAAAAATAATAGTTGAGAAAGAGGAACTATTGCTAAAAAGATTAAATGAAAATGAAACCTACTTCTATATCAATGAAAAAAATGTTGGAATACAAATTAAAACTTTCACTTCTCTACACTTTCTCTCAAAAAATAAAGATGTCGTTCTTCAAGAGTTTGATAGCATGTTTATAATGCTCCCCTCCAAAGCTAGAAATTGAGAAAAAATCTCACAAATCTCTTGATTATGCTCCAAATCATATCATATAAACTTAAGAAAATCATAATTAGGGATAGATATATCAAGAGAGTTTAAATTAGAGGTAGATACATTTGCACATGTGTGCTCTGTGACACAAAAATCAAGGCAATTAAATATTCTTTGATTTGATGTTACATTTGCCTTGGAATATTCTTTGAGTTGATGTTTTACTTGCCTTGATGATTGCATGTTCCGCACTTGAGTTCTTATCTTGAAATTTGCCACATGTTTCCATCATAAATCACCACTAATTGGAATCAAATCTTGATTTCCATAATATGGTCCTGAAATGAAACTCTTGATCCATACGTGTCATGAACAAGCCTAAATCTCTCGAATTTATCACTTTTCAATGATTTCTCTAATTGTTCATCGTCATGCAAATTTAAGGTAGAATTGTCTCAAATTTCTTGCATTTCTCGATTCCCTACGAAAATTATGACAATAATCAAATTCAAGATAAATATAGACATTTAATTAATTTTAAGCACCACTAGCGGCTAATAAAGGGCTAAATGAGGCGTAAAAAACAATAAGTTAAATGAGACTTCTCTAGAAAAACAAAAACCTAGCTTGAATTATTTTAATTTTTTAGGAGGAGGAATGAGATAGATGGTAACTAAAGAAATGGTTATGAAAATGTAGGATCTTCAAGTAGCTTAATAAGAACCCATCAATCACCTCCTTTTATTTTCTTTTCATCTTCACAACTTTTTATGTTTTTGCTTTGCTTTCTCATCTGAAATATCTTGTACCTTTTGATTTTCACTTTGCACTCATCCCTTTTTCTTCATAAAACTTCCTAACACTTTTTCATAAACATACATGGGCAATGGGTTTTTTCTTATGTCTAATAAACCAAGACAAATGCTCACATTGGTTTTGGGTGGAATGGTTAGCAAGATGGTTTTGAGAAGTTATAGATAGGCAAGAGATGCCTAATTTACCTTTTAAGGTTTGGTGATGGTCATAACTCGCAAATAGACTAAAGACCTATATTTCCCTCAACTCGAAAAATATGTCATCCGTACTGATTAACCAAAAATAAGAACAATGAGACTTCACAACAAGTCAACGTGGGATCAAATAAAATTTGAGTCGTCATGCGACTCGAAGTTGTGTAAAAACCCTCTGAGTAAATGAAAGGTCTGATAGCTCACAAGATTAAAGTCTCCACAATTATTCCTCTAGATTCTCATGAAGTTACTTATTTCTCTATTCTGAACTACGTCTTTGGTCATTGTGCAAAAAAAAATTGTTTGTTCTTGAATGCTCAAATACAATGCTTACTCTAGTAATAAACTTTCAAAATCTCTTTACCTAAATGTTGTGAATCAAGTAATCAATTTCATCATAACTACGACACCACACCATTTTTTTTTAGAAAATAAAGTTTCTGAAAAGAGGTGTGAATTTTAAAAAATCTCCCTACCCCCAAATAAATAAAACATTGTCCTCAGTGTTAAAAAATGAAATGGAAAGTGAAAAATAAAAATTGGAACTTGTTACATCAGGTGATTTGTTGAACATCCATACCGTCCCTGCAATGAAAAAGATCGAGTTGGTGGGGTGATGTATTACCACAAAATACATCACCCCCAAACAACCATTGGAAATATTTTTTATGTTAATAAATGAATGAATACATAAACTGATTGGGTTTCCTTCCAGTAGCGCTAAGTTTAATGTTATCAGTCAGAGGCAATGGGGGTGCAGGCTTAGTGAAGTAGGAACATGTGAGCGTGACTAATCATCATAGTTAGTATCGATCAATTGAATGGTTTCCATTGACCTTGGGGGAAGTTCATGATACAACTTTAATCGTTGTCCATTTATTTGAAAGAGATTGCCATAAGTAGGGTTTTCTATAGTGACGACACCGTATCATTAACATCACAAACAATAAATGAACAAGATCAACGGGTTTTTAACTTACCTGGAAAGAAGTGAAAATGAAAGTTGTGTAGTAGAACTTTCTGACCAACTTGGAACTCTTTTCTCATGATGTTTTTGTCATGTATCAATTTCATTTTATCTTTGTAGTTCTTGGCTATGTTCTAAAATCGGCCTAGGCAGCTAGGAAACACCCAAGCGGGTTGAATATTTTTTTTATTTCTATTTAGAAAACTAAATGAATAAAAACTATTTTTTTTACACATTTTGCATATATTATTTTGGCATTGAATTGGAAGTAATTTATATGTTATTGACCTTAACTTTTATAAATTATAATACAAAAAAAATCGCCTAGCCCTTGACTAGGCCTCTGGGCCCTAGTCCCCTTCTCGTTGCCCGCCTACCAACTAGCAATTTTTAGAACCTTAGTTCTTGGATAAGTCATAAGCATCATACCTCAATTCTTCAAGCTCGTCGAGCTGAAGCTTTCGTTGTTGATCACCCTTATTGAGGTCAAAGTTTAGACACTTTGTAGCCCAATAAGCTTTATGTTGGAATTCAATAAGAAGGTGATAAAGTTTACTAAAGACCAATCTACAGAGAGACATCCCTAAAGGAGTTTTGAATGCAGTTTGATATGTCCACAAGGCATTCAAAAGACGTAAAGACCAATCTTTCTCGATTATGATTGATAGTCTTTTCGAGGATGTTCTTGATTTGGCGATTTGAGACTTAAACTTGACTGTTTGTTTTGAGGATGGTAGGAAAGGGAAACTTTGTGAACAACCACATACTTTTTATCAAGATGCTCAAAGTCGCGATTACAAAAATGTTTATCCCTATCACTGATGATACCATTTGGGGTGCCAAATCTATTAAAGATAAACTCCCTTATGAATGAAATTTGTGATCATTGTTCTTAGTGCCAATTTCCTTTATCCGTTTATAGACGTATTCCACTGTAGGAAGAATGTATTGATATCTATGGGAAGATGGAAATGGCTTCAAAAAATCAATGCTCAAACATCAAAGACTTTAACCACTAGAATAAGTTTCATAGGCATCATGTGTCGATGAGTATTTCGCCCAAGTTGTTGACATCAGTGACAGACAATCACAATACTCATGGCAATCTCGAAAAAGGGTAGGCCAATAGAAATCTAATTGTAGAACATTTTTCGCAGTTTTCTTAGAACTAAAATGCCCACCACAAGCTTGATCATGGCAAAAGGAGAGGATGTTCAATTGTTCTGCTTCTGAAACACATCTTCTAATAAGTTGGTCAAGGAAATATTTGTCAAATATGCCTCATCCCAAGAATAAAATTGACCCTAAACAAAAACGTGTGACGATCTACTTAGACTAGTGTGAAGGGAGTTCCTCAGTTGCTGAAAAATTGACAATGTCAGCATACAAAAGAAGCTATTGCTCAACCAAGAGAAGTTGTTCATCTGGGAAGTTATCTTGATTGGGTAAGATACTAGAAAACGACTCTTATATTAGCCTAGACAAGAGGTCGGCGACCACATTTTCTATACCTAACTTATCTCGTATTTCAAAATCAAATTCTTGCAGCAAAATAACACATCAAATCAGACGAGGCTTGAAGTCCTTATTGAGAAGGTATCTAAGGGCCACATGGTCAGTGTACACAATGACTTCAGCTCCAATAAGATAGGAACAAAATTTATCTAAGGCATAAACAATGTCCTACATCTCTTTCTCAATGGTTGAGTAATTGAGTTGAGTCTCATTCATAGTCTTCCTAGCATAGTAGATGACACGAGGGAGCTTCTCAACTCTCTGACCCAAAATATGGCCTACCGCGCAGTCAAATGCATAACACACAATCTCAAAGGGTGGCATCTAATCAGAAGTCTAAATGATAGGAACTGAGACTAGTTCAGATTTAAGACGCATAAATGCATAATTGCAATTTTTCATCAAAAGGAAAGGGAACATCCTTAGCTAAGAGGGTGCTCAAATGGCGTGCTATCTTGGAAAAATCCTTGATGAAATGATGATAGAACCCTTCATGCCTTAAGAAATATCTCACATTTTTAACAAATTTAAGATTAGAAGATACAAAATGACATCTATCTTAGCTTTGTCCATTTCAATGCCTTTTGAAGAGACAACGTGCCCAAGAACAATGGCCTGCTTCCCCATGAAGTGACACTTTACCCAATTTAGAAGGAGGCGTTTTTCTTCACAATGTTTTAAGACAAGTGGGAGGTGATTTAGACATTGGTCAAAACATGAGTTGAATATTGAAAAATTATCCATAAAGATCTCAAGAAAGATTTCTGCCATATCACTAAATATACTAGTCACGCACATTTGAAATGTCGTGGGTGCGTTGCATAGTAAAAAAAGGCATGCGGCGATAAGCGTATGTACTAAAGGGACAAGTGAATGCAATCTTCTCTTGATCCTTACATGCAATGGGTATCTTATTGTATCTAAAATATCCATCCAAGAAATACTAGTATGGATGACTCGCTAATATCTCAAGCATCTGATCAGTAAGGAGAAGGGTAAAGTGATCATTTCAAGTATTAGAGTTCAGCTTACGATAATCAATAGATATTCTCCATCCCTTTATCATTCTTTGTGGCACAAACTCATTGTTTACATTTTCAACAACTGTGATTTCTGACTTCTTAGGAACCACATTGATTAGGCTAACCCATTTGCTATCAGAGATACATAAATGATAAATGCATCCAGGAGTTTCAACACTTCTTCCTTTACAACATAGGGTGAGGAAATCCCACTTATTTCAAAAATAGGGCTAGGTCTGCCCTCTCTGTATATGGCAGTTTATTAACATAAGCAACCACACAGTTCTTCAAGATGCAAACACGTAAACAAACACCAAGCAATATCCAATCAAATTCGCTCAACATCCAAGCCACTAAAACACTGTGTCTAAAAGTGATACTTACTAATTGTGAACTCGGACACAAGGTCTCCACTTTGAGGGTAGAGAGAAGTGTTCTTTAAGAGTTATTTCTCCTTAGTTCAAGCAAATTGTTTTCACCCCCACACCACTAGTTGTCCACTACATCATCATCAAAGCCTTGGTTGCCTGGTACAAAAAAAAAAAGTCTCACTAAAAAAACTAGGGTTTAAAACCGAACCATCGGTTCGGTTTTTAACCTAAACCGTGAACCGAACTGACTTAGGTCGGTTTTAAAATTTTCAAAACAAAACTAAACCGATCATTAACAAAACTGAACCGATTCTAATTTATGCAAACCGTAACCGAACCGACTAAAATTGAACCAAAATCAAAATAAAATCGAACCGACCAACTATTTTAAACATATTATATTATTTATATATAAAATATATATTATTTATTATATATATTCGGTCGGTTCGGTTTGATCGGTTAAAATCACATAGAAACCGAAAATCGAACCAACCACTTCGGTTTTGAATTTTTTAAAATCGAAACCAATCCGAACCGAATTTAAAGGTTCGGTTTTGATCGATTCGGTCGGTTTAATCGGTTTTTTGTTCAGCCCTAAAAAAACAGTCCTATTTTTTTCTTACTTCGGTGGGTGTCTAAATAAATAAACACACAATCAAACAATTATAAATAGTTTACCAGTCTTAGTCAAGAAGTCAGATTTTTTTTTCTTGTGAATCAATGAAAACTATTGTGTAAACCGTAAATCAAATAAATAGACTTTTCACTATATTTTAAATTGATTTTTTTGTGGTCCAATTATTACAAGTTGCACTCGACCATTCAAGACGTATATAAAAAAATATGAAATAAATTAAACTATATTCCTCACTGAAAGTTCAAATAAGAAAAACAAGGAAAAAAAGTCTTCAAGCAAGTCCTAGGCAATTCCGCAACTTTCACACACACTTGTCCAAATAAATTTGTTCAACAAGCATACGACCTCAAAAAAAATATGAAATTTTTTGTTTGTTTTTCTTTGACCTACAATACACTTTAACAATGTGTATCAGAAGTAGGGGTTATCGACTACATTACTTGGATTAGAATCACTTGGATTAGAGGACAATACTTGACTCACAAATTAATGGAAAAAATAAAATTAAAAAAATAGATGATGAAATGTTGACAGATGATGTGATTTAAAACAAAGTAATTAATTTGTGAAGTAAGATCGAAATGTGGGAAATCTCAAGGGTATGAGAGCCACCTTATTCTAACATAATCAAGCTAGAATGTATTTTCAATTTCTCCCAAAAGACTCAAATCACATGGTTTTTCAACCTACATGACTTGAGCTGTGGGATTTAAGAAGTAAAACTATTTTCATTTCCCTCAAACTTCAACCAAATTCATTGTTTCATTTCTAAAAATCGTTTGATTTTTGTTATGTTTTTATTGGAAAAATCTTTAAAAAAATGGAAATAAATTTACTCTTTTGAATAAAAGATATTATCCATTTAACAAATGAAGCCTTTTTTCGACGTACTTTTTACAATTCATTGTTCTACTTTACTTCATAAATGAAATACAATATAACTACAATTATATCTTCATGAGGCTTAATTTCTTCCCCTTGAGAGAAGATTATTAGCTCTACATGATTAAAGTAAACTAAAAATCAAAAGAGATAGTTGAGAAAGAGGAACTATTGTTAAAATGAAAAAAATCAAGAAAAGAAATGATTAAATGAAAATAAAATTTACTTCTACATCAATGAAAAAAAAATGTTAGAATACAAATTAAAACTTGCACTTCTCTACACTTTCTCTCAAAAAATAAAACATAAAATAATAAAGATGTCATTCTTGAATAGTTTGAAAGTCTATTTATAGTGCTATCCTCCAAAACTAGAAATGGAGAAAAAAATATCACAAATCCTTTGATAATGCTCCAAATCATATTATATAAACTCAAGGGGTTCATAATTAGAGATAGATACATCAAGAAAATCCTAATTGAAGGATATATATTTGCACATGTGTGCATTGTGAAACAAAACTTAAGACAACGGAATATTCTTTGACTTGATGTTTTATGTGCCTTGGAATATGCTTTAAGTTGATGTTTTATTTGCCTTGATGATTGCATGCTCCACACTTGAAGTTCTTATCTTATAATTTGCCACATATCTTGCAATGGCTTCTTTATCTATTCATGTTTAAAAAAACAAGATTGTCTAGATTCGGTGGAACCAAATCGCATCAATTTATTTCAAGAACTTTACTCGGATCCTAATAGAGCTATCTATCTATTGGAATATAGTCCTAAATCACCATTAATTGGAATCAAGTCTTGACTTTCATAATATGGTTCTGAAATGAAAGTATTGATCCACATGTGCTATGAACATGGCCAAATGCCTCGAATTTTGCACTTTTCAATGATTTCGTAATTTCTCAAATTGCTCATCATCATTCAAATTTATGGTAGAATTGTCTCGAACTTCCTATATTTCTCAATTTCCTGCAAAAATTATGACAATAATAAAATTCGAGATAAATAGAGACATTTAATTAATTTTAAGCACCACTGTAGATTAATAAATAGCTAAATGGGGCGTAAATATCAATGTTTTGGGTGTTTATCAATGTATTTTGTTTGGTTTTCTGATACTCTCACATACAAGGCATGTACATTTCCGAAAGGGATATCTTAGTACGTTATAAAACTTTTATAGTCAATATGATTGACCTAACGAATCTGTTAGAAAACATGGGTTAGACCCCATTAAAATTTTAAATGAGTACCAAATTAAATTAGCTATAAACTAATGAGAGCCAAACTAAAAAAAAACCCACATATATGCACGATGTTTGTGGCGGTTATTCAATTATTTTTTGATGTATAAGGTGGGTTCTTTCATTTACATGGCAATTTAGGCACACACAAAAATTTAATCGTAGAAAATGATTGTTCAACCCCTAAATCATGTAATAAAAGATGTTCCATCATAAATTGTTATTTGTTCAAGCTATTTATGGTCTTTGAAAATGTCATTTCTTAGGGATCAAGTAGTCAACATTAGTGAGGGTTTTTCATAATATGATTTGAAATGTTATTTTTGATTTAGAGCAAACACAAATAGTGGTTAAGCTTATAAAATCAATATAAGTTTAGTGAAGTGATATTGAAAAAATGTATGACTGAATTATAAAGTTGTGTATATTGGGTTGTGAGTGATCGATGAAATTAAATCATTCATATGCGACCATTGAAAGCACCACCAAAGGCGTCAATGCTAGAAGATAAAAACAAATCATGTGCTAGTCAAAGTCAACCAAGAGCAAAGTCAATTCAAGAGACCAAGTTAAATATATGAAGGTCGGTCAAGCATTGTTAAAGTTTCAAAAAGATAAGTCCAAAATGGTTGAAGTCCAAGAAGTTGGACTAAAACAAGTTATGTAGCAAACAAAGTCTAGCAAAAATAACTTATGGCTATATGGAGGCAAAACATTTAAGGGAAATAAATTCAAATTTGAATTTGAGATATCATTTCCATGAGAATGGATATTCCCTCAAAGAGACATTCTCATGTACTTAAAGGATATGTCCATGTCAAGGTACAAGGCCATGTGCCAAAATACATTGGACATGTGACAAAAAATAATTTTTTGTTTAAAAATTTTTTTTGGGGCATATCAACGTCGACTTCACCCTTGATATGTCGTTGTCAACAAAAGTTTGTTCTAATAAAGCAAATAGATATTCTGAATAGACTCATTCTGAACAGCAAAAGGTAACTTCAACGTAGTCGACTTCACCCTTCAGGATTAGTTTACAAATAGTTGCAAGAAGAAGACCAAGTTTATTTCCATTGTTCAAGAAGAAATCTCTCCATATTTTCTTTGAATGAGATTCAAAAGAAAAAAGAGAGGTATAGGGCTTGAGCTGTGAACTTAATTAGACTAAACAAATTCTTTGATTTAGATCTAAAGGCCCTAAAGAGAAAACCTTATTTGTCACCTCAACCCTCCATATTTGTAAAAGTGAAGCTCGCTTCTACTCTATAAATGAATGAGAGATCCGAGTTTAAAACTGTTTTCTAATCCCTATATTTGAGGGACATTACTGGAAAAGCCTCTTAGAGTGTTAGCGTGCCTAAAATCAATTTACCCGTGCGGGTTCTTGAATAGAAGAGTGGATTCGTATGAGTAAATATAACCGGGTGATCCCAAACAAGTGGTAAGACTTGGTTATGTTGCATTTCACGAATTGACAAGTCTCGTGAAGCACGATCACCAGGTGGTATCTCCAGAATCCCAAGCACATGCCCCTAAGACTTTGTTGTAGTTGCATCTCATTAGTGGTCACCAATGTACCCATAAGACTTGCGGAGTAGAGTACTTGGTTTGTGTCGGTAAGTCTCGTTGGAGCGTGGTGATTTGACCTTGCAAGATTGTGGAATGTTATTTGAGAGTGTAGTTATCTTTTAAACAAGTAATAAACATTTGTGGCTTGCGAGTCCTTTCTACTGAGAAAGTAATTGGTCTAGGCAAATCAAACCCCAGCTTAGGTGAACCTTATTATACTTGTGTTTGATATTGTCTATTTCCTTTTTTTTACATTATTTATGTGTGTTTTCTTATCTTAGTGCTTATGATATCTCGTCTTACATGTTTTAAGTTTTACTAATCATAGTTTTGCTCGCTTGATTTGTGCATCTAGTCTTGGATCTATTTTGCAAAAGTATTTTCTTAGATCGGGTTTTAGATCTCAAGACTTGTGAGACTATCAGACCTAGAATTGACCCATTTCATACTCTACACCTATCTTTGAACTTCATTTTTTGTGCTAAGGTATCAGAAGTTATTTTAAGCACGGAGTAATAACAAAGCGTTCATATGACCTCATTGTTTTTGCATTCTTTCTCAAAAGTTTCAAAGATAAAAGATTTTCAATAGAGTTTTTCATCCCCTTTTGTCTTGCTCAACGTATCTTAAGGCACTTTCATTGGTATTTGACGAGATACCTTTGCATTTTCACTAACAAGGGAATAAGATGATGACGATTAATGATCTTTGAGCGAATGTTTGGTCAGCCTTTTGCCATGAAGGAAGTGAAATAATGATAATAATAATAATAATAATAATAATAATAATAATAATAATAATAATAATAATAATAATAATAATAATAATAATAATAATAATAATAATAATAATAATAAAGCAATAGGGATTTTTGTTGGTTTCTTTAAAAAGAGAAAAAAAAAACTTTGTGACGTATTGGGACTCAAATTTACCTAAGATAACCGCCCCCCTCTTCTTCAACAAAAGTGGGGCATCTCAAGGCATCCTAAGACCATTCAATATACCACAAATGAGTCTCACAACTATTAAAGATAGTAAAATCACTAGGGGACCAACTCCAATAGGACCACAAGTCAAAGTCTCATTTATCAAAATAGTTAACAACACTCACTTATTTTTTACAAAACAAGACTACAAATAATGGGCGGTGCCATCAATTTCATTATGTCATGCATAACTAAAGGTATGCACAAACCAGAACGCTACTTCGCAACACTATTGTACAAGAATTCTAACAGACGCAATCTTGAACTTTGGTTCTAAGACATACAAATTGATAGCTAATTCATCACCGTCATATTTAGATCAATAAAAGTTCAATCAAATTTAGCGCTCAAGGTTTCTCGCCTCCATATCTTTATCTTCTTTGCATCAATGAGTAGACAAAGATCCTGAAAAAGATGCATCCACAAAAGTACACTAAAAATAGGTGGAAACACACAATTATATCACATGATTTAAAAATTAAATTGCATTATGAGGCCCTTCCGAAAATAAAATAGGATAAGAGTTGGTTGGCTTGAAGATCATGTGAATGGCAAGTGTTGTGGTTCTTTTATCTAGGGAAAACACGAACCAACCTAATAATATGTGCTTTTGAGTCCAAATTTATTTATCAAAAGTTAGGTTGAACTTCGAAAAAACTGCAAGGTTAATATTGTTACATATATATATATATATATATATATTTTTTTTTTTTTTTTTTTTTTTTTTTGTTCCACCATCACTTATTTTCATGAAAACTTGGATCTAAATTAAAACAACAATTTAAAATATTGTTCAACAATCTTTGAAAAAAAAGTATATATATGAAACGTATTTTTATACAAAATAATTTATTTAGAAACTATTATGAGTATTGACTAATTGATACCTAGTTTTTTGTGATATTGTTCATGTTTGAATTCATGTGACCACTCCTACTTCCAGATCTAAAGAGTTTATAAGCTGAGGCATTGTTATTTTTACTTGTTGCCCATATAGGTTTATCCTCTCTGTGGGATGGTGTTTGGACCTTATTTAGTGATTTTGTTACATATATGAGGATCAAAGTAAAAACAAAAAAGAGGGGTGTTCCTACTATAATAGTGGGAGTCACTAAAGAACGATGATAACTTAGTTAGATTTTGGTGAGGTGGGTATTTTGCAAATTGTCTAAAATAAAGGTTATGTTCCACTGTTCCAGCCAAGGATCATTCCATGTGTTTATTTGTTGTTTGGATTCAAGCTTCCATTAGTACCCTTCCTTGAAATATGGGATGTGATCTGAGTCCTTTAGAAAGAAAAGAGCTTATTTGTTTATTTAAGTTGTTATTTCCAAATCATTTTGAGGAAAATATAACTTGATGAGGATATGTGATTTTGGGTTTGATATTAGGTTCCAACATGTTTTAGATATAAAGGCAATATTCCTAAGTCTCACTGATACCTAGTTTTGCATTCCCATGACCATTAAGGCACAATTTCTTAACCCTGGTTATTCGATAAATTGAAAAAACTTTTTTACTATGTTTATTTTGACTTTAGGTCCTGTAGTTTGTACCATGTATGAGTTTAGGTTCAAGTTTGTCCAACTTAGAGTTTATATCCCAAGACCATGTTGACATGTTTGATGTCTAATTTTGTCTAACAAATAGACAAAAATGTCACTAACGATCAACCATTGTCAATAATGACTAGCTAAGTCAAGGGAATGTGAGTTAGACAATCAAACAAATCAATATGATCTGACTTAGACTCTAAGTTGAGCAAACTTTGGATCAGGAGTCATATATGGTACAAACTTGGGACCCATTTACAAATAACCTATTTTTACATCCTAATATTGAAACTCTAAACATATATCTCAAAGTACTCCATGCTACATCCATCTTAACCTTTTTCTTTTTTTTTAAATGAAACTGGATCAATGTGAATGATGTAAGTGATTATCTTCTTACCAAAACCCTTGGCATCCAGACCAAGACCACCATCACCAAACAAATAGTTGTGGCAATTGCAACCAGGGGCGGAACCAGAATTTTGAACTTGACCCGGGCTGTTAATATTTTTTTCAATTACGATTGAAGTTATATATATATATATCTGTGTGTGTGTGTGTGTGTATTAGCTACTAAATGTTAATTTTGCTAAAAACTATAAATACACTTGTATAAATGATTTAATAAACTCCTAGTACCTTTCCCATGTGTTATGAATCTTAAAAAAATGAAAACTATTCAATGAAGGAGTAACGGATCGAACCCTGGTTCCGAGCAAGAAATAGTAAAATTCTTACCAAGGGCCACAAGATGCGATCATGGTTTTTCTATTCATTTTTTAAATACCCTAATCAATATATTGACTATTTCTAAATATTTTTAACAAATAAACATTACAATTTTCTCAAACTCTCACCTGGCAGTAGCTCAGGTATGCCCACTAATGGCTCCGCCCATATTGCAACTTAGCGTAGGTGATACTTCAATGAAGTGGATGGTGAATTAAGAAATAAAATATTGGCGTGTATAAAGACAATTGAGATACTTGAATGCAAATGTAAAAACACTTACACTAATTTATAAAGAATAAGGAGTGAGTTTTTTTTGGGGGGGGGGGGAAATCATTTAAATATTGATTATTCAAGTCTATGAAGACTGGAGGAATATCCTACAAAAACTCGAGGTGATTCATGTCAAACCATGAAGATGCAAGTAACATGGTTCAAGTCAAAGTAAAAAAAAAAAAAAAACACTCAACCTTTACATCAAATAAGACTAAAACTTCTGAAGATTGAGGTCAAGGAATATCTCAAGTGATTTCACAAAAAAGACTAATAAGACCAAAGTCAATAAGAGTTTACTAAGTTAGGTGAGAATGGACTTAAACTATTGGAAAGGAAGCTCCTTTATTCACTACCATTTCCATTCAGTGACACCACCAAGCCTAACCTACAAAGTAACACCACCACTAAAAAGGACCACATATTTTTTTTCTCCACTATTCTCTTCTTTCTAGGGGTGGGCACGGGACGGGATGAGACGAGATGGACCCATCCCGTTCATTCGGGACGGGATAGACCTCATCCTGACCTCATCCCATCTCAAACGGGATCGGGACGGGACGGGATGAACACGTACTAAATAGTCCTCCAATAAAAAATAACAAAAAGAGTTTTATCTCACATTACTCACACACCAATAATGTCAAATTTATATACATATAACTTACATCATAAATAATAACAGATATTAAATAAATAAATATTAAACTTTTTTTTGAAGGCAAATAAATATTAAATTTCATTTAAAATTAATGATTCAATTCATTTAGATTTCATATAGAAATTCATCTTACATTGATTTAATTTCAACACATCCTAAATTTAATTTAGAAGAGTATTTTGATTAAAATTAATAATAATAAATATTAAATAAATAAATTCGAAATGGGATAGGCGGGATTGAAAATCTCCATCCCGATCCAATCCCACTCTAGATTAGGACGAGACAGGATCGGGATGAGTTTGATCAATCCCAAAGGACCCAAAAAAATCGGGACGGGTTCAGGATCGCGGGATAGGATGCCCACCCCTACTTCTTTCTCCATGTGCAATCTCTTTTTCTTTCGCCTACCTCCCTCCTCCTCCACCCACTTCCTTATCTTCTGCCTGCATTTAAACAACATTAACAACCTTGCAACACTAACAACAACAATTTGCGGATCAATAACAACAACAACAACCTGCGCAACAGCAACAACAACAACAATCCCACCGCAACCCCTCTTGACCTCTCTTTCTATGACAACCAACCAATTTGACAACCATAGGAAGCGAGATTAGGCTTCGATTTCATAGGAAAGAGATGCCAAATTGAAATCCAGTCTCGCCTCCGATGAGTGCAAGATTGAAAAAAAAATTATTTTTTTTATTTTTGCAAACTCGAGATGGATAGTCAATCTCACTACAATAGCCTGCGAAATTGAAAAAAAGTATTTGACCAAATCGGCAAGATTGGTGGGAGAGAACCATTTTTCCCTATGAGATTGGGAAGATGGGGGAGGGGGTTGGGGTGGTGGGGGCGATGGAGGGTGGCGGAGGAGGACGCAAGTGGATCTTTTTCTTTCTCTCTTGCATCTATTACTTGAATTGTCCCAAGATCCTTGACTTAATGAGATGGCAAGAAAGCATATCGCAAAAAAAATAAAAAATAAAAATAACGGGTAAAGAGAAAAGAAATATAAAAAAAGGAAGAAAAAACAGTTCTGTCATAGGAGAACATATTTCAGAGAGTGGGAGAGACGAGAAGAAGAAGAATAACAAAAAAAACTTACCTATTTAATGATGGTGTCACTAAATGGAAATGATGATGTACAAAGCAGTCATCATTGGAAAATTCTAGCTAGGGGGCAAAAATTTGATCAACCAAGCCTTGAAGACAACCTCAGTCGACTAAGAACATATTTAAAACTCAAAACGTATTGACATTGTCATTTCTAGCCTTTGGTTTAACAAAAAATATGGTTATTAAACTTGCGGCTTCATCAACCAACTTTCTTATAAGATTTTGTCTAGGGAGCCAGGCTTTAAAGCCATTTTTTGGTCAGGCTTGGGCTTTTTTACACTTTTACCCCTTCTCTTTAAAACACAACCACAAACATTATCTATAGAAAAAGGGTATAAGTGTAAAAAGCCTAAAACTGACTATAAAGCCTGGCTGCCTAGAATTGGTGTTTTTAGAAATATATTTCTTGGAATAAGTCTATAATACAGCCAGGGCGGAGCCACAGCCCTCCCAGAATCCGAAAGTTTCTTTTATACTTGTTTGCTATTGGTTAGTACAATAAAAAATTTAAAGAAAACTATTTTACTTGGTGGGGTACCTTTCATTGGGTGAACCAAGTGGTGAAGGCAATTTGATGTTATGTTACTTGTGGGACCCAACACTAGAGTCATATAATCACCTAATACACTAAATTATATTGTGAAAGTTATTCCATTTTAATACTTTAGTTGTATTGTGAAAGTTATTCAATAAAGTGAAGCATTAAAAGTTAAATTATAGTTTCTATAACACAATAATATCTCTAAAAGTTATTTCATCTTCAATATTGATATCTTCGTATGAATCATAATTTCCTTTTTACGATTAAAGAATCATCTCCAATATTTGATTATGTTGTTGAATCTTTAGCGTAAATCATCAAGTGGTTAGCAAAAATTGACAGATTATCATAGTGCCTAAGATTAATATGTTTCTTAGAAATCACGACACGTAATTATGTTTGCAAATATTCATTTTCTTCATAAGTTTAGAGATAAGTATGCTAAAATGTGAAAATTGTGGTTCTCATATTCGTACAGATTGTGTAAAAGACATAGTATACCCAAGAAAATTTTGGCTCCGCCCATGAATACCATTCTCAATTCATGGTGCAATGAGAGAGCTGAATAAATGAAATCGTGGCATTCATTGGAAGATCTCAAAGCATTCAAAGAAGATATCAAATGCTCTAGAAAATTATTGCCTTAATACTATTGAAAGAGGCCCTCCCTCATCCCCAACCTATCCATCTTAGGATGTGTAATTTGTAAGTCACTTCATTATAGCAGTTCGTGAGAGCTGAAACATTTTTCTATTTAAAGACACATTTGTGAAACCAAACAAGTGAAAATATTTGTGAGAAACCAAAGTCCCATTAGAGGCATTTGACCTGGTGTAGCTTTGGGGATTGGGTAAAGATGTGAGCTTATAATTATATCTTTGTACTATTATAATCATGACAATTATATCCAAGAGAAATATACAATGTTGCGATGCTTTCCCAACGTGGATCTACTCATTAAAGCCAATCAATGTTGTGAGCCAAATATACAATGTTGTGAGCCAGTCACATCCTTGTATATTTGGTTTGCATACATCTCTAGCTCTTTCCAATTTACATTATAGTAACGAACTTAATTGTTTTTAGTCCACGTGCTAGATTGTAATAGGATTGTAAACTCAAAGCCTATAAATATCAATATATACCCTTGATTAAAATATTGTTGAATGGCTTGGTTCATCTCCAAATTAAAAAAAAAATTACACTTTTTCAAAAACCAAGTCAAACAAAGGTTTACATTTATTTTACTGTAAAAAAAAAACCCAATTTACCAACTTCAGTATGATTGACCAAGCAATTTCAAGACTCTAGAGCCTTATGCAGTTCTTTTGGGTTCATTTCATTTCATTGTACCAGCTTGACTGTATTTCAAATGTGGGAAAGTTTTTTTTTTTTTTGTTAAAGCAATATGCATATATAAAAACTAAGAAGAAAACATCAAGCTTCCTGCCATAGAGGCAAGATTGTGGGCCTCATAATTGAGGGTCCTAGAAATATACAAGCAGTGTCAGTTGCCCAAAAAAGAGAGTAGGCGCTTAACATTACAAGCAAGGGGGCGCCATACCCAATCTAAAACAAAAGATGGATCAATATCCCGAGTAGAGATTGCCGCCATAAAGTTTGTAGAATCGCCGAAAACAAGACCAGTATCCCATCGTTGGGCTTGGATCAATATAAGTGTTGCCTCCCCTGCGAAGAACTCTGCCATTGTGCTGTCCAAAACCCTCCCTTTGATAGGACTAGAAACTGTAGCGAGCACCTTGCATGTTATATCCATAGCTATGACTCCCAGAGCACCCTGTTGAGATTGAGGAAAAAAGCATGCATCAAAACGGACAATCACTGAATCTGGCGATAACTGAGTGGTTGATGGAACAGGGGGCGGCAAAATGCCATTAAGGTGGTGAGATCTGGCAAAGTCAAGTTGGGACCGAATAAGGGCAGTCCTTGATGCTACAGGTGAATTGAAAGTCTCACCGTCAGTGTGGCGAGGGTTCCCTAAGGTGAGGCCCCCCGATACGTGTCAATGTGAGTTGTGCTCACAATCTGGAGGGTTGATCCGAGCCTTAAATCAGTCTTCGGAAGGCAAAACCACTGAGAGGACTAGGAAGATCAAATGGCATTTACCGTTGTGGTGAAGAGGCTAGAATTGAATTTAGCCTTATGGAAAATAATGTTATTCTTGATTCGCCAAATGGTGAGAAGGATAGCGGTGAATTGTGAGAAGATTTGATCCGTGTTAAGCGGATCCATGTGCGCTGTCTTCCACAGCAAGTGAAAAGCGTCAGTGATCGGTGAGGGTTGAAGTGAGTGGTGGAGCCAGTGAAATGGTAGGGGGAGATAAGCCAAAAATGATTGGTGATGGTGCAAGAGAAGAAAAAATGGAACACATCTTCGACGAGGGCATTATAAAAAACACAGTTATTGTCAGTTGGAACATGGACTGGCAAGGTTGCACGTCGTGGGGAGAATGTTTTGACTAACCTTCCACAAGAAAATGATGGCATTGGGAGGAGCTTTAATGCGCCAAAAAGACTTAAGAATTTTCGGTTTAATGGCAAGGGGGCCATGATTCAAGGACGATCCCCTCATCGAAAATGAATCAAAAGCCTGAGTGACATTTTTTACCGAGAAGACTCCATTTTTGTTTCCTCCCCAGATGAGGGTGTTTGGGGTGTCAGTTGCTCTAAGACAAATATTGTAGATGTCCTGCACCATTGGCTCTGGGAATAGGGAGTGAAGAAGATTAAGACTCTGTGATGGGACAAAGGAGGGTAGTGTAGTCCACAGGTCGTGTACTTCTCCGGGGAGATCAGAAGTTAAGGGATCCAAAAGACAATTCGCCAATAACAAGTCAGACTTGATCCACGCGTCATGCCAGATGTCTATTTGGTTGCCCGAGAGCACTTACTAGTGGGCCAATTGCCTAGTGAGAACAAGGGCCTTAAAAAAGCCTCTCCAAGCAAAAGAAACAATTGATGGGACCCGCTTAAGTTGGGACAAGGTTTTGGAAGGGAAGTATATAAGTTGGGAGTTGAGGGACGTCGAAGTCGCCCAAGTACTCCAGACGTTTTTAGCTAAGAGGGCCAGGTTCCTAGACCTAGTAGGGGTGATACCCATACCTCCAAGGTGTCGAGGTTTGAAGATTTTGTCCCATGTGCAAAGATGTCTGGCCTTTGCTTCCTCTAAACCATTCCACCAGAAGTTGTGCGCGAGCCGATCGAAATTGTAAGCCATTTTCAAATGAAGTAAGAAAGTGTGCATTGTGTAAACTGGGATAGAATTTAGATTCGCCTTCACCATTATAGTGCGTCCGGCTTGGGATAGAACTGTTGATTTCCATGAAGCTAGGCGGGTAGATATTTTATCAAAGAGGAAGTTGAAATCTTGGGCTTTGTACCTGGAAAGAATTAGGGGAGCCGAGGTATTTATCTTTTGTGTTAAAAGCTTTTGCACCCAGGATTCTGTTAATCATCTTAGCATGTCTGAGGTGGACACTTGAGCTAAAGAATATTGAAGACTTGTCAAAATTTACTGCCTGACTCGACGCCTCACAATATTTGCGAAGGATGTCTTTTACTGAGTGAGCTTCAAATGAGGAAGCACGACAAAAAAGGAGGAGATCATCAGTATAAGGAAGGTGGTTGATTGAAGGGGCTTGTCGCTTGAGCTTAATCCCTTTTATAGCCCAAGAAGCCTCAGCCTGGGTTAGAAGACGCGAGAGAGCTTCCGCAACTAAAATAAAGAGGTAGGGGGATAACAGGTCGCCCAGTTTGAAACCCCGAGATGGTTTAAAAAGTGGCAACGGGGAGCCATTAAGGAGGATGTGAAAATACATTGTTCTATCATAACAATCCAATCATCCGCAAAACCCAATTGACGGAAGAACTGAAGAAGAAAAGACCATTCCCCTATGTCGTATGCTTTTGTTAGATCAATTTTGATAGCCATCCAGCCTTGTGGTTTACGCTTGAAATGTATCATCTGGAAAAAAAGTCTCATGAGCGATATTGACATTTTTGGAAATGGAACGACCTTTAAGGAATGCACCTTGATCGGGAGAGATAATGGAATCCAAGAAAGGCCTGAGTCAATATGCCAGGATTTTAGATATGACCTTATAGATAACATTGCATAAACCGATCGGACGAAACTTATCAGGAGTCACCGGATTGCCAACTTTAGGGATGAGGGCAATAAAAGTTTTGTTTAGTTTGGGATCCAAGGTTTTTGTCACAAAGAAGTTGTGAACCACTGCAATGACGTCAGGACCGACAATATCCCAATACTGTTTGAAGAAAAACGCATGGAAACCGTCTGGTCCAGGGGCCTTGTGACTGTCAATGACAAAAATGGTATCTCTGATAAGATCGCCATTGGGTATGCTAAGCAAGGCGACATTGTCCTCCGGGGATATGACCAGTTGAAATAGTTTGAAAATAGAGGAGTCGTGCAAAGGAATAGAAGTAGTAAACAAATCTGAGAAATATTGTGACAGGATACCTTCAATATCCACTAGTCAGGATTGCCAATGGTTAAAAGGATCCTTGAGACGCAAGATAAGGTTAGATTTACGCTTCATGAGGGTAGACAGATGGAAGAATTTTGTATTCCTATCACCATCTTTGAGCCAAGAAAGACCAAATTTATTATTGCAAAAGAGTTCTTCCCTGACGAGAAGTTCCTCGAGGCGGGACTCGATAATAGAAATGGCTTCCGCATTCTCCCTCGAAGGTTAAGCATTATATAGTTTATCCAGGGCGAACCTAGTTTCACGAATATTGAGATGAATGTTACGAAAGTCAATTCTATTCTAATGAGTCAAAACATGGCTAAGATTTTTGACCTTAGAAACAAATACTTGAGGTGGGGCCCCGGAGCGGGGTGTTTGCCAAGACGAAGAAACAATCTGTCGGCACCCCGAATCTCTAGTCCACATCCAAAACAAATTGAAAGGTTTTGGGGCTACATTGTAATGAAAAGCAAGTTGCAAAAGCAAGGCTCTATGGTCGGAAGACGGGGCATGAATAGAAGTGCAAGTGGCTGATGGAAAAAGGTTTAGCCATTCAGTATTGACCAGCACTCTATCGAGCTTTGTTTTGATGTCATGCATATCTTGCCTTTTGTTTGACCAGGTAAATTGAGACTCTTTTAGTGGCAGATCAAGGAGCTGAAAATTGTCCAAAAATGCCGGAGATGGCTAAGCGTAGCACTTGTAGGAGAGAGGCTTCCTTGTTTGTCGTGATGATTGTAAATTGCATTAAGATCACCAATGATAACCCTAGGGAGGGTTGTGCAATTATACATACACCTGTAGCAGATTAGTCCAGAATTACCATAAATAAAAAAAGTTGACCATGTATGAGTAGAAAAGTAATCTGAGATAGTGCAATTAAAATAATATTTACAACAAGAAATAACAAAGAGATACCAAAAATAATAATAGTCCACCATACCGAAATAATAATAGTCTACCAGACCGACCTAGTGCTGGAACTGAGAGTCTGTGACGGAAACCAAGCCTCCAACACATACGGTTCATAAAATCAAAGTTGGTCTTTGTTTCAGACAAAAAATGATATCAACATTGGACTGATCGGAGAGGGTATTTATAACCCGGAACGTTTCGGAATACCCTACGCCTCTAACGTTCCAAGAAATATCATGGAGACCTTGGCGACCTTTCCTCGACGGTCGCCTTAGCCTGGGAAGAAAAAGTAACAACAATCCGGTCTATTGGCCCCCGAATCATCGGGTCCCCATAGAAGGCATAGGAGAGAGAAGAGATAACATCACTGTTTGATTTAGCTGAAGAGTCTTTGTTCTGGACATGTTTTTTGCATCACCTTGAACTGGAGAATCTGATTGTGCAATCTGTAACTTGCGTTTTCCTAGCGTTAAGGTCACATCACGGCGTGCCCGTGGAACATTGGTTATTTTGACAGTCTCCTTATGGGCCCTATCCATATTGATAGTAACTAAAACCTCAGAACCAGCTGAAACAAAGTTAGACTTTGAATGAGTTTTTCGTCCTAAAGATTTTTTGGATCGAGGAGAAGAAGAGGTTTTTAACACTTGGGATGGTCTACCATGACCCTGAGTAGCAGTAGACGTAGTGATTGAGGTGTTCAAACTCTCAGACGCTACTGGCAGGGGCGATCCCAATTCCGTGAAACAAGATCATGTAACAGCCTCGGCTGGGGCGTGCGTATTAACCGGAGGATACGACACTGCACAACCTATGGCATCAGTAAAGATGGGAAGCGATTCCAGAAAGGGGATAGCTTGCTCAGTAGATAGCCAATAAGGATGTACATCCAAATTGACGAATAAATGAGGCATCAACGCTGAAAGCAGTAGAGGTCCTCCTGTTGAAGATGATGAAGCTAATGTGCCAGAGATATTAGACCAAGAAGGTGGGATAAAATGGCTATGGGCCATATTAGCCCCCCAATTAAATAGAGTCGGGCTTGGGCCGAGTGCAGCAAACAAAGGAGTGAACCCATGTGAAACATTGTCTTTGAAGATAACCGGTGGAGCCCAAGGCCCGCCCTGTAACAAAAGTTGTTGCAACGAGCCCAAAGAATGCCCTATGTCTCGGCCCAAAATAACAGTGGACGCAGAAAGTGAAATTTCTATTTTTGAGTGACACTTTGTTCTCGAACCGGTCCCACCTCCACTTGAACTGGAGAAAGATTGCCAACAACTCCAATATTCTCATGTTGGCTGGATTCATGTTTTGCTGAGTCACTAAGAGGGTCCCTGCGGTGAGGTAACACATCAACCATATTCCTTTATTCTGAACTGGAAAAGGGAGTTGAGCTGGACTCGAGGTGGGCCCGAATGAGCAAAGAGTCTTGACCGGAGAGAGCCAGAGAATGTGAATTCATCATGAGGAACAGAGGTGTCGGAGACAAGCATAGTTGAAGAGCTAATCATGGGCGTGATACTACTTGTAGAGATAACCAAATAAGGCGAGTGAGTGCGTGTTGTAGCATACTAGGAAGTAGATCTTTGAAGATGAGATAGTGGAGGCTGGACATGGCGCAAGCGTTGTTGCCTGCTCGGTGAATTGGCGATCATCGCCGGCTCTGATCTTCTTTTAATTCTAGCCCTACGGTAGAATGGGAAAGAGATAGCGTTCGACGACCGCCCCGATGCCAAAAGCTGAATCGTCTCAAAATACAGGTGGCAATGTCTGCCAAAAACATAGCCAATGAAGCCACAGCAAAAGGAGAAAGTGGTGGGTATTCGTAGCAGAAGTGAACCAAGTATTGTCTCCTATACTGAACGCCAAAGTCTGTTTCCATTGTACATGGGAGTGCTTTCGAAACATTGATCCAAACCTTAAAGCGAATGAATGGTGTATCAAACTCCCGGAGAGAAGCAAGATCTATTTCCATGAGTTCCCCAAAATTTGAAGCAATAAGTTGGATATCTTGTTCCTCTAAGTTGCTTGGTGGGAATTCATTAAATCGAACCCAACTAGGGAATTCAGATAAGTCTATGGATAGGTAGTCTTCTTGCCAAGGCTTGGGGACCACCAACCAACCAAAAAGAACCCAGGGTCCCGAATATAGGACCTTGATCATATCCACCACGTCAAAGAATTGAACCAAATAATAATTGTTATCAAGATCCCATTTCCTCGCCAATAATTCAACTTCAAAGTTGTGAGATAGATCCCACTGAGAAGCCATTCGCTTTACAAAGACCTCAAGGCGTAGGCGTTGGTGGTGGCAATACTTCGCCACCACGCAAAGGTGAGTATCTTCTCCTGAGTAAAAGAATCGGTGGTTGAAGACTGGGGTGGGAATAGAAAAATTGTGCTTGAAATGGGATTTGAGGTATTCTATAGGGGAGGGGGAGATAGGATGAGTGAGGGATGAGAGTTGAGAGGAAGAAGACAATGGGGGGAAGAACGGTGAGGAGGAGCATGTGCGGGCTATTGCAAGCAAGGAGTGGGCATTAGTGTCGGGGAAGGGGATGGGGATGGGAGTAGGGGAACTGATGGGATAGGGTTTGGGGATAAAGTCAGGAAATCCATGAGAATTGATCTATAGCAAAAGTGAGGGATGAATTGAGTGTACTATGCGAAGGGAGTGAGAGAAGAAAGAAAAGAGTGTGGTCTCATGAGAGCTAAAGAATGTATAAGGAGGATAGGAAGTAATCCAGATCGGACCCGAGGGAATCAAAATGGTAAGGGGAGGGGATGTAGTTTGACTTAAGAGAGATTGAGGATGTGATGTGTTGTCAGTGTTGGTTGGAACATCAGAGGATGCGATATTGGGTCAGCGTCTGGCGGCGATAGAGGGTTGAGTATTCATTGATGAAGCAGAGGTGATGACTTGGGTAGCAATGGAAGAGACCGGGTGACTCGTGATTTGTCGAATTCAATAAAGGAATTGGTGTCGGTGTGTGGAGGGGACGTGATATTGAGGCGGCGTGCAGAGGCGAAAGGACAGAGAGAAGCTCGAGGTGTTGAAAGGAGGTTGCAATGATTATTGGGGACGACTGAACCGTACACCATCAAAGACCTGCAAAAAAACCATCAAACACATAACAATTCCATACTAGATCAGAATTTATATAAGCAATTGAAATGAGGGGGAGGTTTAGAAGATATGAGAAAAATATGGTTTATAGAAGGGAAAGAATGTGAAAGTAGAGGTCTCTGTTCGCTGATATTTGCAAAGCAGAGAAAACCCCTAAATGTGGGAAAGTTCTTCAAGAGTTTCACATTATTTTTCAGTGTGTTTAATTGAATGCTATTTACTGATACAAATTTTGTTTTCAAAATTAATTTCTTATAAAAAATTTGATTTTATTTTGAAATAGGCTAGAGTGCACTGCACTTTTATACAACAATCTTTCACAACCACCTATTTTCGAAATAGGCTAATTTGTAAGCTCTTAAGAGTTTCTATTGTTTAATTACATTGAAGTTTGTGTTTTCAACGAGTTTCATACATTATTTTTTTCTCTATGGTTTTCAAGCTTGCATCTCATTTTATTTTTTGTTAGTATTTTGCTTGAGACATTGAAACCGAGCGATTTGTTGGTGCAATGGATTTGTAGGTGCAATGGAGGTTGTTTATCATTTTAAAAGCTTAATTTGTGTTTGCATGAAATGCCAAGTTAACATTGTCCATGTACACATACTTAGATTGTAGTAATTCATGTTATTTTTTGGCTTCGTGTTTCTACTGCTTCGATGGAGCTGAAACTTTAAGGGAATGTGTGGATTTATGCTATGAGATCATATAAAACTTTGAAATTGATTTTCCACGTCTTTGTAAAAATGAGTATTTTTTAAACTTTCTTTTTCTCTCTCATATTTATGCTATGAGATCATATAAAACTAGGGTATTTCCCGTGCCGTTGGCACGATAAAAATTTAACATGGTAAATAAAGTTTATTCTACTTTATTTTTATAGCATCGACACCCCATTATTGTTTATCAAAACTTGATTAAGCCAATATATTATTTATCACCCTTAAGTTTTCATCATTCATACTTACACGCATAATCTCCACCATCAACAATTGAAGATAAATAAATATCAAAATGTTGGGTATGAGAATCGAACTCATGCACTCTTGGTGCTTTAAGTTCTATGTGATCCGTTAGATTCTTTTATTTGGATAAATTTCAACCGTCTTTTATCTCCAACCTCAAACACCGTCCTGATTAGTAATATAGACTAGGGTTTTCCCCGTGCCGTTGGCACGATAAAAGTTTAAACTTGTCAAAACATGATCACCCTTAAGTTTTCATCCTTCATACTTACATGCCTAATCACCACCATCAACAATTGAAGAATAATAAATAAATATAAAAAAAATGTTGGGTATGGGAATTGAACCCATGCACTCTTGGTGCTTTAAGTTCTATGTGATCTGTTAGATTCATATATTTTGTTAAATCTCAGCTGTCTTTTATCTCCCACACCAAACATCATCTGTTTTGTATATATAATAAAATAATAATATAATTAGGGTAATCCCCGTGCCATTGGCACGATAAAAGTTTAACATGAGTTTATTCTACTTTAAATATCAAGATAAATAAATATCAACATATTATGGGAATCGAACCCATGCACTCTTGGTGTTTTAAGTTCTATGTGATCTGTTAGATTTTTATAATTGGATAAATCTCTGATGTCTTTTATTTCCAACCTCAAACACCATTTTGATTTGTAATATATACTAGGGTATTCCTTGTGTCGTTGGCACGATAAAAATTTAACATGATAAATAGAGTTTAGTCTACTTTAAATATCAAGATAAATAAATATCAAAATGTTAGGTATGAGAATCGAACCCATGCACACATGATGTTTTAAGTTTTATGTGATTCGTTAGATTCTTATATTTGGATAAATTTCAGCCGTCTTTTATCTCCAACCTCAAACACCATCCTATTCTGTAATATGAAAAAAAAAAAGTGATCAACTTTAAGGTCTAATGGAACTTTATTTAATACATTTACCTATTACTTTTATCAAAATTTTCTTAATCCTAGTGTGCATTTTCTAATGTACTGATTGAACCCACATGCTAGATGATATGAGTTTACTATTAATTTAGTCATCATTACATCACATGCTAGCACTTCTCTTAGTATGCACCCAACATGTTTTGAATCTCGGTGTTCACCCATGGTTTAAAAATATGTTGTTAAATAGGAAGAAATGATGATGATTGAATGGTGTCTATTTGATTAAGGGAAATAAAGACGAAAGTGAAATGGAGTGATTTGTCACTTGGAACATAACACAATACCATTTTCAATGAATGTTGAGAGTCTCATAGCTACTGAAGATAGATTAGAAATGGTGCATCTAACATGTATTCAACTTTGAGTTTGCGTGTCAGTATGATGCATTTATATTGGTCAGGAAGGTATAGTGGGCCAGTCGGTTGGAAATATGTAAATTCTTGAACCGTGTATTGTGTTATACATTAGTCATAATTAGGAACATCATTATGAACATATTCTTGTTTGCATTGGTGACTACACGAGACTTGATAATGCATACCATATATAGTTAATGTATTTTGCATCCTTCTATTGTTCTATTGACACTAGATGATATTAAGGAGAAATGTGGAATCAAATGAAATAATCATCGATGACATATTCACATAAATGGTAGCTACCGAAATATCAAAGGGCAATGATATTGAAATTACACCACATGTTTATAAATGTCGACAAATAAATGATGGGTCGAGATCCTGGGACTCAAAAATTTTGACTCAAAATCCAACCCAAACAATAGGCTCTCAGATTGGTTTCGATCTGATAGATAACAATGATAATAAATAATGAGTTGGTTAAACCAATTAAAAATGACAACTAATTATAGTGACTAATTTTGTTTCCTAAATTTTTTTTACATAAACATGATACTCCAATTTTTCTCTTTCTCTTCAACCTTTTCTCATTTTCTCCATTAGTAAAAGTACGAATCAATTGCTAAGTAATCTAAAGTTCTAATTATAACACTTAGATTTAACTTAGATTGTTATTTGTGTTAATTATATTGCTATCTTCTTTATTTTTGAAGTAGTCTATGTCTTTCTTAGAGTCTATAATCAATGTCATTACAATTTGTGGTAAAATAAGAACTTTCGGAAGAAAAATAATTTCGAAGAACTCAATTGAAGAATTTAGCACAAGATATAAAATTGCAATGAACTTTATGGAGAAATTGCAACGAACTTGGTATATATAAAACATAAAGAAATTTTGGAACGTCTAAAGTAAAAGCAATTGTGTATCTTGCAAAAATGAAGAAGAATGTGAAAATTAAGAAATAGAAACATACCAATAGTAAAAAAGAGATCATAAATTTTTTGTAATATATATTCTTTTAGGAAACAAAATTAATTGGATTGGCTCAACTATACCTAGTTGCATTTTTTTAATTAGTTAAGCCAACTAATTATTTATTATCATTGTTATCCATCGGATCAAAACCAATCTGAGAGCCTATTGTTTGGGTTGGATTTTGAGTCAAAATTTTGAGTCGCAGGATCCCGACCCATAAATGATTGGCCAAATGAAAATATATTGTCCAAGGTGCATTATGTCCACCAAATGGAAATATATTACCAAAGTGGAATTGGGTTCCCTTGAAAATGTGGTGTTTTTGGACCTATAGTACAAACACCTAAACATGCATATTTTAAATGAGTGTTTGTAAGAAAGCAAATGAGAAAACTAAGACTCGTGGCACAAGGGTTCCTGCAGAAACCTGACGTTTGATTTTTTTAATAAAAAATATTCCTTGGTTAGGAATATAACTACATTTATAATATGTCTTGTAGTTTCTGATAATTGATATGTGAATTTTGAATGTTGTAACTACTTATTTATATGAAAATTTAGAAATATTTATAAATCTCTGAAAGATTTACTTTGTTAGACACAAATATTTACATGAAAATCCTTGAGGGATTTACTTTGTCTGAAGAAAAATCATGAAATAATTACTCAATACATCTAGGACATGCTTTATATGATTTAAACCATTCTAGAAGAATGTGATATATTTGTCTTAGTAAATATCTCTGTAAGGAAGGTTATGCAAATTTGACCATGTGTCTTTATTAAGAAATCGTTATTTGCTTTTGTCATACTAACAGTTTAAGACAATAATATAACTCTTATTAGATCTTGAAAATATTGTTAATAGCGATAATATTTGCAATTAAATACATTGAAAGAACAATTTTTGTCTCGGCCTTTAGATCGAGTAAAGTACAAGTAGAATATTGGTTCATCAATCGAGTTATAATTGTAACATTTTTAACATGGTCGTCCGATTTTTAGATCTTAAGAAAGACTTGTATCAACCAATTAAAGGATATTCAGTCCTGAAGTACCATATGTGAATATCATTGGTGCATTGTTATATTTGGCACCAAGTACATAACTTGATATAGTCTTTTTCTGTGCATTTACTAGCAATATATAGTTTTGCACAAACTTATAGATATTTGCATGACATGACACATATTTTCGTGGGATAAGTTATATGAGTTTATTCCTGTGATTTAACTAACCATTCCCACCTAGTTGTTGACTATGCAGATTCAGGTTCTCTGTTTGACCCTCATAAGGGTTACTCATAGTTCCTGTACTCACATGAGCTTCAGAAGAACAATGTGATTGAAATCGAACAGATTCAATATAGTGACAACCTTGCAGATCTCTTCATCAAATTGGTTAAGCGTCGATTTAATCATCCAAGTAATTCAAGTTCTACTATCATGAGGGGGAGTCATCATCAGGAGGAGTATCCAGAAGTATACTTATGCATCCAAAAGTATGTACGAAAACATCTAGAAGTATGCTACAGATCATATCAAAATATACTATTAGTTGATTTATGTGCATTGTACTCTTTTTCCTTCGACAAGGTTTTTCCCACAGGATTTTCATGTCAAGGTTTTAACGAGGCAACATCATGCGCATCGAGCATCCTGAAGTATACAAAAGTAGTGGCTGTACTTTAATTTGCTTCGACATGGTTCAGTTACTTTTTCTGAATATCAAAATAAGAGATAAAATTTGCCAGGAATATTTTTTAATTACTTGGTGGAGCATGTGGTTTAATTCGATGCAAAGCGAAAAACCTTACCATGGCTTTGTAATGCTTTTTAGTATATTTAATTGAATTGACATAGCCTAAGCCCCCTTCCTTTTAGTAGTATTTAGTAGTAGTAATATGGAAATGATGGGATCAATACAGCCAGAACCACACCTGTAACCCAAGTCAATTCACGGGGACAAGATCCATTTTGCATCATATCTATGGGATTCATTGGTTCGGATCGAAGAAGCAGGGTCACTCGATCATTATCAAACTGACTGCAATCTTTTTCTGTCCGTGAGAATCCCCCAGAGAACCTTTTTGCAAAATCCAACTATGAAAGTAAATCACCCTTTTCATTCACCTCTATTTCATTCACAGATTTTCTCATTATTTTCTCTTACACAAAACCTTTGTACATAAGCCTATTTATAGGCAAATATCATAGTGTCATAACTTGACACCTCATGACATCCCATGCCATCCTATGCCTCCACATGGTGCCACATCAACATGAGGTGGACATCCACACTATTCCAGAGTTCCCCTTCATCTTCATATAGTTGCAAAACTTCTACCTTGAGCAGAACCATCGGTAGTCAAGTGAAATACAATCCACGAAATAATTTGATTAAATCAAAGAAAATGTATGGTCAATCCTCTATTGAATCAATATTCTCTCTAATTCATTCTATTTTGATTCATTGTTTGCATCTCTCCATATATAAAATCTCTGTATCACACCTAATACATATGAACTAAAGGAAGCGTATTTATAGGCAAAGTCAACTCTTGTATGGGTGACACATACTCAAACACACATGATAACTTATAGCCATATGATGCCACCTCATCATGAGGTGGACATCCACATTGTTCCAGAATACTCCCCCTTAGATGTTCACCGCATGTTGTCAATAAACTTAAGTCTTGTTGGATGCACAAAATACTGCCTCATTAAAACCTTGCTAGGAAAGCTCAGTGGGATAAAACCGCAGCGAAGGAAAAAGAATACAACGTGCAAATTGTCCAAAGTCTTTAGCAAAATCAGGTCCCTCTTATGGAATGTTCCCTTTGACAATCGCAACGAATGGATGAGATTGTAAATCGTCTTAGTCTATTACTAAACAACAATTTCTGAAAGTGGCATTCAAACTCACATCTCTTTTGAAGTACATGAGTATATCTTTTTATGTAACGAATGTTCTATTACCACCATTATTGCCTTGTAGCTGTCTCGTTAAAACCTTGACAGTAAAATTCAGTGGGAAAAACCTTGGCGAAGGAAAAATAGTACATCTACTACTTTTGTATACTTTAGAATGCTCTATGTGCATAATGTTGTCTCGTTAAAACATTGACAACATTGCTATCTAGGTAGAAGGCTATATTGTATATCTCTAATACTATAACTTCTCTTCTCAAAATGAATAATGAAAAGTGTATCTATTCAATTCTAATTATATATATACTAGAATATGCCCCGTGCCGTTGGCACTCCAAATAAATATATTTTTCCTAATTATTTTATACTGAACACCTCCGTCACTATCCCCATTTTCGCTCTCAATCAGTATTGAAGTGTAAGCCTATTCAGTCAAATTTGAATCAATTGGAGAAAAATTTTAAAAGCCGAAAACGAGTTCTCTCACAATCTTTGAATTTGCCAAAACATGAAATTTATGATTTTTGTTTAAATTTGCATTAAGATGCCAAACTCATTTTTTATGGTATGATCGGTCCGTCTCATTGCTTTTAAAAACATTGAAAAATATTAGAGACATGTAATACATTATACGTTTTTTTAATTATGACATACATTTTTAATATTTTGGCCATTGTATTGATCATTGATTTTGTTTGAAATATCTTCAAAAATGCATTTCAACGATACTAATTTTATCAAAATTCGATAACAATGTAGATAGTTATGATAATTTTTATTTTGCTGAAAAAAACACAATATTTTTTCACTCCGCCTCACGTACATTTCACCAATGTTTTTCAAAAGTTTTTCATTATTTTTGCCCTTCTACTTATTTTATATTTACAAATATGCCATCATAGAAAATGAATCTCAACCCTCAAATTCAATACATTTCCCAACTTTCAATCCTAACCATCTTTATCTCTAATCTTTTCAATTTGACTTTGTCCCAGTCAGCAATGAATAGTAAAACACCACTATGAATTATATATTTACTAGGGTATTCCCCTGCTGTTGGCACTACACATGCATTTCTTTATTGCTAAATAGCTCGTATTGAACATCCCTACCACCATCTTCACTTTGGTCTCAATCAGTTTTGAAGTTCAAGCCCATTCTAAGGTAATTTTAGAGTTTGGCTCAGTCAAAATTTGAATCAGTTGGAAAAAAAATTTCAAACGCCAGAGTAAGTTGCTCTCAAACTTTAAATTTGCTAAAACATAAAGTTCAGGGTTTTTGCTAAAATGTGCATTAAGATTCCTGTCTCAGTTTTTAATAATTTAAAATTTTAAAATTGTAGCGCTTGTAGTGATCATTGGTTTCATTGGAAAGATCTTCTGTAATGCATTCCAATGATACCAAGTTTGATATTTAAGCTTTATAAAAAATTTGGTCATGTCATTAACATAGGTACACAACATCTTTAGAAGCAAACCTACAAACCTACACGTAAAATTGAGTCGTTAAAAAAATTTCTTAAAAGAACTATAATACAATAATAATAATAAATTAATGCATTTAATTAAATAAGAGATTTTCTAAGCCCAAGATGTAGTAACCCATGGAACATCCATTGGGCTTGGGTTTCATCAAATGGGTATCAAATATGGCTACAGGGCATACCTTCTCAAAGCATCAACACAGACATAGGGTGTGTGGGAAAGAAGAAGGGTTTTGATGATGTTGGGTGATGGGTTCTTCTTCCCTGTTTCTGTATGAAGAATAAAAAAAAAATCCCAAATGATCTCTTCATCACCACACACAACCTCTTCCTGATATGGACGATGAAGCTGATTTTCTGCACAAATAGAAGAGTTGATCCAAGAATTGATTTCCTGCACAAATAAAGGAGATGAAGTTTGATTGAAAAGATGATTGAAGGCGATTTGGGCCATTTTGGTTATGAATCATTGTTGAAGAGAGTTCCATCAAAGTTGCATCTTTGTTGTCAAAGATTTATACAAAGAGTTCAATCGAAGTTGGGGTTTCAAAAAGTTTGGATTTGGGATATTATTTATGATTCCTTGTTGAAAGGGGTTTGAAAGGGATATTATTTATGATTCATCTCTCAAAGACGCTTTAGTGCATTGCATAACGAATTCACAACAAAGGAGGAGTTGCAGTGAGATTTGAGTTGATTGGGAAATAAGTTTTGTTGATTTGCAATTCTTTATGTTGCAATCTTCTTTGTTTTTTTAGGTTTAGAAGGAAGAGAGGGTAGGATGGTTTTAATGCTAGCAAGAATTGGAGAAGATGGCATTTTGGTTTGAGCGTGAAGAGAAGAACCTTGTGGAGACTGGAGAGAGAGAATGCATCAGGTTCTTGAATATTTCACTTAAGTTTGGCCATGAGACAAACACTGCCACGTAGGACATACACACTGTCTACAGTGTTTGTAAACAGTAAAACCCTATTTGAATTGTAAGATACTAGTATAATACCCATGCCGTTGGCACTCCACATTTTTTTTTCTCTTTTTTTGCTAAATATCTGATACTGAATACCCCACCACCACCCCACTTTCCCATCAATAAGTTTTGAAGTGCAAGTTTTTTAGGCGATCCCTGATTTATTAAAAACAATTAATTTAGGCGATCCCTGATTTGAAGCATATCCTTTAGTTGTTAGAAATTTGTCAAAGAGTGATTTTTTCAGGGAAAGTACTATACATAGACTTAGATTCATGCTTCGGATCAGAACCGAATAATCTAATTATCTCTATAAATCTCCGAATAAATTTGCAAACTCCAAATTTCAAACAGATCCCATCCCAATTATGAAGTTCAATTAATATGAGTAAAACATCAACAACAACAACAACAAAACCCCAAATTATAATTTGATATAAAAGACTAAAAAAATACTTCAAAAAAATCCACAGAAAAATTCATACAAATACCCAAATTCAGATTAAACCATAACAAAAAATCATACAAATACCCAAATTCTAGACTGATTGAAGGAATGAGTATTGTTTATATCTATCTGAAATTGTGAAATTTAAGCTAAAAAACTATTACTTACAACAATCCACATAGTGAGTTCCTTCTTCCCTTCCTTCCTAATCAACCAAACATAAACCCCATTTCAACCAAATCAGATCTGAAATTGCAAAAAAGAAAAAAATTCAAGATTTGAGAACAATAAAGACACCCAAAAGGTACAAATTAAGATACATGCGGAAGCAAATGCAATGGCTAAGAAGAAGAAGAATAAAGGCTAAGATTTCAGAACAATAAAGACACCCATAACTACTCTATCAAATCAAACACAGATAAATCGGGCAAAATATGAAGAAGAAGAAGAAGAAGTAGAAGAAGAAGAAGAAAGAAACGCACATTTCCTCTCAGAATAAAGAGCATGTTCTCCCATTCTTTGCACAAAGAACTCATACTGGTTCTGAATCGCGTCTCCTTTCTTGGAATTGCGTCTTCTTTCTTCTTGATCATTATAAACCCTAATTCACCAAAACAATCAAAACTCCGTTCAATACAACAAACTGAAATGAATCAACAAAGAAATTGAAAGAAACAAAGAGAACCTGTTGTAGAAATCTGTGGAGAGATTGATGAATGTCTGGAGCCCTAACCAAGAGAGAAGTGTGGAGAGTAAGAGCAAAGTATCGGGGGTCGAAGATTTCACTTAAGTTCTGCCACAAAAATAAGTTTGCCACGTAGGACAAAAAACCTATATGAATTGTAAGATATATATATATATATATATATATATATTTTTTTGATATGTTGAAAAAATAAAGAAAGGTGGGGAGAGAGAGAGAGAGAGAGGGAGGGTGGGATTTAATGACCAAATTGTCCATCAGACTCGTACTACTCCACTCGCTGGAAAGTTGTTCTTACAAGACGAGAACCCAACCCAACCCAACCCAGGAGGCAAAGAAAGAAGAGAAGAAATTTTGCTCTCCTCTCCTCGGAGGAAAATCCCACCCCACCACGGATCTATCTTTTTCCGCTTCTGCTTCTGCTTCTGCTTCCGCATCCACAGTTGTTGGTGTGGTGTGCTGTCTCTCTCCAACTCCAACAACACTCACTCACTCAAAACTTGGTAATCAGGTCAGTAGTAATGCTGCTGTAAAACTCCTACATCCTCAATTCAATTTTCTACATTTTGTCTGTCTGTTTCTCAGATCACCCTCTCCCTCTCAAAGGTAAGGCTGTTCTCATTTCTTGTCTTTCTAATTTGGATTATTGTGAGGGTGGGGTTTTGCCCAATTTCCTCTCTTCTCTCTTCTCTTCTGGGGCCACGTAGGTTGATTAAGAGTGTCTCTCCCTTTGTTTAACTCGATTTGGATTTCTTGGTTTCCTGCAATATAGCATGAATATCTGTCTCCACCCACAAATTTTCAAAATTTCCACCTCTTTCTGTGGTTGTGAAGCAAGCAAACAAGGGAGGACCCTCTGCGCTGATTGCTTCATCCCATAGACTAGACTAGACAAGACAAGCTGCTGCATCATTTCATTCTAAAACTTTCTTCTTCTTCTTCTTCTTGGGCTACAACAAATTCTTTCTTTTTCCCCATTTTTTGAATTCCGTCTTTCGATTGCTGATATGATATTCATGTGTTGATTCATAAACATGGATGATGTTAGTTAATATACATGAAAAGCATAGAAGCCATCTCAAAAAAATTTGGCCAAAACAATGTCATAAACCAACCTAGGCTAGGGGCTCCCATGACTTTGATCAAGAAGACATCAAGCTCGTATCATAACTGGTGGTATCAAATCCCATTCCCCCTCTATTCAGGACTAGGGTTTTGCTGAACTCACTGGTAAAGGGGTTTAGGAATATGAAAACATGAAAGCCTCAGTTTTGTTTTAAATCAGAGTCTGCCAAGTATTTCCCATGTCAAAAAACCACATACAACATAAAATATGATCACTTTAACAACAAATACTGATCAGTTTTGTTTATGGTTAATGCAAGTATATAATCAGCTCCATTTGTGGTTTTGGTATGAAAATCGGCAACGTAGAGGGGTTGGTTCCACTTAGGGTTTTCATTTATAAGTTTTCTATACTAAATCATGCTCAGCCTTGTGAGGACTCACTTTGTTCATTACTTTTTAGTCACCCAAGAAGATCGCAAATGACACCAGGCTTCAAAATTGTTTACTAAACACTGAAGAGGCATCCATCTTCCTCTGTTAGTAAATAAACTCTGTTTTACATAGAAAAAACACTATTTTTTTTTTCCTTTTCTGGATCAAATGTTTGCGAGTATGAGTTGCATTAGGAAAAAAAAAGGCTGGTCTTCTGAATGAGATCTGTGCTTCATTTAAGTTGTCAACAAATTTGTGATTTTGAATGTAAAGTTAAGGCTTGGTTTGAATTCATGGAAAGCATTTTCATCGGAAAACACAGTTTCAAAAGAAACAACTTTGTGAAATCATGTGTCATCTAAGTCAATACATTTTATATGAGGCAAACCAAAAGACAAAAAAAGTTTGTTGTTTCAACAAGTTGCGTCCGTTAAATAGTAATGAGTTAATGGATGCCTTGTGCCAAGCATTAAATTCAAAATAATGTCATGGCTAGGTTTCTGTTGATGTTATGTTCACCATGCATAGACCAAAATTTGTATAATGATTGGGGTATTAGGATTATTTTTGGGGTATAATGACCGTTTTCCATAACACAAGTGGTTCTTTTCTTAAGACAAACTCCTGCTATGAATCATTATAGGATTCATTCTTTGAAAGGCTCAATCATTAAGAAGACCAACTTTTTTTTTAACAATTATTGAGGTATTAGTAGTGCTTTTGGTTACGATTTTCCATTGATGTCTAGAGACCAATGTTTAAATGATTATTGAGGGATTGAGACTGTTTTCGTGCACAATTCTTCTCTTAAGACCCGGTGCAGTTACGACTCCTTATAGGATCCATTGCATGAGACGTTCAACAATAACCTTGCTTCGTAGAAATCATATTTGTTTCACAGAAAGGAGGGCAAAAAGTCTAATTTGAACATTTCAATTTTCATCTACTATTGTCACTGTCTTCCATCTTTTTGAGTTGCATGGATTAATTTTAGTAAGTTTGTGAAAGGATGGAGGAAAATAGGAAGTGCTACTAGGGGTGGGCACGGGACGAGATGGACCTCATCCCTATCCCATCCCATCCCATCCCGTTCGTTCAGGATCGGGACGAGATAGACCTCATCTCGACCTCGTCCCATCGCAAATGGGTTCGGGACGGGATCAATAGGAAATAAAACATTTTGTTTATTTCACATTGATGTTATTCTTTGTTTTCAAATTTAAATAACTTTATTAGCTTTACTTATATGAAAGGATAGATAAATATGATTGTATATATGAATATGTTTTGCTATGCATTTTTAGCATGTGAACTTTTTATAAGAAAGATTTAGTATATTGAGCTTTTTGTGAATGAGCATTATTTGGTACACAACTTGTGTTTTGTCTAGAATTGGAATACATGTGTTATTATTTTCATGAATAAGACAACAATAGGAAACAATTCCTACTAGAATAGAATCCATTTGTTATTATTTTCATGAATAATATTAAAACTATTAATAATAAATATTTAAAAAATCAAATTCGGGACGGGATTGAAAATCTTCATCCCGATCTTGTCCCACTCTAGATCGATATGGGATTGATTAATCCCAATAAGACCCGAAAAAATTGGGACGGGATTGGGATCTCGAGATGGGATGCCCAACCCTAAGTGCTACTGCCACCAAAGTGGGATATTGTTTGATTATAAGTACATGGACAATTAGGGATTAGGGTCATAAAAAGCTTATCGTTTCCCAATCAGTAATTACTTATGGCTCTATCAGCTTGAGAAAACAACAATTTTGACAAAAGATGGTAGATAGAGGATTCAGTGGTTATTTTGGGTGTGATGCAACCGTCATCCTTGTAAGTACTTTTGGAGAGAATATTTGATACTTAAGTGATAGTCATCAAGCAATTCCATTGGTAGAACTGTATGATATGTTATAAACATCCCCCCCCCCCCCCCCCCCCCCCCCCCACACACACACACATAGACACAAGCAAATTGTTGATAAAATTCCAAAATGACATTTTACCTAATTATTTTCTTCTTTGAAGATGTTGAAGATAATTTGACTTGCATGGTTGATCAGTATGAGGTGAACGATCGATATATACTTATTAGATCACCATACCCAACCACTGTGTGCTATGTCATCAAGACTCAAGAATCAATTGGCCATCTCCTCCTTTCCTGCCCTTCTGTCAAATAGCTCTGGAATAAATGTTTGTCTGAATTCAGAGTGACATCCCCCTATCCTTTTGTCCATTCGACAAAAATCTAGGCATCCCCTAATCCTGCACAACTTCAACTTAACCACACTATGGTACTTGGCTTTGGGAAAGGATGCTCCATGTTTTTTCCTAGATCTTATAGAGAGAAATGAACAATAGAGTCTTCAGCGTTGGATGCAAGCCCATTGATACTATCTGGACTGATGTAAAAATCACCATATGGCTTTGGGTGTAACTTGGGGTGTGTTTAGGGGTACTTCCTTTTCTTGTATGTATGATTGGGTGACATCTATTTTATTAAATCGGTGATTAATGTGATTAATCCTTGATTAATTTCTTATCGCTAGTAGAACGTTACGATTTTTGAATTAATCATTGAATAAACGATTTTTGGGTGATTTACAGATTAGTCTCTTTCAAAACTCATCAATTAGTCAGTCCATGACAGTGTGTCATAAACAAATTAGAAAAAAACAAGGTTTTTATTCTATTCTATTTATTTATGTATTGCCTTAACCTCATATGAAGTAGAACTAAAAACTAAAGATTATGAAGTATCTTATATTGAATTCTTAATTTGGTTATAATTTTTCTTAAATTGTGACAAATGATGCCAACTACTTTAAATACACATAAAATATATTTTTCTTGAAGTAAACATATTACTTAGAATATAAAGAAAATATGTATATAAAATATAGATTAATTCTGATTAATTCCATTAATCTGATATCAGTCCTTAACCGATTAGAATCCAATTAACGATTTAACTACATGGGGTCACACTTAGCTGAACATATAGCTAGGCATATTTTCGTTTCTCTTGTTTAGATACAACGTATATTTTGTGTAGTCTTTGGGTATGGTTTCATGCCCTTCCTATGGACTTTTCTTCTCTTCTCTTTAATACAAATACAAGCATACAATTTTATTGATAAAAAGAAAAAGAAAAGGAAATACTAGTTCATTTATGAATGATCATCAAATTTGAAAATGAAGATTGATGAGTGTGTGATCCATTCTTGGAGAGAGTTGAGAATGATGTCACTATCCCGTTGCTACACGATATCTCATGTTTGTTTCCCAGATCACATTATTCATGGTGCCTTTGTAAACATTAGTTGAGCATCATCAATGTTATTGCATGGGTTAAGAGCGAACTATGTTTTGGTTCTATTTCTACTTGGGTTCCATATTTTATTGCTAAAGAGGATATTTTCTGTGTCAGAATGTTATATTGCATCTTCTGCAAGTTGTTTGTGTCCAAGTGACATCTGCTGCACTATCCCTATATTGTGCAATGTTGTATATACATGCATTTCATTTCCCTTTGCACTTGGTGAGAACGTAGCATGTAACACTAACCCTATCACAATGCCTTTGTTAATTGTTTAGGTTATTCACATTCAGTATTGTGACACTATTACTGGCTTTTGAAGTTGATGTGAGTCATGCCTTCTTTTGAAAAGGTTAGTGACATATCTACTTGTGGTTAAGCATCATCTCTTTTTTTTTCCTTTTTTTTTCTTTCAATATTATGGTATCTATTTAATTGTATTTTTCTCTCCAATCCCTTGAAACTTATATATCTGTATGATGGAAACGGTGTTGCATTGTAAAAGGAAGTCCATGGAATTATTCCTAGACACTTGAGAGTTAAGACTTTATAATTACTCCACAAGAGAGTTAGCGTTTATATACATATTTGATAAACTTATCAATAGAAAACAATTAGGTAGATTTGACAATATTGAATGTCTCTTAACTCTTAACAATAAGCGGCTTGTTTTGCCATGACCTTTTTGAGCTTGTTTCTTTTTCATTCTCAAGTTGTTCAAAGAAAAAGTATAAAGAAAATGAAAAATAAAAAAACTTAGCTGTTTAGTTTATTTGTTAATTTTTTCTTGGCAAAAAATCAAGTTGGTGTTAAAAGAAATTGTGAGTACGGGTGAAGTTGCTCGAACTTCATCAGGTGTTTCGACAAAACTTTTGGAACAGACACATTTGTCGTTATTGTATTCTCCAGGGACTTCTATGTTATTGTTATTGTATTCTCCAGGGACTTCTATGTTATGTAAAACTCTCTTAATATAAACACACATGAGGTGGAATCAGCAGTAAGATTGTTCCCACCCTTTCTCCATTCTTTCTTCCTTTCCTCCTCCCCCTTATCTTTATCACTTATGCTAGATCTAAACTTAGTTAGAGTGTTTCTTAAGTTCAACAAAAACTACATGTTATCATCTCATAAATACCATTCTGAGTTATGCCGATATATATGTATGTAATCTCAAAACAGATCCTCTGGTTGATTTGCCAGGGGACTGGATTTCCTCATAGCTATTACCTTGGTCTTTGTACGTGGCTCACCATTCTACTCAACAGTTCATCAGCCTTAGCAAAGAAATAGAGATATAGGAACGCCTTGACAAATACCTTTTTGACTTTTGAAAAGACCTTTAGGGGACCATTGACCACTAAGGAGGAGAGGATAGTGGAGACTTGAGATACAAGTTTCATCCAATTGACAGGCAGGAAACCGGTAATATGACAAGAATGGAGCAAGAAAATCACAACTAACCTGGTTGTGGGCTTTCTCAGGATAAACTTGTATACCAATACCATATTTATATTTCGAAACCTCCAGTCAATGAACTAAATAGTTAGTAGCCTACAAGGACTCGATTGAGAATGTGCATATTCTCTACAAGAGCCCTTTGAAGTGCTACAGTGATGACATTCACATTTGTCTTTCACTTTCAAGAACACCCTCAGTATAAGTCTGGATAAAATCACACCTTCTCCCAGTGAATGCATAAGCATGAAAGAAGTATTACTTTGGCCACCAATTAACACCCATTCCGCCATCCACCAGTAGCATTAACTAGATAGACTCTTTGATGTTGAGAGCTCTCTCCCCCTTTAGAAGCCTTCTTCCAGAGTTCCTCCTGAGTTGATATTCTTGATTCCTCTACTCTGTTAAGAGCTTTCATCTGCCTCATTAGATTTTCCGATCTCGTTTCCGACCTTTTATTGATATTCCAATACCCTACCCCCCCGACTTTCAACTTCAGTTGTTTGACCAAACATAACTGGCCGAACCTGAAAGGAGAGTAACCACTCCTCCATAGACTCGAAGAGCCTTCCTCCTTGAGCAGTCAAGCCAAGTCATCTCATATCTGAAACCTTCTTTCTCTTGGGAGCAACAATCCCTTCAGGCATATGATCTGACCTCACTTTTGGTTTGTACCTAACCACATTGTTTACTTGTCTTCTAAACCCATAGTCACTAATAACCTATCCTACCTACACAAGGCAGGATCAACATAATTACCATGTGATTTTGGCCCCCTCATTGGGAAAATTTGATGGGGTTCTTAGTTACTATGCTTTATGTAAACCAAACAAAAAATTTGAAGTTAGAGACCTTAAGATTCTGAAAGAACAGGTAGCGATCCTAAAATGTACATCTAATTGCATGGAGAGAGATAGTACTGGAAGTGTCTGTGAATTAAAGTTACTTCATTCTTAGATGTGCTTATTATGTGAAAGAAAAATTTACTTTCAGATCATACTTATTTATTAAGTGTGACTGTACATGCCATTTCTGGATAACATATTGTATTATATTCTGTTACTGAAATATACATGGTACTGCAGTCTATAATTTGTTTTCTTGCATAATAGTTTTTCCTTACCTCATTTTTATGTTTTGAATCAGAAAGAGAAGTTGAGCAGCATTGACAAGATATTCAGACAGATGCTGGATAAAGAAATTGGCGATTTTTTGGAGTTTCAGCTTCCAGAGTCATTGACGAAGCCAAAACCTATGCCCTACATCTCTATAAAACGCAGTATCCATGTGATCTATTGTTTTAATATTTATTACTCTTCGAGTACAATTTCTTCGCTTAAGTCACAGTTACAGTGCAAAAAATCCCAATTCATTGTGATTCTGTTTTTTGCCATGCTTTTCCTATAGATGATAGAAACCTTATGTAATATGTCTTCAAATTAATGGCCAAATCGCCACTATTTCTAATGTTTCCTTATTGCTTTGTCCTGATTGTTTACTTTGTATTTAGATAAAACACACTTTCATTATCTGAATACTGTTTAATTTAATTTTCTTTTTGCCTTTTTCCCATTCCCACAAAAGCTAGTTCTTGTCTTCTTGACTCGGTAAAGATATATATCTTACTAAAAGAGTTAAAAGGCGTCTTGAAGATGATGGCATATTCTGTTCGTGCAGCCCTTCCACGGGATCTAGTGTGTGTGGTAAAGATTGCCACTGTGGGTAAGGGTCATCTTCTTTAATCATGGGAGTTCAGTTTAATATTGTTTTAAGAGATCTGGCTTCATTTATATACCAACAACAGTCTTATGAACTGTTCCTGTTAATAATAGTTATCGACCTCGAAGTCTTCTATGAAAACATACCTTATCTTGATGTGAAGTAATTTTGTAGTTGCCCATCTTTAGAAACTTACACGGGATAGTACATCTTCTTCCCTCCATAGGATGCTATTGTCTAGCTGTTCGTCAAGTTGTAAGTGTGGGAGTTCCTGTCTCAACAAGCCATTTCATCTGAGACCTGTGAAAAAGATGAAGTTGGTACAGGTATGTACATTGCTGACTCCGATTATGAAACTATTTGGCACTGTACAGCATGTGTGCATTGGATGTCTTTCAGCTCTATCTTCCTTTTCTTTTCCTTTTCCTTTTCCTTTTTTTTTTTTTTTTTTTTTTTCTTTTCTTGTTGGCGTGTCTGAAAGCATTTCAATATTACTGTGTAAAAAAAGTTATTTCTATGTAAGAAAGCCAGCATTACTGAGCTATTTAGGATTTTATTTAAGAATGGAAAAAACTTCAAACTTCAATTGTAATTCAATTAACACCAAATTAGAATGTGAAAGTAGAAAACTCGCTTTATTATTTAAGACAGATTTACTAAAATATACAAATGGTGTCCTTATCGGCATGAACTATGATGGGTCTCGAATTGGTCAATTAAATTATGCGGTGGACGCCTTTGTGGGTCTCAAGCATAGTTATCAATATTTTGTGATAAATATGATACACGATATTATCGCATCTAAGCCTTATCGATACGATACATGTCTACCAATATCAGATAATGTAACCATCCTTGTCCAGGTGACATGAATGAATCAATGGATGATATCTAATAGCTTGCTAATATGTGTTACATAAGTCATATATTAATGAAAGTGTTTTTAGGACCTCATCGCTTGAATAAGTTTTGTTTGTCTTTTATATGCGTAAATATATAATTTGCATTATGTATAGATTTTTGCATCGTATCTTAAGATACACGATATGTTACGATAGATGTATCTTAAATTTAAGTTTTCGATATACAATATGATACTGTTGTCTCAGGGTATGATCTGACCTACGTTGGGAATACGTACTACAAGTCTACTACTATTAATTTTTTGCACTGAGGCAAGGAAGGGTTAAAAGGCAGCCTCTACGATAAGAGAACCCACACAAATAACATTGGTTTTTGGAGACCGAGAGACCAATCACACAAAACAGCCCCAACACTCATAAGAACCTACTGCTTCCTTACTACCAAGCACGCCTAAAGACTTCTCTACACAAGGGAGGGGTAGAACTTCTCATATAGGAACAAATAGGGCCAAGTTGGTAGAATTTTTAGTAGGGTCCATATAGGAACAATGAATAAATAAAATAGATGAAATAGTAAATTGAAATAAACGAAGCAATAGTCGAAATAAACAAACAAGAATCAAAATAACTATGATAAAAGCTAATAGAAAACAAATAAAAAAATAATATTCTTTCAATGAACAACCTCGTCTTATTTATAATAATCCTAACTTCTTTGACAAGCTAGCTAACCTAACCCTAATTGGCTAATAATGCCCTAACTACTATTTTGAGCTCTTACTTAATAGGCCCAATTATTCTTAATATTAATATATCTAAATTAACCTCTAATACTGCTTACATCATATTCTCTCATCTCACTTGTTACGAAGATTATTATCATACTCAGAAAGGGCCATACAACAATGACGAAGAGAAAGAAACGCTCATACAATTGCAAAAGAGTCAAAATTGTTTTGGGATGGTAATATGACTCCTGGAGATATTTCAAAGTTTCATTGGAGGTTTTCAGTGACCTCATTATTCTAAATTCTAACAATCTTTCCCATAGTATTCAAAAGGGTTTTTTTTTTTTGTGTGTGTTTATTAGTGTCATCTTTGATTCTTTACCCATGCCTCAATTTTGTGTTCCCTCATAAGGTGCAGCCTTGTCAAGTGTTTTGTTTCACGCTTTCTGGTGAGTTAGGCCTTTATTGTTTATGTTGCTCCATCATTTGAAACTTTAGTTTGAATCAACTGGAGGCAAAGATGTTAGATTAGCGGTGAAGTGGAAGGTGCAATCGGGGAGTTTGGCTGGGAGAGTGTCCTGAACTGAAGAATATCATTGGAAGTTGACTTCTCTATAACTGAACATAAAGTAGGTTGACCTTATGGAGGATTTTTTGTTTTGTTTTGTTTTGTTTTTTTTTTTGTGTGTGGTGGTGTGGGGGGGTTTGAAACCATGTCGTGTTTAGCTAGAAGAGAAAATAATTGCATTGAAAGAAATAAAGGAAAAGGAAGTCAAAATGAGAGAAGAAAAAGGAGAACAATGAAGGAAATGAGGGGATTCATGACCGGACTCTCTACCCTTTTTTACATTAGTAAGCAGAGGAACAAAACAAGAATCATAGATGTGACCAAGTGATAGGAAAGAGGTTGGCTATGTGGAAGACTATTAAATGAAGGGAGATTTGTTCAAATCAGGAGTGCATTAGCCAATATGTCAATCTATTACATGATTCAAATGCCTTCCGTAGTTGCTAAAAGAATAGTGAAGATGAGTTGAATTTTCTATGGTGTGGGAGTAAGGAGAATAGAGGGCCTCTTAATTAGGAATTAGTCTGCCTACCAAAAGAGGTAGGAAATCATGGTATTCTTGTTACTTTTGATAAATAAATCCCTTCTAAATAAGTGGTTTATGGAGATACTGGGTTGGTATTCGGTTTTTTTTTTTGAAAATTAGCGGAGTTATATAGGCTCCCTAGACCTTTAAATAAAATTAAAGAAGTTACATCCTCACATATACTTTGCCTATTTTATCATCATGCACAATTTTATTTAGATCCTTAGAAAATGAGCTAGGAATGATTGCAATAAATTCAGCACTTGGAAGTACTGGTATTCATATGTTATATTTGATAAGTTAATCGTCTATAAGTAAGTAATCCGTTTTGAGTAAATGGTTTATTGAGATAGGGGTACTGGGTAGAAAAGAATGGTTTGCGGAGGGAGGTTATTAGACTGACATGATCAGAAGGGTATAATTGGGTTCCATGACGTCAAATAAATGTATATGGTACCAACACTTGGAAACAATTTCTACCTACAAGACAAAACTTTTAGAAGTGGAGGTGGTTGTTAGGAGAGGTGAGGTGACAAGGTAAGTTTTGGTATGATGTCTAGTGTGGAGACATCATATCAAGATTTTCTTTATGTACGAGAGTTCGGTAGTTATATTGATGGTGCAATCAGCTAGAATCTACATTTCCATAGGGGTTCTCCCTATGAGTGAGGGAGTTGCATGAGTTTGTGGACCTTAATAGGATTGGAAGAGATAGTGTTGGGAAACCAAGAGGATGAATGGGGTTGCAAAGAAGATAGAAACAACAATTTTTCAGTGTATATGCCCTTTTCCAAATTGGATAAGCAGGTGAATTTTCATTCAAAGTTGATTTGGAGTAAAGGAGTTCCACCAATTTCGTTTTTTATTTGAACATCTGTGTGGAATAAGATTACATCTAAGGTGGAGTTAGCACATAAAGTCATGGAGTTGGAGGTTAATTGTCCTTTTTGTGAGGTGCTATCAAAAACCATTATACACGTTCTACATCATTGAGTATAATATGGAGATATATCATAAGTCTTTTTTATTTGTATTGCGTTATATTGATATCCATGGCGAACAGTGTAGTCAAGGCGATCGCTTAGGTGCGCCTCAAGGCGTTTTTACAAAATTTCGCCTCAAAGTGAGGCAATGTGGTGTGGTGAAATGAGGCATCCGCCTCGCCCCGCCCAGCCTCATCGCCTCAACCGCCTCACTGCCTCAACCGCCTCAGCCCAAAAACTGTTGTAGCCAGTCCAATTGCAGCCTAATTGCAGCAAAAAGATGTTGCAACCCACTCTATAATAAGGTGTTATGTTTCTTGGTGTAATATTTGATCAATTTGATAAAAACAAGATAAAACATTTTTAAGTTTTGATAAATTTGTCACACTTTTTATATTATTTTTTGGAGAAAACATATCATGTTTTGATCATTCATCAATCTTGATTTTTCATAGCTTAGTTCAATGATTTTTATGCTTTTGGAATACCAATAGTGATTATTATACTTGTGGATTTTTATCAACCATTCCAATAATTTCTTCTAACAAATGTTCAATATTCTAAAGTTTCTATTCTTTAAGATTATTGATTTTTAATGATTTAGTGGATGTTTGCAAGTTACTTGACACTTATGTAGGCATATTTTTCGTTATGCCATGCAACTTTATTATATTGCCATTTCAATTCTAGGTAGTTGTGTCACTTTTTGTATATATTTGCTTATAATACTTGTCAAAATGATGATGTATAATACTATATTGATATGTTTCAATTTATTATAAAAAATCAATAAAAAATATTTTGATTCTAGGTAGTTGTGTCACTTTTTGTACATATTTGTTTATGATACTTATCAAAATGATGATGTATACTACTATGCTAATATATTTCAATTTATTATAAAAAAAATCTTTAAAAAATGTTAAGACCACCTCAGTGAAGTGAGGCGTCCGCCTCGCCTCACGCCAGAGGCGTTTTCAGGCCCGTCCGCCTCAGCGCCTTAACTACAATGATGGCGGAAGTGTTGAAGTCGTGAAAGAAAGAAGAACTGAGATTATCTAACCTCAAAAGGATAAATTTTATATAATTTAGCTTCATTTGCAATTTGTTGGGTTATAGGGTTGGAGAGGAATGACATAATTTACATGAACAATGGTTTCAATTGGAGACCGTCATTATGGAGGTTTTGATTTTATTATGGAGTTGGGTATCTCTTATCCATTCTTTAAGGGAATGTATTTCAAGACTCTGTTTGCTCATTGGAATATGTTGATATTGGGCTACCTTGCTCTCTAATCAAATTTGTTGACATTAATAAATTTTACCTTTGAAAAAAAAAGATGTGACCAAGTGGGAACCATACTCCCACATGTTAAATGGGCTGCCTGATCGCCACTATTTTCTTGCACACATCATCCCAAGCAATCTATATTCCACATGCTCTTCGATGTTCTTTTCTTTGGACATTGTTGTCCATTCATATGTTTTTTTTTAAATTATCTGAAAAAATGTAAGGTATACGTATATTCTTGTGAAGTCATTTTCTTAGCATTCACAATCTATCATGATGACATATTGGTACTTGTAGACAGAGAAGTGTGGTTCTGGCTTAGTGGCGGATGAAGATATAAAACGTGGAGAATTCATAATAGAGTATGTGGGAGAAGGTGACAGTTACCAAAACGTTTTAGTATTTATATTGTTGCACTTGTGAATACCATGCATCTGATATTTTCTTGAAATGTGTACCTGATGTGCTGACAAATGTTGTTTTTTTCCATCTCGTCAACACAGTTATTGATGACAAAACCTGTGAGGAAAGGCTTTGGAAAATGAAACATCGTGGAGAAACCAATTTCTATTTGTGTGAAATTAATCGAGATATGGTGATTGATGCCACCTACAAGGGAAACAAGTCAAGATACATAAATCATAGTTGTAGACCGAATACTGAGATGCAAAAATGGTAAACACTTGAGTCTGTTGTTTAATCAGTATCTAATTCTTATACTAATCTTGTGTAAATTCTTTTATAGGAGAATGGATGGTGAAACCAGAATTGGGATATTCGCAACTCGTGATATAAAAGGGGGAGAGCATTTGACATATGATTATCAGTATAGACATTTACCTGATAATTTGATTGCATCGTCTTGCAGACTATTTTCTTATAAAATGCATTGCCACAAATCCTGCTGAAGTTATTGCATGAATTTTCACATTTATGCCTTAATGCCACTGTTTGATTGGTGTCACAAAATCTTGAATAAGTTCTGCTAACAAATCCATATTAACTCTACAGATTTGTTCAATTTGGCGCCGACCAAGATTGCCACTGTGGTGCTTTAGGCTGCAGACGGAAGTTGGGGGTTAAACCTAGCAAACCTAAATTGTCTTCAGAAGCTGCACTCAAAGTAGTGGCATGCGAGATGGCAGCAACATCTCCTAAAGTGAAAGCTATTTTGTCTAGACGAGATGCTTATGTGAGTATTTGGTTGATACGAGATTGTGATTTGTCTTACTGTTTTTCCTAGTTTCTTGCTTGTTAGTAGTGGTGTTTTTTATTTTCATGTTCTCCATGAAAAATGAATACTTTTTTTGTGAAGGACCAGTTTTCAGTTGTTTGATTTTTAACTGGGAAAATGAAAAGTTTTCTGCACGTGCCTATTTTTCCACTTCAAGTGGGAAATTGAAGATCTCCCCTCGGAGAAAAAAAAACTCCACAGTAGTTATTTTGGGGTGACTCTGTTCGATCAAGAGTCCTTTTGTATCAACTATTCTCTCACTCCCTCCCTACAGTCAGTACTCGATTTTGACGTCTCTGTCCATCACCTATTCTCTCACTCCCTTTGCGACGCCCTCTCTCTTGTCCTCCTTGAATCTTCACATCAAGCTACCAAATCGAGAATTTTGCCGTTTAAGATTTCCTTTCTCACCACATCGAGAATTTTGCCATTTAAGATTTCCTCGAATTTTGCCATTTAAGATTTCCTCTCTCACCCATGCCTTTTTTCCTACAGTGTGTGCAATGGCTTCACCTCCATTAATGGCCTTTAGGTGGTTGAAATACTGCAATGGTGATCCATGGAATGTAATATGAAACCATTTGATCAATGTAATGTAATGCGGCACCGGAATTGTGCTCTCCAAGTATTTGATGAAATGACTATGAGAAAAGGAAAGAGAGATGATTGTGTTTTTCCTTGGTGCAATCAAACACTGGAAAACAAAATTTGATTTTTTTTTCCACATGGAAAATATTTTCTACAAAAGCTTTTCAGTTTAATCAAGCACACCTTAAAATGCCTTTTTTTTTCCCTTCACCTCTTAGTAAGCAGTGGATAAAACCTAATGAAGAAAAGAGTTACAAACAAAAGAAGAATCCACAAATTCTCTATTTACCATTTCTATGTGGGTTCTATCTCTCATGAATAAGAGGTCAAGGACATCTTTCCTAGACAAAAATTCCAGGTACCTATCCTGGCTTAAATTAGAGAAGGTTAAGGGTCAACTTATGCAGTCTGTGGTACAAGGATTTTACTAATTTTAAGGTCCTTATATATCTTTAGAAGAGCCCACTTGAATAGAATCTAAGGGATCACTCTTATTTTCAGGGAGACAAAGAAACCGGCTAAAAAGTGGATCACGAAACAAAATATATTGAAATCCTTTCACCCCCACCCTTGCTAAAAACAAAATATGCAAAACAGGGTAGCTTCAACGTTGTTCATCAAAATTTTGACCTTCTTGTTGTTAACTAGAATAAGATCCTTACTTCCTCATGTTCTGCAAACAGGGAAAATAAGGACTCAACTTAAAGTTTCATTCCAGTCGCATGGAGAAGGAATTTGCAAAACGCAATGGAAAAGGAGTAAACATGGATATAAATGTGTGGAGGAGTGAGAGCATGTGTCAATTCAGATGTGTAGGAGTTCTGAAGGATCCCATACATCTGTCTGAACCAAGGATGTTAAACATGAACACATGCCCAATAATTGTGACATAAGGTGTAAAGCCTCAAAGCGGGACATATGCCTTTTAAAAGTGTATAATTCAATTAAAAAAAAATACAAACAACACTTATAATTAATATGGTAGATGGTTCAGTTCTACATCCAAAACTATAATTGCTTATAGTCCAACTCCAAACTTGCAATTTCCATGATCCGTATCTAACTTAAATAGTTGAATTAAATCAACTAACATACACCGTAAGAATTCGAAACCATAACATTATCAAGCTACGAACCAAGAAATCAATCATTTCATTCATAAATTGTAATAAATCAAACAGAAAGAGATTGGGCTTAGTAGTGCAGGCAAGATGGGATTTTATTGTTGGAATCGAGTCCAAGGTCTAGAGTGAAGATTTACTTGGAGGAAGTCATGGGAAATTGGTTGTCGGCCAACTTGAGAAGGTGCGGAGTATGGGGGCATAGCCTTCAATGCAAGGTGGAAGGATGAGGCTTGATGGATAGAATAGTAAAATAATGAACAAAGGGGGAGCTTTCGTGATAGTGATGGTGGGTTGGGGAACTGGAGCAAGACGTTTGAGAATAGCGGCTGAAAAGGACGGGGATGGATTTAGGTGGGTGATTTGATCAAACAGGTAATGGGATTCGTTAGCAATACAATCAGAACAGACAATCAAACATCAAGGATGTTCCCAAAATACTTCAATCAATATATGTGTAACACACATTAGCAAGCTATTGGTTGTAATCCATCCATTCATTCACGTCACTTATACAAAAACGATACATGCTAACATCATCTTATATCAAAATATCTTAAGATATATATGTACCGTATCAATGGGGCTTAGATATGATCTTGTATCGTATCGTATTTATCGTTAGATATTGATAACTATGGTTGGGGGGAGTTGAGAATGGGGATGTGAACAATGATATATGATGGGGTGGTGTTAGTGAAAGGGGTGAGGTGGGTCAATAAGTGGACGTGTGGAGGAAAGGCAGTGAGCATGTCATGTGATACTGTGGCGGGTAGGGGTGATGATAAGGTGGTGAAGACCTAGCATGCAGATGAGGAATTTATAAAGGGCACTTTAATTGGAATTTCAATCTGAGCATTCGGGTTGAAGATAAAGGCTATTGGTTGATTCAGGCATTTAGGATGTTGGGTCGAGCCTATCTAAGCCCATAATTAGTAAGTTAGGGCTTAACATTGGAGTCTAGGCTTTTAGTTGGCTTGGTTAACAAGTCGTAGAAGTTGTAAATAAATTTTTGAAAGGGACTGGAATTGATGAATTGAATTTATGTTTATGTTTTAGATTTATTTGGTGTTTATTTGATTTTCAGTGATTCATTGTTTTAGTTGAATTGTTTTAGATGTATTTTTATGCACTCCAAAGTAGAACCGTAACCCTAACTTATTAATAGACTAATGGAGAACTGACTCAACTACCTAAAGAACTGTGTAATTAATTAAAATAAATCTTGATTATCATCATTCTCCATCGTTGAAGAAACTTGTCCTCAAACTTGAAGCCGAAGCAGTTGGACAAACACGAGCAACAAAAACAAATTACCAAACCAAGGATTGTGATTTTGATTTCGGTCCCCTGATTTTAAGAAATATTTCGTTGTGTAGAAAAAACGTAAAAATTTTGATTGTGATTTTAAATTTAACAATATAAGTTATGCATTTTAAATTCTTAAATACTACATAAAAAGTCTCACACAACTCGTGGTATCATACAGACTACATATTACCTAAGCATCGCTCACATAACAAAATTTTGATACTAAAATAACATTATAGCATGTTAAAATATTCGGAGATTAAAATATTTATTTATTTTCTCAAGAATCTGTGCAAGAGCTTATGGATGTACCCCTTCTCATTAGTTCTCTGCATAAAGGACTTTTAATACAAGTCAATGTAAATGTCGTCTCTCATTGCTTCCGCCTTTGTGGAAACATGGTCGACTTGCCAAAAATGGGGAAGAAAGCACATAAGTCAAACAATCCACTTTTTGGAAATCGAGTACATGTGATGCGGAGGCGGGCGGACGAGCCTGAAAACGCCTGAGGAGTGAGGTGAGGCGGTCTTAACATGTTTTAAAGATTTTTTTTATAATAAATTAAAACGTATCAGCATAATAGTATACATCATCATTTTGATAAGTATCATAAGCAAATATGTACAAAAACTGACACAACTACCTAGAATAAAAATAGAAATATAATAAAGTTGCATAGCATAGCGAAAAGATGCACTACATAAGTGTGAAGTAACTTGCAAAAATCTACTAAATTATTAAAAATCAATAATCTTGAAAGAATAGAAACTTGAAAATATTAAGCATTTGTTAGAAAAAATTGTTGGAATGATTGGTAAAAATTTACAAGTATGATCAATATTGGTATTCCAAAAGTATAAAAATCATTGAACTGTGCTATGAAAAATCAAGATTGATGTTGATCACAGGCTGATCAAAACATTTTCTCCAAAAAATAATAAATAAGTGTGAAAAATTTATCAAAACTTAGAAACGTTTTATCTTGTTTTTATAAAATTTATCAAGTATTACACTAAGAAATATAAACCCTATTATAGAGTCGGTTGCAATCTTTTTTTGCTGCAATTGGGCTGGCTGTAGCCATTTTTTGGGCTGAGGCAGTTGTGGCGGTGAGGCGGTGCGAGGCTGTTCGAGGCGATCTGAGGTGGACGCGTCATTTCACCGCACCGCATTGCCTCACTTTGAGGCGGAATTCAGTAAATCTCAAGCGCGCCTAGGCGGTCGCCTTGACTACATAGGAACCATCTTATGCCATGGATGCCGATGGTGATTTCGTCTATTCTGACATCTTATACATTCGGTTTTTCCTCCTGTTGTATTTGTGGAACAAATTTTGTATCTTTAATCAACTGAAGCAAATCCATCTTGACAAACTCACAATTGGAGTGGTGGTGGTGGCTTGTATGTCATTGGCTAGTGGGGGTGGTGTAGGGTAAATAGGTTCAAATTGGTTATATGGGTCATAGTGTATTGTGGTGATTTGGGCTTGGGCTATATTCATATTTGTATGTGGGATGATAAGGGTATGGTTATGGAAAATAGGATGAGAGTCACTCAATTTCTTTTTCTTCTTAAAAACGTTAGTTGACCACAATAAAAAAAATGGTAAATTGCAAAGGACTTAATGACAAATGCACAAGCGAGTAAACTACAAAGGTTTGAATTGAATGACAATGCACACATTAAAACACAAGCACAACACCTCATAACACAAGGACAACTCCAGTCGAACTAGATTCTATTTACTTAAGGGGACCTAAAAATGGAAGAACTTCAAGCGAGACAATAACTTTAACAAAGCGGGCGGAATTTGCATTTTGATTGTCGGAATGTATTCTCATCGAGTAGTTTGTTTCTTCACCAATGTCTCGAACATTCTTGAGCTTAACCTACCAGCTATCAAGTTTTCACATCATGCCCCGTATTTTTCAAACTTTTCCATCGAGACACGTTTCAGCGCATGGGTTTTAAACTTTTTTTTGGAATAAACCATAACAAAACTCAAGTTGACAAACAAAGTTAAATAAAAAAGAACTAAGGTGGTGCTTCCCTAATTGACAAGCTTCTCACGTTAAAACATTCACAATACTTAGTTATTCAACTTGGAACAGTGCATGTTCAAGACAACAATGCTACAGAAGAGGAGGCACTGCCAAGATCAACATCGTTGACCGCAATAATCATAGGATCTCCCTAGATCAATAACCACCAAAAATTAAATAAAATCCAACCACCAAAACTTAGTTAAAGTCTATGTTCTAAAAATCGACCTAGGCGCTAGTCGGCTGGGAAACGCCTAGGCGGCCTGGGTGGTTTTTTTTGAAAATTATTTTTATTTTCAATTAAAAAAAGACCATTTTTATGTTACTCATTAATTTTATATGTTATTATGCTTAATTTTTCATGTTTATACATTTTACATATTTATATTGGCATTTAATTGGAAGTAATTTATATGCTATTATGCTTAACTTTTATAAATTATAATACAAAAAAAACCATCTAGGCCTTTGGGCGTTATTCGCCCGCCTACCGCCTAGCGATTTTTAGAACTTTGGTTAAAATCAATGTTTAAAAAGGCTACTTCTGCAATCGTCAATCGACACGTTTTGGGCTTTAAGATGAAAAAGCTAGCATCAAAGCACAAACCTCAATTAAGCCTAAGTGCCTAACTTTAAAAAGAAAATATGATGAAAACATTAAAATCATGAATAAAGAGGATTACAAGTTAATCATAATAGTCAGATGTTGGACTTTCCTCGATCACTGGCGCGGTTAGGCTGAATTTTAATCAAAACATAGAGATTTTTAAATTGTTTGTTAGAGACATGTCTACAACACACAATTATGTAGGGTTTGATCACAGCTCATGTACAGTACCTTAAGTCACCCATAAACAGCTTGGATAAAGAAAAACAGCATCAAATAATTCCTCGACTCTCAATGCAAGAAACACAGGTATAAATTGACACCAAGCACGTCAATCATCTCTACTAAAGAACAAGAAAATACTGCTGAAAGTACCACAAATGGGGAGGGCCTGCTTACAGCAAGGATTGTTAATCTGGCGTTGAAAAACAAATCACAAAAAGGCTTGTAAGCTCTTACAACACCTAAAGGGAGGGTTAAATAACGTAAGAAGCTGCAGAAAGGTGCTCAACAAATGATCATAACTCTTACAGCACTTATAGCTGTGGAACTATAAGTGAGACTAGGTGAACATCGTCAAGTTAGCTTCAGGCAAGTTTCTTGGAGTTAGGTGACTTACAGCAATTGCAGGTCTAAATGGTGGTGATACACTTCAAGTTTCCTTGGGGCTGACAGATGGAAAACATAATCTCTTTAGCCTTTAGGTATCAATTGGTCAGAAAATTGTTGACCAGAACTGGAGATGCTGGGTCTGTGCATCTTGTGTGAAGTCATAGAGAGGGGGGGAGGAGAGAAAGGGTGCCTCAATCCTGTGGCTCTGATACCATTTGAGTTGAGCTCTAGGTTTAAATGAGGATATAAGCTGAAATTAAAAGCTAGTCTCTTTAGCATTAAATAGAATGAGTGGTTTTGTATGAACCTGCAAAGATTACAACCCACAATATAAGCATATGTTTCTCACAACTGGCTTTTCTTCTTTCCTTTTTTCTTGTAAATATCACCTAACCCTTCGGATTATGAGAATATAACCACGAAATTCTATTCACGAGGCTGTGCAAAGAGACATGCTGTTGTATAATCATTTTGGTATTTAATAATTGAATTTCTTGTATAGAGTAAGTTGTAAAGACCGAACTAACTCATGCCACTTTTCTGTGCAAAGGAATACACAAATGGAGGTCTACACATAGGTATGCCCGTCCTTATTTTGATAATATCAATCAATGTCTTTCAATTAAGAAAATGGGAAGTGGTACAAGCGTGTTTCTTTCCAATTTTGTTTCTGCTGTTCATTTATACTAGCCTTACAACTCAGGAAGCTTGCTGCATGACGCAAACATAAGAACTGCATGTTCCCATAATTGTGTTGGGGAAGTTATACTAATTCTACGGCCCATACACAAGAGGTATGTATGGAATTCTTGTAAACTTTGCTCCATTCTATTCGTCTGATAGTTTTCAGTATATGTTTAAAAGCTATGAATGAGGTAGAAATGTCAATGTTGGTACGGGTTCTGTCAATTGTATAGTATGTTAATTTGAAGCAGATTCTGATTTTCGTAAAATGTAAGCATTAGGAAAGTTGTTTCATTCTTGAAGTGCTTACAGGTATTTGGCAGTTATAACAAGGTTTGACAAACATTCTGGAAAGCACACGGTAAGATTTGTTCAGTGTTTGGAAAAATGTTGTAAAACTACAACTTTTCAAGCACTTTTAATGTAGTTGAACTGTATGGCAGATTATGTACGAGGATGGGGGTTGTGAGATTCTTGACATGTCAAAAGAAGAATGGGAGTTGGTACCCTTGTGATTTGACGATGAGCAGGTTAGACTTCAATTTAATTTGATTTTGCTTATTTTTCATTTGCTTACTTAAGGAACCTTCTTCTATTCTTACTCTTTTCTCTTCCCTTTAGAAAAGTTGTGTTCTATTGAAGGCTTTTCTGAGTTCTGAATTTCTGTGTAGAAGAAGAAACATATTTTATATTTTAAGAACTGCATGATAACTGTTTAGGATTTCTAGCCCTAGTCTATTGGTGATGAAGATACTTTTTTGTGTTACCACATGATCTTTTATTAGAAAATCTGATGCAACCTCTTAATGACTATTTCCCATATTACCCTCTTGAATAAAACTTTTATAAAAAAAGTCATATTGGCAAAATGGTCCTTTCCCATTTTGCTAAATTTTATTTGGTGTGTTTGTATAACCTTTTAAAACAAACAAAATTAAATTGTTCTCAATGACTTGTAACCAAGGTATGTGATTTCGCCAAAATTTTCGTTTTTTTTTTAAATTACGAAAAGAAAAAAGGCGAAAGAAAAATTATATGAGGGTTTTTTCGAACACTTTTGAGATTTTTTTCGTAAAATTTGAGTTTTTTTTTCGTAAATTTTGAGTTTTTTCTTCTAATTATCATTTATTCTAATTATTTATTGATTTTTGAAACCACCCCTTGATTTTTTCATGGAGAACATGAATAATTATTTATTGATTTTTTAAACTACGCCTTGATATTCTAATTATAGGTTTTGGTTTCATTTAATGTGTTTAATACATCTGTTTACTTGCATATTATTTTTTCACATATTTAAAATACTCTCGAAATTCATTATATATTTCATGTATCCTCGAAAGTTTTACATTTTTTCTTTACACAGAAATATTTCTTAAAATCAGGAAAATGAAATTAACTCGAAAAACGAAATCACAATCCTTGCTAGTAATTGTGTCAAGTAACAAGAAAATAGGAATAAGATTGCAAGTTGAGTGAAACCTGATGCCCAACCTGGGTTATGGGTCAGGCTCACATTCTTGGGTAATGGGTCATGATTGGGAATTAAGATCCTTGCCCAATTTGATTTTGTACAAGAGTCGGGTTGGGACCTAAAAAACCTGATAAGCTCATAAGCTCTACAACATTAATTACATGTGTACATATATCAGTTAAAACCTCAAATATAAGGATATATTTGTTATTTTGTGATGTTATGTTACCAAAACACGTAAAGCCTGTAAGTTTAATGATGATAATATTAAAGTTTATTGGAAATTTTAGACATACCCCCAATACTAATTAGACATATACCCCCTGGAAGATGAAAATTTAACATACCCCGGATGGTCAGATTCTTCACTGCTGATTTTTTAACTTCCCATTTTGTTCTTGGACCACGATTGACCAAAAATTTATTTGCAACTCACATGCCTCTCTTGTTATCATATTGTCTTTTGAAAAAAATAATCAAAATTAAGTGCACAATCATTTTTGTCAATGGTGGTCAAGGGCAAAATGGGAAGGTAAAAATAACTCTGGGCAAGATCTGGGGTTTGTCTAATTTCCCATCTCCAAGGGAGAGTATGTCAAATTTCGAATTTGTGTGTGTGTGTGTGTGTGTGTGTGGGGGGGTGGGAGATGTTATAAAATCCCAATTTTTATTTTATTATCCCTTTCTTAATTTTTTGTTAAAGCCTCAACTTTAAAGACTTCTCTCGATTGACCGCAGGCCATTATTCCAACAAACAGTGAGTAGAATACATGTGCCTTTTTATATTATATTAATAAACGTGCCTTACTAAAAAGGTTCAAGTTCATGCACTGAATTTTTTTGGAGAACCAGGTTATCAACTAGAAGAAAAACAATGTCGTCCTTAATTGAGTCATTTTTACAATAAATTATTAGGTGCCCTTATTTATTTCTTTTATTTTCACCTTCCTTTACTGCCTTTTATTCTAAATTATTTCCCAGTGTTATCATTTTTTTGGGGTCCATTTTTTCTCTTTTCATCCCTTTTAGGCTTGTCGGTGCAACATCCCCTTTCTTGTTCTTCTATTTGGATTAACTTACGCTGCAAATCTTCAGTATTTAGCATTGAGGGCCACTTTGGTCTTTCCTATGGGTATTAACATTGCCATATTTGGAAAGATTAAAATAGGGACACCGTATCGAAATAATAATAATAATAGGGGCCAAATTTCCATTTAGGATTAATTGGGGACTAATCTCTAAAATACAAACTTAAAAGGGGTCTAGAGTAAAAAAAAACCATTAGTTTATTATGCCTGTACATTTAGGTAATTTTTTTTAATTATTTGTTTGATTAATGCTTGTTAATTTAGTAAATATTGATCTAAGTATTGTCTTTGTTTGATAGTAAATTTAAGTTTAGAAATTATCTTTATCGATGACTTTATCAAACATTTGGGCTTTCAACGTCAATTGTGTCTTGGCAGTAAACCCTTCGGGAAACTGGAGGATTGAGGTTCTTTTGAATTCCAATGCATCTAAAAGGTCCACATTAGTAATGGGAAAACACGAATCACCAAACCCCATCTACTAGTACCGGCACAATCTTCCATCATTATCAGTACCACTATTCACCAAGATCAATCGGATAACATATTTAGTTGGTTGTCCTGGAATATTTTGAAATCAGTTTCTTACTATAAAAAGAGAAAAAGAGAGGTCCTAAATGTGGAGATAGATGTGCAACTTGGGCTGGTTTAGTACATAGGACCAAGGATGCACGGACTCGGACTCGGACATGGATACGACACGACGACTCGGCAATTTTCAAAAAAATAGGACTCGGCGACACGGTCAAACTTAATTTTTTAATATATTTTTTTGTAACTCATAAGAACATAAAATCATAAATAAATTAATAATACTATTAAACAATCCAAACATATCAATAAAACATTCAAATTTACAAATGCATCATAAAGTAAAGCTCAACTGCTCAAGTCATACTCATAAAGCATAAGCAATATAATTTCATTAACTTGATAATGTAAATTAAATAAAATGTAAATTGATAATTTCAAAAACTCACCAGCGAGGCGGCTACATCTCTTCTTCTTCATTAACTAGCGGATCAATTGTCACATTTTCTTCATTCAACAGCCCAGCCTCTAGCTCAAGTTCATCAAGTGAAAGACTGGCAATTTCAAGCATTCCACTAGCATCCAAATCCAACGAATCAATAGTATCTCCTGCGATATCCCACATCCTTGTCTCACCTTCTTTGTACTCTTGTTTTCTTCTTGACAAAAGACGAAGGTTGGAATGCACATACACTAAATCTTCAGCTCGTTGTGGGGTCAATTTGTTCCTTTTTAATGAGTGGATGTTGTTATACGTGCTCCAATTCCTCTCACAACATGAGGAAGAACAAGGTTGCCCAAGTAACTTCAAAGCAATATTCAGGAGTAATGGTGCACAGGTACCATGAGAAACCCACCACACATCAGGTTCTAGGTATGCTCTATTCTGTAGAGCATCACCTTCTGCAAACTGTCCAGTACCCGTTGAAAACCTAGCATACTCTGTAATAACCAATCTTATTTCTTCAATATTAGGAAAGTATCTCTTGAAACACTTGTCTCTCTCCTTTGTAATCTCAGGATCTCTGTGGCGAAATACGATTAGGATCCTCTTCAAGCCATTCTCTGCTATAATACCTATATATAAGCAATGTCAATCACAAATTAATATATAAACATTAAGTGCATAACTCATGAATTCTAGTCTTCTAGTCAAGACTCGAGAATAAGTAGAATAAAAAGTTAAAAACAATGTAATTATTTACCTTGGATTCAAGGAATGTGCTAAGCAATGCAGTGGTGTGTTGTTTTTCTCCCATCGATCTACCAATATCTGATACACCACTGAAAAAACTCTGACTCTTCACTATTTTCCTTTCCTTCATGGCGGTAAATAACTTGCTTCACTTTCTCAATCATAACATCCCACATCTCATACACCAAGTGAAGACAAGACTTATCTGTATTAGCCCCCCGCAACATTGAATAAATAGGCTCTGTGAAACGAAGTACATAGTCCACTTTGTCCCACCACAAGTCAATAGTTTTCCTTTCACAATCCGTGTTTTCTCAACATCATCTTCCCTATAGGAATCCCACTGATCTCCAATCACCATACTCTGGATGCTACTTTTAATGTCTTTCAACCTCTTGAGCATAATTATGCTTGAAGCAAAGCGTGTCTCTGCTATGGAAAACAACTTCAATCTCGAATGCTCATTAAAAATATGCAACCTCATGGAATGGTTCATGATAAAGTTCTTGATCAACACCCCATCCCCAACAACATCAATAATCCAACTACACAAACTGTAGACCTTTTCATTTGCAGGCGTGTTCTTTGGAGCGCATATGTTCTTCAAGGCAAGGTTGAGAGTGTGGACTACACAAGGTGTCCAAAAAACCTCAGGATACTGGCTCTCAACAAGTAAACCTGCAGCCTTACAAACTGGAGCATTGTCGGTTATAACTTGAACCACATTACGTGGCCCAACGTCACGTACGACTTCCTTGATCAAATCAGCAATGAAGAACTTGTCTTTGTATTCCCCTTCACAGTTCACAGCCTTCAAGAACATTGGACCACCCTCATTAATCACTATGAAATTAATGAGAGGCCTCCTTTGAGAATCAGTCCACCCATCACAAACAATGATTGCCCCTTTAGTAACCCATGTGAACTTTGTTGCCTCCATCAACCTCTGAATGTTGCACTTTTCATTTTGAAGCAATGTCGTCCTCAATGCATTATACCCAGGGATCTTGTAACCACTAATGGACTTTGCTTTATTCGTTGCATAGGTGAAAGCCTCCTGAAAATACGGATTCCTTGCAAGGTTGAATGGCAATGCAGCTGAGTAGAACGCCCTTGCAATCAAAGCATCCAACTCTTGTCGCTCACTCGTATTGAAAGCATTTGCAATAGGATTATTAGTGGCTCTCCTCTTCCTTTGTTCATTGTATGGAACTGAAGGACCAACCCCCCCCCCCCCCCCCCCCCCCCCCCCCACTACTTGAACCCGGGTGCGGGTGACTACTTGAGCCCACTGAAGGAGGTAAAGGAACACTTCGCGCCCTTGAACTTTCTGCTCTCAATGCAGCTTCATCAACAAATTGTCGCACCTCTCTAAGTTGTATGGGGGAGATTTTGGCACAAATAGCTATCCCACGGCCTGTTATCTTCAACAAGTGGTCCTTCAATCTAGTAAGAGATCCCTTATACTCTTTCTGACAAAAGTTACACCGCCATTTAAGGTTTCCCCCACCTTCACTTGGTCTTTTTATTATTGTCACATGCTTCCAAAGATCATCTCCAGTTACTTGGCCTAAAACCAGTTTTAGTTTCTTCTTTAGTTTTCAAACTTTTCAGCCAATAGGTGCAAGCTCAAATATGGGGTATTTGAAGTATTTCATGCATGCTTTCATACATATGCAGAGAAAAAATAGCAAAAAAAGGAATCGCAGGAAAAAAAAGGAAATGAAATACAAAAAAAGGAAATCGCAGCAAAAAAAGGAATCGCAGGAAAAAAAAAACGAAATCGCAGGAATGATCTTAGGTATCGATCGATCGATCTCAGGAATCGGAGGAAAAAAAAAGCAAAAACCAAAGAAAATAGCAGAAAAAAACAAACGAAATCGATCGATTGAAGGTACCTGGTGTTGATGAGGACGCCATAGATCCTGTCGATCGATCTATCCCTCTGTCGAAACCGATTTCTCCTCTCTGTCGAAATCGATCGATCGATCGATTGATTCGATTCTCTGTTCTGAGTTCTCTCTACCTCCGTCTCTCGATCTTTCTACCTCCGTCTCTCGATCGATTCTCTGTTCAAAGTGTGGGAGTTAGGGTTTGCCTGTGTGGGAGGAAGGATCGATCATCTGATTCATTTGCAAAATTTACAGTCGACGAATTTTGACCATGTCTGGCCGAGTCTGGACCGTGTCCGGACCGTATCCAGGCCGTGTCCAAACCAATCAACGAATTTTGACCGTTGATCCCGTGTCCAACGCGTGTCGGGCGCAAATCCGTGTCCGACACGCATTTGACGCGTGATACGGAGGTTTTCCGGACAGTCGGTGCATCCTTTCATAGGACACTAGCCAAGGTAGGTAAGCATGAGCCCTAGCTCAAGCCCAAGCCCAAGCCCAAGCCCAAATGCACGAGACGTCTAACCTAAGCCCGAGGCTAGGTATATTTTTGTACATTTTTGGATTGGGTAGAACATCATTTGTATTTTTTTTATTTATTTTTTTATCTTTTTTTTTTTTTTTTTTTTTCTGCATTTCCATTTAGCAATCTCTTTCACACCTTCTAAACAATAAATTAAAAGAAAAATATACTTTTTTAGTTTATGGTAGTGAACAATGTTGTCAAAAATATACCTTCTAATCAATGTTATTATATGGTAGTGAACAATGTTGTCAAAAAGAAAATGTAAATATATAATCCGGATTCAAATTGAAAGATCCAAATAGGAGTCGTATCTTCACATAAAATACTAGACAGATTAAATAAAAAAAAATTGTTTTTCATGACCCTATCCAACCTTTTTTTTATTATTATCAACAATTAGATGATATATCTGGTCCATATATATTAATATGATGATATATCATATTAATATACTCTTTTCAAGATTCTGGTGAGTTAGGTCGTGTTTAAAGTCAAGACATTGGATTTTAATGAGTTTCGTTCACCAAGTTCTTCCTTCTTTTTCTTGGATTTCTAGCTCTGTTTTAATCAACCTCTTTCTGGCCTTGTCATAAAAAAATAAATTAAAAAAATAAAAAAATAAAAGAAAAAGAGAAGCATGGAACACATTTTCTTTGCTGATCTATCAATATAGAAGCTTGGAGATGGAAATCAGGACTGAAACAGTTGCTGCATAAAACATCAATGCAGCTGTTGCATGGTCAGATTAATCTTTTGTTCCCAATGTTGGTCCAGACGGAAACAGTATTTTTCACAAAACTAGATAATTGTTTTCACTGAAAATGTGTGATCTTGTATGCAGATTATGAATTCGCTGCACTTTTGTTACCTGATTCATTGGAAGGTTTTCCTGTTTGCTGATCAAGATTGTATTTCTCAGCCTCAGTTCTTGGTTTCTTCAATTGTGCAATAACTCCTGTGATTTCTCTGCTGGAAGTCAAGACTCTTAGATTTTTTCCCTGTATCGATTTAACAATTTTGTTCTTTTGTTGTATTCTGATTTGTTTCGAGTTTCTGATATTACGTGGTTCACAAACTCACTTTCCTAAGTATACACCACAGTATTACTTGTGATGATGCATTACATAGATAGTCTATAATTATGAGGATAGTCTTCACTTTAGGGAAGTTGATGATGCCAGACCTTCTATGGCTTAATTATGAAGAAAGTTTATATCCTGTCAATATGATCACTGCAAGACCTTCTATGGCTTAATGATTTGCAGCAACCAATTGTTATGCATCAAGCTCAAGCTCATGTTTTAAGTGTGCGGGTTATGGCCATTGGGTGAAGAACTATCATTATAGTTTATGTATTGTTCATAAATGTCACGGGAAGATGAAAGTTGTGGAATCACAGAAGTCCACAACAAATGGAGGAAATACCTAAAGTGTTATACTTGCGGACATTTTCAGTGGATAACTGCTACAATGTAAAATGCTAATGTGGGGAGCGACAAGGGTAATGTTACACTTGCAGTTAAAATGACATCGGAAACATTGCTTGTAATGAAGATTTCTATGTAGTCTGCAAAAGCTTTCATTACATTACTAAAGCTTAAATTACTTCAGTAATGAAAGCTTCACAAAATACTAACACTACAAAGACAATCCATATAATCAAAAGGCATCAGTTGCTCTGTATTTCAAATTTAATTGAAGAAAATGACGGTACATAAATGGATGATTTGATGAGATGGGAACAAAGAAACAATAAAAATTGGGTTTTTTTTTTTTTTTTTTTTTTACTTTGACACTCGTTAGTTTATATCTATTAGAGTTTGGCCATCAATTTGAAAACTAATTGAGCCTAACACTCGTTTCTTGATGGAACTGCTAAGTTCATGTCATTAACTAGCCAAGACTAATTTTTGGACCATTTTAACCTTACAATTTTTTTTTAATTAAGTTTAAATTTTTGAATCCAAAATTGCCCCAACCTCCTCCTATCTTCTCTCTTCTTTCTCCTCCTCTTCGCATATCTTTTCTCTGTCAGCAGGAACCCACCCCCACCTCCACACACAAAGACATCCAAAACTGCCACTCAGACTCTGTGATCCATCAATGTCTTAGCTAAAATACTTGAGGAAGAGAAGGTGAGATACATTCAAATGGGAGGGAGAGACAGTTTTTCCCAAATCATTGTGTGATCCATCTTGAAACATTGTACTACTGCAAAAACAACAACAATAAAACTAACTTAATTTCATCATAAATTGAAATCAGAAAAAAAAAAAAAAAAAAAAATTATTTAAGCTTTTTAATCAGCAAAGCCGGGTGGGTGGAAGGAGAGGCGGTTTCCCCAATAGTGCAAAATCAAGAAGCATTGCATTGCTGAAGAAGGAGCGGGATGGCATCAACCAACATAAGAAGTTGAATCTGATTGGTGTAGAAAACCATAAAACATGTAAGAGAACAAGGCTACAAAGTGGAAGCCTTAGCCATTTGCAGCTGTATATGACAGTTCCAAATGAGTTTTGAAAAATTCGGCTGTATCTGTAGTAACATCATCCAAACATTTCATTTTACTCTTTACAATGAATTTGGGACAGTGTTTATTTATTTAGTTATTCTCCTCATTTTGTAGTCACATTTTAATATATTGGTTCGAATTTCCATCCTGCATAAATTAGATGGTTCTTCCACATGACAAAGAGTTGTGTTACGAGTCACTGTTGAAGTGGTCCCTACCGGTTATTGATGCAACGAATTTCCCTACTTTGTTTTACTTATCCGATTATTGGTGGCAATGGGGGGGGGGGGGGGGGGGGGGGGGGTGGGGGTTGGGGCAATTTTGAGTTTTAGGGTTCAAAAAATTAGATTCAATTAAAAAAAAGTTATAGTTAAAATGATCTAAAAATTATTTTTGATTAGTCAATAATGTGGACTTTACGGTTTCGTTAAAAAACGAGTGTTAGAAGTCGATTGGTTTTTAAAACAAGGGTCAAAATCTAATAGGTATAAATTAATGAATGTCAAACTAAAAAAGACCCTAAAAATTGTATTTTAGTCTAACTATCATTCAGAATTACAAAGGAAACTTTTTGAAGATCATACATAAAAGTGAGCAACTTAAAATTGTTCAACATCTCAAAGGAAATACATTACAAACAAGGCATACCAACTTACAATTGTTCACGAAAGGTTGTGTGGTATACTTCGTCTATTGCAAACTCTTTGAGTAGTGAGCAACTGAGGCTAAGGTTTCTCCTTCCAACACTTCGAAACCCCCTCGAATACTCCTCACCCCCTTCAATCAAACAAAAAATCCACCTTCTCTTGTGCCATTCAAAACCTACTTTGAAAACTTTCGAAACTCCCTTCGAATCCACCCTTTGTCACACACTTCGACCTGCCTTCAAAACCACTCTTTCCTTATCTCTTCCACTCTAATTAGGTTAGTGAACCCTAACTGTTGAAATGAGATGAATAAACGGCCACTATTCACGTGTTATGCACGTTTGCATAGTAAAAGATGGTCAAGCGGCAAGTTTGGAAGAATAAATGACTCAGGTGAGGATTCAGGCAATTTAAGGGGCTATGGCTAATTAGCCATCTTTGAGGGGGGTTTTCCCTAATTGGCGATCTTTACTGGGGGGATATGTCTAATTGCCCCAAAAATAGTAGGTTTTTTGTGTTGATAATTACGGTTATGTCCTATTTTTTTTTGCAAAATCCACAATGATTATTATTAAAAAAAATTCGGATATATTAGGATCCGGAAGGATTTATTGTAAGATTTGTATACGAGTTGAATAAACTTTCACAGGTTCGTATCTAATCCATTTTCCTATTTAACTATTTAACGCCTACGACCTCAAATGAATAGTGGATGAACTGTGCATGTGTTGTCCACTCCAAATTTTGTTTCCTATATGTCCCTACTCATTACCCAAAATTACATTATAAGTCATATATGACAAAATAAGTAGAGTGGGTAATATGGTGAAATTAAAAAAAGTGGAGTGGACCAAGTGAATGAACAGTGGAGGAACAATGATTTGTCTGATTTTTCATTCCCATTTGCCTTCTCAAATCCATAATATTATAAACACAATCAACATGCGGGTGAACAGTGATCAGGGGTAATTATGTACATTTAACAACTCATAATAAACTTTATAATGATGAATAGTAATGATTTTTGGGTTTCACAAACGCCCTTCCAATTTCATATTTTTTGCAATTAAAATCAAGATGTGAATGACCAGTTACCAAAGGTAGTGTTGTACATTTAACAATTACTTTTGAATATGATAACATAACGGTGAACAATGATTTCTCCCGGTTTAATTTTCGTATTCCATTTTGCCCTCCCACTTTCTTAATATTTACTAGTCAAATCAATATGTAGGTGAACACTGACAAGGGATTTTTGTGTTTCAAATGAAAAATACTTCACATTTTACTATTTTACCCTTCAAAATTCAGATTATTTATAATCAAAATCAGCCCTTCTAAACATTCATTAATTATATCTAAGCCCCTAAGATAATTAATTTGAATCACTCCAATTATTTATAAATATAAGTAGGCCCTTATATCTAACTTTTGGATTTCCCATTTCCCCTCCAAATTTCATTTTTCTTCAATCCAAACCAGTCTCTCTTTAACATTGATAAATTATACCTAAGCCCCTAACATAATTTATTTGAAGCCACTTAATTATTTATAAATTATACATAGGCCCATAAAATTATAAATAAATATTTTGTTGACATTTATAATTTTTTTTTACTTATTAGTGAATTATTGTAATAAAATAAAAAAATATTGATTATCCGTGCACGTAGAGCGCATTGACACCCTGGTTTTGATAATTTATAGAAATCATATCCACCTAATCGGATTTGAATTCGGTTCGGAAATGGGATTTTATCAGTGCCATTTTAAGCCCTATCAGCAACAAATTGCTCTTCTCAATGGTTGATTGTGTCTCCTTTTCAGCTCCTGGGTTTTGCATAACACTACTACCCACCCTAGCTTTGGTAGCCCAACACCAAATAATAGGTTTCTGAAAGTTGGCAGAACATCTCTAAACCCTCAATCGACTTCAATCTCTCAGCTCATTCATCTCTCTATGTCTCTCGTTTATATCTTCTTCTCCATCTACTTTTATCTGCCCTAGTAATCTGCATCTTATTCCATTTCTCTTTGTACACGGCTCCTTGACCGAGATCATAGTAATAACTATCATTACATCCATTGTTCATCCAAGATGAATACTTAAACCATTGGGTCCTAAAACGCCAAAGTCATATTATTTCCCTAGCAGATCTGATGATTCAATATGGGTAATGCTTGTTCCCTCCAACATGGGACTATCTTTGATTACTCAATCAATTTTAAAGTAGTAGTAATAATAATAATAATAATAATAATAATAATAATAATAATAATAATAATAATAATAATAATAATAATAATAATAATAATAATAATAATAATAATAATAATAATAATGATGATGATGATAATCATGATGCAAGTTTCTAGTCAATCCCTAATGATTTATGGGTAAGGATGATGCCCAAACATGGTGTATTGATGTTCAATCAATAACAACAAGATTGCAGGATTCAATTCCTCTATCAAGAATACAATGTCTACATACATTTGTTGGCTTAATGAGAATTTTATTGTGGAGTGTTGTAGAATGTGGTGGATGTCCACTTCCATCAACTACGTATTTTGAGTTAGCATGATATGAACTCATGTAGGGACAGATGTCGTGAGGTGGCAACATTGCCTTAAAATTGTTAAACCACCTCATGCTTTATGTGCATGTATATATAAGGAGAAAAGAAATGTACATAAGAGAATATAGAGTTTTGTATGTAGAGAAAAATATAGAATAGAGAAAAATAATTCCAATTCATTAGAGAGATTTTCATCTAATATACATACGGTGTTAATTTTCTCTAGTTATTAACACGTTATCAGCATGAAGCTCCGACCAATTGAGCAATACGTGATTATTATATTTCACTTCGATCTAAGGGCATTCGAGCACGGAGCTCGGCTTGGATAATTTTTCTTCGCCTTCGTTTTCCAAACTCTTTATTCAAAAGAGTTTAGAGATACATAATTCAAACAAGATCTTATATTTTTCTGAATTTTAATGTGATATTCAAGTAATTCAAGTTCTACTGTCATGAGGGGAAGTCATTATCAAGGGAGCATCTAGAAGTATACCCCCGATGTGCATCCAGAAGTATGCTACGAAAGCATCCAAAAGTATGTTTCAAAATATGTTATATTTGATTTATGCGAGTTGTACTCTTTTTCCTTCGACAAAATTTTTTTCACTAGGTTTTCTTGTCAAGTTTTTAACTAGGCAACATTATGCACATATAGCATCCTGAAGTATGCAAAAGTGGTAGTTGTACTCTTTTCCCTTCAACATGGCTTTATCCCACTGGGTTTTTCTTTCAAGGTTTTAATGAGGCAGCAACAAGGCAACAATGGTGGTAATGCAATCTTCACTGCGTAAATAATGTATTCATGTACTCCAGAATAGACGTGAGTTTGAATGCCACTTTCAGAAATCGTTGCATAGTAATAGACTGAGACGGTTTACAATCTCATCCCTTTGTTGTGATTATCAGGGTGAGCATTCCATAAAAGGGACCTAATTTTTCCAAAGACTTTGGACAATTTGCACGCTGTACTTTTTTCCCTTTGCTGAGGTTTTGTCCTACTGGATTTTCCCAGCAAGGTTTTCATGAGGCAGCATTCCGCACATCCAACAAGATTTCATTGGGGGGAAACAACATGTGTTGAACATCCAATGAGGAGTATTGTGGAATGTTGTAGAATGTGGTAAATGTCTACCTCCATCAAGTACATGTTTTGAGTTGGCCTGGTATGAACTCATGTAAGGACAAATGTCATTACCTTAAAATTGTTTAACCACCTCATGCTTTATGTGCATGTATATAAGGAGAACAAAGATGTACATAAGAGAATAGAGAGTTTTGTATACATAGAGAGAAGTACAAAATAGAGAATAATAATTCCATCTCATTAGAGAGATTTCCATCTATTATACGGTGTTTATTTGTGTTGATTTTCACTAGTTATTAACAAAATTGACGAGTTATGAGATGTAAGAAAAAAATAATAAGAAATAAAAGGTAAGAGTAAAAAAATAATTATAGAAATTTAATAAAATTCCATCGTACCAACAACACGAGTAATAATCACAAAATCCAATGGAAAAACTCTAAAGCTTGTTTCAAGACAAAAAGGTACGACCATGCAAGGAAAAACGAAGTCCCACAAAAAAAATGTTATAGTTCGATGCTTTAAATTTGGAATTAACAAATCATCGATTAGCCCATAGTTTGGTCTTTGATCTTTACACACAGAGGAATGTTTTTCTGGAGATTATGCATACAATGGGTCGTTAATCCATAACTCTGTCGGGGACCGAATACCAAGGCAACCTATTACTTGGGGAATTTTTAGAAAATTTTGGATATTAATATCAATAATTATTTTTATATCCTAATAACATTTAGATTAGCACAAGAAATATCAAGAAAATCAACATTTTGATGCATCACATATATAAATGAGCATTACCATTGTCAAAATAAAGTTATGATAACAAAAAAAATCTCAAACATCTCAAATGTATTTAATCTATATTATAATTCAGAGTCGTGTTTTACTGTTCATTGCTGACTGAGACAAAGTTGAGGATTGGAGATAAAAGATGGCTAGGATTGAAACCTGGGAAATGTGTTGATGGTTGAGATTCATTTCCTATGATGACATTTTTGTATATATAACACATGTAGATGGGCAAAGAAAATGAAAAAATTGTGAAAAAAAAAAGTTGGTGGATGTGCAAGTGGCGGAAAGATAATGGTTTTTCCATTTTTAAAAAAAATTAAAATTATCATAACAATCTATGTAGTTGTCGAATTTTCGTAAACTTAATATCGTTAAAATGCAATTTTGAAGATCTTTCCAACAAAACTAATAATCAATATAAATGCTTAAAATTTCAAAATATTTATATTTTATTATTAAAAGATGTAAATATTTTATATTTCCATGCCTTCAGTACTTTTAATATGTTTCAAAGAAACGGACAAACATTTTAATGAACATTCAAACAAAGACTCTGAACATTCAATTGATTCTAATTTTAACCGAGTTTGACTTTAAAAAATTAGTTCACATCTAAAATATGATAATTTTACGGAACTGATTGAGAGCAATGGTAGGGATGGTGGTGAGGGTGTCCAGTGCAAGATTTAGCACAAAAAAATGTTTATGTGGAGTGCAAACAACAAGGTAATATGCTAGTTAACTACGTAACAGAAAATGAAATTCCAAGTGAAAAAAAAAATAGTTATCTAATTAACTCGTCTGAGTTATTACTAAAAGTCTATGTCCGATACCCATCACTCAAGTTCACCCAAATAGTCTATAGTCTATTAAAAATAATGATAATAATGACGATTGAGAATTACATGTAGCTTCGAAGTTCACCCAATAAGAGTTATTTACACCCTAAATAAATAATGTTTCTTATAGGGATTTTGTCCTATGTTTGGGCAGAATTGAAATGTTGAAACTAACCTGTGTAATTTGAAAATAACTGAGTGATACATCGTTGAATGAGATATCCATCTTGCGCATGCCTGTTAAAGCCTATAGAATAAAATCTTACATTAAACAAACACTTGATCTTCTTTACACATGGAAAATCCATAATGAACATGATCCAAGAGGGTAGAAGGTAAGCAAGTGTAAATCCCATCGAGGTTAACTTTAAACTCGAGGATATTACAATGATTTACAGTTGGATATGACAACACTGTATCAAGATCTTCAACATCGTGCATCATCATAAACCATATGGATGAATGTCACCCATGGAATCTCGTTAGGCAGTAAGAACACCAAATAAATGAATTAAGCAAGCACTACTATGATGACTTATTTTCAGAGAGCTTACGTCTAAGATCTTTAAGAGCATTTTGTTGAAAGTTTCTAAAAATTTCACATACTGTATAATATACTCATGTATTTGATATTCATATCTTACTGTTTATATTTCATTCTCATTAAAAATGCACAAAGTTGCCTATTTATAGGCAAGGGAAATGAACCCGTAGCTTGACACCTAATTATCTCAAGGTTTATGATGCTGCCACCTCAAGGCATGAGGTGGCTTTAGGTGAACATCCACTATCTTCCAATATCTTCTAGTATATTCTATAAAACTCCTCCTTGGATGTTCATCACACATTGTATCTTCTTTGAAGTCTTGTTGTGGATGAAATACTGCCTCATGAAAACCTTGCTAGAAAAACTCAGTAGGACAAAACCGCAGCGAAAGGAAAAGAATACAGCGGGCAAATTGTCTAGAGTCTTTGGCAAAATCAGATCCCTCTTATGGAATGCTCCCCCTCATAATCATAACAAAGGGATGAGATTGTAAATCGTCTCAGTCTATTAACAAACAACGATTTCTGAAGTGGCATTCAAACTCATGTCTCTTCTGGAGTACATGAGTATATCCTTATGTAATGAAGGTTGTATTACCATCATTGTTGCTTTGGTGCCGCCTCGTTAAAACCTTGACAGGAAAATCCAATGGGATGAAACCATGTCAAAAGAAAAAGAGTACAATTACTAATTTTGTATACTTCAGGATGTTCTATGCGCATAATGTTGCCTCGTTAAAACCTTGACAGGAAAACACAATGTGAAAAACCTCATCGAAGAAAAAAGAGTACAACGCACATAAATCAAATACAACATATATGATATGTAGCATACTTCTGGATGTTTTCGTAACATACTTCTGGATGCACCCGGGGGCTATACTTCTAGATATTGTTGCCTCATTAAAATCTTGACGGAAAAACCCAATGGGATAAAACCGCGTCGAATGATAAAGAATACAGTGTGCCCAAAATATAGTATACTTCAGGATACTTTCAAGAATATATATGTCGGGATACTGTCATGAATATATTTCTAGATGCTCTTGTAGATCCTTCTGGATGCTCCTCGGGTGGTATACTTCCGGATACCCCCCTTATGTAAGCACAACTGTTTGCTAAGTTTACACATTAATCTTTGTAGACCAATTCTGGAGTATTGATGTAGACAATGCATTGATGAAAAAAATCTGCAAGATCGACACTACACTGAATTTATTCAATTTCAGTCACATTGTTATTCTGAAGCTCATGTGAGTAAAGGAACTGCATTGGAATGTGTTTCATTCAAACTCCTTTGATGAAGTCTTCTTACATTTGATCAATACATGCAAACATTGTTGTCATATATTGCAACTGACTGATTAATAAATTTGTGTAATAGACACTCAAGAAATAGTTGTATTGCAACTCATAAATACAGAACCTGCCTGTGAGTAACCCTTATGAGGGTCAAACAGCGAACCTGAATCTGCATAGTCAACTAGGTGGGAATGGTTACTTAAATCTCAGGAATAAACTCATATAAATGATCCCACAAATATAGCATGTCATGCAAATATGTATAAGCTCGTGCAAAACTATACCTTGCTAGTAAATGCACAGAAATAGATTATGCCAGGTTATGTAATTGGCGCTAAATATAACAATGACCGAGTATCCTTTAATTGGTTGATACAAGCCTTTTCTGAGATCTAAAGATCGGACAACCATGGACGCACTAAGTGGATCTTGTCAATATATCTTGATTGATGTACAAATTTCTACTTGACTCAATTTGCAGGTCGAGACAAAAAAATGTTCTTCCAAGGTCTTTAATTGCAAACAATATTTTCAATGTCCAATAAGAGTTATATTATTAACATAAACTGCTAATATGACAAAAACAACTAATGATATCATAAGAAAGACATATAGTCAAATTTGCATGACCTCTCTTACACAGATATTCGCTAAGACAATTATACTACATTCTTCTGGAATGATTCAAATCATATAAAACATGTTCTAGTTGTATTGAGTAATGACTTTGCTTTAGGCAAAGTAAATCCTTCAGAGATTTTATCAAATGCTAGGTTGCTACAGGAACCCTTGTGCCACAAATCTTGTCATATATCTGACAGTCTCATTTTTCTCATATTGATTTACAAACACTCATTTATAACCAACAAGGTTTACACACTGAAGTGTTTGTACAATAGATTCAAATATACCACGTTTTACAAGGGAACCCAATTCTACTTGGACAATATATTTTCGTTTTGGTGGCTCCAATGCCACTTTGGACAATATATTGTTATTTGGCTAATTATTTATTTGTTGACTTTATAGATACGTGGTTTAATATCAATATCATTGCCCTTTTTATAATTTGGTAATATCAATACAAACTATTTATTTGTACCTTATAACCAGTAATCGTAAGACATTTAGGAAAAAAAATTCAACAGTGCTTTATTTGTACCGCATAAATTATGGTAATATTCTATGCAAGGACTGTGATTTAATTTTTCGAGTTAATTTCGATCTCTTGATTTTAAGAAATATTTAGGCGTGTAAAGAAAAAAAGTAAGGATTTCGAGGATACGTGAAATATATATAATGCATTTCAAGGGTATATGAAATATGTGAAAAAATGCAAGTAATTAAATCTATTAAACACACATTAAATGAGCCTAAATACCAAGAAATATAAACTAAATGAAATCAATTATATAATTAGAAAATTAGGGTGGTTGTTTCAAAAATCAATAAATAATTATAAGAAATGATAATTAGAAAAAACTCAAAATTTACGAAAAAAACTCCGAAATTTGTTGAAAAAACCTTCAAAAAATGGAAATTTGATCACTGAGTTTTGTGTATTTGGCGAAAAACAAATTTTTTTTTGAAGAAACTCCAAATTTTTTTCGAAAAAATGTAAATCTATATTTTGCATTGTTTCTTTTCATAATTTAAAAAAACGGAAAATTCTGTGAGATTTCACAAAATTTTGCAAAAACTCATTCCATGATCCTATGTGATGAGGCCATTTCGTTGTCAATGAATTGCCTTGCTAAACACGCATTGGACACTTCTGCATTTTGATACTTTGTACACTCTTTAAACACTCCAACATAGTTATCAATATCTCACAATATGCACGATCTGTGGTATATCTAAGCCTCACCGATATAGAAGATAATATTGTATGATGCACTGATATAGGATGATGATGCAAGAATGTACATAATAGGCAATAGCTTGTTAATGTGTGTCACATAAGTCATATATTACTGGGAGTGTTTATGGGATCTCCTTACTTGAATAATTCTTATCTTATGTCTTTTATAATCTTAAATATATAATATATACTTACATGCCTATAAAATTATTTTTGCACATAACATTATCTACTGCATTTGGTGGTTTTGTATGAATAATTCATTGTTTCCCCTAAACATACGTTATATGCAATTTCCAAGCCTCAGCCGGACTCTGTTTTCTAGCATGCTAAATTTTTTTTATCCTTGTTCTGTAGCTTGTACAAGCATATCTACTCCGCCACCTTCCTTAGCTGTTGTAACCTTTTGCATTTCTACCTCTTTGATAATTCTTACACCATCAATCATCAATCACACTTGTGTACATAAGTTTTTCACAAGTCCCAACATTAGACAACCCTACCTTTGGCTTTTCTGTTGGAATTTTAAAAACCACATTTCATTTGTTTCCCTATTGCAAATTTCATCCTTAAACAGTATAAATTTCTCCCGTACTTGAATTGGTTAGTTTTTATCTATTTTTACATTTGTTTGGACTGAGTGTTATCAATTCCTCGATAAGCTTAGAAAATACCTCTCATTGAACTCAATGTTATCAATTCCTCATTAAGCTTTTGGCGAGAAACACTAAGATGATGTTTGTTTTTGCTTTTGATTGGAGTCAGAAGTCTTAATAAGAAGTGGATAACCTTGTTTAGAGTGTTTGTTTTTAGTTTTGACCAGAAATTCTACTTTTGATTGGAGTAAGCAACAAGGAGGTGCTGATCACTTAGTGCTGAGTAAAAATTTATTCCAATAATAATTTTAACATAATTTTGTAATGACAATTGTTGTCCACATCTTCTTAAAATAAGTAGCGCTAAACTTTGACGGCACACTTTCATTCTCTTCACCAAACATTGTGGTTCTACCTACCTTCACAATGACTCGGTAAGAAACTTATCTCATTTCTCTCATTCATCTCAGTTTTATTTCTTTGTATTTTTTAAGTTTTTATTCATCTCTCCAACTCTCTCGAGCAAACTGATAGTGAACAACCACAACTGTCTCAAGTATTTGGTTCACGTGAACAAACCGATATGGTTAATTTACGAATCGCATTGCAAACGAAATATTAGTAAGAAATTTGGTTTGATAATTTTTTTAAATGTACTTGGTCATATTTCGATATTCTTGTAATGAAATGTATTGTAACATTCTCTAGAATTTGAATAATTATTGGATATGATTTTAAGCACAATATTTATGTCATAAATTTTTTCAGCTAAGTGGGGCAAATTTGTCAAATAGCTCTCATTCAGCACTTAAAAACAAACATCTTTTAATTTTACAGCTTCTAATCAGCAGCCCATTCAGGAGCAAAACAAACAGTCCATTTAGAAGCTCGTTCGAACTTCTATATCCAATTGGAAGTTAGCTTCTAAGCACTTAAAAAAAAACGCCGTGTTGATCACTTAACACTGAGTGTTGAACTAAAAATTATTCCAATAATAATCTTAACATAATTTTGTAATGACAATTGTTTTTTTTTTTTTTTTTTTTTTTAAACCTCCAATGGGGAGGGGCACCTCTGGAATGCTAGACCTTTATTACTTGTCAAAAAAATGATTTACAATCAATACGGGGGTACATGACGACTTTACCCGTGATATAACCAAAACATAACTTGGGCCGCAGCCGGAAACCAAATACATAAAAACAAAGCAAAACATCACCAATGCTGAAAGAAAAGACCATAAGATCAGAGCAAAACAGAGTGGAAAACGAGTGGAGTTTGTCGCACAAGTATTTCAAGAAGAGCACAAGCATTTCATAAAATGCATTTGATCCGAAACTCCCAGCGGCTGGCCTGTTTCACGGGTTCCTGCAAGCCAACTGACACAGCGAGCAATTGGTCGCAGCACCCACCCGCAGTCTCGCCCCAGCTGACAGAGTTGTCGCACTCGCACTCCCAGCAGAGTTGTCGCACTCCCAGCAGCGGACAGGGTAGTCGCACTCCCAGCAGATGTCCTGTTTCGCGCATTCCTGCAAGCCAAACCAAACGCAGCCTGACACAACGAGCAGCTGGTCGCCACACGTCCCACAGTCCGCATTCTCGCCCCAGCTGACTGCCCCAACTTCTCGCAGCCGTTGTGCAAAATCAGGTAGAGCCACGAATACCCGTAAAAGCTGCCTCTACTCATCCCCATGGCGAATGTACGCCGTATGTAATCTGTCAAGCACAATCAAGTCTGCCACTCTCCTAGGAAAATCAGTCCCATTGAAAGAAACAATCCTATGATCTTGTTGTGCTCTATCCGCTAATGAATCTGCCACCGCATTGGCCTCTCTATAGTTATGTTGGTAATCTAACGTCATTGTCGCTGCCAACAACTTAATTTCTTTTAAAATATTCTCCAAATGCCATGGGATTTTCAAATTATCCTTAAACCAACCACAAACAAGTTCCGAATCCGTTTGGATAACCACCTTTTTGAAACCCCAGGCGAGACAGAGGTGGAGGCCCTCAAATAGAGCCAAAATTTCCTCTTTATTGTTGGATCCTGCACCAAAAAATATTTGTTTTCCCACAATACAGAAACCCCGAGAGTCTCTAATAATCACACCGTCGGATGCCTTGTCCTTGCGGGAGGATCCATCCACATTAAGCGCAACAAAATCTATGGGGGGTGCCAAAAAACAATTCTAACGAACTTCCGTCTAACGGGGAGCACATCCAACCCCAAAGCCCGTAAGGGGTCCTTGTTACTGCTAACTTGCTTGGGGATTATAAAATTATTTGCCAATCGCAACTGACGCCTAATGTTCAAAATCGCAAAGGCAGGATTTGGGGGAACATTTTCATAAACACATTTGCATTTTTGTTTCCAAATTTCCCATAAAATGAGCATAGGAGTAAGAAAGAATAACACACCTGTTTTTGAAATGCGTTTAGCTCTCTTGAACCAAATTACTAGCACCGTTGAGATTTCTGCTGGTCGCCGTATATGTACTTCAAAAATCCTATCAAAGTGACTCCACACCTGCATCGTCAATTCTCAGTCTAGAAAGAGATGTTTCAAAGATTCTCGCTTTGGCGAGCTACAACAACGACATCTAGAGGCCAGGCTCAAACCACATCTGTATAATTCCCCATCCACTGGCACTCCTCTACGGAGTAATTTCCAAACAAAGACTGATATTCTGGAAGGAAGAAGGTCGTGCCAAAGCGTTTGACTTAATGCATTGACCTTCCCATGTTTCCGTAACAGTTCATAGGCCGACTGAAGGGAAAAGAGCCCATTCATATTTGGAACCCACACACACGTGTCCTCCTCATGGGCCTCACCACGTAATCTATCTGCAAAAAGACCACGCGCCAAGCTTCTGAGATCTGGATGGACCAATTCAAAATTTGTCAAAATCACCTCGCTAACTGAAGGCCAAAAACCTTGATTAACCAGTGCCGTCGATCTCCTGAAAGAAGCCACCATGTTCCAATTTTCCTCAAAGAAACTGATATCCCCCATGCCAATACGCCAAAGCGAGTTACTCAAAAGAAAAGGTCTCCCAAGCATAATCTCTTTAAAAAAACGAGAAGACCCACTTTTCACAGGTTGACTATTCAACGCAACGCCTTGTAGCCAGTATTTGCTCCTCATAAAAGTAGCCCATAAAGAGTCTGAAGTAAGTAGTCTCCAAAGAGCCTTGATTCGAAAAGCCTTCATCACAACCGTCAAGTCTCTAACTCCCAAACCTTCTTTCGCCTGTGGAAAGCAAAATTTATCCCATGACACCCATTTTTTCTTTAGTCGGCCTTCACAATCCCCCCAAAAGAAGTCCGCCAGCAAACTATTAATCCGTGCTAAAACTGTCCTTGGTACACACATGGTGCTAAGAATATAAATAGGAATCGAGCTAAGGACATGCTTAATCAAAATTAATCTGCCTCCTGGAGATAACAATTTTGCCTTCCATCCCTGAATACGAGCCTGAATCTTAGTAATTAAATCTTCAAAGTATGAAATTTTAACTCTCCCTTGGAACACTGGCCCGCCCAAATATTTCAATGGGGCAACGTGAAATTGGAAATCTGTACAACTCTTTAAAGCCACAATGCGCTCCGCTGCTGCCTTGTCATCCAAAATAAAAGAACTTTTTCCCTCATTTATTTTCTGCCCCGAGGTCCTACAGTACCGTCGCAGGAACTCCATGCATCCCATGACTGAGGACTTTCTGCCATTTAAAAAAATAAGAGTGTCATCTGCATACAGAAGATGGGAGATAGGACTGCAATTCCTGGGAGTATACCAATTTTGCCATTCTCAAAAGCTGTTTTCAATCCCCTACTCAACACTTCAGAGGCAATAACGAAAAGAAATCGGAAAAGAGGGTCTCCTTGCCTTAAACCCCTAGTGGATCTGAAAAAACCTTTGTAGACTCCCTAGAGCAGAACCGAAAATCCACAAAAAGCGATACAGTTGGAGATGAGGTGGCAGATTATACCATTAAAGCCAAATTTTTTAAGAACTGCAAGCAAAAAGTTCCATTCCATTCTATGATATGCTTTCTCCATGTCAATTTTCAGCACCACATTGCCTCCAAAAGCCTTCCTATTAATGTCTCTAATCAATTCCTGCGCCAGGCCAATATTTTCACCAATGAACATGCCTTTAACAAAAGCCCCCTGCTCCTGAGAAATCAACCTTGGCAAGATATCTACCAGCCTATTGCAAAGGATTTTACTAAAGATCTTATAAATCACATTGCACAGACTGATTGGGCGAAAATCAGAAAAGGAACCTAGATTCTCAATTTTAGGAATCAAGGCCATGAAATTCGCCGAAAAGGACGACGACATTGCCTCCCCTTCAAAAAATTGTATAACTGCCATGCTCAAAACCTCCCAACAAAACTGAAAGAAATCAGCCGTAAAGCCATCCGGGCCTGGCGCACTATTTTTGGGTATGTCGAAAACAACATCTCTTACTTCCGCCAAGTCGTTTGACCAAAAGCTTGCATTGACCAGGTTCCACCAACTTCGGGATACAATTTAACAAATCTGTATCCTCCAAACAATCACCTTGAGAAGACATCAGATTAGCAAAAAACTCATTGGCGTTGTCAAGAATCTCACCAGGTTCCGAAATAATTCTACCGCACGGTAAAGTAATCTGATTGATGGCTCGTCGCTTTTGTTTGGACGTGGTGGAAGCAAAAAAGTATTTAGTGCAGGCATCCCCCTCCTTGAACTCTTTTTCACCTGATTTTTGAATCCAGTAAAGCTCCTCCTGTTTGAGAGCTAATCTGTACTCTGCCTAACATCGATGTAAATTGCAGCAACCCTGGACATCCCAATTAGCATAAGCATTTAGACCATTATTACTGTTATTTGCAAAACCCGCCAAAAATGTTGTTTCCCACTGTTGCATTTCATCTTCTAATGCTCGGATCCTGCTGAACACATTGCCAAAGACCGTCCTATTCCACTGTATAAGAGCATGTCGTGTCAGTTTAAGTTTGGCATCCACTCTATCAATGGGTCTCATGGTACCCATGTCAGTCAACCACGTGTCCTTTACCAGATCCAGAAACTCAGGATGTGTCGTCCACATATTAAGGAACAAAACCGAATTTTGATTGAGTTGGCATGGAGGCCAACAACGGAGAATGATCTGAAAAAGTTCTGCTGAGATGTTCCACTTTAGGACTGCCCAAAATTTTCAACCAAGCTGAATTAACAAAGATCCTATCAAGTCTGGCCAAATACGCTAACTGCCCCGCCTGTTATTGCACCAAGTGAGACGAGGGCCCGAGAATCCACAGTCAATTAAGCCACTGTTTTCAATACAGTCAGAGAAATGTGACATGCTTGCCATGGACGGCTCCACCCCCCCTACTTTTTCGCCCGAATGCAAATAAGTGTTAAAATCTCCTCCGACCATCCAAGGAATGTCATGGTTTGCAGCAAAATTGGTCATATTCAACCATAGATCCCTTCTTTCATCCACAGAGCATTTAGCATAAACAAAAGAAATTAAAAAAGTTCTTGAAGCAGAGTCCGTTACCTGGCAATGAATGATTTGGTCCGATATATCCACCACCGAGAGAGCAAGGGAAATATCCCAAAGAATCCAAATCTTGCCGCCAAAAGTGTCGTTCGAGGCAAAGCCACCAAGGTGGAGCTTGTTTCCAATCTCCATAGATCTACTAGTATCAATCATCGGCTCCGCAATCATAAGAATTCTGACTTTATGATCCACAACCATATTTTTTAACCTCCTCCTCGTGGCCTTATTACCAACCCCACGAGCATTCCAAAACATAAAATTTTCCATCATCGTAAGCGCGGGAGGAAGATTTACCCCTCTTAGTCTTACGACGATTGCCCGGAAGGGCCGCCGGTTTGACTTTGTTCTGAAGATCCTCATCGGAGTGCGCCCCCAAGGTTAAATCGGTAATATCATGTGATTTCGGCCCCAACTCCGATTCCGACGCAGCCTCGTCACTATCATCTGTGGCTCTATCAAGTGTATTAGTGTTCATTGATTTTTTCTTTTGTCGCAAAACACGGTTCTCCTTGAGCAGCTGGATGGCGACATCATACAAAACGCCCCCATCCTTGTCATTCCTTCCTGCCGCGGGCACTGAAAAATTACCAGTAACCGCGGGTAGTGCTCGCTTGGCTAGGACTTCTGTCAATTGTTCCATCACTGTCGGCTTCACCGTGCCAGCTCCTACTTCCTGTGTCATTCCAGTCGATTGTGGTTGCGTCACTAGTCGAGAATCCCAAATATTAGAAGAATCGCCAACTGCGATCAAGTCACGCGCTGCCTGGGGTAACACGTCCCCTGGATTGGGGTCGTGGACTGGACGTGGACTGACTAGGGTCGTGAACTGACGGAGGCCACGGACTGGCCGTGGACAGGCCGTGATCTGGCTTGGGCTCTGGTCTGATTGATGTCCTGCTCGAGTCATGGGCGGGCTAGGGTCATGGTCGGGCTGTTACTCCGGACTGGTTGGGGCCCTGGGCTGGCTTGGGTCGTGATCTGGCTGAACCATTTCCCCTGTGGGGATGCAAGGAATAGCCATGTTGGCAGTTGGAGCTGGTTGGGGCGATGTAGACATTTGCACGAACTCCACTCGTTGCCTATCTGAAACCTGTTACCCCACTTGGTCCACGCTTGTATGTGTGTCGTCAAAGCGATCACTCGTCTCCACCGAATGCACTTCCTTTGCATGTGGTGACGGCTGTTCTTGAAAACCAATAACCTTTGCAATCTCCGAAATTGTATACCCCGACTCAAATTTGTTTGACAACACCACCTTACCCGGATCCATGGCCACCGGCCTCTTCTCCCCAACTTCCTCATTAATCTCCTCCCCCAGACTATTCTTTGCGCCACTCGGACCTGCTGCAGGATTGGGAGGCTTAGCTTTTTTGATAACGGGGACATATTGTTGCTTGATAGTGTTGGGTTCAACCTTTGGCTTGGTCACCTTCTCATTACCAAGATCTGAGGCTTTCTCTCCGCCCTTAAGACCTGGTTTTTTTCTACAAAACTCCTCTTGGTGCCCTATCAAAGAACAAAAATCACAGTATTTGAATCCAGTGTATTCTATTTTCTGCCAGAAACCCCTATTGTTGGCCTTGTCAATCCAAACTCTAGTTGGTAGCTTCTCCGCCAAAGTCATCTCCACGCAAACACGGGCAAAGCCCGGGCGTGACAGGCAACGAGTATGATCATCCATCCGCAAAAAACCACCAAAAGAGTTCACAATTGCTTTTAAAATAGGGGGATGAAATAAATGCAAAGGTAAGTTAGACAACTCTACCCATAACGGCACCGAGATTGGGTCCTCCTTCAAACTGAAACCATCATGCCATCGAAAATCTTTGAACCGAACTCCACGAATAAAAAAGGAGTCTCTCGACAGAACTTTCTTTGCTTCCACCTCAGATTGAAGTCGGACTAACACGTGCCGTTGATTTAGTAAACCGAGCGAAAAATCGCCTAAAAAGCCCCAAGTTCTGTGAATCGAATCTCGAATATCTGCCAAAGTTGGTCGGTAACTGGAGAATTTTAGGACAATCACGTGTTTTTCCATGAAAGCTTCTCCACGTACTTCATCCGTGGCCGTGATTCCAATAGCTGGTGCCCCCTCTTTGCGAAAACGGGTTCCTTCGACCGGAGTCTCCGCAGTGTCGTCCACCAAAAATTTTCCCAAAATCTGGGCGAAAGAGAGCTTAGAGGGCGGCATTGTTTCCCCATGACCAAGTCCCGTGGGGGGAGGGATGGTGGCTTGGGCCGCTGACATCACATCCAGATGGCAATCCTAGATCCAGTGTCAAAAAATAAATCAAAGATCGGTTTTGTGTGTCGGCGGCTGGGCGTAACGGAGGCTGAATCGTAACGGCGGCTAGGTCGTAACAGCAGCGTTCGGGTGTCGGCGGCGTACCGTAACGGCTGGCGGCTCACCTCGTACCTTTCTCCCGTGCGCCAAAGCCGTCGTGACACGCGGCCTGTGAGTGGTGGGGACATGGAATCTCTTGGCGGCGGAGGTTGGGGTTAGCCAAACCACCGCTGTAATGGAAGGTCGGGATTGATTCCCAAGGGAATGGACGTCTAGGATGAAGGATCAGAATTTTTTTTTAAATACCCAGCATACCCTTTCAAAATCGCCTCAGAGCTCCCCTCATCTTATTAAAAATAAGTAGGGCTAAATTTTGACGGTACACCTTTCTTTTTACCAAGCATTGTGATTCTACCTACCTTCACAGTGACTCTTTCATCTTTGTTTTCTTTATTTGTATTTTCAAGTTTTTTTTTATCCCTCCAACTTTCCATCTCATGTATATTTTCAAGTTTTTAACATGTAATTTTTATGCCTTATGTGTATCAGGAAAAATCAAACCAAATAACCCATGTTTGAATTAATGATTTCTTAAAATAACTAGAATTGAAATTGTTATTAAAATGCCACAGACATATTGCTCAGATTCAACAATATTTAAGTACAAAATTTATTTCATAAAATTTTCAGTTTAGTGGGGCAAAATTTTCAAACATTTCTCATTCAGCACTTAAAAATAAACACATTTTAATTTTACACCTCAACAACTCATTCAGAAGCAAAACAAACAATTCATTCAGAAACAACTTCTAAGAAGTTCGCTCCTGAGCACTTAAAAATAAAAAGACAAACGCCCTCTAAGTTGGCCACTAAAAAATGCTTATTTAGCGTAGGCCAATAACCACACACATTGTAGCCATCTACAAGCAAGACCATGGACTACATTTTGGATAACCTGGATAGGACTGCACAAACCAATCGAACACAAGGCTGAGTTATGCATTTGTATCGGAACATACAGCTGTAAAGAAGAAAAAAAGTGTAGAATTACTAGTAAAGGGGGGTTGTAGGGTTCTAATAGGGAACAATATCATCATCCTGTGGAAGCTCCTCCTTGTCAACCTTCTTTCGACGATAACTAGTAGCAGGTTTTGGTGCGGCAGACTTTTTCATCTTTTTCCATAGCTTTATCAAGTGCAAATTCTGCTTCACATTTGATGTTATCCTTGGAGGGGTTTGTTCAAAACCTTGGAATTGGAATTCAAAATGGAAATGAGACCAAGTAAGAAGAGAGAAGGTCACTGAATTGAACAAATAAAGGTGACGATAACCTAGTTGTTAGATGAGGATGAGGATGATGATGGGTCTGGTTTCTTTCTAGCCATGAGTTTCGTAGAAGAAGAAGATTGAGAAGACATAATAGGAAAGACACAAGGAAGGGTTGCAGATGATTTCATCTCATGCCCTTCCTTTTCTGTCTTCTCACTTCACTTCCATTCTGATTTCTTCATTATCATCGGGATGCATTTTTTTTCTTTTTCACTCGGTTTAGGAATTGGGCTTGCTACTTTTCCTGATTCATCTAGAAAGAGAGAGGTGATGAGAGAGTTTGAGGACCCAATTTTTACTAGAGATCCGACCCATCATTCTCTACTCCGAAGACTACAGGGTTTTATTTTTTTTGGAAAACATTGACTTTGGTCCTTGTTAGAAAACACCAAAATAAATTTGGTACCTCTGCATCCTACTTAAAAAAAACATCCACTCACATCCAAACAATAATTCTCATATACTATTGCCATGACTCACTGGTCTATATAACAAATCAGAATGATGTTTTAAGTTGGAGATAAAAGATAGTTGAGATTTACCAAAAAATAAAGATCTATCAGATTACATAGATGGGAAGGAATGGTTGTTTGGCTGAAATTTATGTTCAGCCAGGACTAAAATATATTTGGCTAAAGTTGAAAATTTTCCTCCTATCAAACAATTTGAGTGTTG